>JAKOOJ010000025.1:8157554-8757554 GCA_022577455.1 Arizona elegans | reverse complement strand
TTACAGAGTCAACATATTGCCCCCAACGATCTGGGTCCCCATTTTACCAACCTTGGAAGGATGGAAGGCTGAGTCAACCTTGTGAGTTTTGAACTGCCAAATTGCAGGCAGCCGGCAGTCAGCAGAAGTAGTCTGCGGTACTGCACTCTAACCACTGCACCACCCGCAGCTCAAAATTGAGCCAGTGAGGATTGAACTCCTGGCAGTGAGCTGAATTTGCCTGCATACTCATTCTAACCACTGCTCCACCGCGGCTCCTAGTACCGCTTTATAAAGCCTTAGTAAGGCCACATCTGGAATAGTGCATCCAGTTTTGGTCACCACATTACCAAAAAGAAGTTGAGACTTTGGGAAAAGTGCAAAGAAGAGCAACTAAGACGATTAAAGGCCTGGAGACGAAAACATATGAAGAACAGTTGCAGGATTTGCATTTGGCTAGTCTAGAGGAAAGAAGGACTAAGCATACCACCTAGAGGCTCCAACTGGTGCAGAATGCGGCTGTGCGGGGGATTATGGGAGCGAGGGGGCACTCCCATGTGACACCTCTCTTGCGTGAGCTGCATTGGCTTCCAGTGGTCTTCCGGGTGCGCTTTAAGATGTTGGTCACCACCTTTAAAGCGCTCCATGGCATAGGACCTGGGTATTTGTGGGACCGCCTTCTGCCGTTGATAGCCTCCCACCGACCAGTACGCTCCCACCGAGAGGGACTCCTCAGAGTGCCGGTAGCCAGGCAATGTCGGCTGGCGACCCCCAGGGGGAGGGCCTTCTCTGTGGCAGCTCCTGCCCTCTGGAACGATTTGCCCCTGGAGATATGAAGGATATCGGATCTCCGGGTTTTTCGCCGTGCCCTAAAACCTTTTCTTTTCCATCAAGCAGGGCTGGCGTGAACCCCCCCCCCCCCCCGCTTTTTAGCCTTTTTTAGCCTTTTAACTTGTCAAATAGGTTTTAGTTTGAATGTTTTAAATTTTGGGCCACAGTTATATAATTCTTTTAAAAATTTTAAATTTTGTATTGATATGTGTTTTAGTTCTGGCTGTGCGCCGCCCTGAGTCCACTAGGAGAAGGGCGGGATATAAATTGAATACAATAAATAAATAAATAAACAAACAAACAAACAAACAAATAAATAAATAAATAAATAAATAAATAAATAAGATAGCAGTATTCCAGTATTTGAGAGGCTGCCACTAAGAGGAGAAGCTCAATTTGTTTTTCAAAGCACCAGAAGGCAAGGAAAAAAAAAACAATTAATGGAAACTAATCAAGGAGAGAAGCAACCTAGAATTGAGGAGAAACTTCCTAACAGTGAGGACAACTAACCAGTGGAACAGCTTTCCCTCCAGAAGCTGTAGGTGCTTCATCACTGGAGGATTTTAAGAAGAGACTGGACAGCCACTTGTCTGAAATGGTATAGATCTCCTGCTTGAGCAGGGGGCTGGACTAGAAGACCTCTAAGGTCCCACCCAGCTCTATTCTGATTCTGCTTTCAAGAAAACTACATGGAGTTGAGCCTGATGCTGGGTTCAAACTTTCTTTGGTTTCAAACAGTAACATTCAACCATTTTGTGAGAGCACCTACGACATGTTGTCAAAACCTCAAAACCTTGCCTATCTTTGCCTTACAAAGAATCAGCCCCTTAGACCCAGCGTCACCAACTGGTGGTCTGTGGACTGCTGGTGGTTTGCAAGAAAATTTTGGTGGTCCGCAGAATAATTATTTGCATTTTTTTTATATTGCACTAAATTAGGGATCCTCAAACTATGGCCCCTGAGCTGGATACGTGCAATGAACACTTGTGTTGCTGCAGAGAGTCTCCCCCTTCGGGATCTTTTTGTATGGGTCGGAGGGGGGCAGAAATTCCGACTCGGGGTCTGCTTCAGCATCCTGGTGTAGGGCTTTGGGCAAAGGCTGGAGGGAAGCGCCGCTGGTGGCGAAGATGCAGTGGGACTGCATCATGGCCTGGAACTGGCTGACCATCTCAGCCTGCTGAGCCTCCAGGCACCGGAACCTGACCTTGCACTCCTGCAGGTCTTCCCTGTGCTTGGAAAGCCTATGCTCGTAGTCCTCAGTGAGGTGCTTCTACTGAGCCTCCTTCTCAGCCAGATCCAATTTGAACTTAGCCAGCTGTAATGCCAGCTCTTTCTCATGCTCCAACAACTGCTTCCTGTTGGGGCCCTAAGGAGCCTGGGTGGGGAGGGGAGGAGGGGAGGGGCATGTAGAGGCCAGCAAGGCGCCCCTCGACATAAGTGACATCGAGTTGATCACTCCCACCCAGTCACATGACCACCTAGCCACACCCATCCAGCCGATCATTAAGTAGATCATATTAGTGGTCTGTGGGATTTAAAATTATGATTTTTTTGGTTGGTGACCCCTGCCTTAGACAGTCCTTTTTTTAATTTATTTATTTTAAAAAAGTTTTTTATTAATAATACAAAATTAAAAAAACATTGGACATAGATAAGACATCACTGGTTCCAAACATCTTCCATCACTTTACAATAATATTAGTACTCATATAAACATATAGTTCTTAAGCTTTGTTCACTATTTAAGCATAATATGATATGATATTAATACTTTTCCCCTTATTTCTGTATATTTATTTATCTCTTAAACATACATTTATCTATAATAACATCTATATTTTTGTTCTAACACTATACATTTGTCTTGGCTACTCTCTTGTTATCTATCCAATCATAAAATTGTTCCCAGATTTTGTAGTACTTAGTTTCGCTTTTATCCTCGAGTTCCAAAGTGAGTCTGCCCATTTCTGTGCAGCTAAAGATTTTCAGTAATATTTCCTCTTCAGTTGGAATATCTTTCTCTTTCCATTTTTGAGCGAAGGCTATTCGTGCCACTCGGGTGGGTGTTCTAAAATTTTTTACTACTGGTTCTGTGGGCGTGGCTTATTTTGTGGGCGTGGCTTGATGGTCATGTGACAATTATTTAGGATTTAGCAGAGGTACTGGTCTACCAGGCTTTTAACTGCTTGCAGAGCTGTACCAATCTACCCATTTATTTTTGCAGGCACTGGTCTACTCATGTATTTTTGCAGGCACTGGTTTACACATTTATTTTTGCAGGCACTGGTCTGCCCATTTATGTTTGTAGGCATCGGTCTACCCATTTATTTTTGCAGGCACCAGTCTACTCATTTGTTTTCTTTTAACACTGATCAGCTGTAGGGTGGCCCTTTGAAGCCCGGGGCAAGAGTTTAAACAGTTTTTTCCCCTCTAGTCATCAGCTGGGACTCAGGAGGCAGCAATAGATTGGAGGTGGGGCCAAATAAAAGGTAAGAATAACGCAGGGGGTGGATGGGGGAGCGGGGGGGCAGAACCGGTTCGGTGATGTCATATCATCACCGCTACCGGCTCGGCGGAACCGGGAGGAACCCACCACTGGTGCCGCTGGGTGTATATGCAGTAATAAATAATTTGTATCCTGCCTTAGACAGTCCTGAACTTGGCCCAATGATATTCAACCAAGGAGAATACCCAAATACAAAATATATTCAAAGTATGATGATTATTCCAAACTCCCTGTATTTTTTTTTAAAAAAATAAGTGGTTAGAAAAAAATTAAAATAAATATATATATATATTTAAAAGTCTTCTTGGTACACAATGTATGTTTAGGTTTGGCAAAAGCGTCTATTCTCTTTTAGTCCATTTTATAAAGGGCGTTGTACAAATAGGTTTGGTTTAATGTTACTTTTTTAGTAATAACAGGAATTGGCGAAATTGGGAGGCTTTTTTTTTTGCCGTGAGGCCTGTATAACCTACCAGCATTAAACTGCTCACCGCACCTCTGTGGTTTGTATCTGAAGCCCAACCCTGTGATAAATTAAAAACTGTCCTGGAAAGACGGATGAAGTAGTTTTTCTCTTGATCATCCCATAAATCTGATGGAAATGAGTTTCTTGTGTCATCGTATACTTCATCCCCTGCGAAAACCTGTGGTTATTTTGATTCTCTTTTTTTGTTCTTTATTGAAAATATCCTGCTTTTCTTTCCTTTGGGGGTGGGGTGTCTCTAAATCACAATCTTGGACAACCAAAAGCCCTGGGCTGCATATTAGCCCCCCCACCCCTCCTAATCTCTCTGCCTCTTTTTTTTTTTTTTCCTTTGCTCAAACACTGGATTGCTTCCAATCACAATTGCTGAAAATTGGTGGTGTGGTTTTTTTCCTGCTCTTTTTGAGGCAGGAAACAGAAAAATAATAGCATGTGTCCACAGAATTTACAGACCTTCTCATTCCCTCACTCCCCCCCACACACCTCACATACACACATCCCCCCCAAATCCAACAACAATTTAGGAGAAATATACAGATACTCCTCAATTTACAATAGTTCATTGAATGGCCATTCAAAGTTACAACAGCACTGAAAAAAGTTGACTTATGACTATTTTTCACACTTGCAACAGTTTGAGCATCTCCATCATCATGCGATCAAAATTTGGATGCTTTATTTATAAATTTATGTACAAAAAGTTATTTATAAAAATAAGAGGAAGAAGAAGGAGAGGAGAACAGAAGAAGAAGAGAGGGAGGAGGAGGGGGAGGGGGAGGGGAGGAAGAGGAGGAGGAGAAGAAGAAGGAGGAAGAGGAGAAGAGGAAGAAAAGGAGGAAGAAGAAGAGGAGGAGGAGAAGAAGAAAGGAGGAAGAGGAGGAGGAGAGGAAGAAAAGGAGGAAGAAGAGGAGGAGGAAAAGAGAAAGAGGAAGAAGAGAAAGAAGAGGAGGAAGAAGGAGAGGAGAATAGAAGAAGAAGAAGAGAGGGAAGAGGAGGGGGAGGAGGAGGGGAGGAAGAGGAGGAGGAGAAGAGGAAGAGGAAAAGGAAGAAAGGAGGAGGAGGAGGAAGAAGAGGAGGAAGAGGAGAAGAAGAAAGGAGGAGGAGGAGAGGAAGAAAGGAGGAAGAAGAGGAAGAGGAGAGAAGAAAAAGAAAGGAAGAGGAGGAGGAGAGGAAGAAAAGGAGGAAGAAGAAGAGGAGGAGAGGAAGAGGAAGAAGAGGAAGAAGAAGAGGAGGAGGAGAAGAAGAAAGGAGGAAGAGAGGAAGAAGAGAAGAAGAAGAAGAAGAAGAAAGGAAGAGGAGGAGGAGGAGAGGAAGAAGAGGAGGAGAGGAAGAGGAAGAAGAGGAGGAGAAGAAGAAAAGGAGAAGAAGAAGAAATAATGAACGAATTCAGTTACTGTATGCCTCTTTCCCAGGTACAAGAGGCAAATGAAAACCTGAAGTTTACTGGGTTGTTCATGTGAAGGAAATTAACTAGGTCAAACAAAAAAGAGAGACAGAATACACATCGATCAAACGAGACTGGATGGGTGGAACATCTCAGCAGATTCTGGTATCAATGAACTTTTAGAATAACAGAAGAAGAAGGAACCATCTGTTTTATAGTATCTGGCCAAATCAGGAAAATGTGTGCAAAAGAACATTGACCCTGATGAAGGACCATGTTGCACAACATTCTATCTGAAAGTACAAATTTGACTATAACAAGGGATGTGAAACCGTGTAATGTTCTCATCAGTCAGTCAGCTAAAGCCGGTCCAGTTCTGTGATGAACAAGATTAATCCGGAATTGCCAAATCTTTCACGGTCATCCAGTTCCCAGTGCATCAGGCATATTTTTTCTATTATGCAGTAGAAGAGAGATTTTCAACCTTGGCTGCTTTAAGATGTGTGGACTTCAACTCCCAGAATTCCCCAGCCCGTAGTCAGGGGAATTCTGGGAGTTGAAGTCCACACATCTTAAAGCAGCCAAGGTTGAGAAACACAGCAAGTTTGCAAATCTTTTCCTCAAAATTGACACTCATTCCCGAACATGACTAGGAGATGGAATGATTGATGAGTAAAAAGTTCAATTGGTGTTCAGCGATCCACACAGGCAAAAATTTTACAGCTGACTCAGTTTATTCTGAAAGAGCTCCATTCTGCTTCAAAATAGGTTTTTTTTTTAAAAAAAAAAATTGACTGTTCTTTTCTCATGCTGTCACTTTCAACCTTTACTGATTATTTCCAATGTAGTCATTGTATTCTCTTGAGTAATACACTACAGGTAGTCTTTGACTTACAATCATTCATTTAGTGACTGTTCAAAGTTACAACAGCTGTCAGGCCTGGAAGCCATCTTTTGCATTGGGCCTTCAGGCCTGCCACATTTACTGCTGTGGGAAACTGGGAGGGGGGATTGTATGGAGCCAGGGTAATATGTAGTCATAATAACATTCCTTTCTCAGAGAGTCAAGGACATGTTGCCCTACACCTGGAGGGCTGGAACTGGGAGGCATCTCCAGTTGGGACTGTGCTTGGATTGGACCATGTGATGGACATGTGGGTGCTGGGCAGGGACTTGGACTTTCCTTTGGGTAGGGAAAACCTGGAAGCTTTCAGACTTGAGTTTTCCCAGATGTGCCAATATGACCTCTCTAATAAAATGGAACTTTGAGGAGCTTCAAGCCTCAGAGTCTTCTTTTGTTGGGGGTGTTACTTGGAACCGTGACAATAGCATTGAAAAGAATGACTTACGACCGTTTTTCATACTTAATGACCGTTGCAGCATCCCTGTGGTCACGTCATCAAAATTCAGACATTTGGCTCATATTTATGACGGTCGCAGTGTCCCGTGATCCCATTTCGTGACCTTCTGACAAATAAAGTCAACGAGGAAGCCAGATTCACTTAACAACCGTGTGACTAACTTAACAACTGCAGTGATTCACTTAACAACTTTGGCAAGAAAGGTCATAAAATGGGAGCAAAATTCACTTAATGACTGTCTTGCTTAGCAACAGAAATTTTGGGCTGCATTGTGGTCATAAGTCGAGGACCACCTGGTATATATGTATGTATGTATTACGTTTTTATGCTGGCCATTTTCCTTACAAGGTGACTCTTTCAGGCATAAGATCAAGATTTAAACCTCTTCATTTCTGCAGACATCAAGGAGAATTGAAAACAATTGGAGAATGGTATTAAAATTCCACTGATGCTTGGGTGCAGTCCTACCACAACACTTTTCAGATGAATTTTAGTTGTGTCAGTTTGGGAACTGATTTTGGCTATAAGCAGAGGCAGAGAAATATAAAACAAATAGAAATTTCTGAATTGCTGATTGAATAGATTGAAATGTGTGGATGCATCTCCAGTTGGGACTGTGCTTGAAATGTGCATAATTGATGAATTTCATTCGGCCTTCCCAGGAGTATTAAAATAAGTGGAAACATGGAGGCTGATTGGAAAGATGGTTTAGTGGTGAAGCAGAAGCACATGGGTGGTTCTGGGCAGCTGACCACATGGAGTGGAGAGTGAGGGTTATTTATATCCTCTCTTGGGCCTTGACCTTGAGCTTCCTGTTCCTGTGGCAAGGGCATGTATTCTATTGCTTGCTGTCAGACTCCCATGGGGCTATTCAGGGGTCATAGCTAACTTTGACTGAGCTCCCAGGTTTGGTTGAAACTTGGAGGGTGATGCAGGTGGTTGTGCCATCTGGTGAGCTCTGTTGATAGATAATCCTATTATGTCCTGGAGGGTCATGTCTTAATCCCATCACCCTGGAGCTGAAAAGGTCTTTTGTCTTATAGATAGAATGGCCCAGTCTTTTTCAATGGGCACCAAATATCTGCTGGGGGCAGGGAGCTGGCCTCTGAGTTTCTATCTTCCCTTCAGATTTTTATTTCTCATTTAGGGGAAATATAATATTCTGCCTTCTAAATATTTCTCAAAACATTTCATTTTCCTAGGAGAAGGCTGGGTTCTAACTTTCTATAAACCCTAACTCACCTTGTTTTAACAAGCGCAATAACAATAGCACTTAGACTTATATACCGCTTCACAGTGCTTTCACAGCCCGCTCTAAGCGGTTTTACAGAATCAGCCTCTTGCCCCCAACAATCTGGGTCCACATTTTATCCACCTCGGAAGGATGGAAGGCTAAATCAACCTTGAGCCTGGTGAGATTTGAACTGCCGAACTTCAGCTAGCAGTCAGCTGAAGTAGCCTGCCGTACTGCACTCTAACCACTGCGCCACCTTGGCACCACACTAGGCTGCCAGTCCCGAATGACTCACTTAACAACAGAAATTTGGGGCTCAATTGTGGTAGTAAATTGAGGACTACCTGTAATTCAAAAAAAAAAAAAAGAGGTTGAAATGGTCAGAAAAGCGCTCTGATTTGTTTTGGTTTGTTTTATTTTAATGTGCAAAACTGAGCCGGATAAGTTTCCTTTGCCTGTTTTAAGTCTTATATCCTTCAAAGAGTACTTTTAATGTGGCTTTTCCAGCAGGCATCTGCTTTCTATAAGGGCAAAAACAAGGCAATCAGCTAGTGCATCTTAAATCAAGAGTTTTATTTTTCAGAAAATCCTGTAGTTGGGAGCAGATGAGGTGCTAATTATAAGTGGTGTTTTTCTTAAAGCTGAAGTGCTGCTCTCTTCTGGGGTTTAAAATTATTGTTTTCTTCCCTGTTATAGCTTCTCATTCAGCGGCACACTTTAAAAAGCCTGTGAAGTAAAGATGGTTAAGAATATTTGAGTCTATCCATCAGCTTCACGTACACAGGCCTGAAACTGATCAATTATCAGTTTCTGAGGAGAAGAATGAAAAGAGTGGCACCATAGAGTTGAACTCAAGGCACACATTTTGTCCAAAATGATTCAGACAACTTCCTTGCCATTGCATACAAAGTACAGTTGCGGGAATTGGGTGTGTCAGTTTAATGAAAAGGATTAGGGGGTGACATGATAGCAGTCTTCCAATATATGAGAGGCTGCCACAAAGAAGAGGGACTCAAGCTATTCTCCAAAGAACCTGAAGGAAGGACAAGAAGCAATGGGTGGAAACTAATCAAGGAGAGAGGCAATCTAGAACTAAGGAGAAGTCTGTTGACAGTGGATTATTAAAGAGGCTTATTCAACTTATCTACAATTTAATTCTAGATTCTAACTTAACCTATCTGCAAAGCTTTCCTAGAACTCCTGAGCCCCACCAGACAAATTAAGCCGTGGCCAGGGGGACTTTTTATCAGGTTCGCCTGATTCGCCAGTTGCGTCCCTTTCTGGATCGGGACTCGTTAAATACGGTCACTCATGCTCTCGTTACTTTCCGTCAGGACTACTGCATGGGGTTCCCCTTGAGGAGCACCCGGAGGCTCCAGCTGGTCCAGAACGCGGCCGCGCGGGTGGTTATGGGAGCGGCGTGGCACTCCCATGTGACCCCCCTCCTGCGCGAGCTGCACTGGCTCCTGGTGGTCTTCTGGGTGCGCTTCAAGGTTTTGGTTACCACCTTTAGAGCACTCCATGGCATCGGACTGGGGTATTTACGAGACCGCCTTCTGCTACGAATAGCCTCTCACCGACCAGTACGCTCCCATAGAGAGGGGCTTCTCAGGGTGCCGTCGGCCAAACAGTGTCGACTGGCGGCCCCCAGGGGGAAAGCCTTCTCTGTGGGGGCACCTACCATCTGGAACGAGCTCCCCACAGAGATACGGAGGATCCCGGATCTGTGCACGTTTCGTCGTGCTCTCAAAACTTTTTTATTTCAGCAGGCTGGCCTGGCCTAACTCTCCTCTTTTAAATTTTTTAGTTCGTTCGATTTTATAAATTGTGTTTCGGCCAAAATATTTAATAATTTTAAGGGACTTTTAATATTTGTATTATTTGTATTTTATCTTGGCTGTTCACCGCCCTGAGTCCTCCGGGAGTAGGGCAGTATAGACATTTGATTAATAAATAAATAAACATGTGTCAGAAACCCTATTACGCTGTCCTCAATGACAGCATCATATCACCATTTGCTGGCTGGGATCATTATCCATCAAAAGATGAAGTTCTCAAATGTTTCCAATGTTTTTCTTGGGTCCACAGTCTTTATGTCGAATGTGAATGACAACAATATGTTTGCCACGTTTTTCCCATGTAGAAGAAGTGTTTTAGCAGGTATTTTACCGAGAACATGGTTTTTAATAGCGCCAAATTAGAAAGAAGGGCTTCCTATTTACCTCCACACAGTTTAAATAATTTCTTTTATTTATGCCTGCCCTTTGTAAACCTGCCAACCTCCTGTGGGCTGCAAGTAATCACTAATTATCTGTAGTATTATTATTATTTTTTGACCAAAATCCACAATCAGGATGTCTAACACTCCCACATAAATTATTGCTCCTCGGTACTGAAATAAGACACAAGAGTGCTGAAACTTCTGGCAACGTGCAGACATAATTCACATTGTTGGAAAACATTCTTGTGCTGATTGTGAAGGGCTGCACTGTGGATTGTCTTTCTGATACACCCAAAACAACATTTCCTGCCATTTTTTCATTTGCTTTGTGAGTTCTAAACTTCGACATCCTCAGGAGAGGACGAGTGTCAGCACTAGAGTAAATGCAGCTTGACAACGAGTTGGAATGCTTTGAAATTAACCTGGAATAGCCAGTGAATCGTAATCAGCTTCTCATTTGACCTCTTGACTAAACCCAGGGTAGACTTCCTGACTTCCCATATTTTTAGCTCAAGAGTGTGCAAAACTCCAGATTTGAATATGCCATGTCCTTCGGTGTCCATAAAATTCTTTACTGGAGTTTCCTGCAAAGGTTTGTGCGTTCTCCAACATGGGAGGCTTTTAAGAAGAATAACAGAATAACAGAGATGGAAGGGACCTTGGAGGTCTTCTAGTCCAACACCCTGCTTAGGCAGGAACTCCTACACCACTTCAGACAAATGGTTATCCAATATCTTTTTTAAAATCTCCAGTGTTGGAGCATCCACAACTACCGGAGGCAAGCTGTTCCACTGATTAATTCTTCTAACCGTCAGAAAATTTCTCCTTAGTTCTAGGTTGCTTCTCTCCATAAGAAGGAGAGAAGTTTCCACCCATTGCTTTTTTCCTGCCTTCAGGTGCTTTGGAGAATAGGTTGACTCCCTTTTCTTTGTGGCAGCCCCTGAGATATTGGAACACTACTATCATGTCACCCTGAGTCCACCTTTTCATCAAACTAGACATACTCAGTTCCTACAACCGATCTTCATATGTTTTAGCCTCCAGTCCCCTAATCATCTTTGTTGCTCTACTCTGCACTCTTTCTGGTGTCTCCACTCTAGAAAGAGATTGGACAACTTTTTGTCTAAAATAATACAGGGATTCCTGCATTTTTTCCCCGTTTTGATCGGTTATAATTTATTTATTTATTTATTTATTTATTTATTTATTTATTTATTTATTTAGCGTATGGTTGGTTATAATATAAAATACAAAAGTACAAAAGTAAATGGAAAAATAAGGGAGGGAAAGGGGAAAAGAAAGGAGGAATGTAGAAAAGAAGAGGGGGGGGGAAGAAGGCATTGACTACCGACTCTCTGGTGCGGTAGAATAAAACAGTAACTTCAAGTCTTATTTTTTTATGTTTACATAATAGTATAAAATAGCCATTTCTTTAACAACAAATCTATCTAATCAGTAAACCCCTAAATCAAAGTTTCAACACAAAGTCCAGAAGCACAAAATCCAGAAGCGGTTTCCAAG
The DNA here is from genome assembly GCA_022577455.1 of Arizona elegans. Lineage (NCBI taxonomy): Eukaryota > Metazoa > Chordata > Lepidosauria > Squamata > Colubridae > Arizona > Arizona elegans. The sequence goes on along the minus strand of JAKOOJ010000025.1, from coordinate 8,746,033 downwards.
TAAAAATAAAAGTATTTGTATTTTTCTTTTTCTTTGATCAGACCAGTCAATTTAGCCATCTCTGCTAACTCCATCAACTTTTGCAGCCATTCGTCCATGGTGGGGATCAAAATATCCTTCCAATTTTGTGCATAAATCTTGCTGCCGTCCACATATATAACATCAAAGTTCCAAATTTGTTTCCGAAGAAACAAATCCCAAAGAAAAGTTTCTGGTTTTATCTTTAGATTCCTGCTTGAGCAGGGGGTTGGAATAGAAGACCTCCAAAGTCCCTTCCAACTCTGTTTTTCTGTTAATGGTATTTGGCTAGGTTGAGTACTGAGCAGTGGTGGGTTCTACTTACCTTTACTACCGGTTCGCAATGAGGCTGCGCACGCGCTCTCACTTTGCTTGCACCATGCGAGCGCTAACAGGATGTTGGGGTTGGTGGGCGGAGCCTCCCGCCGGTTTTACTACCGGTTCTATAGAACCAGTCCGAACCGATGGCAACCCATCACTAGTTCAGAGGTGGTATGCAGCAGGTTCTGACCAGTTCTGGAGAACCAGTACCGGAAATTTTGAGAAGTTCAGAGAACCAACAAATACCACTTCTGACTGGCCCCAGAGTGGGGAAGGAATGGGGATTTTGCAGTAATCTTCCCCTGGAGTGGGGTGGGAATGGAGATTTTACAGTATCCTTCCCCTGCCACGCCCACCAAACCACGCCCACCAAGCCATGCCACACTCACCAAGCCATGCCCACAGAACCGGTAGTAAAAAAAATTGAATCCCACCACTGGTTGAGTATGTTGTGCAGACTGCCATGGATTCTTTTGTTAGTTCTGAATCTATGACAACAAATGAAGCCATAATCTTCATCTTCTTCTACTTTTAGATCTGATTTTCTGGAGGTACTATGGTGGGAATTAATAAAATATTTGTTCCTCATTGAAACGGTCATGTAGGTTTTGGGGGAATTTCTGGGAGTTGAAATTCACACATGCTCATGACTGATCATTCCTGGGCTAGTTTAATGGTTAGTACAGGAGTTATAACCTTCAGTATTTCAAGACTCTAGAAAGAGTGCAGAGAAGAGTAACAAAGATGATTAGGGGACTGGAGGCTAAAACATATAAAGAACGGTTGCAGGAACTGGGTATGTCTAGTTTAAGGAAAAAATTGCTATCATGTCTACTAGGGTAGACATGATAGCAATGTTCCAATATCTCAGGGGCTGCCACAAAGAAGAGGGAGTCAAGCTATTCTCCAAAGCACCTGAAGGCAGGACAAGAAGTAATGGGTGGAAACTAATCAAGGAGAGAAGCAACCTAGAATTAAAGAGAAATTTCCTGACAGTTAGAACAATTAATCAATGGAACAACTTGCCGCCAGAAGTTGTGAATTCTCCAACACTGGACATTTTTAAGAAGATGTTGGATAACCACTTGTCTGAAGTGATGTAGGGTTTCCTACCTAGGCAGGGGGTTGGACTAGAAGACCTCCAAGGTCCCTTCCAACTCTGTTATTCTATTCTAAGTTAATAACATGCAAAATGGAGTGGTGATATGACATTACTCTGGAGATAAGCACCAGTGGGGAATACGTAGATGAAAAAGAATGAAAATGAATAGTTGGCGATTCAACTATGAAGGAGATGCTGCTATTTTCCAGAACTAGAGTGTTTTGGAGATTGCAAAATATTGTGGTTTTGAAGCAATGAATGAATATTTTGGTCAAGAGTATGAAAATAGGCAGACCCCCATGAAATGATCTTTTTGTGCAAGTTTTATACAGCTGGTAAGCAATTTTCCCCACCACAGGTAACCATGCAACTGTTAAGCACCAGTACACAAAAAGGAGCATTTTATGATTCAAAGAAAATAAAAGAACAGCGGAATGATGAATATAGATGTTGGAAAATATTAACACAAAGAACAGAGATGGAATTCATTTCTAAAGTGTACCATGTCTGAGTCATACCGTAGATATGCCAGAGGCAACAAGAATAAAACAAGTATGGGGAAGGGGGTTTCTCTTTTTATGGGTTTAATTAAATCATGGAAGTATTATTGTGTAAATCTTGTATGGGACCAGAACTTTTAAAATGTGGTATTTTAGATGAAGGGAAGAATGTGCTTTGTGAATAAGAGGTTGGATTCAGTGAGAACCCTTTTTTTTTTGGCAAGGAAATGAAGTAAAATCTTACCATTTATTTACTTACTGTTATTTACTTACTACCTTGTGTTTTTTTTTTTTTGTTGTTGTTGTTTTGTAATTTGATTTATATGCCGCCCTTCTCCAGAGACTCAGGGCGGCTTACAGTGTGTTAAGCAATAGCCTTCATTCTTTTGTATATTTATACAAAGTCAGCTTATTGCCCCCCACAACTGGGTCCTCAATTTACCTACCTTAGAAAGGATGGAAGGCTGAGTCAACCTTGAGCCTTGGCGAGATTTGAACCTGCAGTAATTGCAGGCAGCTGTTCTTAATAACAGGGTGCTTTTCAGGGTGTTTCCCTGAAAATAAGACCCAATCAGAAAATAAGTCCTAGCATGATTTTTCAGGATGCTCATAATATAAGCCCTACCCCCAGTAATAAGCCGCAGTTAAGATTGTCAGCCAGATGGATGCATTTAGTACCATATTTCCCCCAAAATAAGACCTAACCAGAAAATAAGCCCTAATGCATTTTTTGGAGCAAAAATTAATATAAGACCCAGTCTTATTTTCGGGAAAATATAGTAATAATTTACTTTCACCCAGCATGCTAAGTTAGAATGTGGCTTATTTGATTTTAGCAGAGTGCAATCTATGAACTAAGCCATTGCATATCATCTTTCAGATGATCACATCACAGAGTATGTCTGAAGAGTTGCCAATTGTGGTTTGTTTCGTGAATCCAGGTTCAACATTTTATTGTAATTTCTGTGATGGTCGTGAGCCACCCAGAAACACTGAGCACAAAGAACTTTAATAAATTATGGTTGGTCCCATAGCCAGCCAGATGTTTAGGGTGGATTTGGCATTTTTGTCCACCTATTGAGTCCTTCCCAAGAACCTGGAATAGGCAGATGTGGATGTTTGATGGTATTAAAGGTATCATTACAGGATATTATTATTATTGGTAAATAATGGATAAGAAAGACAAAAACTGTCTGGACAACAGATGGCAGTACTTGGAGATAGCAGAATAGTAGAGAAAGAACTGGAGAAAATAACATGCAAAGCGGGTGCGAAATCCACTTACTTCGCTACCGGTTTCCAAATGGGAGTGCACACATGTGTTCGCTTGCGCGCGCATAACACCTCTGAGCATGTGCAGGACCTTATGCACATGCACAGGACCTTCTGCCCATGCGCAGAGCATCAAAAATGGGACGTGATGACCTCCAGGCGGGTGGGTGGAGCCTCCCGCTGCTGGCGCTACTGGTTCGCTCGAGCTGGATAGAACCAGTTGCATTTCACCACTGCAAAGACCTGCAAACAGAAGTAGAATGACTGTGGCAAAAGAAAGCAAAGGTAGTACCAATAGTATTAGGCACCTTAGGCAACTTACAGCAAACAGCACTCTTTACTGATGATATTACCTAGTTGGGTAATGAAACGTCTGCAAGAAAACAAGCAAGCTCAGGAAGCAGCAAGGATCCTCCATTTCAACCCTGAGTTACAAATATTCTCCTTTATTGGAATCTCCATTTAGCTATTGATTAGTTGGTTCTCTGGGAATTGGGTGGTTCTCGACTTATGACCATTCATTTAATAATGATTCAAAGTTATGACAGCCTTGGAAAAAGTGACATATGACCTGTCCTTTTAAGTTGCAACCATAACACCATCCCTGTGTTATGTGATAACCATTTGGCTCACATTTACGACAGTTGCAGTGTGTTTGCAAATTGGCAACCTTCCTTAGCTGGCATCGCACAAAGCAAAGTCAATGGGGGAGATTGGATTCGCTTAATGATGGTATGATTCGCTTACCCACCATAGCAATTCATTTAACAACTGCAATAAAAAAACGGTCATATAGTTAGGCCCTTTTGGTACTGTCCATGGGTTTTTTTAAAAGATGCTTGATCCTGGGGAGGAAAGCTATGGCAAATCTAGACAGCATACTAAAAAGCAGAGACATCATCCTGCCAACAAAAGTGCATATAGTCAAGGCTTTGGTTTTCCCAGTTGCAATGTATGGCTGTGAAAGTTGGACTCTAAGGAAGGCTGAGCGCCAAAGAATTGAGGCCTTTGAACTCTGGTGCTGGAGAAGACTCCTGCGAGTCCCTTGGACCACAAGGCGATCAAACCGGTCGGTCCTAGAGGAGATCAACCCTGACTGCTCTTTAGAAGGCCAGATCCTGAAGATGAAACTCAAATACTTTGGCCACCTAATGAGAAGGAAGAACTCACTGGAGGAGAGCCTAATGCTGGGAAAGATTGAGGGCAAAAGAAGAAGGGGACGACAGGGAATGAGGTGGCTGGATGGAGTCACTGAAGCATAAGGTGACCAGATTTTAACATTGGTAAAGAGGGACATTGTGGGCGTGGCTTATTTTGTGGGCGTGGCTAGCTGGTCATGTGACTGGGTGGGCGTTGCTAGCTGGTCATGTGACTGGGTGGGTGTGGCTAGCTGGTCATGTGACCGGGTGGCCATGGCTATGCGTATAGGGTAAGGTGAACAGATTTTAACATTGGTAAGAAGGACACCATTGTGGGCGTGACTTATTGTGTGGGCATGGCTTGGAGGCCATGTGACTGGGTGGGCGTGGCTAGCTGGTCATGTGACCGGGTGGCCATGGCTATGTGTATAGGGACTACTCAGAGGGCTGAAAAGTCATTTCTGACAGGTCCTCACACTTTTGACTGGTCCTCACACTTATGACCATCCTCACATTTATGCCCGTGCAGTATTCTTAACAACCATGTCACTCATTTCACAACTGCTTCTCTTCACCATGGTGACAAGATAGGGCAAAAACGTAAAATGTGAGGACAGTCGTAAGTTCGAGGACTGGTCAAAAGTGTGAGGACCAGTCAAAAATAACTTTTTCAGCCCTCTGAGTAGTCCATATGCACAAAAGGACTAACCAGAGGGCTGAAAAAAGTCATTTCTGACAGGTCCTCGCACTTTTGACTGGTCCTCACACTTATGACCATCCTCATATTTATGCCCATGCAGCATTCTTAACAACCATGTCACTCATTTCACAACTGCTTCTCTTCACCATGATGACAAGATAGGGCAAAAATGTAAAATGTGAGGACAATCATAAATTCGAGGACTGGTCAAAAGTGTGAGGACCAGTCAAAAATAACTTTTTCAGCCCTCTGAGTAGTCCATATGCATTAAAGGATACAGCAATAGAGAGGGATGAAGGAATGGAAATTAGAGTAGGAGTGAGGGTAAGAGAGGGAGGAAGAGAGGAGGAGAAGGAGAAAGGAAGAGGAAGTAGGGAGGAGAAAAAGAGGGTGGGGGGAAGAGAAAGTAAGAAGGAAAGAAAAGAGAGTGGTGGTAGGTTTGAGGAGAAAGATTGCTGTACAATAAAAAAGATGAAAGGGAAGAAAGCCAACCCCAAGCAAATATAAAGATATTAAGATTAAGAATGAATTGTTAAACTTTAAAGAATAAAAGAGAACAAATATGAATAAATAGCAATAATTAGAAACACACATACAAACATGCAATGTATTTTCTTTGAACAGAATATTTGGCTGGTTCACAAATTTAAACAGCGTTTAGTCATTTCAATTAAATTTACAATTTCTATATTTCCTTTTTGCCATATTTATTCCTCATCTATTTTTTTAAAAAAAACAATATTACCCTTCATCCTCATCTCTAATCTTAATCAAATTCAATTTTTCCCTTCTATTCTATATTATACCCCTTCCCATTGTCATCTATTTTTATATCCATCCTCACATTGGTTAATTATGTAATTATGTAATACAGTTGTTTAATACAAATTCAACATTTTAATATAAATCAATTAGTTATATAACTATCTTTTTTGTATATTAATCAATATGAACATGAATATTCCAATTATTTCCATGCAATCCAATTTCTTACAAATCAATTAATTATATTTACCAATAATAATAAACCAAATAATTTCCCCCATATATTCCTCCAAACCACAACTTAACCATTTCTGCTTTCAACACAATATACAATTATTAATAGTATCTCAATTATTACAATTCCCTAGTTAAATAGAGCTTTTTTTCTTTTGTGTTTTAAAATCTTGAACTCTCCTCTTTTGCCCCAAATTTCCCATTGTTTGCAGTTTTGTACCTACCTTTTTTGGTGAGGAAAAAGAAAAAGAAAAAGAAAGAAATCTCTCTCTGTCTCATTTTGTCATGTTGCAGGTTTAGTTTCGCTTTCGCCTTTGTTTTCAGTATAGCTAGGGGGGGGAAATCTGCTCCAGGAACTTTTTGCAGCTTTTTGCAGCTAATTAACCTAGCGGAAGCTGTTAACAGGGGCTGTTTTTTCTATTTTTGCAGGCATGGGTCTATTCATTTTTTTTTTAACACTGATCAGCTGTAGGTCGGCCCTTTGAAGCACCGCGGCAAGAGTTTAAAGAGTTTTTTTTCCCTCTAGCCATCAGCGGGGATTCAGGAGGCAGAATGAAAAATCGGGACTTTTTTAAAACGCCGCGGGACGCGGGACAAATTGCTCAAAAGCGGGACTGTCCCGCCAAAAGCGGGACGTCTGGTCACCTTACTGAAGCAGTCAGCGTGAGCTTAAATGGTCTCCAGGGGATGGTAGAGGACAGGAAGTTCTGGAGGAACGTTGTCCATGGGGTCGCGGGACAAATTGCTCAAAAGCGGGACTGTCCCGCCAAAAGCGGGACGTCTGGTCACCTTACTGAAGCAGTCAGCGTGAGCTTAAATGGTCTCCAGGGGATGGTAGAGGACAGGAAGGTCTGGAGGAACGTTGTCCATGGGGTCGCGATGGGTCAGACATGACTTCGCAACTAACAACAAGTTAGGCCCAACCAAAATTCCAGTCCCAATTGTAATTGTACATCGAGGACTACCTGTATCTAAAAAATTTTTCTACCCAGCCTAATGGGTAGAAGTAGAAGTAAAAAAAAAAAAAAATCTCCCAAATGCCTTTCTGTTCTAATGACACTGAAAAATGATTTTGATTGTAAGCAGAATCCAGCCATAGGGCCAAGACTCTATGGCACATATTAGTTACAGCTAATTTTGTTCCAGTGAGAAAGAGAAAATAGTGCAATGTTTGTATGTGGAATATAAAGGGAGAAAGAGGAGAGGTATTTGCTACTTGTTTCTAAAAAAAGCCAGATGAACAGAAAAACATCAATTTATGTCCAAGGGAGCAAAATGGGAGTGGGGGTGGGGAAAACCCACCCTATTGAAAATCATTGTAAAGGCCTGTCCCTTTTTCAAGTGCCTTCCTTACTAAACAGAAATGGAAAAAAAGAGTCTGCAGGGAGAAACACACACGCATACACAAAATCACAGGGTAGATTTTTCTTTTCAAAAAAGAAGTTGTTTTCAGTTTATTAACCCTTTACAGAATTTGGCAGGCGCCAGGGGAAAAAAAAACCCCAGAAAGGGTTCCCTTTGTTATTATGAATGAACAGGAATATTTTTCCCTTTTATTGGTGTAGGAAGTTTAAACCCACCCCTCTCCTAGAAAAATGAAATATTTTAGGAAATATTAAAAGGGCAGAATATTTTCCCCTAAAAGGGAGGCAGAAACTCAGCCCACCCAATCCCACAACGTTTGTCAATGGGCCATTAAGCCCTGAGCCGGTCCATTCTACATAACAAAGATCTACCTCCTTCAGGCAGAACCATTTAATTGCCTTTCATTGCATCACCCAACAAGATTCAACCAAATTTAGCACACAGACAACCTACAAAGCTAGCCATGACCTCTGACAGCAACCAATCAGGATACTCTTCCTGTGCCCCAGGAAGTTCAAAGCCAGAGAGGGTATAAAACTCAGGCACTCTCAGCATCTCTGCCCTTTTCTGTCCAGGATCTCAAGCCATGTGATCCAGAGGTGAAATGCTCCCGGTTCGGACCGGTTCACCCGATCCGGTAGCGATGGCGGTGGGTGGTTCGGAGAACCAGTAGCAAAAATCCCTGCGCCTCTTCCACCATGCCCTGCTGAGCCGCACGATCATCAGAGGCTTTTTTTTTTACTTTTAAAAGCATTTTTTCTACAACCTCTTCCCATGAAAAAATGCTTTTAAAAGTAAAAAAAAAAGCCTCTGATGATCGCAAGGCTCAGCTAGGATAGTCAGAGGCTTTTCAAAGCACTTTTTTCTGCAACCTCTTGGCCAAAGAGGTGGTAAAAAAAAATGCTTTGAAAAGTCTCTGACAATCCCAGCTGAGTTGCATGATCGGCAGAGGGCTTTTCAAAGCATCTTTTTTTCCACCTTTGAAAAGTTTTTAAAAAAAAAGTTGGCCGCGCCCACCCAGTCACATTACCCCCCATCACCAAGCCACACCCACAGAACCGGTAGTAACAAATTTTACATTTCACCCCTGATGTGATCCTGTTCATCAATAAACCTTTCCAAGCAACTTCCATAAATCCAGTGTTTTTTTCCCCACCCGGAAGTGAACCCAGATGGATATTTCTTCCAACATTGGCAAAGTAAATAGCCTGAAAAAAGCTGAAAGTCTTGGTCAGTGAAGGCATCCTTCTCCAAAGCGATGGGGTGATTGTAAGTCCTCCTTTACTCTGTCTTGGGGTCATGTCTTAGTAATTCAAAGAACTCCGGCTGAAAGCCTTTGAAAAAAAATCCCTCGGCCTTCTGCAACAGCAGATAGGTGGATCCTGTCTTCTATAACTCAACTGGAATCACCAGTCTCCCTACTGCATATGAATTATGGGGGAGTCATAAAATTCGTGGAAGAAATGTCCATCTGGATTCAGTTCCAAGTGGGGGAAAAAGACATCGGATTCATGGAAGTTGCTTGGAAAGAAGATTTATTGATGAACAGGATTACATGGCTAGAATTCCTGGGCAAAAAAAAAAAAAAGGGAAGACATGCTGAGAGTCCCTGGGTTTTATGCCGCTTTGAATTTGAGCTTGTGTTCTGATTGGTTGTCAGACTCCCATGGGGCCATGCAGGGGTAACTGTGTAGGTTGTCTATGTCCCAGGCTTGGTTGATTCTTGCTGGGTGATGATGTAATGAAAGGGCTTTGGGCAATTCCTACTATGGCTCTGCCTGAAGGAGGTAGATATTTGTTATGTAGAATAGAGTGGTCCAGGCCTTAATGGCCCATTGACAAAGATTGGGGGGGCTGAGTTTCTGTCTCCCTTTTAGGGGAAATATTCTGCCCTTTTTAATATTTCCTAAAATATCTCATTTTCCTAGGGGAGGGGTGGGTGCTAACTTCCTACGGAAGGAAGGAAGGGACATGCTCTCCATTAGTTGTTTATTTGCCTTGTTTAATTTGATTCAATGCTGCCTGGACTCCATATGATTCTGGGAGGCTCGTAGGACAGTTGTATAAACACAACCATGGAGTTTTAAGTGTGCACCTCTTGTCTTTGTGTTTGCATAAGAATTTTTCTTGTCTTTTCCTGAATTTGATTGACAGGGGTCATTAGGAAACAGGTATGCAGAGGCTGTGAAACACTCACCGTCTGAATAGATTGGAGACAGATAACCTTGGGATTGTTTTTTCATTCTTTCCATCCCTTTGTTGGCATCTCCATGCTTCTTTTTCCCAACCTGGGTATCGGAGATCGGCACTGAAGCCGGCTTTATCAATATTCGAAAGAATGGCCAGATCGAAAGTTGGCATTTTGGACCTCAAGGTCAAAAGAGAGCAAAGTTCGCCCCACAGGCTTTGGCCTCCTGTCTCACTGACGCACAAACACTTCACAATCCAGATTTGCTGGACTTAAATAGCGACATCAGGAAATAATCACACAGGAAAACGGATGCCTTAAGGCTAGCCGTGTTTCCTTTGGCATTCATTAGCAGGCAATTTGGATGCAGCCGCCAGAATTTTCTCATCCTAGAAGTTAGTTAAAAACAAAGAAGAAAAAAAAAACACTATTAGGGAATAATAATCATTGCTGACTAAGAAATCTCCAGAGGCAGACAGAAAGCTAGAAGATTTTGATTTGAGAGCCAGCTCTGAGAAGAACGTTGCGAGGGTGTGATTGTAAATAGGTTTTCAGAAAAGCAGCTAACTAGTCAGTGATCCTTTAGAATAACAAATTAACAAAGTTGGGAAGCAGATCTTGGAGGTCTTCTTGTCCAACCCATACTCAAGCAGGAGAACCTATATTATTCCGGACAAATGGTTGTCCAATCTCTTCTTAAAAACCTTCAGTGTTGGAGCATCCACAACTTCTGGAGGCAAGTCGTTCCACTGATTAATTGTTCTAATTGTCAGGAAATTTCTCTTAAGTTCTAAGTTGGTTTTCTCCTGGATTAGTTTCCATCCATTGTTTCTTGCCTTGCTTTCTGGTGCTTTAGAGAATAAGGTGTCCCCCTCTACTTTGTGGCAGCCTCTCAGATATTGAAACACAGCTATTATGTCACCCATAGTCCTTCTTTTCATTAAACTAGACATACTCAATTCCTTCAATCGTTCATCATTAGTCTTAGCCTCCAGTCCCCTAATCATCTTTGTTTCTCTCCTCTCCTCTCCTCTCCTCTCTCCTCTCCTTTCTCCGGTCCTGTCTCCCCTGTCTCCTTCCTTCCTTCCTTCCTTCCTTCCTTCCTTCCTTCCTTCCTTCCTTCCTTTCTCCCTCCCTCCCTCCCTCCCTCCCTCCCTTCTTTTGTGCCTCCTTCCTTCCCTCTCCTCTCCTCCCTTCTCCTCTCCTCCCCCTTCCTTCTTTCTACTGTCCTGTGCCCTTCCTTCCTTCCTCCCTCCCTCCCTCTCTTCTCCTCTCCTCTTCTCTCTCTCCCTTCCTTCTTTCTCCTGTCCTGTCTCCTTCCTTCCTCCCTCCCTCCCTCCCTTCTTTCTCCTTTCCTTTCCTCTTCTCTCCTCTCCTTTCCTTCTTTCTCCTCTGTCTTTCTCCTCGCTCCCTTTTTCCTTCTTTTGTGCCTCCTTCCTTCCTTCCTTCCTTCCCTCTCCTCTCCTCCCTTCTCCTCTCCTCCCCCTTCCTTCTTTCTCCTGTCCTGTGCCCTTCCTTCCTCCCTCCCTCCCTCCCTCCCTTCCTTCTCCTCTCCTCTCCTCTCTCTCCCTTCCTTCTTTCTCCTGTCCTGTCTCCTTCCTCCCTCCCTCCCTCCCTCCCTCCCTTCTCCTCTCCTCTCCTCTCCTCTCCTCTCCTCTCCTCTCCTCTCCTCTCCTCTCCTCTCCTCTCCTCTCCTCTCCTCTCCTCTTTTTCCAGAGGCTCAACATTTTTTTTTATATTGTGGTGACCAAAACTGGATGCAGTATTACAAGTGTGGTCTTAGAATACTGCATCGAAAGAACAGTTGAAGGATGGTAAATGCAGGTAGACCTCGATTTACAATTATTCGTTTAGTGACCGTCCAAACTGATAATGGACTGAAAAAAAGTGACACGATTCACTTCGCAACCGTTTTACTAACAGTGATTTGCATAAGAACTATGGCAAGAAACATCGTAAAATGGGACAAACCTCACTTTACAACGGTCCCGCTTAGCAATGGAAATTTTGGGCTTAGCTGTTGTCCTGAGTCAAGGACTACCTGTGGACACAAGGGAATCCCTTGCTGACATCTGATTTAGGAAACTGATCATCCATCAAGAGAAAATCCCACCTATGCAGCTATCAGAAAATGGCTTGGAAACTATCCCACAAGCCACGTTCTCCATGCTTTGTTATTCTTTCCAAACCTCCGAAATGTTGGAAAGAAATTTTCTCAAGCAATGTGGAGCTTTCTCAGTTTATTTGCCTAAACGTATTTCCAAAACTTAAACAGAACAGGACCAATTCTGGTGGATTGCAGTGATGAAGCCGGTGGAAGAATGATTGAGTTTGAAAAGGATTAGGATCTGCAGAGGAAAATATTCCAAAATTAATTCCTGCAGTGGATACGTATGGGAGACGCAAATGGCCAGTGGCTTAATATATCTGTCAAACCTGAAGCTGGCCTGACTGAGGCCATTTTGAGACTTCAGCACTGACACACTGGAGAAGAGGGACAGGGAAGAGGGAATAGAGATAGTTGGGGTGTTGTAGTCGAAACAAAATACTTTCTCTTGGGACCCAAGGTCATTCCTGCAGGTGCTCGGAAGGAGGGGACTGGAGTCACCCAGCAACTGGACAGTATCCTGATTGGACTATGTGACTGATCGTTTTGAAAAAGTGACAAACTTTTACTTTTAAATAGGTGAAAACCACAGGAATATTCAGAGTCGGTTTTCACCAGCCTGTGCCAATATGACATATCCAATAAACCTATTCTTTGAGGAAATTGCATGCCTGCCTGTTTGCTATGGATATGTTACTTAGAACCCTGACAATATCAGCATATCTTTTATTCCAAATCCCTAACACTTTTCTTTTATGATTGTATAAAACAGAGCAAAGGTATTTACAAGGAGTTCTCCACTTACAATCATTCATTTAATGACCGTTCAAAGATACAACGAACTGAAAAAAGGGACTTAGGACCAGTTTTCACACTTACAATCGTTGCAGCATTCCCGTGGTCATGTGATCAGAATTCGGACACTTGGCAACTGGCATGTACTTATGACAGTTGCACTGTCCTGGGGTTCCAGTGATCACAGTTTGTAACCTTCTTAGCTTGTTTCTGACCATGGGAGGAATCCAGATTCACTTAACAACCGCATGATTCATCTATCAACTGCAAATGATTCGCTTAACAACTGCGGCAGAAATATCATAAAATGGGGTGAAACTCACTTAACAACCGCCTTGCTTTGCAACGGAAATATTTGGCTCAGTTGGAGTTGAGGATTACCTGTATTAAGGATCTGGAGAGAATTCCAGAAATCCTGCAGACTTTCCTTGCCCGGAGCTGTTTGGCTGACTTATCAAACGCTGCGTATTGCTGAAGAACCTTTTAAACAAATAAACGTTGATGACTGTACGGTGGAGTTCCTGGCTCACCTTTTGCTTAAATTTGGCAAAAACTCTACCATCTTCAATAACGTTTTTGCATTTCCTAATCTTTGGAAGAAGGAAATTGCTTTTCTGGCAGATTTGAATGACACAAAGTCTTTTTTGGAGCCATTGCAGTGACTAAACGGAGTGGATTAAGGACATTCCTGCCAAAAATAATGTTGTTTTCATTTAAATTATTGCAACGGGGAGAATTTTTAAAAAAACCAAACGCGCACATTATGTAAAACATCCCATTTTGGAAGTCGCCAAGGGAGGATGGGTGACTCATGGCTCCCACATAACAGCAAACAAATTCAGCTATCTTAAATAGCATGTGGAGATATATTGGGGCGAGTTGGGAAAAAAATATTTTTTTTTTTATTCAGGCTTGGCTTTCTTTTCTGTGCCTTGGAAATATTTTCAATGTCTTTTTTTTTTAAAAAAAAAAAAAACCAATCTTTGCTATTAACATAGAAGCACAATATATATATATTTTCTCAGTTTTCTCTCGTTTCTAATTTTATTACCCCTGGACTGGAGCTGTGCAGCAATCCAAATTCCAAGGCTAAAATATGCTTTGGGGTGGATGTTGGCATCGTCTTATAGAAATCATAGCTTTTCCCAAGCTTACACAATTGCGTAGTGCACAAAATAGACACATTTGGTGTAAAGGTATGCCAATGGATGTCAGGTGGGCAGCTATGCGCACTCCAGATCCCCTTTTCCACATCTTTGATCCCAGATTTACTGCACAATTCCATTCACTGTCATAACCTACCTGTACTCACAATCATCTGTTTAGTGATGGCACTTTTAGTCAAGAATGTGATCAATATATGGAGAATGAATCTGTGAATGAGACTTAAATTTTAGTGTTTCCAGATGCATCTCACTTTGTATTGTTGGAAAGAGAACCAGTTTGGTCTAGTGGTTAAGGCACCAGGCTAGAAAGGAAAAGACTGTGAGTTCTAGTCCTGCCTTAGCCATCAAAGCCAGCTGCGTAACTTTGGGCCAATCACCAGGAGATGGTGCATTCTAGTTCCGCCTCAAGCATGAAAGCCAACTAGGTGACTTTGGGCCAATCACCAGGAGATTGTGAGTTATAGTTCCGCCCTAGGCATGAAAGCCAGCTGGGTGACTTTGGGCCAGTTCTTCTCCCTCAACTGAATCCACCCTACAGGGTTATTGTGTGGGAAATAGGAGGAGGAAGGTGAATTGGATATGTTCACCACCTTGGGTTATTTGTAAAAATAATAAAGGCAGGATACAAATAAATAAACTAAGTAAGTGAAATAAATAATGGACAAATTGATCGCTTGGCAAGATTTGAAAAACCTAAATTTGAAAAACACATTGCCTGCCACAAGGAGCACAGTTATGGATTAAAGGGATTGAAAATTGCACTGACTTAGAATCAATCACCAGATTGCTTTTTAACAATCTAAATTCATTGTAGAAACAGCACTGGGGTTATACCGGGAGTTTTAAACAGAGAGTCTTGGGCAGTGGTGGGTTTCAGCCGGTTCGGGCCAGTTTGGACGAACCGGTAGTTAAATTGCTGGCTGATCCCACCCCGCCCCACCCCTTCCAGGAGTCCCCACGCGCCCCATTTTGGCTCCCAGGTAAGTGCAGGGAGGCCAACTAGGCCGAAAACGGGCACGGGATGCAGCGCAGTCCCCCTGTGGCCCAAAATGGGGCATGGAGATGTGTGGCGCCCCCCCCCGCCCCGTGTCCCGTTTTTGCTCCCAGGAGGCTGCAGGGAGGCCTACTAGGCCAAAAACAGGGCTCGGGGGGAGGCACCCCCCCCGTGGCCTCTCTTTGCTCCCAGGGGTGTGCAGGAGGCCGGGTGCTACCTGTCACACCCCCTAGCCACACCCACAATGGCCACGCCCACCCAGCCAGTCATTAGGGCAGAGAACCGGTTGTTAAATTATTTGAATCCCACCACTGGTGTTGGGACTAATTAATATAAGATACCATTCTGCCAATGCTCATACATTCTGTGCTGTATGTTTGCTACACCAAGTTGCTGGATTGCTTAAATCACATCTTCCTCAGCTGTAAATTAGTGAACAGTAACTACAGAACTCATTGTTGCTCTGTCCTCATCTACTTTGCTTTAAATCGATCTTCTGCACAAGTTTAAAGTGAACTTGGAAGGTGAGATCAATTGCGCTACTGCTCTTTACAACATCCCTTTCTTTGCAAGAGTTTACCAATTTAGAAAGCTAATACAGCTAGTCCTCGACTTACAAACATTCATTTAGTGGCTGTTCGAAGTTACAGCGGCACTGAAGAAAGTGACTTAACGCATGACCGTTGCAGCAACCCCCTTGGTCGTAGGATCAAAATTCGGATGCTTGACAACTGGTTCATATTTATGATGATTGCAATGTCCCAGAGTCACGTGATCTCATTTTGCGAACTTCCAACATGCAAAGTCAATGGGGGAGCCAGATTCACTTAACAACCGAGTTACTAATTTAACAACTGCAGTAATTCACTTAACAACCATGGCAAGAAAGGTCATAAAATGGGGCAAAACTCACTGAACAACTGTCCCGCTTAGCAACATAAATTTTGCACTCAATTTGGTAACCTGTAATACTTTTTTCTTTTAAGAGACAGGGTTCTGTTCCAGGAGTGAAATGCTCCCGGTTCGGACCGGATCGCCCGATCCAGTAGCAGTGGAGGCGGATGGTTTGGAGAACCGGTAGCAAAAATCCCTGCCCCCCCACCCCCCACATACCCAGCTGAGCCGCACAATCATCAGAGGTTTTTTTTTTTTTTTACTTTTAAAAGCATTTTTTCTACAACCTCTTCGGCCGAAAAAATGCTTTTAAAAATAAAAAAAAAAGCCTCTGATGATCGTGCGGCTCAGCTGGGATCCTCAAAGGCTTTTAAAAGCCTCTGAGGATCCCAGCTGAGTTGCCTGATCGGCAGAGGCTTTTTTTCTTTTAAAAGCTTCTGACGATCCAAGCTGAGTTGCCTGATCGGCAGAGGCTTTTTTCCTTTTAAATGCCTCTGACGATCCAAGCTGAGTTGCCTGATCGTCAGAGGCCTTTAAAAGAAAAAAAGCCTCTGCCGATCAGGCAACTCAGCTGGGATTATCAGAGCCTTTTGAAAGCATTTTTTTACAGCCTCTGAGGTTGTAGAAAAAATGGTTTTAAAAGTAAAAAAAAAAAATTGGCCATGCCCACCCAGTCACATTACCCCCACCCCCCACCAAGCGACGCCCACAGAACCGGTAGTAACAAATTTTACATTTCACCACTGTTCTGTTCCATTGTTTTTAACACACCCATTCCTCTCTTCCATCCTAGGGTATGGCCTTCACCCTTCAAGAGAGGCTCCAGCTGGGAATACATGGTCTTCTTCCACCTTGCTTCCTGAGCCAAGATGTCCAAGTTCTACGGGTCCTGAAAAGCTACGAGACCAAAGCCAATGATCTAGACAAGTGAGCAGAAGTGAGCTGGGGATGCCTGCATAAATCTTATGTTTGGAAGTAGATACTTTGGAACTTGGACGTTAACCCTTTCGGGTGGCCTTCTGCGGTTGTGGAGAAACTGCCAATTCGCTGGCATCTCACCACGCATTTTGTCGTAGGAGTCTAGCTGTTCCCAGATCAGTCTCAAAAGTTTCTCTGCTAGCTTTGTTTCGAGTTCCTGTGAAGGTATCCATCCAACAGAAATAGTAAACTGACTCCAGCTTATCCCCCACTGTGTCCAGACATTTTCCCACATAGATAAGGATTTCCTTGCACTGTTATTATGACATGACCTCTTGTAGTCTCTTCTTTGACCCAATATTCTTCTCCATGCTGTAAACGTGGCAGACACTTTTGAATTGTTCACAGAACTGTAGGATCTTTTTTTAATGTAGTATCCCTACAGCATTTGCAAAAGGAAGAGCACACCCTTCCTCCCTAAAGAGCTTAGTGGCGCAGTGTACTAAGTGCTGTTAAAGTAGCGCTTAAGTTGCCAGCTACCTGCAATTATTGCAAGTTCAAATCTCACCAGGCTCAAGGTTGACTCAACCTTCCATCCTTTCGAGGTAGGTAAAATGAGGACCCGGATTGTGGGGGCAATAAGCTGACTTTGTATAAAAAAGAATACCACTTAGGGGGAGCCGAAAGCCCTACTAAGCAGGTATATACAAAAAGTATGAAGGCTATTGTTTAATGCATTATAAGCCACCCTGAACTAATAAATAAATAATAAATAAATAAAACTTATAGAGAAAGGTTGCTGGAATTGGGTATGTCTAGTTTAATGAAAAGCAGGACGAGTTAGAACAATTAATCAGTGGAACAACTTGCCTCCAGAAGTTGTTTAATGCTCCAACCCGGGAAGTTTTTAAGAAGAGATTGGATAACCAATTGTCTGAAGTGGTGTAGGGTTTCCTGCCTAAGCAGGGGGTTGGACTAGAAGACCTCCAAGGTCCCTTCCAACCCTTCTATTCTATTCTATTCTATTCTATTCTATTCTATTCTATTCTATTCTATTCTATTCTATTCTATTCTATTCTATTCTATTCTATTCTATCCTATCCTATCCTATCCTATCCTATCCTATCCTATCCTATCCTATCCTATCCTATCCCATACCATACCATACCATCCCATACCATACCACACCACACCACACCATACCATACCATACCATACTCCATACCATACCATACCCAGGGGTGAAATGCTACCGGTTCGGGCTGGTTTGCCAGAACCAGTAGTAAAAAATGCCGGTTCACAGAACCAATAGTAAAAAAATGATTTAAAAAGTAAAAAAAAAAAAAAAAGGAAAGTTCCAACGATCGTGCGTCACACAACTGATCTTTGGGACTTTTTTTTTTTTTTTTACTTTTTAATCATTCTCCAGAACCGGTAGTAAAAAAATTGCTTTAAAAAGTTTTTTTAAAAGTTCAGAAGATCAGCTGTGTGACAGTCAGCTGTGCTGCACGATTTATATTCACTAGAAAGCAGGAAATCCAAATCTATATCGCATGGCACAGTTGTTCCCCCCCCCCCCCCCCCCCGCTCTTCTGCTTACCTTTGCAGACTCAGAAAAGGCTTCTTAGCGGATGCGGTGCACTTGCGTGCAAAGCGTGAGTTTGGCACTCATGCACAAAGCAAACCGGTAACAGACTTCAGAGCATTTCACCCCGACCATACCATACCATACCATATCATACCATACCATACCATACCATATGAGGCAGCAGTGTGCAGCAGCAGCTAAAAAAGCCAACACAATCCTAGGCTGCATTAACAGAGGGATAGCATCAAGAACACATGAAGTATCAGTAACACTTTATAGTGCACTAGTAAGAACACACTTGGAATACTGCATGCTTGCCTACAACTAAAAGTATTTTTGGATCTGATCAGGGTGGATTTGATTTAAATCAAGTTGCTTTAAATCACAATTTAAATCATGATTTAAATCACTAGTAAAAAGGCTTGATTTAAATCAACTCGATTTAAATCATAATTTTTAAAGAGCAGCTGACATCTCTTTTCTGGCAGCGGCTCCTCCTCTGACCCGCTGTTGACTCACCAACAGTCCCAATATTGCAGAATATACAGCCTCATGCCACATAACTAAGGTCCATTTCATGCTGATTAAACTAAATTATTAATGTATCTTAAATAGAAAACTGTCTTTAGATAGATTTTTACTCCCGAAGCATTTTATTAAAATAAATTTGATACAAATCAAAAAAATCCGATTTAAATCAAAAAAATCTGATTTTTTTGATTTTTTTTTTCAAAAATCGTTGATTTTTATCCACCCTGGATCTGATATTTTTCTCAAAAGGACAAAAACAGCATCTATTCTATTCTATTCTATTCTATTCTATTCTATTCTATTCTATTCTATTCTATTCCATTCCATTCCATTCCATTCCATTCCATTCCATTCCATTCCATTTTATTCCTTATTCAATTCTATTCTATTCCATTCCATTCCATTCCTCTATTCTATTCTATTCTATTCTATTCTATTCTATTCCATTCCATTCCATTCCATTCCATTCCATTCCTTATTCTATTCTATTCTATTCTATTCTATTCTATTCTATTCTATTCCATTCCATTCCATTCCTTATTCTATTCTATTCTATTCTATTCTATTCTATTCCATTCCATTCCATTCCTTATTCTATTCTATTCTATTCTATTCTATTCCATTCCATTCCATTCCATTCCTTATTCTATTCTATTCTATTCTATTCTATTCTATTCCATTCCATTCCTTATTCTATTCTATTCTATTCTATTCCATTCCATTCCATTCCATTCCTTATTCTATTCTATTCTATTCTATTATATTCTATTCTATTCCATTCCATTCCATTCCATTCCTTATTCTATTCTATTCTATTCTATTCTATTCTATTCCATTCCATTCCATTCCATTCCTTATTCTATTCTATTCTATTCTATTCCATTCCATTCCATTCCTTATTCTATTCTATTCTATTCTATTCTATTCTATTCTATTCTATTCCATTCCATTCCATTCCATTCCATTCCATTCCATTCCATTCCTTATTCTATTCTATTCTATTCTATTCTATTCTATTCTATTCTATTCTATTCTATTCCATTCCATTCCATTCCATTCCATTCCTTATTCTATTCTATTCTATTCTATTCTATTCTATTCTATTCTATTCCATTCCATTCCATTCCTTATTCTATTCTATTCTATTCTATTCTATTCCATTCCATTCCATTCCATTCCATTCCATTCCTTATTCTATTCTATTCTATTCTATTCTATTCTATTCTATTCCATTCCATTCCATTCCATTCCTTATTCTATTCTATTCTATTCTATTCTATTCTATTCTATTCCATTCCATTCCATTCTATTCCATTCCATTCCATTCTTATTCCATTATTCCATTCCATTCCATTCCATTCCATATATTCTATTCTATTCTATTCTATTCTATTCTATTCTATTCTATTCTATTCTATTCTATTCTATTCCATTCCATTCCATTCCATTCCATTCCATTCCTTATTCTATTCTATTCTATTCTATTCTATTCTATTCTATTCCATTCCATTCCATTCCTTATTCTATTCTATTCTATTCTATTCTATTCCATTCCATTCCATTCCATTCCATTCCATTCCTTATTCTATTCTATTCTATTCTATTCTATTCTATTCTATTCTATTCCATTCCATTCCATTCCTTATTCTATTCTATTCTATTCTATTCTATTCTATTCTATTCTATTCTATTCCATTCCATTCCATTCCATTCTTATTCCATTATTCCATTCCATTCCATTCCATATATTCTATTCTATTCTATTCTATTCTATTCTATTCTATTCTATTCTATTCTATTCTATTCTATTCTATTCCATTCCATTCCATTCCATTCCATTCCATTCCATTCCTTATTCTATTCTATTCTATTCTATTCTATTCTATTCTATTCTATTCTATTCCATTCCATTCCATTCCATTCCATTCCTTATTCTATTCTATTCTATTCTATTCTATTCCATTCCATTCCATTCCATTCCATTCCATTCCTTATTCTATTCTATTCTATTCTATTCTATTCTATTCTATTCTATTCCATTCCATTCCATTCCTTATTCTATTCTATTCTATTCTATTCTATTCTATTCTATTCTATTCTATTCCATTCCATTCCATTCCATTCTTATTCCATTATTCCATTCCATTCCATTCCATATATTCTATTCTATTCTATTCTATTCTATTCTATTCTATTCTATTCTATTCTATTCTATTCTATTCTATTCCATTCCATTCCATTCCATTCCATTCCATTCCATTCCTTATTCTATTCTATTCTATTCTATTCTATTCTATTCTATTCTATTCCATTCCATTCCATTCCATTCTACTAACAGTGACATGATAGCAATGTTCCAGATTCTTAAGTTTTGCCACAAAGAAGAGGGAGACAAGCTATTCTCCAAAGCACTTGAGGGCAGGACAAGAAGCAATGGGTGGAAACTAATCAAGGAGAGAAGCAACCTAGAACCAAGGAGAAATTTACAGACAGAACAATTAATCAGAATTGCCCCCAGAATTTGTGGGTGCTCCAACACTGGAGGTTTTTAAGAAGAGATTGGACAACCATTTGTCTGAAATTGTTTCCTGATTAAGCCAGTGGATAAATCCAATTTTTTTTACTACTGATTCTGTGGCTTGGTGAGCGTGGTGTGGCTTGGTGGGTGTGGCTTGGTGGGCGTGGCAGGGGAAGGATACTGCAAAATCTCCATTCCCACCCCACTTCAGGGGAAGGATACTGCCAAAACCCCATTTCCTCCCCACTCCAGGGGAAGGATACTGCAAAATCTCCATTCCTACCCCACTCCAGGGGAAGGATACTGCAAAATCCCCATTCCTATCCCACTCCAAGGGAAAGATACTGCAAAATCCCCATTCCCACCCCACTGTGGCCAGCCAGAGGTGGTATTTGCCGGTTCTCTGAACTGCTCAAAATTTCCTCTACCGGTTCTCCAGAACCTGTCAGAACCTGCTGGATTTCACCCTTGGATTAAGCACGGGGTTGGACCAGAAGACCTCCAAGATCCTTTCCAACTCTGTTATTCTTTTATTCCCTGCTGGTCCTTGGGAGAAAAAAACCTGGAAAAAACACCAAGTTAACTTATTATTTATTTTATTATTTTATTTGTAACATTTATTAGCTGCCTCTTTTGCCACACCGTAACTCTGGGTGGCTTATAATATTAAAGATAAGAGCTGAGGTGGCACAGTTGTTAGAGTGCAGTACTGCAGCTACTTTTTTTTTTTTTTAATTTGATTTATATGCCGCCCTTCTCCGGAGACTCAGGGCGGCTTACAATGCGTTGAGCAATAGCTTTCATTCTTTTGTATATTTTATACAAAGTCAGCTTATTGCCCCCACAAACTGGGTCCTCATTTCACCTACCTTAGAAAGGATGGAAGGCTGAGTCAACCTTGAGCCTTGGAGAGATTCGAACCAGCAGAAATTGCAGGCAGCTGTGTTAATGACAGGGTGCACTAAACCACTGTACTATCAAGGCTCTTCAGCTGACTGCTAGTTCAGCAGATCAGCGGATCAAATCTCACCAGCTGAAGGTTGACTCAGCCTTCCATCCTTCCGAGGTGGGTAAAATGAGGACCCAGATTGTTGGGGGCAATATGCTATTTAGTATACTGTCTTTGGTGTAAGCCACCCAGAGTCCTCGGAGAGTGGGCTGCATAGAAATATGACAAATAAATAAATAAGTAAGTAAGTAAGTAAGTAAGTAAGTAAGTAAGTAAGTAAAACTGAAACCTAATAAAACAAATGCTATAAAGATCAACCTAGCTAAAAAAAATGGGCAGGAAGTATGATGAGAAGGTGGAAAATTAAAAAAACAATGCAAAACAACATAAAATAATGATGTCTCTTGTTTTGCATCATTTATTCTTCCATGGTTACTATTCTGGGTACTATACAATCATTTACTTTTTAGTGTAATGGGAAAAAGATGGGAGCTATTTCACGGAGAATCTTAGCCTAAAGCGTTAGGATGAAATCCAGCTTCAATCCTTCTCTAAGTAAATTTATTAAAAGCAATGGCAATAATTTTTAAAAAAATCAAGAAGTTGAACAATGCTCCCTTATGTGCTTCCTTTCGTTTCTAGGGAAAAATCCCTGCCTTCATTGGGAAGAACTTTATAATTATAGTCTGGTCTCAAATATTCCATTCTTGGTGCGTGGTATCGGAGAAACTGACATTGTAGGTTCAAATAAACCTGGATAAAACTGACTTTCTTTAGTTGTTTAAATCAGGGTTTCATCTGGGATAGGTTGTAAGTTGAGGTAGTGAGCATTCGACCATTTAGTGCCCATTCAAAGTTACAACAACACTGAAAAAAAGGAAATTATGACTTATTTTTCACGCTTATAAATGCTGCAGCAACCTTATAACCGTGTGATCAAAATTCAGATGCCTGGCAACTGACTCATATTTATAATGGTCCAGAGATCATATGATCACCTTTTGTGACCTTCTGACAAGCAAAGTCAATGGGGAAGCCAGATTCACTTAACAACCGTGTCACTAACTTAACAACAACTTAACAACTGCGGCAAGAAAGGTCGTAAAATGGGGCAAAATTCACTGAGCAACTGTCGTGTTTAGCAATGGAAATTTTGGGCTCATCGTGGTCATAAGTCGAGGACTACTTGTAATACTGAATTTTGCTTTGTCATGTTGATGGATGGTCCCAATCCAAAATAGCTAAATGGAAGAAATGTTGGTAGAGATCTTGCATATCTCAAGAGCTTTCAGTATTCGTGACTTGGATACACTTAACAGATTAACAGAGTTGGAAGGGACCTTATAGGTCATCTAGTCCAACCCCCCGTTCAAGCAGGAGACCCTATATCCTTTCTGACAAATGGCAGTCCAATCTTTTTTTGAAAGTCTCAAGTGATGAAGCTCCTATAACTTCTGAAGGCAACTTCTGTTCCATGGGTTGATTGTTCTCACTGTCAGAAAGTTCTTCCTCATTTCTAGGTTGAATCTTTCCTTGGTCAGTTTCCAACCATTATTCCTTGTCTGGCCTTAAGGTGCTTTGGAAAACAGCTTGACCCCCTCCTCTTTGTGGCAGCTCCTCAAATATTGGAACATTATTTGTTATCATGTCTCCCCTAGTCCTTCTCTTCACTAAACTAGCCAGGCCCAGTTCCTGCAACCATTCTTTGTATGTTTTAGTCTCCAGTCTCCTAATCATCCTGGTTAGTCATTTCTGCACTTTTTCTAGAGTCTCAACATCTTCTTTATAGTGTGGTGACCAAAACTGGATGCAGTACTCTAGGTGTGGTCTTACTAGGGCATGTCTTCTGGTTTTAAGAGCATTTTTTTGTCGTAATTCTGGTTTTGGGATATGCCCAGAAAGTGATTCTGGGTGAACTATTGCTCAGCACTTAAGTTATTTCCTGTTGGTGTCCTTATGTTGTTTTAACATTTACATGAAACCTCAAGATGAAGTCACTTGGAGCTCTGGAGTGAGATATTATCAGTGATTACATCTAGATACAGTGCTCTCCACCTTTAATTTCTTGAACATAGAATAATAGAGCTGGAAGAGACCTTGGATGTTTTCTAATCCAACCCAAACTCAAGCAGGAGACTTTACTACTTCCGACAAATAGCTGTCCAGTCTCTCTTTGAAAGCCTCTAGTGGTGGAGCACCCAAAACTTCTGAAGGCAAGCTATTCCATTGGTTGATTACTTTCACCCTTAGGAAATTTCTCCTTAGTTCCAGGTTGCTTCTCTCCTTGGTTAGTTTCCGTCTATTGTTTCTTGTCTTGCCTTTTGGTGCTTTGGAAAATATTTTGACCCCCCTCATCTTTGTCTTGAATCAGATGTTTCTTTGATTCTTGCAGTTTGTATTGTAACGCTCTCTACATGGGGCTCCCCTTGAGGAGCACCCGGAGGCTCCAACTGGCGCAGAGTGCGGCTGCATGGGTGGTAATGGGAGTGACATGGCGTTCCCATGTAACACCCCTCCTGCACGAGCTGCACTGGCTCTCAGTGGTCTTCCGGGTGCGCTTCAAGGTTTTGGTTACCATCTTTAAAGCACTCCATGGCTCAGGACCTGGGTACTTGCGGGACCGCCTACTACCACCAATAGCCTCCCACCGGCCGGTACGCTCCCATAGAGAGGGGCTCCTCCGGGTGCCGTCGGCCAAACAATGTCGACTGGCGGCCCCCAGGGGGAGACCCTTCTCTGTGGGGGCACCTACTATCTGGAACAAGCTCCCCCCGGAGATACGGAGGATCCCGGATCTGCGCACCTTCCGCCACGCTCTAAAGACCTTTTTATTTCACCAGGCGGGCCTGGCCTAATTTTCTCCCTCTTTTTAAACAATTTTTAATATTTTTAATATTTTCTAGTATTTTTAAATATTCAAAGGTTAAATTTGTTTTAAATTGATTGGGGTTTTAATCTGTCTGGGCCAAACTATTTAATTTGATTTTATTTCTGCTTTTTAAATTTTGTATGTATGTATTTTATTGTTGGCTGTGCACCGCCCTGAGCCCTTCGGGAGTAGGGCGGTATATAAATCAAGTAAAAGTAAAAGTTTGAAGCATTCCCTTGATTCCCTGCAATTGGTTAAATGAGAAAGAACAAGTTGAAATGTCTGTGGAGATTCTCAGTCATCCAAGTCATGGTTGTCCCAAAGGTGCTTTCTTTTTCAAGAGGCGACTGGACTTTCTGGTTTTTCTTTGAAGATGTTTCGCTTCTCATCCGAGAAGCTTCTTCAGCTCTCATCCAAGAAACTTCTTCAGAGCTGAAGAAGCTGTTGTGGCCCGCCGGCGGCCAGCGGAGCTTGCAGCAGAGTCGGACAGTGAGGAGGTCGGGGAGGAACTTGGGCCAGTCCTGGGGGCTGGGGAAAGCTCAGATGAGGGCTCTGCGTCGGAGGCAGAGAGGGAGGTAGACAGCAGCGAGGCAGAGGAACAGCTGGAGCCCGTTCTCAGCACGCGCATGCGCAGAGCTGCCAGAAGACATGAACAGCTCAGAAAGCAGGGTCGACTCAGGAGTAAAGACACACCTTGGAGGTGATTGGCCCCTCCCATAGGAAATAAAAGAGGAACGAACAGGGAGGTGGGCTTTAGCAGGAAACAATTCCTTCATTCCGTAACTCTGAGAGACTCTGTGCCAAGTTTGGCCTTGTACTGCAGTTGGAAACAAGTTAGGTGGCAGCTTGCCAAACGAGATAAGGTATTGAGAAATATTCCTTTGAAAAACTGTTTGGACAAACCTTCCTGACTGTGAATGAACGTAATTCACAGTTGTGTAAATAAAAGAGGTTTTGCTGGGATCAGTTTCTGCCTCCTTCTTGTTAAGGGAGCTTAGGTCAGAACAGAAACTTCTTGGATGAGAAGCAAAACATCTTCAAAGAAAAACCAGAAAGTCCAGTCATCTGGACTGAGCTACTCGACATGATAGCCACGGTGGCAGTAGATACACCCAGGCTTTTAGTCATAGGTGATTTCAACTTGCCGTCCGCTGGTGAAACGTCTGAGGTGGCTCGGGAGTTCATGGCTTCCATGATGGCCGTGGACCTGACCCAGTTAGTTCATAGCCCTACTCACAGGGGAGGTCACACTCTGGACCTGATTTTTATCTCTGGCCAGTGGTTGAGTGGTCTTGTTATTGGGGATATAGATATGGAACCCTTGTCATGGACAGACCACTTACTCCTTCGCCTGGATCTTCGAACCGCTGCCCCCCGCCACAGGGAGGCGGATCCAATTAGATGGGTCCACCCCAGGCGCCTGATGGATCCTGAGAGGTTCCAGATGGAGCTTGGGCCATTTCCTGAGGTTCTAGCACATGACTCGGCCGAGGACCTGGTAGCCGCCTGGGATCGAGCGGCTGGTGGGGCCTTGGACCGAGTCGTGCCTTTGCGGCCTCTGATCCGGTGCCGATCCCGTGTGGCTCCTTGGTTCACCGAGGAGCTGAGGGAAATGAAACGCCGGAAAAGACGCCTGGAGAGCGGTTGGAGGGCCAGTCTCGCTGAGTCTGATCGAACACTGGTAAGGTTGCATATTAAGACCTACCTAGTGGCGATAAAGACGGCAAAGTTTAATTACTTTTCCGCCTCTATTGCGTCATCAGGGAATCGTCCGGCCGCCCTGTTTAGGGTGACCCGCTCCCTGCTCCATCCGGGAGTGCGGGAGGATCCCTTGGAAGGCAGGGCGGAGGATTTTGGACAATACTTGTATGACAAAATCGCTCAGATCCGGCGGGATTTGGACTCTGACTGGGTAGATCAGGGCAGAGTGACGAGGAATAGTCTTGAGAATGTTATCTGGGAGGAGTTTGACGCTGTGACTCCCGATGATGTGGACAGGATTTTGGGGAGACTTAGTGTGGCCACATGTTTACTGGACCCGTGTCCCTCCTGGTTGGTACTGGCTTCCCGGGAGGTTACACGAGGCTGGCTCCAGGGTGTTATCAACGCTTCACTGAGTGAGGGCCACTTTCCCGCTGCCTTGAAAGAGGCGGTGGTGAGGCCTCTCCTCAAGAAGCCGTCCTGGATCCGGCAATATTGGCCAACTATCGTCCTGTCTCCAACCTTCGCTCTATGGCGAAGGTTGTTGAGAGTGTGGTCGCGCGACAGTTCCCACAATTCCTGGAGGAAACATCTTATCTAGATCCATTCCAGTCGGGTTTCAGGTCTGGGCACAGCACGGAAACGGCATTGGTCGCGTTGGTTGATGAACTCTGGAGGGCTCGGGACAGGGGTTGCTCCTCTGTTCTGGTCCTGTTAGATCTCTCAGCGGCTTTTGATACCATCGATCATGGTATCATGCTGCACCGGCTGGAAGAATTGGGGGTGGGAGGCACCGTGTTGCGGTGGTTCTCCTCCTTTCTCTCCGACTGGTCGCAGTTTGTGTTGGCAGGGGGGCAGAGGTCGACCTCGAGGCCTCTTATCTGTGGAGTGCCACAGGGATCGATCCTCTCGCCCCTTCTGTTCAACATTTATGTAAAGCCGCTGGGCGAGATCATCCGTGGCTTTGGGGTGAGATACCACCAGTACGCTGATGACACCCAGCTGTATATCTCCACCCCAGGCCACCCCAATGATGCCCTTGAAGTGATGTCCCACTGCCTGGAGGCTGTGCGGATCTGGATGGGGAGGAACAGGCTCAAGCTCAACCCTTCCAAGACTGAGTGGCTGTGGCTCCCGGCATCCCGATATAGTCAGTTGACTCCATCACTGACTATTGGGGGAGAGTCTTTGGCCCCCACAGAAGGGGCTCGCAATCTGGGAGTCCTCCTGGATAGGCAGCTGTCCTTGGAGGAACATCTGACAGCTGTAACCAGGGGCACCTTTTATCAGGTTCGCCTGATTCGCCAGTTGCGGCCCTTTCTTGATTGGGATTCCCTGTGCACAGTCACTCATGCCCTCGTCACCTCTCGCCTTGACTACTGCAATGCTCTCTACATGGGGCTCCCCTTGAAGAGGACCCGGAGGCTCCAACTGGTCCAGAATGCAGCAGCGCGGGTAGTGATGGGAGCAGCATGGCGCTCCCATGTAACACCGCTCCTGCGCGAGCTGCACTGGCTCCCAGTGGTCTTCCGGGTGCGCTTCAAGGTGCTGGTTATCACCTTTAAAGCGCTCCATGGCATCGGGCCTAGCTATCTTCGAGACCGCCTGCTGCTACCAACGACCTCCCATCGTCTCGTGCGCTCCCACAGAGAGGGCCTCCTCAGGGTGCCATCAGCCAATCAATGCAGGCTGGTGACCCCCAGGGGGAGGGCCTTCTCTGTGGGGGCACCTACCCTCTGGAATCAGTTGCCCCCAGAGATAAGGAGAATCCAAGACCTTAGCGCCTTCCGCCGTGCCCTTAAAACCCACTTTTTCCAGCAAGCCGGGCTGGCTTAAGAAGAAATTTTAAATGTTTTAATTGGTTTGTATTTTTAATTTTGGGCCAAATTTATATATATATTAATTGTTTTTAATATTTGTATTTCATGTTTTTTAATTCTGGCTGTACACCGCCCTGAGTCCTCAGGGAGAAGGGCGGTATATAAATTTAAAATAAAATAAAAATAAAATAAATAAAAATCTCTTGAAAAAAAGCACCTTTTCAGATCATTCTGAAGTGCAATGCTTGGGTTAACTCCTCTTTTCATCTCTTCCTTTTCTATTGTCCTTTTTTTCAGGTACATCATCCTCATGACTTTGCAGGACAGAAACGAGAAACTGTTTTACCGGGTGCTCACATCCGACATAGAAAGATTTATGCCAATAGTATACACGCCGACTGTTGGATTGGCTTGCCAGTTGTATGGCCTGGCCTTCAGACGGCCTCGGTGAGTGGACAGAATTATTTCTCGCTTTCCTTCTGCTGCCTGCTTCTTGCTCCAGAGGTTCTCGTTGGTATTAAATGTTCCCCTTCTTAATTGCTCCCTAACTTTCCGTGGGTGGTCTGGTCTCCACAAGAAGGAAACAATTCTTGGTGCAATTGTCAAATAACTTGGTGTGCATCTGTATTCCCGTAATGGAAAATGGGAAAAGCCTTGTAAGATGAATAAAAACTGTTTTGTGTGAGAACAATACAGTACAGTACAGCTCGCTCTGCCTGAGGTCAGTAGCAAAATGTTACCCTGAATTCTCATTTAAACTTCCTCCATCAAATCTTTAACTTTTAAATTTCTAATAATCTTGCATGGTAACCGCTGGTAGGAACTGTGGTTACCCTTCCTTCCTTCCTTCCTTCCTTCCTGCCTGCCTGCCTGCCTGCCTAGGGTTTCCTGCCTAAGCAGGGGGTTGGACTAGAAGACCTCCAAGGTCCCTTCCAACTGTTATTATATATTATCCTTTCCTTCTTTCCTTCCTTCCTTCCTTCCTTCCTTCCTTCCTTCCTTCCTTTCTCCCTCCTTCCCTGTCCTCCTTTTTTCTTTCTTTCCCTCCTTCCTTCCTTCCTGCCTAGGGTTTCCTGCCTAAGCAGGTGGTTGGACTAGAAGACTTCCAAGGTCCCTTCCAACTCTGTTATTATATATATTATATATAAGGTCCCTTCCAACTGTGTTATTATATATTAACCTTTCCTCCCTCCCTCCCTCCCTCCCTCCCTCCCTTCCTGTATAACACTCAACACTGTCAAACTATTTACTAAGGCTGCATTACTATTACTATTAATCTTCTCATCGTTCCTATCACCCATCTCCTCCCACTTATGACCGTAACTTGCTGTATCCTTACAATTTATATTGTTTCCTAGTATGATTCCATTGCTTATTTGTACCCTATGACCATCATTAAGTGTTGTACCATATGATTCTTGACGAATGTATGTTTTCTTTTTATGTACCCTGCACCGAAGACAAATTCTTTGCATGTCCAATCACACTTGGCCAATAAAGAATTCTCTCCCCCCCCCTCTCTCTCTCTCTCTCTCTCACTGTATGAGTGGTGGGTTGCTCCCGGTTCGCACCAGTTCGCAAGAACCAGTACTAAAAATTTTTAGTAGTTTGGAGAAATGGTAATAACATTGGCTGGCCACGCCCCCGAACCGGTCCCCGGCCCGGTCGCCACTCGCTTACCCCGCCCACCTCATCAGAGGCTTTTTTTAAAAAAACTTTTAAAAGCATTTTTTCTACAACCTCTTCAGCTGAAAAAATTCTTTTAAAAGTTAAAAAAAGAAGCCTCTGATGATCGCGCGGCTCAGCTGGAATCTCAGAGGCTTTTATTTATTTATTTATTTATTTTATTAAATTTCTATACCGCCCTTCTCCCAAAGGACTCAGGGCGGTGAACAGCCAGAAGATAAAACACAGAGATACAAAAATTTAAAATAGATTAAAAACGAATTAAATAATTTGGCTGAATTTAAAATACCCCATAATTTAAACAGATTAAAATTTGTATTTAAAATTTCTATTTAAAAGGGGAGAAGATTTAGGCCAACCTCTTCAGCCAAAGAGGTTGTAGGGAAAAAATGCCTTTAAAAGCCTCTGGCGATCCCAGCTGACTTGCCTGATCTTCAGAGGCTTCTAAAAGCATTTTTTTTCTGCAACCTCTTAAGGTTGTAGAAAAAATACTTTTAAAAGTTAAAAAAAAAGGTGGCCACGCCCACCCAGCCACATTAACCCCCATAAGCCACGCCCACAAAATAAGCCACGCCCACAGAACCAGTAGTAAAAAAATTTAGAATCCACCCCTGCTCTTTATCTACCATTCTATCTACCTATCTAATCCCAATTTGCTATTTCCATACATTATAGGTGGCCTTCCCATTGATTGGATGCAGCCAGGAATAAATCGGCACAAAATCTTCTTGGTGCTGATGAAATCCAACTGCTTTTCTTCCCAGTGCTAGAGAAACCAGTTTGTGTATTCCACCTGTCCTTCCACAGACAGTGGGGTTTTTTCCCCCGACCATCCAATGGAAATCTGGCCCTGGTTTGATCCCAGACCGCAAATGAGAAGGTTTCAAATTGCTGTTTGATTTTTTTTATTCACAATGGAGACCAAACCTTTGTAAATGCTCTGTAAATAGTTACAGACAAGTTCCAACTCCCTTTGAAGCTGGATTCCACTGCATATTTTTTCAATTATCTCTTTCTTTCTCTCTCTCTCTCTCTCTCTTAATCTCCAGCCCTTGGAAAGTTTATTTTTTAACCATTATTAAAAGTGATGAATATCACATGGGGAAATAACATTCTTCTTTGCAAAGTGTATTTCTTTTTCTCTTTGGAAAAAGATCTTGTCGGGTCAGACTGAGTAGGCAAGCAATCACCTCTTCTTAACCCTTGTTTACCATAGTTCATAAATCAGATGTTTTGGGTGTATCCTTCCTTTGGGATTTTCTGGTTCCTTGAAAAAAAAAAGCTTCATATGCTCCTGGACCAAGAAATAGAGAATGGCACACATGCTCCTAAAACAGTTTGTTTTATCTTCAGGGGGGAAAAAAAACCCCTGTACAGTAACAACTTGGAAACAAGAGACTATTTGTAGCCCAAAGTTGAACTGCCGAGTACTTAGTGCTCTCTGAGCTTGGTCGTTTTCTTGCAGACATTTCTTTACCAAACTTGGTAACGTCATCAGTGCCAACAGTCATTCGTTTAGTAGCACTGATGATACTACCTAGTTTGGTAAAGAATAGAATAATAGGAAACTGGATGGGATGGGATGGGATGGGATGGGATGGGATGGGATGGGATGGGATGGGATGGGATGGGATGGAATGGAATGGAATGGAATAGAATAGAATAGAATAGAATAGAATAGAATAGAATAGAATAGAATAGAATAGAATAGAATAGAATAGAATAGAATATCAAGTTCTTGAAGGTTAAAAGAGACATACAATGCAATTTTCCCAAATAAACCATATAGAATTCAAGCATGCTCCTGAAATATGTCTCAGGTAAGTACAGAATAACAGAGTTGGAATGGAATGGAACAGAACGGAACAGAAACAGAAACAGAACAGAAACAGGAATAGAACAGAGCAGAGCAGAGCAGAGCAGAACAGAACAGAACAGAACAGAACAGAACAGAACAGAACAGAACAGAACAGAGTAGAGTAGAGTAGAGTAGAGTAGAGTAGAGTAGAGTAGAGTAGAATAATAGAGGGAAGGGACTTCGGAGGTCTTCTAGTCCAACCCCCTGCTTAGGCAGGAAACCCTATAGCATTTCAGACAAATGGTTATCCAATCTCTTCTTAAGAACTTCCAGTGTCGGAGCATTTACAACTTCTGGAGCCATCTTGGTACCTTTCTTGACAGCTGTTATCAAAAGAAGATGCCATTACCTTATTTTATAATATATTTTAACTTCCCAGCCTATCCTAACCTTAGTATTTCCTAATACTAAATCGCCTTCCAAATACCAAATGGGCCAGCCGTGTTTAGCTTTGGAGCTCAGAAAACATGAGTTATCTGCTAAGCATAAACTGAAAAGCACTTCGAGAAAGAAAGAAACAAACAACTAGATTATTGTGTTGTTTAAAACCTCTGCGACAACCAAGTCTTTGCTCTAAACAAACCTATTCAACCATTGACTGGTGAATGATTCTTCCACCTCGGATAAATTCCTTGCAGCCTCAAATGAAGTTTGATTGTCCAGGCTCTTTTGTAAGATGATGTGTTTGTTAGTTTACATTTTTTTCCCCAAAGAAACTAATTTTGAATGTTTGATTTCTAAATTTCAAAGCCTAACACAGTTGCCACAGCAATAACAGAAATAGGATCTGCAAACACAGCAGATGGTTGGGAGGTTCCTTAAAAAAGGATCTCAAGAGGCCTATGCATCATATGCTGGAGTTATTTCTGGAAATAAAACGTTATATTCATTAAATTAAATTTTATTGAATGCATTCATTCAATCAAATCCTGACTCATAGAATGCAGAGTGACCTGGCATTCCCCAGATGTGTTGGAAGTGAAAACCCGAGATGGGTAAGATAAGCCCACATGAACCATGTTGCGCCTGATATCATCATGGCTAGTATCTTCTGTTGTTTGTGATTGAAATATCACAACTTTTCCATCCAGCGATCCCAACACATCTAAAAAACACCAGGGGAAAATCTAGTCTAAAGAAAAGAAGGACTAGGGGAGACGTGATAGCAGTCATCCAATATCTCAGGGGCTGCCAGAAAGAAGAGAGGGGTCAACTTATTCTCCAAAGCACCAGAAGGCAGGAGAAGAAACATTGGATGGAAACTAATCAAGGAGAGAAGCAACCTGGAATTAAGGAGAAACTTCCTAACGAAACAATTAACCAGTGGAATAGCTTGCCTTTAGATTAGTTGTGGGTTCTCCATCACTGGAAGTTCTTAAGAAGAGACCGGGCAACCACTTGTCTGAAATGGTATAAGGCAGTGATGGCTAACCTTTCTGCCGCCGTGTGCCAAAAATGGGTGGGGGGGGGGTCGCCCACACTCACAATTCAATGCGCCCCAGGCCATTTCCAGGCCATTTCCAGGGCCTCGTGGTGGGGGGAGCTGTTTTCACCCTCCCCAGGCTCCTAGAAAGCCTCTGGAGCCTGAGGAGAGTGAAAAACGGGCCTTCTGGTCCCACTGGAAGTTGGCAAACAGGCCGTTTCTGGCCTCTGGGGGAGGGTGGGGAAGGCTGTTTTTGCCCTCTCTAGGCTCCTAGAAAGCCTCTGGAGCCTGGGGAGGGTGAAAACCTCCCTCACCCCCACCCCAGAGGCTGGAAACAGCTTGTTTCCTGACTTCCGGTGGGCCTGGAAGGCCTGAAAATCAGTTGGCCAGCACGTGCATGCATGCTGCAGCTGAGCTAGGGCAATGCTCGCGTGCCCACCGATATGGCTCCATGTGCCACAGGTGGCACACGTGCCATAGGTTCACCATCACGGGTATAGGGTCTTCTGCTTGAGCAGGGAGTTGAACTAGATGACCTCCAAGGTCCCAACTCTGTTATTGTTGTGACTCCGACCCCCGAGGCCGATTTATCGGAGGGAGAAGGCTCTGAACATGAAGGAGAAGAGTTGGCCAGGCCTCCCTCTCCTGGTCCTCCTCTCTGGCAATGCCTCAGGTGTCTCCCGAAGGAAAAGAGATTGACCAAGAGCCAGGTATCTCCTCGGAGTCGGACAGTGATGGAGATAAGTCTTGGCTGGATCCACGCCAGCGTCGGAGAGACAAGCGCACGCAGCAGAAAAAGAGGCGTGCCAGAGATTAAGCTGAGTCACTGGACCACACCCCATAGGGGATAAAAGTGCATGAGATGGCCATTCAGACTGTGACGGACAAAACTAACTACTAGCGAGTCACGTTGTATCTTTGAAACAACGTTATCTGCCTTGGATTTAATACGGACTGGACTTGACAATTCTTGAATGTGTGTATCTTGTTTGGGTTTATCTGTCGGAGGAACAACCTCTCCCTCTATGAGTAAAGTTCTTGGCAAGCAGCTACTGGGTTGCTGCCAATCCTCTTATCGAAAGAATTTGTTGTCTGCCAGTTTTATTTAACGCCTGGCTATCTGTTTGTGTGCGTGTGTGAGACAGGGATAGAACAGTTATTTGTTATGAATGAGAGTAGAATATCTCTTCTAAGATGATACCTGATGGTTTTGTTCAATGACATTACAAGGTCAATTGTTCAGCAGTGCCTGGCCATTTTAAGTGAACCTGTGAACATTTAGCATTGCTACAAAAGAGAGCTTTGTGCAGGCAGTCCTTGACTTACAACAGTTCATTTAGTGACTGTTCAAAGTCATAATGGCACTGACAAAAGTGACATGGGGCTGGGTTTTTTTCGCGCTTATGACCGTTGCAGCATGATCAAAAATTCAGACACTTGGCAACTCACTCATATTTATGACAGTTGTCTCCGGGAGGTTGGATGGTGTCATGCAATCCACTTTTGCAACCTTCTGGCAAGCAAAGTCAATGGGGAAGCCAGATTCACTTAAGAACCAGGTCACTCACTTAACAACTGCAGCAATTCGCTTAACAACTTTGACAAGAAAGGTCATAAAATGAGACAAAAGTCACTCTTGGGGGCTCAATCGTGATCGTAAGTCGAGGACTTTAAAGGCGAGCTCTGGTTACTCATGCTTCTCATTTGCCTGGATCGCTTCTGCACCAGGGGTAGGCTGCTGGGGGTTCGCAGGGATTCGGGAGAACCTCTAGCTAAGAGTCTATGCAGTTCAGAGAACCCCCAAATCTCTCCTGGCTGGCTCCGCCCACCCTGCCCCTCCCCTCCCAGGAGTCCCCCGCGGCCCGTTTTGGATGCAGGTAAGTTCAGGGCACGCATGGAGGCTTGGGGAGGGCGAAAAACGGGCCTACCGGAAGTTTGGGGAGGCTAGAAATGGAGGGCCGTTTTCACCCTCCCGGAGGCTCAAGAGAAGCCTCCGGAGCCCAGGGAGGGCAAAAATGCCAACGCCGCCATGATGCAGGAGGCTGACTAGGCCACACCCACCATGGCCACGCCCACCCAGCAACCAGGCAGAGAACCCCTTGCTAAAAATTTTGAAGCCCACCCCTGTTCGCACACTAATTCACAAGTTTGTTAAAATCCTATGCTTCCTATTTTGCCTGGGATGCTCCTTTAAAGAAATTTAAACAAACTTTCAGAAATCTGCTGAGGCGCTCCATTTTTTTGCACGCCAAACTATTTTTTCCATGCTGTTCCACTCGGTGCCCAGCCTTCTCTTGCAAGTCCTACTTCTCTGTCCTGCTCAGATTAGTTTTCCTCTTTTTTTGTAATTTATCCTTTTTTCTCTCTCTCTTTCCCCAGTGGCCTATTCATTACCATTCACGACAAAGGACACATTTCCACAATGCTGAATTCCTGGCCTGAAGACAACATAAAGGTAATGGGGCTGATTGATTCGTTTTTAATGGGGAGGGGGAAAAAAAACCCACTTCTATTTTTCGTGGAATCAGAAACCTATTACAAATGAGCTACCTTTTTAAAGCCGGACTGCTGTAGCTGCAGGAAGCTTATTAGGACTAATTAAAGATTGCCCTTGATCTTAGGTTCAAGGCTCAGGCCTTGGATGAGGTTTCTTTTGACGCTCGTCAGCACGAGAGGACAAATTAGTTTGAGAAGACGAGGCAATGTGACACCACTTTCTTGGGTGAGGGTGCCTGCCTACCTACAGCTAGGTTTTTTTTTTTAAAAAAGTTTTTTTTTTATTTTTTAAACAAACAAACATTTAATACATCAGTCATTCCTTCCATGTGACATCTCAGTGTTGTCTCCAATTGTTCCTCTTTTTGATATTTCTTCTGTCTTCGTTCTCAAAATATTCTGATTATAGCATTTTTAGACATAACTATTAATTTACTTATTTGTATCTCTTTTCTAACCAATAGTCAAATTGATTCCATATCTTAAAGTATTCTGAATCTTCTCTTTCTTTAATTATCAAAGTCAATCTATTCATTTCTGCACAATCTAAATTTTTTTTAATTACTTCTCCTTCCAAAGGTATTTTCTCTGCTTTCCAATGTTGTGCATAAACAATCCTTGCAGCTGTTATTACATGTATAAACAAATGAATATTTTCTTTGCTAATTTTTTTCTTGCATGATACCCAATAGGAACAGTTCTGGTTTTAAATCAATACGTTGTTGTATCATTTCTTCCAGCCATATCTTAATTTTATTCCAATAATTTTTAGCTTCTGGACATGTCCACCACATATGATAATAAGAACCTGGTAACTGTGTGAGGGTACCTGCCTACCTACAGTAGGTTCGGGTTGGATCAGTTACTCTCAGTCCCACCCACCTCATGGGGTTGTTGTGGGGAAAATAGGACGCAGAACAGTGGTGGGTTGCTCACGGTTCGGCACGGTTCGGCCAAGCTGGTAGCGGTGACGGTATTATGTCACCGAACCGGTTCTCTTTCTTCGTGAGCTGGGCCCTCCCGCCCACCCTCACTTTATTCCGACCTTATATTTCTTCTTTTTTCACCCAGCTGAGAGGTGCGGCAGTGTGGATTGCCACACCTCAGCTGGGCAGATTTGCAATGCGCTTGCGCAAGAGGCGATCGCGCGCGCGCACACAAACAGAACCGGTAGTAAAGCCGGTTAGAACCCACCCCTGATGCAGAAGTATGTTTGTTTGCCACCTTGACTCAAAGGTGCTTTTCAGGAGGCAACTGGACTTCCTTGTTTTTTTTCTTTTGAAGGCGTCTCGCTTCTTATCCAAGAAGCTTCTTCAGCTCTGACAGGACAGTGGGAAATAGAAGGATTTATATTCCTTGCAAACAACTGGTCATTTGCATCCTTTTGGAAGGTCGTTGAGGCCACTTAGAGATTTATCTGTGTCCTCAGGGTCACCTGAGTAGTGCAAATGGTTCCTGTAGTCTGCAATTTTTTACCTCTGGAAATCCATTCCTACTCCCACACCATTCTAAGGATGTTCGTCCCAAATTGTATAGCTAAAAGTCCGTAGAGATTCTCAGTCATCCAGGTCATGGTTGCCCCAAAGACAACTTTGGAACATGACTTGAATGACTGAGAATCTCTACAGACTTTTAGCCACCTTGAGGTATTTATAAAAATAATAAAGGCAGGATTAAAATAAATTTAAGATATAATGAAGATTCCACTTCTGAGCATGTGTAATTGTGGCTACATTTTTTAAAAAAAAAACCAATAACTGAATCTCTCTAGTGATATAGAATCGTGGTTTCCAGGCAAAGTTGCTTTCCTCCAACATCCTCCCCCCCTTTTTTTTCTTTCTTTCTTTCTTTTTCTTTCTTTTTTTTTTTTTTTGCATTAGAAGTTCAGCATTTCCATAGTAACATCTCTCCATTGTGCTCTGAAGGAGATGGAACTCATCCACAGGCCCCTCAGAAAGATTAGCAGCCTTCACATGCCGAATTAATTTGAAAGAAACCAGTTCTAGCCTTTGTAAATGAGAAGTTTGCATAATTAAACAAGAACTTTTCAGAATCTAAGCCAATCAAGCTAAAGCCAGTCATGTGGTTAAGTTGGGGTTTGTTTCTTTTCAAACAACAGATTCTGGGGCAGGATTGGGCATATAGTTTGATTTTATCAGGATTTAAGATCAAAGAGTGACACATCGCTTTTTGATCCCATGGCTGCCCCGTTCCTGACCACAAACGGAAGACCGAAATTCGGTTCAAAAACCACACCAAAGCAAACTGGGTTAGAATTCAGACATCTTAACCTTCATTGCAAAATACAGGTGGATATCTAAAATTCAGAAATGGAACATGTGAAGCTGTTGCCCTTATTTATTTATTTAGCGTATGGCATATCATACATGGACTAGCAATATATATGTTGTGGCTCCGTTACCTGAGCCTGTGTCATCGGCAGGAGAGGACTCCGAGAGTGAAGGAGAGGAGTTGGCAAGGCCTCCCTCTCCAGGACCCTCCTCTCTGGCAATGCCTTCGAAGAGCAAGAGATAGGGCTGGGGCCAAGCACATCCACGCAGCCACAGATGGACAGTGATGAGGGTAATAAGTCTTGGCTGGACCCACGCCAGCGTCGCAGAGATAAACGCGCGCAACAGAAGAAAGGGTGTGCCCGAGATTAGGCTGAGTCACTGGACCACACCCCACAGGATATAAAAGGGAGCGTGGTGGCCAGTCAAACCTTGTGACGAACAAAGCTGAAAGCTTCCACACCATTCTGCATTGCCGGACTTTTGCTTTAAGACTTTGCTGGAAGTATCTCTAGACTTGATTTAATTCCGTAATTATTGAACTGCTTTCCTTTGATGTATTAGAAATGGGGAGACGTTATCTCTCCTCTTTGTAAATAATAAACTTTTGACAGGCAGCCACTAGGTTGTTGCCAAGTTCCGTTATCATAAGGAAAAGGATTTTGCCGGCTGGTTTGGTCTTTAACTCCTGAACGTCTGTTGGTGTGTGTGCATGGGGTTGAGGACAGAACAATATATTAATATTTTACCTAGATTAGTAAAACATAATAAAATATAAATTTTAAAAAGTTCTATTAAAAAACTGGGACACGGTGGCTCGGTGGCTAAGACATTGAGCTTGTCGATCGAAAGGTTACCAGTTCAGCGGTTCGAATCCCTAGTGCCGCGTAACAGGGTGAGCTCCCGTTACTTGTCCCAACTTCTGCCAACCTAATAGTTCGAAAGCACATAAAAAATGCAAGTAGAAAAATAGGGACCACCTTTGGTGGGAAGGTCACAGCGTTCCGTGCGCCTTTGGTATTGAGTCATGCCGGCCACATGACCACGGAGACGTCTTCGGACAGCACTGGCTCTTCAGCTTTGAACGGAGATGAGCACCACCCCCTAGAGTCAGGAATGACTAGCACATATGTGCAAGGGGAACCTTTACTTTTCCTTTTATGTTCAAATAACAATGTCTAGGTCAGGGTTGGGGAACAATGGCCCGTTTATGACTTGTGGACTTCAACTCCCAGAATTCCTAAACCAGCTCAGGAATTCTGGGAGTTGAAATCCGTAAGTCATAAAAGAGCCATCGTTTCCCACCTCTGGTCCAGACCATCTAACCATTGAAGCACAGCATCATTTATATTTTTAAAAATCAGAGCAGTATATGCCCTCAGCTTACAACCATCGTGATCAGAGATGGGATTCACATAATTTACCTACTGGTTCGGCCAGCACCAAAAATGTGAGCTCGCACGCATGGCCACCTCTGTGTATGCACCCGACCTTCCACGCATGTGCTTTGCTCGAGCACATGCCTCAAAAACGTGCCTAAATAGGACAGCATAGAGCTGGAGCGGATGGGCAGGCCCACCCGCGATTTCCGCTACCGGTTCGCTCAAACCGGTCCGAACCAGCTGAATACCATCTCTGGTCATGATGTGATCTACAATTTGACATGGGGCACCACGTCAAATTGTGAAGGGAGGCTACTATGCCCCATTTATACAGAGTCCCGGAAGACACCATTTGAGGTGCAAATCATAGCTGTTGGCTTAAGTCAGTGTTTCTCAACCTCGGCTGCTTGAAGATGTGCGGACTTCAACTCCCAGAATTCCCCAGCCAATTCTGGGAGTTTTATTTTATTTATTTATTAAATTTATATCCCGCCCTTCGCCCCGAAGGGACTCAGTGCGGTGAACAGCCAAGAATTAAAATAACATACAATATAAAAGTTAAAATAATTAAAAATAAATTAAATTAAACGGCCGCCCCAATTTAAAACCCCTAGCAAACAATTAAAAAACCCCTAAAACCTATTCAGGCCAGGCCGGCTTGCTGAAATAAAAATGTCTTCAAGGCCTTACGGAACGTGCGGAGATCCGGAATCAGCCGTATTCCGGGAGGTAGCTCATTCCAGAGGGCGGGTGCTCCCACAGAGAAGGCTCTCCCCCTGGGGGCCGCCAGCCGACATTGCTTGACCGACAGCACCCTGAGGAGGCCCTCTCTGTGACAGCGTATTGGCCGGTGGAAGGTTATTGGTAGCAGCAGGCGGTCTCGTAAATACCCTTTTCTTCTTTTTCCTTCTCTCTTCCTTCTTCCTTCTTCCTTCCCCTCTTTCCTTCTTTTTCCTTCCTTGCTCTCTTTCCATCTTCCCTTCTTTTTCTTTCCTCTTCTTTCTTTCCTTTTCTCCTTTCCTGTCCCTTCTGGCATGCTCAAATGCAAAAGGGGAAACGTTTCTCCTTTGTTTTGTTTTGAATTTGTTTTGCTAGCCCTC
Source organism: Arizona elegans (assembly GCA_022577455.1). Taxonomy (NCBI): domain Eukaryota; kingdom Metazoa; phylum Chordata; class Lepidosauria; order Squamata; family Colubridae; genus Arizona; species Arizona elegans. The sequence continues at coordinate 8,705,343 of JAKOOJ010000025.1, read as the reverse complement.
TGCCAGCGAAAATGGAGCGGCCTCCGTTTTCACTGGTAGAGGGCTGCAGGAGGCCATCGCAGCCGAAAACTGTGCAGCCCTCCCGAGCTCCTTTTTCACTGGCAGAGGTACCACGGGCTGGTCCTTTGCTGTTTCCAGGCCTGCCCCGCAGGCCAGATCTAAGCACCCTTGATCTGGCCTGGAGTTTAACACCCTTAGTACAGAGTCTCCTGCTCAAGGAGGGGATTCGACTAGAAGACCTCCAAGGTCCCTTCCAACTCTATTATCTCTTATTCTGAAAGGTTAAAGGTTACTAGAGAGCAAGACTGAGACAACTGCTCTGAGGAGGAAAATACTAGAGGATATTTGACATTGCTGGGATAGTGATTGATTGCCCACATCTTAAAACAAAGAAATGCACATCGATAGCAAGGTTTTCACTGCATCTGTAGCATGTTTAATAAAGTCAGTGAGACTCAGACTCCCCTAAGCTAGCAATTCCAAAATATTCAGACCACAAACATATATTCAGGTCAGTGTTGTTTTTTTGTATGTAAAGGGAAGGACTTTTTTTCTGCCCACAGCCCAGGCCACAAACAATTATCTGTAGATACATTCTTCTGGAATTGATTTCTTCAGTTGAAAACAACGGAGTGATCTAAAGAAATGGAAAAGTTTGATTCCCATTCATGGCTTTCATTGTTTTCTATCAAACAGCGATGCCCGTTTGTTTTCAGCAGAAAAAAGAAACCACAAGCCATATGGCACATGTTTAAAACCCTCCTGGAATTTCTGCCTTTAATCATCTGTAATATGTTAATATTTTAAAGCAAATTCCTTGTCATCTAGAGGGGGGAAAAATCCCAACAAAGTCTATTTCTAAGTAAACCAGCATCTCTCCTTATCTTCCAACCAGTCCCTAAAATAGGTAGATCTTTTGGCTTGGTGGGCATGGCATGGCTTGGTGGGGCATGGGTGGGTCTCCATTCCCTCCCCACTCCAGGGGAAGGTTACTGCAAAATTCCCATTTCCTCCTGATCAGCTGGACTCGGGAGGCAGAGAATAGATGGGGGCAGGGGCAGTCAGAGGTGGTATTTACCGGTTCTCCTAACTACTCAAAATTTCCGCTACCGGTTCTCCAGAACTGGTCAGAACCTGCTGAATACCACCTCTGGAGTGAAGCTATTCTCCAAAGCACCTGAAGGTAGGACAAGAAGCAATGGGTGGAAACTAATCAAGGCGAGAACCAATTTAGAACTAAAAAGAAATTTCCTGACAGAACAATTAATCAATGGAACAAGAAGTTGTAAATGCTCCAACACTGGAAGTTTTTAAGAGGATGTTGGATAACCATTTGTCTGAAGTGGTGTAGGGTTTCCTGCCTAAGCAGGGGGTTGGACTAGAAGACCTCTAAGGTCCCTTCCAACTCTGTTATTATATTATAAATCCAATGTTTCAGAACATGGTCTTATCAGAGAAAAGCTCCATTGGTTGTGAAACAATTCAGTTGTCTTTCCAAGCCGCCTGGTTTAACACTCCTGCTTAACAAAAGCAACACTTCATTGAATGCTTCTTTCTTCAGCAGATTCCTCTCTTCACTTTCAGGCTGTTGTGGTGACCGACGGAGAAAGAATTTTAGGCTTGGGCGATCTAGGAAGCTACGGGATGGGCATCCCAGTAGGAAAACTCGCACTCTACACCGCTTGTGGTGGCGTTCACCCGCAGCATTGCCTCCCCGTTCTTCTGGATGTTGGCACAGACAACGAGGTAAGGTGGCTCGCTTATTTTCTTTTAGATCTCTTCTATGACCTTAAAGGTATGGATCAGAGTTGCTTGAATATACCTGTCTATGGAGATTCTCAATCATCCAGGTGCTTTTTCAAAAGGCAACTGGACTTTGTTGGAAGAAAATATCCATCTGGTTCAGTTCCAAGCCGGGGGAAAGACAGTGGAAACATGGAGGCTGATTGGAAAGATGGTTTGATGGTGAAGCAGAACCACCAAGCACATGGTTCTGGGCAGCTGACTGTTACAGTGGTTATGTCTGCTGTGTAGGCAGCTTTATTCTGAGAGGCATTTCCTGCCTCTCTAGGAGTTGCCTTCAGCTGCTCCTGTGAGGTATTTCCAGTTCCTGTCGTGTGTGTGTGTGTGTGTGTGTGTGTGTGTGTGTGTGTGTGTGTGTGTATTTATGTAAGTTTTCACAGGTATATGTGTGTGTACAGTTAATATCTCGGGTTTCTTCCCGTGTAATTGTAAACATATCCTTAAAAGGGTAGTAGCGACGTTTCAACGAAATCACATTCGTCATCTTCTGGCTGAAGTTCTCGGTTTGGTTCTTATGGGCAAACTGTGTGATTGTAACTGACGTTTTTCTATGAAAAGAGGCAAAGGTGTATTCTGATTGGTTGACAGTGTTGTTGTATTCTGATTGGCTGATGATATAGCTGTATTTTGATTGGGTGGAAGTGCTGTTGCTTGGTTGTGGGTTAATGGATAAGTTATGCTGGAAATGGTGGCAACCACAGCCATTTTGATGAATCTTTGATCTATGGTTTATATTTTGTGTTACGATTCGTCTGTCAATGAGAGCAGGTTTCCAAATAGTAGGCAGATGGGAAGTGTCATCACGTTTATTCATACAATACGGTATGAATTTCATACAATATTGAAATAGAGAAAAGACAATAACGAATCTTAACACACCCAATCAAATGTCAGTTACGATCACACAGTTTGCCCATAAGAACCAAACCAAGAACTTCAGCCTGAAGATGACGAATGTGATTTCGTCGAAACGTCGCTACTACCCTTTTTAAGGATATGTTTACAATTACACGGGAAGAAACCCGAGATATTAATTGTACACACATACACACACACACACACACACATATATACTCCTAATGATGGCTTATCACTGTTAACTGCATTTTGATTAAACTTCTTGAAACACTGACCACCTGGAGTTGAGAGAGTGGGGTGGCTTTTATACCTTCTCTTGGATTTTGAACTTGAGCTTCCTGTTCCTGTGCAAGAACATGTGTTCTATTGGCTATTGTTAGACTCCCATGGGGCCATGTGGGGTCATGTTTGTTTGAGTCAAGTTTGGTTGAAGTTTGCTGGGCGATGCAATGAAGGGGTTTGTTGGGCAATTCCTATTGCGGCTGAAGGCTAACCCTACCTTTGTTCACAGCCAGACTTTGCTGCAGGCAGTAATGGATTACCAAATCTGCATTTCTAAAGTTGCCCCAGCTCAGTATCTGCTGGGGGGCGGGGGGGGCAGGGAGCTGGGGCTCTGAGTTTCTGTCTCCCTTAAGATTTTTATTTCTCTATTAGGGGAAATATTTTATCCTGCCTTTTTTAAATATTTCTCAAAAGATTTCATTCTTCTAGGAGGGGGGTACCTTCCCACAATTTATAATACCCTCACTGTATTTCAGACATCAATACATTAAAGAGGGTCCAGAGATATTTTACTAGATGAGTACTCAAATCTTCTGCTCGAAATAAAATTCCCTATCCCACCAGGCTTGAAATTTTAGGCCTCGATAGCCTCGAACTACGCCGTCTATGTTCCAACCTAAGCTTAGTTCATAAGATTATTTACCAAAATGTCCTACCTACTTTAATTTCAACCGTAATAACACAAGGGCTATCAATAGATTCAAACTCTATGTAAATCGCTCTAATCTTGAATGAAGGAAATATTTATTTTATTTATTTATTTATTAAATTTATATACCGCCCTATTCCTAAGGGACTCAGGGTGGTGAACAGCGAACGATAAAAATACATGTAATACAAACATTAATAAAAAACCAATTAAAATATACTAAATACTCTGGTCCTAGATAATTCAAGACATCCCAGTTTAAAATAAAATCAAAAAGCAATATAAAGGGAAAGTTAGGCCAGGCTGGCTTGCTGAAACAGGAATGTTTTGAGGGCACGGCGGAAAGTGCGCAGATCCGGAATCTTCTGTATCTCTGGGGGGAGCTCATTCCAGATGGTGGGTGCCCTCACAGAAAAGGCTTTCCCCCTGGGGGCCGCCAGTCGACACTGTTTGGCTGACGGCACCCTGAGAAGCCACTCTCTATGGGAGCGTACTGGGCGGTGAGAGGCTATTGGTGGCAGAAGGCGGTCTCGTAAGTACCCCGGTCCTAAGCCATGGAGCGCTCTAAAGGTGGTAACTAAGACCTTGAAGCGCACCCGGAAGACCACAGGGAGCCAGTGCAGCTCGCGCAGAAGGGGAGCCACATGGGAGCGCCATGCTGCTCCCATAACTACCCACGCGGCCGCATTCTGGACCAGCTGGAGCCTCCGGGTGCTCTTCAAGGGGAGTCCTATGTATAGAGCATTGCCGTAGTCCAGGCAAGAGGTAATGAGGGCATGAGTGACTGTGCACAAGGAATCCCGTTCTAGGAAGGGCCGCAACTGGCGGATCAGGTGAACCTGATAAAATAAATAAATAAATAAATAAATTTTCTTGGGGGTTTTCCTTGAAAATGTTTTGCTTCTCAACCAAGAAGCTTCTTCGGTTCTGACTGAATGTGTGTGACTGCAAAGAATATAAATCCTTCTATTCCCTGCCATTCAGTCAAAACAGAAGAAGCTTCTTGGATGAGAAGCAAAACGTTTTCAAGGGGGGAAAAAAACCCCAAAAATTCTAGTTGACTTTTGAAAAGCACCCGTGGGACAGCCTGAATATATCATTAGACTCCATGTACAGTATCTTAAGATGTGTTGGATGGTGTCAAAAGTATGTTTATTTGAAAACTAATCTCTTGATTAGAACTCCATCTTGAGCATGCTAGGCTTTGGTTTCACTTATGGAAGATTGCCCAAAACATACCAGAACTGAATGACAGTCTCCTTAGTGCTTGCATGAAATGCTTAAGGTAGCACAGATGCAGCAAAGTCTTAAAACCCTTAGGGAGAAGCCTACATTTTGGCCATTGCATGCCATCCAGTGTAGGGGTAAAATGCACTTACCTTCGCTAACGGATCGCAAATGTGAGCACGCGCACCTCCTCCACGCATGCGCAGAGCCTTCTGCGCATGCACAGAGGGTCAAAAACGGGATGTGATGACGTCCGGGCGGATGGGTAGCAGCTCCCCCTGCCAGCCCTACTGGGATTGCTCGAGCCGGATAGATCCGGATGGATTTCACCACTGATCCTGTGGCTACCCTACGAGAGCAAATCATGCATTGCAAAGATCGCTTGGAAGTTGGAGATACTTCTAATGTAATCTACTGGATCCCCTGCATGGATTGCCCCTGTAGGACAGGCAGGGAGGAACCTAATCAGCAGATTGCAAACGAGCGGTCGGATGAGGAGACCCGAACTCATTGGTAGTCTTACATTGCAATGAATAAGGACATACATTCAATTTTGCACCTATTGAGATTGTTGGATAGGCAGGCACAAAAACAGCCAGGGATACTATTAAAGCCTGGGAAACAGGGTCCTTGTCAGAGTGCTGATTTACCACTTATCAGGAGCCTGAGGGCTTGGCAGCATAAGGAAACAACAGCCAGTCACCAGCCATCAACATGCCACTCAACCAGTAGGAAGACACCACGTACAGTAGTGGCCAAAATTGTGGAAAACTTTTGGGAAAAGTGTATTTTCTAAAACTAGCTAATTACACCACTTTTTTTTTTTGGAGTAGTACCATAAAATTATACAGTATATCAATGGAAAGATAATTTAATCAAGAATGTAATGAAATAACTTTGATGAAGGATTTGCTATTAGAATAGCAGATACAGTTTAAAGAAGAAAAGTGAAACACGTAGAAAAAACAAGATATACAAAAATGATCACCACAGAAAAAATGAGATATACAAAAATCACCATGTCAGCTAATAGTTAGGTAACCTTTAGCATGAATTACAGCCTTACAATGTCTTCCCATGGAGTGACCCAAGTCTTTTAGTTCTGCAGCTGTTACAATATGAACCCAAGATTGAATGATAGCTTCCATTAACTGGGTTTTATTGCTGAGTCGCTTCTGACTAACAAGTTTCTTTAGTCGTCTCCATAGATTTTCAATTGGGTTAAGGTCTGGGTTCTTCCTAGGCCAGTGATGGCTAACCTTTTTGCCATCACATGCCAGGAGAGGGGGGGAGCAGGGGAGGGTCGTGCGCGCACGTGCCCACGCGCATATGTGCGCAACCCCCTCCCCCTCCCGCTCCTGGCACATGATGGCCTGGTAGGCCCGTTTTTCTTTCTTACCTGGCTCCAGATCCTCTCTGTGTATCTGGAAACGGTGAAAACAGCCTTTCCCACTCCCTTGGAGGCCCTACGGAAGCTGAAAGGGCCCATTTCCCAGCTCCCGGTGGGACAGGAAGTGACATTTTTTGCTGTCCCCAGCCTCCAGAACCTCTCTAGGAGTCTCTAGGAGCCTCTCTAGGAGCCTCTCTAGGAATCTCTGGAGGTTGGGGACAGGAAAAAATGTCACTTCCTGTCCCACCGGGAGTGGGGAAATGGGCCCTTTCAGCCTCCGTAGGGCCTCCAAGGGAATGGGAAAGGCTGTTTTCGCCATTCCCAGATACACAGAGAGGATCTGGAGCCAGGTAAGAAAGAAAAACGGGCTTTCCCCACCCCTTCCCCAGGCCCTCCAGAGGCAGGAAACAGCCTGTTTCCCTACTTCTGGTAGGCCCAGAAGGCCCGAAAATCAGCTGGTCGGCGCGCGCATGTGCCCCAGAGCTGAGCTGGCGTGCCCACTAATATAGCTCCGTGTGCCACCTGTGGCACACGTGCCATAGGTTCGCCATCACGGTTCTAGGCCATTCCAGCAGTGGAATAGGATTATCTTGAAACTGCAAAAAAAAATAAAAATAAAATAAGTGGTGTTACTAGCTATCAAACCTCAAAAATACATTTTTCCCAAAAGGTTTACACAATTTTGGCCACTACTGTAAATATGACTCACAGAATAGCACATATTCAGTAGAGAGAAGTTCCCTGAAGATGGGCTCCAGCACGAGCCCGAAAGCTCAGAGCAGTAAATCTCTGGTCCCAGCGACTGACCCAGATTCAATCTTCCAAGTCTAAATTGACCATCATGGTTGGTGTAGGTCAATGTCTATGATCTTAATTAAAAGAAGGACTCGGGGTGGCATCAGAGCAGCATTCCAGCATTTGAGGGGCTGCCAAAGCACCTGAAGGCAGGACAAGAAGCAATGGATGGAAACTAATCAAGGAGAGAAGCAACCTAGAAATAAAAGAGAAATTTCCTGACAGTGAGAACAATTAATCGGTGGAACAAATTGCCACCAGAAGTTGTGGATGCTCCAGCACTGGAGGTTTTTAAGAAGAGACTGGACAGCCATTTGTCTAGAATAGAATAGGTTCTCCTGCTTGAACATGGGTTGGACTAGAAGAATTGAAATTGCCTAAAGCATTTCAACAAGTTGTATGATGGTTAACTTACTGCAGCCAAAAGGGGTCATCTCAATCTTTCAGCATGAAAGCTTCCGATAAAAACTTTCCAGTCAATCAGAAAGATTTGACTTTTCCTGTGCTAGTCAGAAGGAAATGCACACATCCCTTTGCGTGACCAGAGGAGATCATATTTCGCCAAATAAAGAATTCAAGCCTAATTAATTTCAGTGTTTTGTCAGTTTGCACACACCCTAATGTTTACGATGATATGAGAATGGGTTGCATCTGTTAGCAGTTTTCTGGTCTTCAACTGCAAAAAGGATGCAATCCAAACAGCTGAAGCCCATGCCAGAAGTGACATCTGTATCTTTCCCTTCACCCCCTTTGTTTTTGGCCAAGAAATACCTCGTGCTATTTGATGTGATCAACTTAGCTAACAAAATGCTCTTCATTAAAATAAAGTGTTTTTATTTAGTAAACATGGGTCGCTTACTGGTTGAAACAATAAGACGACACATCAGCACATCAAGATGCATTTATCCTAGTGCTGACAACGACAAAGCAAAGGTTGAGTGTTGTGATTTACGCAAAATTAAATAATCGCAATTTTATTTGAAGCCACAATCCAGTTTTTATTACGATTCTATCAAGCTTTTTCTCCACAGATCTTACAAAGAGCTTATTATGGTCTCACCACCCTCTAGTAAGAAAAAATGAGAAACAGCGTCAGCTGGAATATCTCTCAGAATTTCAAAAACTGGATATATATTTAAACTATATGGAGGCCGTAGGGTGATCAGTTGGTTCTTCTTCCTGATCCTCATCCAGCCCTCCCATATGGGGGACCAAGCGGGGTGGGAAGCAGACAGAAAATCTATGGGGAGCCATCAAGATGGGAGGTAGGCCCAAATGCCCCATTTGTGTCCTAAGGCTGTTACTCCTTAGAGTCCAGGGGTCAGCAACCCGTGGCTCTGGAGCCGCATGTGGCTCTTTCATCCCTCTGCTGCAGCTCCTTGTCGCCAGTCGGCGCCACAATTTTGAGAGACGCTTCCGGTTAGGGGGGGAAGCATAGTGCACCAGGAGGAGACTCTATGGCAAGGAGCAGGTTTTCCAATTGGCTCTACAATTGATAAAGATTTTGGTTAGGACAGGTAGAGGAAAAGGGACGCCGTGCTAGGAGGAGACTCTATGGTGGGGAAACCAGATTTCTAGTCGGCTCCAGAATTGAATGGGGGGCTTCTGGTTAGGACCTTGTGGCTCTTTGAGTGCTTAAGGTTGCCAACCCCCACCTTAGAGGAAAGATGTCTCACGTCTTAAACACTTAATTCATCCATTTCGCCTTAACCCAACACCTCCCCAAGTATTAAAAAGGGTCCAATTTTGTCCTTTAAGATTCCTTTGAACTTTAGATAAAAAGGAGAATTTAATCTTCCCTACTTGAGAGGATTTTGCAAGCCACTAATTCATTGCGATAGGCCCCAATCATTCCATTATTGTTGATTGTTCATTCATCACATCATCTATAATGACTCACAGCTCTTCCTAGACTAATCCATCATGAATTTGAAAAATCCTCAGTATGGTTTAGTGGTTAAGACGCTCTCAGCTAGAAAGCAAGAGACTGTGAGTTTGTGTTAGAAATTCTGTTTATACAGTATATATAGCACCACAGAGCAAACAAAGAATACAGTCACCATGTGCTTTCCTGCTCAACTGTTTAACTGTAACAGGAAACGGGAAATTCTACTTTAGAGCAAAAGAACATAGAGTATATACCATAGTTCCAAAGTTGTAAACACTGCCATCTACTGGCTGAATACTTCTTGTAGTTGTTTCAATGCAAAATACATTCCAACATGTATTCCAACAGTCCTGCCTTAGCCATGAAAACCAGTTGGATGACCTTGGGCCAGTCCCTCTCTTTTGGCACAACTCATCTCACAGGGCTGTTGCTGTGGGGAAAATAGGAGGAGGAAAGTATGTTGAACATGTTTGTCGTCCTGAGGGCGGGATGGGAAGGAAGGAAGGAAAGGATGGATGGATGGATGGATGGATGGATGGAAGGAAGGAAGGAAGGAAGGAAGGAAGGAAATCAATCTAGGTTTGTGGTCTTCCCATCTGCAGCAGCAAATTCTACAAAGTAATACTTTGTTTCACAAATTAATACTTTTTTCTGGAAGTTTTGTTGGCTATTTCATGATATTTAGTCTTGGGAGATTGTTCCTCTTAGTGTATCCATTTCTATGTGCTGTGCAGATGTGTGGAGTTTCAGCTCTCCCAACTCACAATCAGCCGAAAGTATGGGAGCTGAAGTCCACAACATCTGGAGGACACCAAGTTGAAGGAGGTTGCTGTATTCAAGTTCTCCACATCAGATTTTATTTCCTTAATCTACCTGGTAGATTTGATCTGTCTCTACATGAGATCCACGTGTTAACATTTTAGCAGATCCTGGGAAAGCCAATAAATTCAGGACCTCTTCGAGTTCAACCTTCAACAGATCAAAAGAAGGATTCCAGCTGGATAAGAAGAACTTCTACTTTTGCAACTTTAAAATGAAAATAAACCAACATGCTCTTGTCTCTGTTTTGAGCAGCAGAAAGCAGAAAATTATGTACTTGTAAAAATCAAAGGCCATTTTCCCAAAGCACAAAATGAAACAGTGAATCACCGTAATTGACAAGGTCATACAGTTTTCTTAATGGCTTTTTCTCATTTATTTTTTTGTTGTGAAATGTTTAAATTCGGTGGGTGATGTTCAGGTTATTGTGAAGAATGGGCTGAGAAAAGAAAATTCCAATTGGAGAACAGAACTCAAGGCTGTTAATAAGTGCAGGAAAGCAGAGCCAGAAATGCATCATTTAGTAACAACTGAGAAATGCACGTAAGTTTGCATGTACACAGGAAACGGAGTCTATCCATTAAAAAACGCTCCTCACAGTATGTAACAGTGCAGTTGTTAGTCTTCTTCTGCTTCTGGACTTTAACTCCCAGAATTCTGGGAGTTTTTTTTTTTTAAATTTGATTTATATGCCGCCCTTCTCCGGAGACTCAGGGCGGCTTACGATGCGTTAAGCAATAGCCTTCATTCTTTTGTATATTTTATGCAAAGTCAGCTTATTGCCCCCATAATCTGGGTCCTCATTTTACCTACCTTAGAAAGGATGGGAGGCTGAGTCAACCTTGAGCCTGGTGAGATTTGAACTTGCAGTAATTGCAGGCAGCAGATGTAAGTGGACGTTAATAATAGTGCTTTAGTCTGCTGAGCCACCAGAGCTCCTTTCTTGTGGACTTCACCAGAGTTGAAGTCCACAAGTCATAAAAGGACTATCGTTCCCTACCCCTGTACTAGAACAACAGCATGTCAGATAGATGTGTGCTTGGCTATTTATCAGGTTTGATGGTAAATAAAGTAAAAATCAGCAACCTTGATATTGGGACAAAGTTTACTTTGGTCTTAAAATTGAGGAAGAGAAAGCAAGGATCAAGATTAGTTCATCTATATCAGGGCTGTCAAACTCACAGCCTGCAGGCTGGATGCGTCACTCGCTGGCCATGCCCACCCCCGGTTTAGCGAAGGGGGGAAAAGTCACGATATGTCATGTGACAACGCCGTGACGATGCGAGTTTGACACCCGTGAGCTAGATCAAAGTTTCTTAACCTTACCAACTTTAAGAGGTGTGGACTTCAACTCCCAGAATTCTCCAGCCAGCATGGAATTGTGGTAGTGTTAAAGGTAGTGTTAAAGGGGGACATGGTAGCTAATACACTGAGCTTGTCGATTGAAAGGTAGAAAAATAGGGATCACCTTTGGTGGGAAGGTAACAGCGTTCCGTGCGCCTTTGGCGTTGAGTCATGCCAGCCACATAACCACGGAGACGTCTTCGGACAGCGCTAGCTCTTCGGCTTTGAAATGGAGATGAGCACTGCCCCCTAGAGTCAGGAACAACTAGCACATATGTGCGAGGGAAACCTTTACCTTTACCTTAGTGTTAAAAAAAATCCTAGCCTTGTCTTCAGTGGACGTCACAGCAGAGAGGACCTTTGACTTTCAATGCAGGGAATCCCCTTCTAGACTTCCTGGTGTAGAAACACAGCTGTGCCTTTCGCTGTTTGGGAAAACAACAACCAAAACGATGTGAAATGTCAGCGAGAAACTGTGGGAACAATGTGTCACTTGGAAAGATGTTTTCACCGTCCCCCGTTTTCGGTGCGGCTGAATCAGCCTATTGATTGAGACCCAAATCGCTTTCCTCTTAGTCATCCAGTCTGTTTAATTGTCCCCTGGTCTTTGCATCTGCTTCTGTTTCCATGTATGCGGTCCAGAATCCTGTTTCCCACCGAGCTAAACTAAAAGTGCTTCCTATGAATCATTAGTTAATGGCCGGAGTTATGGCTGTCTTGGAAAAAATAATATTTCAGTCAAAAGTATGAATTATGCGTCTGTGTACATAGACTGGGATTACAAGACAAGGCCTTGTGGAGTGCTGTCTGGGGCTTGGGTGTGTATGTGTCAATCAAATGAGGCAAGATAATGGACAGGACTTCAGCGTCCACTCCAGGGGTGGGATTCTACTGGTATGGACTGGTTCGACCGAACCGGTGGCTCCAACGATCAGCTGGGAGCGAACCGGTTTGCTCCAACGATCAGGTTGGCCCGCCCCCCTGCCCCTGCGCTTTACTGACCTTTATCTTCTCAGCTGATTGGCGTGGCAGAGCAGATTGCTGCGCCTCAGCTGTTGTTGTGACTCGGGCCCACGTAGTTAATTTTAAATGCAAAACAGTTCCAAAAACAAACAGATTTTATTAAGACAGCTGAGCATTAACTCATTCTCAGCATATTCCAAATTAAGTGAAAGCAAAGTTCTCAAAACACCATTCTTCAGTTTATCTCTGACCTTGGGATAAACTGCCAAAAGCTTTTCGTGGCAACGGTTCAGGAACAGAAGATACTGACAAGAAAGAAATACATTCAAACACGAAGCAAATCTCTCAACGGTTGTTTTCTGGCAAAGAGGGCAAGAGCTATTGCTGGTCTTTTAAGCCTTATGGGAGGGGCCAATCATCTCTTGGCCCTACTCCTGAGTCGTCCTCTCTGCTTTAGCTGCTCCTGCCTTCTGGCAGCTCTTCTCATATGTGCACTAGGAACAGGCTCCTCCTGTTCCTCTGCCTCTCTACTGTCAGCCTCTGGAGGCTCCGAAGTCCGCACATCACTCCCCGATGGCCTTGGCCCCATCTCTGCCTCCGACGCAGAGCCCTCATCCGGGCCTTCCTCAGCCTTCAGGACTTGCCCATGTTCTTCCTCAGCCTCATCACTGTCCGACTCTGCTGCCAGCTCCGCAGGCTGCTGGCGGACCACAACAGGTGTGTTACTCCCAAGGTGTAACACAAAAGGTTTGTATTTCTAAAACTGCGCACGCACGCGATCACCGAACCAGTTGTTAAACCGGCAGCATCCTACCACTGGTCCATTCTCCATCCTTTGGTTGATTTGAGCATAGTTGACACATGGACAAAGCATCTGGCATCTCTCGCGTATCAAGTACACGACTTAACAACTATTCATTTAGGGAGCATTCACTGAAGTTACAACGGCACTGAAAAAAAGTGATTTATGTCCGTTTGTCACACTTACGACCATTGCAGCATCCCCATTCGCACTTAATCAAAATTTGGATGCTTGACAACAAGTTCCTATTTATGACAGTTGCAGTGTCCCGTGGTCCTGTAATTCCCCCTTTTTTCAACCTTCTGACAAGCAAATTCAATGGGGAAGCCAGTTTCACTCTAACAACCGTGTTACTAACTTAACAACTGCAGTGGTTCACTTAACAACTGTGACAGGTAAGGTCGTAAAATGAGACAACTCTCACTTAATGAATTTTGGGCTCAATTGTGGTCATAAATCGAGGACTACCTGCAATGGAAACTGAGCTCGGATCGAAGCATTTCTTTTAAGCAGACATTCTTCATATTTAAATTTTGACACTAGTTAAAATCTGTTGGGTCCTTGGTATTCCCTGAGCTTGGTTGTTTTCTTGTAGACATTTCATTACCCAACTAGGTAACATCATCAGTGCACTGATGATGCTGGGCCAAGGAAACGTCTGCAAGAAAGCAACCCAGCTGAGAGAGCACCAAAACCTTACAGTTCAACCCTGAATTACAAATATTATCTTCTATTGCAGGGGTGTCAAACTCAATTTCATTGAGGGCCGCATCAGGGTTGTGCTTGACTTCGGGGGTCCGGGGGAGGGCAGGGTGGGCGTGGCCAGTTCTACATCAGTCATCGAAGATCCATTTTTGGCCATGGCGGCCTCCTGCAGCCCTCTGCCAGCAAACATGGAGCTCAGGGAGGCTGTGCACGGCCGGCCTGGGCTCCGTTTTTGGCCACAATGGCCTCCTGCAGCCCTCTGCTAGTGAAAACAGAGCCCCGGGGAGGCCATGTGTGGCCCACCCAGGCTCCATTTTCACTGGCAGAGGCATCATGGGCCAGCCCTTCGCTGTTTCCAGGACGGGCCCACAGGTCAGATCTAAGCACCTCACGGGCCAAATTCTATTGGGTCCTTGGTACTTCCTGAGCTTGTGGCTTTTCTGTAAACATTTCATTACCCAAGTAGGTAACATCCTCAGTACACATTCCTCCCACATGGTCAAAGGTTGGTCTTATCTAGTAAATTGCTAATTGCCTGCTCCTATTATTCAAGGCAAGAGAGGAATGGAGAGGCATGAAATGCATGGAAGGATAATATTTCCACAGTTTCGTTGTTACACTGAAATCTGAACAGAGGATTAATATTACTCTGTAACCGAGACACACATTTGCCTTGCTTTGTGAGGGAGCTCTTTTATTTACACAGAAGCAAGGACGACTCTATACACAGTGGCCATATTTTCTCAGAAAAACATAAAAGGACCAGCCTCAAAAAAGGAGCAAATCTGAAAGAGGTTAATAAGGGTTAAAAGTTTCAATTGCTTATGCTTATAAACGTTGCTTTACAAAGGAAAAATTCAAGAGCAACATCAAGCAAAATGTATCATCTAATCAATCTATCTAAAATCAAACGGTACATTTCACAAAGGCAATTCCCATTTTCGTATTTTACGCAGGACCGTGAAAAGACTGTGCATTAAACGGTACCATTTGTACGGTAAAAGTCAAAGGACTGAAGAGGAAAATAAATACACCTGAAGGACAGCTTTCATGAAACGAAGGACCTCTTTGTAGTTCATCTTTATGAACTACATAACTACTCAGTATGGCTGCGCAGGACTTCAGATGCTCTAAAAAATGTTTTAAAGCATGAATGTTCTCTGCCTGCATCACTTTAAAGCTCATCTCTAGCCAGATGTTGACACCGCAGCACTAAATTTGCAGGAATATTGTCTCAAAAGTGCTTTTCCAGGAGACAACTGGACTTTCTTGCTTTTTCTTTTGAAGACGTTTTCGCTTCTCATCCAAGAAGCTTCTTCAGCTCTGACAGGACAGTGGGGAATGGAAGGATTTATATTCCTTGCAAATCCTTCCTGGAAGGGACCTTGGAGTTCAACCCCCTCCTCAGGCAGGAAACCCAATTCCATTTATTCCCAGGAAAAGACAGAGATGTTTTATTAGCCAGGTTCCTGTTCTCACATTCTCGATGTCACCCAACCTGAGCCACCACACAAAACCTTACTACTTGGGGTTAGCTGAAAATAAATCATCAATATAAGGGTTGTATCCGGCAGGAGAAAAATATCCCGCTGCTTTTTCAAGCAGACATTGTTTGTTTTCTCTTCCTCTATTTTAGGCGCTCCTGAATGACCCGCTCTACATTGGCCTCAAACATAAGCGAGTTCGTGGGAAACAGTACGATGACTTGCTGGATGAGTTTATGCAAGCGGTTGCTGACAAGTGAGTAGCCTTCTTCTCTCCGTTAGCTGCTTTACCGTGAGAGATTGAGGCATGTAAACAAACCAGCTTTCAGCTTGCAGATTTAAAGCGCACGGATGACCCCTTGGGTGGTCTCAGAATGACCCCTTTGGATGTAGGCCCTCTTAAGTCTTGTTTATTTATGTGGTAGAGCAGGAATGGTTTCCTCTCCGTGGGGCAGGACATCCCGATGTGAAAAATGTTATCTCGCATGGATTTCTGATGTTAGCGTGAGGCCAAGGATTACTACTTTTTGTTAAAGTAACTGCTCACAGTTCAGGTGTATGGGAATGATCTTGGGGAAGAGTCACAGGCAAGACAACCGTCATGGAACTGTTAGAAAAATAATTTGGGGTTCCCACTCAAGCCAAGGTTGTGCAAGAATATATATATATAGTGGCTAAGACGCTGAGCTTGTCGGTCGGAAGGTCGGCAGTTCAGCGGTTCAAATCCCTAGTGCTGCGTAACGGGGTGAGCTCCCGTGACTTGTCCCAGCTTCTGCCAACCTAGCAGTTCGAAAGCACGTAAAAAATGCAAGTAGAAAAATAGGGATCACTTTGGTGGGAAGGTAATAGCGTTCCGTGCACCTTTGGCGTTTAGTCATGCCAGTCACATGACCACAGAGACATCTTCGGACAGCGCTGGCTCTTCGGCTTTGAAACAGAGATGAGCACTGCCCCCTAGTGTCAGGAATGACAAGCACATACGTGCGAGGAGACCCTTTACCGATACATAGATAGATAGATTGATAGATAGATAGATAGATAGATAGATAGATAGATAGATAGATAGATACATAGATGATAGATAGAGAGATAGAGAGATAGATAGATAGATAGATAGATAGGTAGATAGACAGACAGACAGACAGACTAGCCTATGGTTCATATCAACGTATAAGTTTAATACCACTCTATAAAGCCTTAGTAAGACCACAACTAGAGCACTGCATCCAGTTTTGGTCACCACACTATAAAAAAGATGTTGAGACTCTGGAAAAAATGCAGAGAAGAGCAACCAGGATGATTAGGGGACTGGAAGCTAAAACATACGATGAACGGTTGCAGGAACTGGGCATGGCTAGTCTAGTGAAGAGAAGGACCAGGGGAGACATGATAGCAGTCTTCCAGTATTTGAGGGGCTGCCACACAGAGGAAGGGGTCAAGCTATTTTCCAAAAGACCTGAAGGCCAGACAAGGAATAATGGATGGAAACTGAACAAGGAGAGATTCAACCTAGAAATGAGGAGGAACTTTCTGACAGTGAGAGGAATCAACCCATGGAACAGAAGTTGCCTTCAGAAGTTGTGGGAGCTTTATCACTGGAGGCTTTCAAGAAGAGACTGGAGTGCCAGTTGTCAGAAATGGTGTAGGGTCTCCTGCTTGAGCGGGGTGGGTGGGTGGAGGGTTTGACTAGATGACCTATAAGGTCCCTTCCAACTCTATTAATCTGTTAAATCTGAGTTTGACATCCCTGTGCTAATGTATCTTTACAATATAGTTCAGTTAGGCCTTCTGGGTCTTACTTTTGTCTGGACTACCTTGCTAGGCTAATATCACACTGCAAGTGATAGCTCACATCTTAATGATCTCCACATTTATTCAGGAAAGCTTCATCAAGTGAAATCTCATGTCTGCATCAGGGGTGGGTTCTCAATTTTTTTACTACCGGTTCTGTGGGCGTGGCTTATTTTGTGGGTGTGGCTTGGAGGTCATGTGACTAGGTGGGCGTGGCTAGCTGGTCAGAGTCATTTCTGGAAGGTCCTCGCACTTACAACCCGACTCATTTGTTTGCTTTTAACACTGATCAGCTGTAGGACGGCCCTTTGAAGCCCCGCGGAAAAGAGTTTAAACAGTTTTTTCCCCTCTAGTCATCAGCTGGGACTCAGGAGGCAGCAATAGATTGGGGGTGGGACCAAATAAAAGGTAAGAATACCATGGGAGGGCGGGGGGGAGAACTGGTTCGGTTACGTCATATCGTCACTGCTACCGGCTCGGCCGAACCGGACCGAACCGGGAAGAACCCACCACTGGTCTGCATGATCCCCCATAGTCACATTTCTTACTTGCTCACAAGTAGACCCATCTACAAAAGGTTTCCTCCTTCCCTTGACTAGAAAAAGACAGTACCAGACTAAAGTTGCTTTAACTGGTGTCAAATTTAACTTAATCCCTTCGGTTCGCTATGGAGGTACAGAGGGTCCCCTATTTATTTCTTCATTATTTCATACGTTATCTTTCTACACAAAAAAAATAACGTCTAATCAGCGGTGAAATCCACTTACCTTCGCTAGCGGTTCGGGAATGGGAGCGTACGGGCCTCTTCTGCGCATACGCAGAGGATCAAAAATGGGACATAATGACATCCCAGCGGGTGGGTGGAGCCTTCCAGCGCTGGCGCTACCGATTCACACGAGCCGGATAGATCCGACTGGATTTCACCGCTGGTCTAAATCAATGTTTCTCAACAACTATAAACTGGTTGAACTTCAACTCCCCGAATTGTAGGCGTTGGAATCCACCCATCTGGAATTTGCTGAAATTGAAGAACTCTGGTCTACTAAACCCACAAAAAATGATTACAAATAACCTAGCCAGAGGATAATTAAAACATTAAATGTCCACAGTTAAAATATAATTGAATTTAAAAAATGACAAAATTAGAAATGAAATAGGGATTTGGTGAAGCAATACATCAATTGAAATTTAATAAACTAATTAAAATGCTACTTAGCAGTAAATCAAGTGGAAAGCTTCTTAGCAAATAAAAAAGGCCTTTGCCTGCCAAAGCAGGATACAAAAAAATTGGTCTCCCAATTGGGCAGGAAGCTGAGCCAGGAGCCACCCAATTTTTGCCAAATGTGCTTCCAGGAGTAGAAAATAGACTTGCCTTTCCTGAGAAACTTCAATCTAAGTTGGTTTATTTGGGATTGTATCCTTCAAAAGGCTCCATCCCACGTCATAGAAGGAATTTATATGTCCTCAAGTTGGTTCCCGCCAACGACATTCCTCGGCTGATGAGGAGGAAGTGCTCAAGTTAAAATAGTCTCTTTCATGTCAAGTTCAGTTCTACAGCTCCCCAATCTTGGTGAACAACTATATAATTATCATTATCATCATCATCAATCACCATCATGTATGGGTTTGGGATTTCCAAGTGGTCCTCTATCCAGTATTGACCTTGTGTCTTCTCAAGATTATAATCTTAAAAGGTTTTTAATAGATACCATTAATTAAATGTATTGAACCTGCTATTACTGAAACGGTACAATTAGAGGCACAGTAGCAGCACCAGTTGTAGCATTTGCAGCCAAATAATTAGAACCAAAGCACATAACAGATTAACAGAGTTGGAAGGGACCTTGGAGGTCTTCTAGTCCAACCCCCTGCTTAGGCAAGAAACCCTACACCACTTCAAACAAATGGTTATCCAATATCTTCTTAAAAACTTCCAGTGTTGGAGCATTTGCAATTTCTGGAGGCAAGTTGTTCCACTGGTTAATTGTTCTCACTGGCAGGAAATTTCTCCTTAGTTCTAGTTTGCTTCTCTCCTTGATTAGTTTCCACCCATTGCTTCTTGTCCTGCCCTCAGGTGCTTTGGAGAATAGCTTGACTCCTTCTTCTTTGTGGCAATCCCTGAGATATTAGAAGACTGCTATCATGTCTCCCCTAGTCCTTCTTTTCATTAAACTAGACATACCCAATTCCTGCAACCGTTCCACATATGTTTTAGTATCCAGTCCCCTAATCATGTCCGTTGCTTTTTATGATAATTTATGCATCTTTCTCGAATAGCTAACTCAGCTGGTGAGGGAGAACAGGGATGGAGACACAAGAAGAGTGGGTTGGAAGGGTAAAGGGTGCAGAAGTGGAGATACTTTTACAGAAAACTTTTGAGGATAGATATTGATCCTGTCAAAGGACCAGCTACTTACAAAATGAAGAGTTTAAAGCAGAGGTGGTATTCAGCAGGTTCTGACCAGTTATGGAGAACCGGTAGCAGAAATTTTGAGTAGTTCAGAGAACCGGTAAATTCCACCTCTGACTGGCCCCGCCCACATCTATTCTCTGCCTCCCGAGTCCCAACTGATCGGGATTTTACAGTAACCTTCCCCTGGAGTGGGGAGGGAATGAAGATTTTGCAGTATCCTTCCCCCGCCATGCCCACCAAGCCAAGCCACGCCATGCCCACCAAGCCACACCCACAGAACCAGTAGTAAAAAAATGTGAATCCCACCACTGGTTTGAAGAATTCCTAAAAGTAACAAGATTCACCCTTAATCTTGGCTTTCCATAGCAATCTTTAGACCCAAAGCTATACAGGTACTTAACGACCACAATTTGTATTGCTAAGTGAGAAATTTGTTCAATGAGTCTTCCTTCATTTTACAACTTTCCTTGCCACATTTGTTAATGGAATCACTGTAGTTGTTAAATTAGTAACTGAACGGTTGTTAAATGAATCTCGCTTCCCCATTGACTTTGCTTCTCAGAAGGTGGCAAAGGGAGATCACCTGACCCTGGGACACTGCAATAGGAGCCTTGGTGATGCAGCGGACTAAAGTGCTGTTAAGTAGCACTTAGCTGCCAGCTGCCTGCAATTACTGCGAGTTCAAATTTCACCAGGCTCAAGGTTGACTCAGCCTTCCATCCTTCCGAGGTAGGTAAAATGAGGAGCTGGATTGTGGGGGCAATAAGCTGACTTTGTATAAAAAAGAACACCGCTTGTGGGGGCTAAAAGCCCTACTAAGCAGGTATATACAAAAGCATGAAGGCTATTGCTTAACTCATTGTAAGCCGCCCTGAGTCTCCAGAGAAGGGCAGCATATAAATCGAACCAATAAATAAATATAAATCGAACCAATAAACCGTCATAAATGTGAGCCCGTTGTCAAGCATCCCGAATATAAATCACCTGACCATGTGGGGTACTGCAATGGTCATAAGTGTGAAAAATGATCATTAAGTCACTTTTTTCAGTCTAACTTCGAACGGTCACTAAATGAACCATTGTAAGTCTGAGGACTACCTGTAGTTTAAATCCACATTTTGAAAAAGATGGAAGAAAACTCACTAAAGATCTGCATTGGAGCAACTGTTCAGCAAGTGAATAACATGCCGCTCTCGGTTTTCAGCTTAATTCGGTCTTGTTTGGTGAGTTGCCCAGTCGTCTCTCCCGAGACAGAACATTGGTGAGTGATAAAATCAAGACGTCCTCACACACTGTCCTTTCAGCCTCATCAATTCAGACTTAAGACGGAAAGAGATTAATATCTCCTTCCCTTGCATAGGTGGCGATGTTAATTGGCCTGGAGATGCACCTCAAGTGATGGTGCCATATTCTCTGGTTGACTGCCAGTCTTTGATAGGTGATGATGTGACAAATGGCAGGGCCAGACAGAGCACCTGGGATGATGTACCTGAAGCCAGATTCAGCCATCGTGATAAAAGCCCTGGATAAGTTTATATATCAGGAAGGGTATCGCAGGCCAGCCTTTATCTGTCTGTTTTGGAAACGTGCTCCCAACAAAAGATATTTATTGATGTCCGTTTTGCTGGAGTCGAGAATATGTTGCAGATCTTTTATCACAATGTCTTTTTGGCTGCCTCTACCGGTGGGCAATCTTGGGAACTGGAAGTGGAAGGCGTGATGTAGGTGACTTAAAAATACTGTAAACAGAACAATAAACAGTGACTCTTAGTTCCTGTCTCAGGCACAAAGCCATCTGGGTGACCTTGGGCTATTCAGCCCTAAGGAGCAGGCAATGGCACATCACTTTCTGAAAAAGCCAAGGAAAATGGAAGAATCTGTCCAGCGTGCATCGGGAGTCAACAAAGGAGGGAGGGAGGGAGTGAAGAAGGAAGGAAGGGGATTGTGTGTTCATGAAACAAAGAAAAACTTTAGATCTTAGAATGTTATAGATAGAAGGTTGTCTGTTTGGAACTGATGAAGGAGAGAGAGAGAAGGAAGGAAGGAAGGAAGGAAGGAAGGAAGGAAGGAAGGAAGGAAGGAAGGAAGGAAGGAAGGAAGGAGAGGGATTTGTAGCGCAACAGACTAAAGTGCTGTTAAGTAACACCAGCTGCCTGCAATTACTGCAAGTTCGAATCTCACTAGGCGCAAGGTTGACTCAGCCTTCCATCCTTTCAAGGTAGGTAAAATGAGGACCCGGATTGTGGGGGCAATAAGCTGACTTTGTATAAAAAAGAACACCGCTTAGGAGGGGCCGAAAGCCCTACTAAGCAGGTATATACAAAAGTATGATGGCTATTGCTTAACGCATTGTAAGCTGCCCTGAGTCTCCAGAGAAGGGCAGCATATAAATTGAACTAATAAATAAATTGTGTGTATATGAAACAAAGAAAAACTTTAGATCTAAGGATGTTATACATATGAATGAAGGTTGTCTAATTGTTTGGAACTGATGAATGAGAGAGAGCAGGAGAGGGAGGGGGAAAGAGAGAGAGAGAGAAAGAAAGAAAGAAAGAAAGAAAGAAAGAAAGAAAGAAAGAAAGAAAGAAAGAAAGAAAGAAAGAAAGAAAGAAAATATTTTTAAAAATGTAATGGCTACATTTTTAGAAGTTTTCAAGAAATGATTCGATAGCCATTTGTCTAAGATGGCAAGAGGGTCCTTGCCCTGAGTTTGAGCCTGGGGGTTGGATTAGATGACCTCGAAGATCCCTTTCAATTCTGTTATTCTGATTCTGAAAGCAAAACCCAGCCTTTAGCTCCATCTAGCAAAATTTAGCCCAGAAATAATGGCGTGAGGCTTAAGTAAAAGATTAATTTAAAACCCCTTGATCTCAGGAAAATAAAGGCCTGGTACTTTGTGAGGTAATGAAGCCTCGTCAGAGTGCTAGTAGAAACTTGCAGATCGCGCTCTCTCTCCTTATGGAAGAATTCCATTTGGATCACACACAAAAAGATTCTGTCTGCCCATCTCCTTGATAGGCGCAATCTGGTTTGCAAAAAAATTTTGAGCTCGGATGAAAAAAATATGTGGAAATTAAGAGTTTCCGAGGCAAATTCTCCCTGAAGTAGATCTCAACCCTTGACGATTATATGAAAATCTTCTTCGCTCTCTGGACATGTCCATACCAGCGGAATCAACCTTCTCTCATCTTCTCTATAATTGGTGCCACACCCAAATATTGTTGAATGGTGTCATTTGTGATGTGGTCAAGATGCCAAATATCCAATGGAGCATTCGCATTTCCGTGGCATGGAAAGAGCTTTCGGTCCCTGTGGTTGCTGCTCGTCATTTAGTGCCATACAGTGCAACAGAGTGGATGGTTGTCTTGTAAATCTTAGATTGGAGACACTTGGCACTCGTCTGTCACATAACACACCGGTGAGTTCTCGCCAACACACACAGGCTGCGTTCACCCTTGCTCGCAGCTCGCCATTAACGTCGCCATTGCCTTGGAGGTGGGATCCCAGATACCGAAAAACATCCACCTTCTCTAGGTTTTCTCCATTAATTGGAAGCAGGGGTGGAGCCTCTTCTCGATGCACGGGCGCGCAGAGCTGCCAAAAGGCAGGAGTGGGGGAGGTCTCCTCGAGAGTAAGGCTTGGGGATAATTGGCCACTCCCTTAGCCTATTTAAGGAAGGACGACTGAGGCAATTTGCAGGGAACAACTTCGTTCACTCTCCTTCGCGTCCTGATCTTAGTTCTCTTATCAGTTTCCTGCAAATTGCTTCTGAGCTTTCTGCCAACCGTAGTAAGATTATGATTATTTATTCTTTGGATTCTTGTAGGCTGTTAAGAAAGTTAATTAACAGCCTTTATTTGAAAAAGACTGATTTAATTAATAAATTAAGGTTTGTACAGACTTCGTGTGTGCTGCGTTCTTTGGGGTCTGTAGCTGGGGCAGAACAAACTATGATCCAGTTGCCAAACATCCAAATTGTAGTCATGTGACCAAGGGGACTCTGCAGCAGCCGTAAGTGTGGAAAAAATGGTCATAAGTAATTTTTTTTTAGTGCCCTTGTAGCTTTGAACGGTCACTAAATGAATTGTTGTAAGTCGAGGACTATCTATGTTTGTGTGCTGATTCCTGATTGTACTTATTTGGGAATAATAAAGATGCATACATTTTCTTGCATAGTCTTTGTCAACGATTTCGGGTTTTGCAAACAGAAGTCGGAAAAATGACTCTGTATTTCATGGCTTTCTGCCACAATTTCTACCCAAATTTGGAGCAGACAAAACAGGCCATCCAATCCAGTTTAGCAGTCTTATTTATGCTCGCTTGCTGGTAATGAGGCCCTTAAACTTATTATTATGCATGATGAAATTAGGTTCCTCCAATCTCTCTGTATATTTATAAGAGAAAGAGAGACAATTTTAGCATGTATATTTTTCCAGATGCTGCGTCATATTTCATAAACTGTTCATTTTAATCCTTAATAAAACTTTATTTTTGTCCTGTCTGGACTTCTTTAGGAGTATGTGTATGTCATTACAATATTTATATACTTGCCAGATTTATGCCTTGCCTTTCTCCAGCCCTTCTGGGTGGCAAACGGAGAATTTCCACCGCTGTGCAAGTAAGTCACGCTGCAAAGAACGACTGGGCCAGTCAGTAGCATAACTGCGGTCTCTCATCCTGGCCCATCCCCTTAAACCAGGGGTGACAAACTCGATTTCATTGAGGGCCGCATCAGGGTTGTGTTTGACCTCAGGGGGCCGGGGTGGGCGTTTCCAGGGTGGGCGTGGCCAGTATGTCACTCATGTTGGGGCGGTGCCTGTCGCGGCCCGAGCGCTCTGCCAGTGAAAATGGCCTCCCGAGCTCCATTTTTGGCTGCAACAGCCTCCTGCAACCCTCTGCTAGCGAAAATGGAACTCGAGGAGGGCCACGAGCGGCCCTTGCGAGCTCCGTTTTCGGTTGGCAGAGGCACCATGGGCCAGTCCATCACTGTTTCCAGGGCAGTCCCACGGGCCAGATCTAAGCACTCCGCTGGCCGGATCTGGCCCCCAGGCCTTGAGTTTGACACCCCTGCCTTAAAGACTGTACCAGCTTTTTGCAGGCATGCATTCAATTGTATCAGGGATGCAGTGGCTCAGTGGCTAAGACTCTGAGCTTGTCGATCAAAAGGTCGGCAGTTCAGCGGTTCGAATCCCTAGTGCCGCGTAACGGGGTGAGCTCCCGTGACTTGTCCCAGCTTCTGCCAACTTAGCAGATCGAAAGCACGTAAAAAATGCAAGTAGAAAAATAGGGATCACTTTGGTGGGAAGGTAACAGCGTTCCGTGCACCTTTGGTGTTTAGTCATGCCGGCCACATGACCACAGAGACGTCTTCCGACAGCGATGGCTTTTCGGCTTTGAAACGGAGATGAGCATCACCCCCTAGAGTCAGGAACGACTAGCACATATGTGCGATGGGAACATTTACCTTTATCTTATTCAGGTGTATGAATAATCAATTGGGAGGGAAATCTCTTCCAGACTGCTTTCTGTGGGATTTGACGAGATGGTAAGACAGGCGGCATACAGAATCCTCCGTGTGCATTTACATATGTCTGTTTTCCTTTTATGTCCCATCTATAGTAAGCTTTCTTTAGATGGGGAGCTGTCTTGTATTCACAGTTATTTTCTTTTGGGGGATGAATACAGTAATTTGCAAGAAATTGCTAGCAGCTGGAATTGTCCTCCGTTTTCATCTTAAAATTAAAATGGAGGCCACAGGGAAGCTACTGCTGGGGCCAATTTAGAGAACGGTACCCCTTTCTTCAAATTTACATGAAAGCTGGGACATGACCACTGAAGTAGAGACAAGGACAGAGAAAGCTCGAACAGCATTCTTCAAAATGAAAAAGGTCTTCTGCAGTCACGACAGAAGCCTAAGATTGAAAATCAGGCTTGTCTTTTCTATCCTGCTCTACGGAGTGGAGAGTTGGTCTTTGACAGAAAGCCACTTGAAGAGACTAGGAGCATTTGAAATGTGGATTTACAGGTGGCTGTTACGTATAAGTTAGGTTGACAAAATCAGAAATGAGGAGATGATAAGCCACCTGGGAAGGCCAAGGGAAATCATCAAAAGTGAAAGTTAGAATATTTTGGACATGTGATGCGACACCTGGAAAAATATGGCATCCTTCACTGAATAGAATAGAATAGAATAGAATAGAATAGAATAGAATAGAATAGAATAGAATAGAATAGAACAGAACAGAATTCTTTATTGGCCAAGTGTGATTGGACACACAAGGAATTTGTCTTGGTGCAAAAGCTCTCGGAGTACATAAAAGAAAAGATACATTCGTCAAGAATCATAAGGTACAACAATTAATGATAGTCAAAGTCAATATAAATCTTAAGGATACCGGCAACAAGGTTATAAGTGGTCATAAGTGGGAGGAGGTTGGTGATAGGAACGATGAGAAGATTAATAGTAGTGCAGACTTAGTAAATAATTTCACAGTGTTGAGGGAATTATTTCTTTGGCAGAGTGATGGCGTTTGGGAAAAAACTGTTCTTGTGTCTAGTTGTTCTGATGTGCAGTGCTCTATAGCGTCGTTTTGGAGGGTAGGAGTTGAAACAGTTTATGTCCAGGATGCGAGGTGTCTGTAGATATTTTCACAGCCCTCTTTTTGACTCATGCAGTATACAGGTCCTCAATGGAAGGCAGGTTGGTAGCATTTTTTTTTTCTGCAGTTCTAATTATCCGTTGAAGTCTGTGTCTGTCTTGTTGGGTTGCAGAACCAAACCAGACAGTTATAGAGGTCCAGATGACAAACTCAATCATTCCTCTGTAGAACTGGATCAGCAGCTCCTTGGGCAGTTTGAGCTTTCTGAATTAGCGCAGAAAGAACATTCTTTGTTGTGCTTTTTTGATGACGTTTTTGATGTTGGGTGTCCATTTTAGGTCATGAGATATGGTAGAACCTAGAAATTTAAAGCTTAATCCTCCAAGGAAAGATTGAAAGCAAACGAGGTCCAGGCAGAAGAACATCATGGCTTCAAAATCTAAGGGACCGGTTTGGACAAAACTCAGCAGCACTTTTTCGTGTGGCTAGTGATAAAAATAGGATTGCCAACATGATTGCGAACGTCCAATGACGGATATGGCACAAGAAGAAGAAGGACCCCTTTCTTATAAGTGGTTACACCTAGCCAACTTTGCTTGATTCATGTCCAGATAAATCATTAGGAATTGAGCTCTGAATACATTGTAATAGTTACTAGAAGTTTAGAGTTTGGGGAATTTTCTTATAGGTGGTTACATCCAGCCAATTTTGGTTGACCTTGTCCAAGAAATCATCAGAAGTTGGCTCTGAATATAAGTAGTCCTCGACTTATGACCATAGCTGAGGCCAAAATTTCCATTCCTAAGTAACATCGTTGTTACATAAGTTGCGCCCCATTTTTCGATCTATTTTACCGGTTAAGTAAATCAGGTGGTTATTAAGTGAATCTGGCTTCCTCATTGATTTTGCTTGTCAGAAAGTTACAAAAGGTGATCACATGACCCTGGGTATCTGCAACTGTCATAAATACATGCCGGTTGCCAAGCGCCCAAATTTTGACCATGGGAATGCTGCAACGGTCGTAACTCTGAAAACTATTCACAAGTCATTTTTTTTCAATGCTATTGTAACTTCCAAGGCCATTAAACAAATGGTTGTAAGTCCACTATCTGTACGTCGATGTGGTCACACTACAAGTTGAAATCAATCTACTACAGGTAGTCCTCAACTTACAACCGTTCATTTAGTGACCGTTCAAAGTTACAACGGCAATGAAAGAAGTGACTTACGACCATTTTTCACACTTACAACCTTTGCAGCATCCCCATGGTCACGTGATCGAAATTCAGAGTCTTGGGCAACTGATTCGTATTTATGACGGTTGGGATCCCCTTTTGCGACCTTCTGAGAAGAAAATCAATAGGGAAGCCAGATTCACTTAACAACCGTGCTGCTAACTTAACAACTGCGATGATTCACATAACAACTGTGGCAAGAAAGGTCATAAAACGGGGCCAAATTCACTTAACAAACGTTTCACTTAGCAACAGAAATTTGGGGCTGAATTGTGAGGATTACATGTACTCCATTTTTTTAGCAAGCTACATCCAGAAAGTACCATATTTCCCCGAAAATAAGACCCTGTCTTATATTTTTTTGAACCCGAAATAAGTGCTTGGCCTTATTTTCGGGGAGGTCTTATTATTTTGGGATGCATGGAGTGAGATGGGGCTCTTCTTGCCATCTTACTTGATTTCCAGCTCCTGTCTCCCTAACCCTAACCAGAGGAAATGGCGGGGACCAGCTGCACATGTGTTTAAATATTTTCAGGAAGGGCTTATTTTCAGGGAGAGCTTATTTTGGGGGGGGCTTATTTTAGCGCATGCACTCAAAAGCCCGATTGGGCTTATTATCAGGGGGTGTCTTATTTTCGGAGAAACAGGGTAGGTGCAGTAAGAATTGTAGCCTCCTGACAGGAATTTGATGCTCCCTTGTCAGATTTATTTTTTTTAATTCTTTGTACGGCATGGACTGTAAGCTCTTTAACAACAGGTGCCCATCTAAAAAAAAACAGGTGAGATGGAAGGGCCCTCAGAGAGGTAAATCTTTTCTTCTTTTCTCGTCTTTCTTTCTTTCTTTTTTTTAAATCAAGGAGCAAAATAGGGACTGAATTACTTGTCTGAATGTCTAGCAAGAGGCCACAAAGGCAGCTGCCTTTGTCTTCTTGCTGACAGACACATTTTAGCAGGGCAAAGAGGAAAAAAAAATCCTGACAAATAGCAACAAGAAAAAAAAATACACCTGGGAGGCACTAACAAAAACCAGGAACCTTTTTAATACAGTGATGAATGGAGCTTTCAGTAGCTTATGTAGAAATAAAGCTTGATTTTCCTGGTGTCAGTTTCCGATTGGAAGCCCTCCGTGTTA
This sequence comes from Arizona elegans, assembly GCA_022577455.1. Classification (NCBI taxonomy): domain Eukaryota; kingdom Metazoa; phylum Chordata; class Lepidosauria; order Squamata; family Colubridae; genus Arizona; species Arizona elegans. The sequence goes on along the minus strand of JAKOOJ010000025.1, from coordinate 8,677,164 downwards.
TCCTGGGCTTGTTCACCGTCAGGCTTCAGGAAGAGTCGGAGGTGCTGAATGGAAGGTTGTTTTTCCATGCCAAAGTTTTATTGCTTAGCTTGGGACCCAAAGGCAATATATTCTCTTTTCATTAGATGCTCCCTCGGCCACTTATTCAGAAGGGGTCTATTCATCACGTTTTTCTTTGAACGTAAGTCTCCGCACATTGGCGCCGTCCTCCCGATTATTCATTTTATATATTCAAAGCGCTGATTGTTTAACTGTGTGTTTTTAGAGAAACATTTTTTTTTCATGCGTGGGTCTTTCAAAGAATCCTCCGAGGATCTGCCACATGCGCTTGAAGCCGGGTGCGCTTCAAGGTGTTGGTGACCACCTTTAAAGCGCTCCATGGCTTAGGGCCGGGTTATCTGCGAGACCGCCTTCTGCTGCCAATAGCCTCCCACCGACCGGTTCCCTCGCACAGAGAGGGCCTCCTCAGGGTGCCGTCGGCCAGACAGTGTCGGCTGGCGACCCCCAGGGGGAGAGCCTTCTCTGTGGCAGCACCCGCCTTCTGGAATGACCTACCCCCTGAGATACGCACAATATCAGACCTCCGGACTTTTCGTCGGGCCCTGAAAACACACCTATTCCATCTAGCTGGGCTGGCTTGATCCCATCCTCTCAGTTTTAATTGATTTTGGTTTTAATTGTGTTGTTTTTAATATTTTGGGCCGAAATTATTTAATTGTTTTTTAAATTGTTTTTAAATTTTATATGCAATGTTTTATCTTGGCTGTACACCGCCCTGAGTCCCGCAGGAGAATAAATAAAATAATAATAATAATAATAATAATAATAATAATAATAATAATAATAATAATAATAATAATCCAGAGTTTGTGTGTGCTGGGTTTCACACAGCCTGTTAAACAAAAGCTATTCTCACGGACAAAGGCGAGTATACGTTTCCTAGGATAATGTTGCACGATCCAATCTGGGTCGGTCCACAGGACCAGAGGTTTAATCTTCTGACCTTTCAGACTCGTGCTGGAGCCCATCTTCAACTCTCTACCGAAATATGGGCTATTCCAGTGATGGTGAACCTTTTTGGCACAGAGTGCCGAAAAGGGAGTGCGTGCATGCACACGCTTTCAATGCACGCTTTGCACTCGTCTGGTAGCAGCCCAGAAGAGGAGCTGCCCTGGGTGCATGTGAGCACCCAAAAATGAACTTTCAGTTTCCGCCATGCACATGCGCGCCGTCCAGCTAGTCCTTCAGTTTTCTGGTGTGCATGCAAACATGACGATCAGCTGGCCAGCGCGCATGATCACACAGGAAAATGGAAGACGAGCTCTTCCAGTTTCCAGCACTGTTGCATGCACGAAGGTCAGCTGATCGTCCTGCACGTATGCGCGCCAGAAACCCGGAAGAGGAACAGGCGATGCCACGCGTGCCAGGCAACATGGCTCTGTGTGCCATTTCGGGCACGCGTGCCATAGGGTTGCCATCACAGCGCTATTCTATGAGCTGTATTTATGTGGTGCCTTCCTATTGGTTGATTGGTGTGTTGATGGCTGGCTATTATTGGCTGTTGTTTCCTTGTGCTGCCAATCCATCGGCTCCTAAGTACCTGATAAGCTGGGGGTAAATCAGCACTCCTGTTGACACATAAATACAATTTATAGACTAGCCCAAAGCATATATTCCGGTAGAGAGAAGTACCCTGAGGATGGGCTCCAGCATGAGTCCAAAAGCTCGGAGCAGTAACTGACCCAGATTCAATCTTGCAAGCGTAAGTAGACCATCATGGGTGGTAGAATGATCCTTGTGAAAATGTCAGTGTCTATGATCCTAATGAAAAAAAGGACCAGGGATGACATCAGAGCAGTGTTCCAATAGTTGTTGTGACCTAGGCCCAAGTAGTTATTACTAAACACAATCAGTCCTAAACAAACATATTTTATTAGAACAGCTGAGAATTACTTCATTCTCAGCTTAGTCCAAATTAAGTCCAAAACTAATTCTTCATAAACAGTCCTTCGGCCTTATCACCAACCTTTGTCTTCTTTGGCACCCTGCCAAAGGCTTTTCCTGGCAAAAGTTCAGAAGCAAGAGACCCTGACAAGAAACAAATGTAGTAACGTTGCTTTCTTACAAAGATCCCAAGAGCAGTTGCTGCTCTTTTAAGCCTTCTGGAAGGGGCCAATCATCTCCTGGCCTTACTCCCGAGTCGTCCTTTTTGCTTTAGCTGCTTCTTGGCTTCTGGCAGCTCTTCGCATGCGTGCACTAGGAACAGGCTCTTCCTGTTCCTCTACCTCTCTGCTGTCGCCTCTGGAGGCTCTGGAGTCCGTGCATCACTTCCAGATGACCCTGGCCCAATCTCTGCCTCCGACGCAAAACCCTTGTCCGGGCCTTCCCCTGACTCCAGGACTGGCCCATGGTCCTCCCAGCCTCCTCACTGTCTGACTCCGCTGCCAGCTCCACAGGCTGCTGGCAGACCACAACACTAGTTGAGGAGCTGCCACAAAGAAGAGGGAGTCAAGCTATCCTCCAAAGCACCTGAAGGCAGGACAAGAAATTCATAAACACAGCTGTTGCGTGAGCTCCACTGGTTGCCAGTCTGCTTCCAGGCCCAGTCCAAGGAGTTGGTTATGACCATTAAAGCCTTTTTTGGCATGGGTCCAGGCCAGTGGTGGGTTTCAAAATTTTTTGCTATCGGTTCTGTGGGCGTGGCTTGGTGGGTATGGCATGGCTTGGTGGGTGTGGCAGGGGAAGGATACTATAAAATCTCCATTCCCACCCCAATCCAGGGGAAAGTTACTGCAAAATCCCCATTTCCTCCCGATCAGCTGGGACTTGGGAGGCAGAGAATAGATAGGGGCAGGGCCAGTCAGAATCTCTTTTAATTTAAAATGTTTTAATGATTTGTACTTTTTATATGATGTTGATAACCATCCAGTCCAGTGGTGGGTTTCAAATTTTTTTACTACTGGTTCTGTGGGTATGGCTTGGTGGGTGTGGCATAGCTTGGTGGGCGTGGCTTGGGCATGTCAGGGGAAGGATACTGTAAAATCTCCATTCCCTCCCCAATCCAGGGGAAGGTTACTGCAAAATCCCCATTTCCTCCTAATCAGTTGTGACTTGAGAGGCAGAGAATAGATGGGGGCGGGGCAGGGCAGGGCAGAGCAGGGCAGGCCAGTCAGAGTTTTCACTACCGGTTCTCCGGACTACTCAAAATTTCCGCTACCGGTTCTCCAGAACTGGTCAGAACCTGCTGAAACCCACCTCTGATCCAGTCGCTTGACAAATTTAATAAATAAAAAACTACCATTACTGTTGACTTAAATGATGTGTTACAGCTCTATTTTCTAAAATGCAATGAAAATGGAGTTTCAATCCATACAGGTAATCCTTGACTACCGTAACTATCACAATTCATCCCTAAAGTCCTGTTGCTAAGCAAGGCAATTCTTAAGTGAGTTTTGCCTGGTTTTATGATCTTTTTTGGCCATGGTTCTGAAGCGAATCACTGCATAAAAAGAATCATATGATCATTAAGTAAATCTTGCTCCTCCCCCCCCTTTGCTTCTGTTGGTTGGAAGCTGTCTGAAAAAGTTATAAATGGTGATCCTGCGCAACTATCATAAATACATACAAGTTGCCAAGTGCCCGGATTTTGATCACATGACCATGGAGATGTTGCAACGGTTGTAAGTGTGAAAAACGGTCATGTCACTTTTTTCAGTGCCGTTGTAACTCCAAACAGTCACTCATCAAATGTTGTAAGTCAAGGACGATCTATATTTGTCTCTGTGGAAGCCTATCAATGCCAACATTTCTCTGTCTCGGATTTTCCTTAGTTTGGTGTCCTCCACAATTGTTGCATTACAACTTCCAAGATTCTCGTATTGTACAACTACTTTTATTATATCGGTTTGTGAAGAGGGTTTCCTATTTCTTCCTGGAAACAAGTTGGTGGTCATGCAAAGAAGTAAAACATTATTGGGTGAAAATGCAGACATGGTTAGAGGGAATGTTGCAGCAACGTATAGAGTTAAAACCAGAGATATTTTAATTGGGAATTTTACCGGAGAATTATAGTAAAGAAGATACACAGTTGATTATTCATATAATAACAGCAGCTAGAATTGTATTTGCACAAAATTGGAAAGCAGACAAAATCCCGTTGGAAGGAGAAATTATAAAGACAATTCTAGAATGTGCAGAAATAAACAGATTAACACTGAGAATAAAAGATAAAGAGGAGTCGATGTATTTCAAGACATGGGATAAATTTTATGATTGGTTAGAAAGGAAATATGAATAAGGGAAAATGAAATAAGGGTATGGAGCAGGGGTGAAATCCAGAATGTTTCCCTACAGTTTCTGTGGGTGTGGCTTGGTGGGCGTGGCAGGGGAAGGATATTGCAAAATCCCCATTCCCTCCCCACTCCTGGGAGAAGGATACTGCAAAATCCCCATTCCCACCCCACTCTGGGGCCAGCCAGAGGTGGTATTTGCCGGTTCTCCGAACTACTCAAAATTTCCACTACCGGTTCTCCAGAACCTGTTAGAACCTGCTGGATTTCACCCCTGGTATGGAGATAAAATAGATGGGAAAAGATGTGGGGGGGAGGGAATTAGAAAAATAGAAACCCAGATGATGCCTTGATAAAGGAAGAATGTGGGGGCGGGTTAAAAGGAAAAAAGTGAGATTATTATAAATGTTGTAAATCAAGGACTATCTATATTTGTCTCTGTGGAAGCCTATCAATGCCAATATTTCTTCGTTTCAGATTTTCCTCAATTTGGTATCCTCCACAATTTTTGCATTACAACTTCCAAGATTCTTGTACTGTAAGACTTCAGAAAGCCATGCTGGTTTTATTACATTGGTTTGTGAAGAGGGTTTCCTATTTCTTCCTGGAAACAGGTTGTCGGTGTTTTTCCCATTAGTTCTTCTGCCAATGGTTATTATTCTTGATCATTATTCCTTTTTCACTCTGCAGGTACGGAATGAACTGTCTCATTCAGTTTGAAGACTTTGCCAATGCCAACGCGTTCCGACTACTCAACAAATATCGCAACCGTTATTGCACTTTCAACGATGACATTCAAGGTAAGGCATCCAAGAGTTCATTGATAAAATGGAAGGTGGCAACCTTGCATGGAGTTTTCCATTAGGTTCCTTTGCAACTGACTCCTTATCAGTATGTACCTCCGAAGGTCTCCTGCGCATCACTAGGAAGAAATTTTCAAGAGGTAAGTAGAGGTACCACGTTTTTTGGGGTTGAGTTACATATTCTGCTCTTCATCCCAGGTTTACATAAAGTTTCATAGAGATATCTGGAGATGTTCCTTACAACCAGAGGCAGCCACTTATAAAAAGTAAAATAGGAAAAATGTTTTTCCTCACAGTTGGAAGTTGGATTTAACCTTCATAAATACTTGCATTTGAATCTTTCTCCTTCATTTTCCCAAGGGTGGGCTGCTGTGGGTTCGCAGGGGTTTGGGAGAACCTCTAGCTAAGACTCTGTGCAGTTTGGAGAATCCCCAAATCCCACTCCTGGCTGGCCCCGCCCACCCCTCCACTCCTGTCCCAGGAGTCCCCATGCGGCCCATTTTGGAGGCAGGTAAGTGCAGGGTGTGTGCGGAGGCTTGAGGAGGGTGAAAAACGGGCCTACCGGAAGTTCGGGAAGGCCGGAAACAGGTTCCAGAGGGCCTCCGGGACCTGGGGAGGCCATTTTTGCCCTCCTGTAGGCTCAAGAAAAGCCTCCGGAGCCCGGGGTGGGAAAAAATGTGCCCCCCCTGCCGTGGTGCAGGAGGTTGACTAGGCCACACCCACCATGGCCATGCCCACCCAGCAACCAGGCAGAGAACCCCTTGCTAAAATTTTTGAAGCCCACCCCTTCATTTTCCCTGTAGAAAAGTTCTTTCTTATTTCACTGATATAGATTTTCCTTCATCACCACCCCTCTTTCTCTGTTCTCTCATGAAACTGGGAAGAACAACAGAGTTCATGACATTTTTATTGAGACTGAGAGATTTCAATAGGGGAGAATATTTATAACTTAGAGTTGAAAGGAGGGGTCCTTGGTGCTCCCTTAGCTTGTCTGTTTTCTTGCAGACGTTTCGTTACCAAACTAGGTAATGTCATCAGTGCTAGTAATAAGTGGAGTTTGTTTGCTCTCATTTTGTATTTTAGTGGCTTGCCCTGTCAACACTGCTGTTGGCTAGGTTGCTGTTTACTGTTAGTTTATTCAGCAGTTCCTTGATTGGGCTATTGTTTGCCTTTTGATTGTCAATCTAATGTTGTCAATCTAATGTTGCCAGGCTTCTAGGAACCCTCTAGAATTTTTGAACTTGGCTTGATCCAAGCTTGGCACTCTGACAAATCAGTCATCAACAGACAGTTAGACATGCACAACATCTACATACCATTTAAAATATACAATCAACAAGCCTGAGCACATTGTAAGCCGCCCTAAGTCTTCGGAGAAGGGCTGCATATAAATCAAATTAAAAAAAAAAAAAAAGCCAAAAGAGGAACAAAAAGACCAGAACACCTCCTCACCAGCAATCAACCTTCAAATGAGTAGAAATGGACACCAAGATTAAATATAGACCAATAATCAAGAAGTAAATAATTTCCCTATCAAGGAACTGCCAAACAGACAGGGGAATTCTGGGAGTTGAAGTCCACAAGTTTTAAAAGTTGCCAAGACTGGGCATCCCTGTGTCTAATTCATGGGTGCCCAACCTTTTGGCTTGCCTGGGCTGCATGGTGTGGAGACAAATTGTCTTTCTTATATGGTTGCATATAAAATATACAATATAGTTAATGTACATAAATCACATCATAATGTTAAAAGTTTGCAGTCTTGTGTGGTCATATTCCTTGCCAGGGCTCATGGATTGGATACGTCCATTTTAATGAAATAAATTAAATAAACATAAATATTTGGCAATGAATTTAAAGCCACCAATTGAATAAATGGATTATTAAGTTATCATTCATAAAAGCATGAATTTTATTATTTTTTTGAGTTGGCAAATTACACTGAGCAGGAAAAGATTGATTTCTATTTGTTTTGCAGAATGACCTTTTGGTATTAAATGAACATTAAATAGCCAATTGCTTATTTAAAAACATCTGTGGGCTTCTCCTTTGAGATGAGCAGAGCCTAATTTTCATAATAAATCTTTGTTCTTCACGTCTGCCATATCTGGGATTACATAACTGGAAAGCAAGGGAACAATTAATAGAGCTGGGGCATATGAGAAACATTCTTTAAGAAAAAAATTATCATATCAGGTATTTATTATTGCAACACCTTCTTGCAACATTTTGGTGATTTTAGTCATTAGACTATAGAGATTTCTTAAAACCACATACCAAGAAAGGTTGAATCATACCATCTTTTAACATTCTTTCCTTCCCTTCATCTCTTTATAAGAATGTTTTGTTTAAAAAACATGAAGTGTTTCTTTCAAAAAGTTGGGTGCCATGTACTGCATGGAGTTCATTCTTCCGATGCTGATAAAAAATTAATTCCTAGCTCCCTCAAGAGGACAGAAGAGTGCACTGAACTTTGTTAAATGTGAATATTTTTTTTAGAATAGAATTCTTTATTGGCCAAGTGTGATTGAACACACGAGGAATTTGTCTTTGGTGCATATGTTCTCAGGGTACCTAAAAAGAAAAAAAAAAGACATTTATCAAGAATCATAAGATACAACACTTAGTCATAGTCATGGGTTACTAATAAGCAATCAAATCATACTAGGAAACAAATAAAACAATATAATCGTAAAGATGCAAGAAACAAGGTTATAAGTAAAAGGAGATAGGTAATAGGAAGGATGAGAAGAATAATAGTAATACAGTCTTAGTAAATAATTTGACAGTATTGTTGTTTAGCAGAGTGATGGCATGCGGGAAAAAACTGTCCTTGTGTCTAGTTGCCAACAGTTCACTATGGGACTGGTTTCACCAAAAACTAGAAGTACCCGCCAGTTTTCAGCAAAACTGTTGTAAAATGTGGTCACATGACCACAGGATGTTAGAAGCAGACCTGAATGCAATAACTTTGAATCCGGATCGAAAGCACGCCCCCAGATGGGTCCGTCTTAAATTCAAATGGTTGCTAAGCAATCGGGTCATAAGTCGAGGACTACCTGTAGCGAAGGAATCCAACTGAAATATGAGAGGAAAACTATACTTCGTGGGTGATCCTTTTCATTATCTCTTCCTCCAGCTTCGCCACTTTTATTTTTTATTTTTTGCTACCTGCCCTTGATACATTCTGAAAGTGACCAAGTGTGGTTCTTAACCCAAAACAAGGTTACCCAATCGTAATTTTGTATAGAGTGAAGTGGAGATGCGATATGCAACGATTCTAGGAGACCGATGTCACTGGAATGTTTTTTTCCTCCATGATTTTGTCTTAAGATGGTCTCTGTAGAAATTAATCCTCGGTCGCGTTAAACAGAACATCAAGTCAAGATGATGTAAAGTGTTAGTACCAGTGGTGGGATTCAAAATTTTTTACTACTGGTTCTGTGGGTGTGGCTTGGTGGGCGTGGCAGGGGAAGAATATATAAAATCTCCATTCCCTCCCCACTCCAAGGGAAGGTTACTGCAAAATCCCCATTTCCTCCTGATCAACTGGGACTCGGGAGGCAGAGAATAAATGAGGGTGGGGCCTATTAATGGCCTTTGGCTTAGACAATTAAATAAGCCAATCAGAGAGCAGCTTCTGGTTTTGAATCTCCCGGGCTTTTCTATGCCCTCCCCTAACTGCCACTGTGACAGTATAAAAGGAGATGCTTGCCAGCAGACATTTTGGGCTCTTCGGGATCAGAGGCAGAGCTGAAGTCACTAAAGCTTCTTCCTTCTGAGGAAGAAAAGCCCGAACTCCAATTGCATAGAGCAATTGCACCAGAGAACTGACAGGACACTTAAGAAAGAGAATGACATCTAATATTCTTTTTGAATAGCCCTTGTTTTATTTTATGTAAATAAAAACAGTTTAGTGTAAACTGCTCGTTTGGCTCATTTGTTCTAGTAGATTGTAAAAGAGATAAGGTTACGGTCCATCGAGGTCCCCTCCGTAACAGGGGCCAGTCAGAGGTGGTATTTCCCGGTTCTCCGAACTACTCAAAATTTCTGCTACTGGTTCTGCAGAACTGCTCAGAACCTGCTGAAACTCACCTCTGGTTAGTACTGCTTTATAAAACCTTAGTAAGACCACACATGGAATACTGCATCCAGTTTTGGTCACTACATCACAAAACAAGATGTTGAGACTTTGGAAAAAGTGCAGAAGAAAGGAACTAAGATAAGTAAGGGCCTGGAGACTAAAACATATGAAGAACAGTTGCAGGAATTGGGTATGTTTAGTCTAGAGAATCCCTCGTGCTACATAACGGGGTGAGCTCCCGTTACTTGTCCCAGTTTCTGCCAACCTAGCAATTCGAAAGCACGTAAAAAATGCAAGCAGAAAAAATAGGGACCACCTTTGATGGGAAGGTAACAGCGTTCCATGCGCCTTTGACATTTTGTCATGCCGGCCACATGACCACGGAGACATCTTCGGACAGCGCTGGCTCTTCAGCTTTGAAACAGAGATGAGCATTGCCCCCTAGAGTTGGGAATGACTAGCACATATGTGCGAGGGGAAGCTTTACCTTTACCTTTAGTCTAGAGCAGGGATCAGCAACCTGCGGCTCTGGAGCCATATGTGGCTCTTTCATCCCTCTGCTGCGGCTCCCTGTCGCTGGTCGGCACCACAATTTGGAGAGGAGCTTCCGGTTAAGTGGGGGGGAAAGCATGGCATCCCAGGAGGAGACTCTAGGGCAAGGGGCGGGTTTTCTGGTCGGCTCCACAATTGATAGGGCTTTTGGTTAGGACAAGTAGAGGAAAAAGGACACAGGGCTAGGAGGAGACTCTATGGTGGGGGAACCAGACTTCCGGTCAGCTCCAGAATTGAATGGGGGGCTTCCGGTTAGGACCTTTGTGGCTCTTTGAGGGTTTAAGGTTGCCGACTCCTGATCTAGAGAAAAGAAGAACTAGGGGTGACATAGTAGCAGTGTTTCAATATTTGAGAGACTATCACAAAGAAGAGGGGGTCTATTTATTTTCCAAAGCACCAGAAGGGCAAGACAAGAAACAATGGAAACTAATCAAGCAGAAAAGCAACCTGGAATTAAGGAGAAACTTCCTAGCAATGAGAACAATTAACAGTGGAAGAGCTTGCCTTCAGACATTGTGGGTGCTTCATCACTGGAGTTTGTAAAGAAAAGACTGGACAGCTACTTGCCTGAAATAATACAGGATCTCCTGATTGAGCAGGGGGTTAGACTAGAAGACCTCCAAGGTCCCTTCCAACTATATTCTGTAACTGAAATTTCTTCAGTACACTGGACATATTTCTCTGTTCTTGTAGTCAAGGAGAAAAAAACTATGCACCCTCTTCACTTCTCAGGCCACCAGATATTCATTAAACGGTGTTTGTGTGTGGGTGGTATGTGGGTGGGTGTATTTGTGGGTGGTTATAAATTGCAAAATTGGGTTCATTCTGGAGCCTGCAATCAATTCTCTTTAAATACTGTGTCACCCTTCAGCCTTTGATGTAAGATAATGCAACGCAATGGGCCTCTCTCCTCTGTGGAACACTTCATTATATTTTCTCGTCTGTAGCTGAGGAGGCAAAAAACCCAGCTTTTAACACCTTGCTGGAAAATGCCGTTTAAAATGTGAATTGGAAAACTTTTCCTTTTCATCAGAATGCAGAACAGAGTAGATTCATTTTACAAGATTGCAGGGCAAAAAAATCGAAAACACCGTTGGCCTTAGGCACCCCCCAAAACAGGTCAATAAACTGGTTTTGTGGGACTGCAATTTTTTTTTTTTTTTTTGAAATTGTACATTGTAAAATGGGTCACGAGCATCAATGTCATAGTTACAGGCGACAGACCATACCAGGGGTGTCAAACCAGGGGTGAAATCCAGCAGGTTCTGACAAGTTCTGGAGAACCGGTAGTGGAAATTTTGAGTAGTTCAGAGAACCGGCAAATACCACCTCTGGCTGGCCTCAGAGTGGGGAGAGAATGGAGATTTTGCAATATCCTTTCCCTGGAGTCGGGAGGGAATGGGGGTTTTGTAGTATCCTTTCCCTGGAGTGGGGTGGGAATGGAGATTTTGCAGTATCCTTCCCTTGCCACGCCCACCAAGCCCCACCATGCCCATTAAGCCACACCCACAGAACAGATAGTAAAAAAAAATTTGGATTTCACCACTGTGTCAAACTCAAGGCCCAGGGTCAGGATCTGGACTACGGGGTGCTTAGATCTGGCCTGTGGGCCTACCCTGGAAACAGGGAAGGACCAGCCTGTGGTGCCTCTGCCAGCGAAAAGGGAGCTCGGGGAGGCTGCGCGCGACCTTCCTGAGCTCCGTTTTCATTGGTAGAGGACTGTAGGAGAGTGTCATGGCCAAAAATGGAGCCTGGGAGGGCCGTCGTAGCTGAAAACAGAGCCCAGGAGGGCGGATGTAGCCGAAAATGGAGCTTCAATGAGTGACATCAAGCTGGCCACTTCCACCCTGCCACACACACACACCGGCCCCCTTGATGCGGCCCTCAATGAAATCAAGTTTGAGACCGCTGGACCATACCATTTATCCAAATGCTTGCTCCATCTCCTCAAAACTAAGCCAGCTTTGACCCTGAGGATGGAAGGTTATCCTAAGTTATCCACTGTTTCCAGAGCAACCATGTAACCTAACACACTTCCTGACTCGAGTTACCATGATTGATTTAGGAGATCTACCTTCCTTTTCAACCATTCAGATTGATTCATGCTTCATCAGAAATGTAGACAATTTCCTCTTATTATCGGCCTAACTAAACACCTGGCAAGCACAGTCCCCAGGTTCATCTCTAATGCAAAGGTGCGATTGTGTTGCTTCGGTTTTGCAGTTGTAGAAAAAGTGAAGCTCATTACAGCTGAGCATCTTGAACAAGAGCCTCTTGTGACTGAGTGATGCGTTTGGCTTAATGGTCCATAAATTGCACAGTGCAGCCATGTACTATGTTTGATAGTGTGGGAAGAATTTATAAATTGACATAACTGTGTTAGAAATATTGTATAGGGAATCCTATCCCAAAGATGCTTTTTCAAGAGGCAACTGGACTTTCTTGTTTTTTCTTTCTTTCTTTATTTTATTAATTAAATTTCTATACCGCCCTTCTCCAATAGGACTCAGGGCGGTGCACAGCCAAAGTAAAAACAGAGCATACAAAATTTAAAAAACAGTATTAAAATAATTAAATATTTTGGCCGTAAATTAAAACAACCCAATTTAAAATCAATTTAAAATTTAGCTCAAGCCAGCCCAGCTAGTTGAAATAAATAGGTTTTCAGGGCCCGACGAAAAATCCGGAGGTCTGTTATTATACGTAACTCTGGGGGAAGGTTGTTCCAGAGGGTGGGCGCCGTCACAGAGAAGGCTCTCCCCCTCGGGGTCGCCAGCCGACATTGTCTGGCAGACGGCACCCTGAGGAAGCCACCGTAGGTCCTAATTATCTAGGACCAGAGTGTTTAGTATATTTTAATTGTTTTTTTTTAATTAACGTTTGTATTAAATGTATTTTTATCGTTCGCTGTTCACCGCCCTGAGTCCCTTAGGAATAGGGCGGTATATAAATTTAATAAATAAATAAATAAATAAATAAATAAATAAATAAATAAATAAATAAATAAATAAGATACTACACTTAGTGATAGTCATAGGATACTACATAAGCAATCAACATAAATCATGCTAGGAAACTAAATAAAACAATATAAGTGACAAAGTTATAGTGATAAGTAGAAAAGGAGGCAGGTAATAAGAAAAGGAGATAGGTAATCATGTCTATTCAGTCATCAACATGGGAATATGGAGGTCCCAGCTGCATTGACTAATGGATTTACCCCTCTGGTAATGCTGGTACTGTTATGGCGCCAGAACAGCTTCTATAGCCACTGCAGAAGTTTCTGAAGAAGCCCCTTGACAAAGAACTGAGAAAAATGGATGGTAAGAGTCTTGGAGCATCTCTGCCCAAGTTGTAAGTTGCAAACAACCACCAGGGAAAATCTTAATCTTAGGGGTTCTTGTTGGTCATGGACTTCAGTAAACACCATGTTGTTGTTGTTAGTCACAAAGTTGTGTCCGACCCATCGTGACCCCATGGATAACGTTCCTCCAGGCTTTCCTGTCCTTTACCATCCTCTGGAGTCCATTTAAGCTCATGCCAACTGCTTCAGTGACTCCATCCAGCCACCTTGTTCTCTGCCGTCCCCTTCTTCTTTTGCCCTCAATCGTTCCCAGCATTAGGCTCTTCTCCAGGGAGTCCTTCCTTCTCATTAGGTGGCCAAAGGATTTGAGTTTCCTCTTCAGGATCTGGCCTTCTAAAGAGCAATCAGGTTTGATCTCCTCTAGGACTGACTGGTTTGATCTCCTTGCACTCCAAGGGACTCGCAGGAGTCTTCTCCAGCACCAGAGTTCAAAGGCCTCAGTTCTTTGGCGCTCATAGCTTGTTGGAAAAAGACACCAAGTTCTTTGTATCATCTGTATGCACCTCAAGTCCATCCATACCAATGATAGGAATATTTTGTTTATTTGTTTACTTTTTGCAGGAACTGCCTCTGTTGCTGTAGCCGGAATCTTTGCAGCCTTAAGAATTACAAAGAACAAGCTTTCTGATAATAAATTTGTCTTCCAAGGAGCTGGAGAGGTAAGATTCTGGTTTGATTCTGAAACCCAAAGATGCTTTTTCAGGAGGCAACTGGGGTTCCTTGTTTTTTCTTTTGAAGACATTTCGCTTCTCATCCGAGAAGCTTCTTCAGCTCTGACTGGATGGTGGGGAATGGAAGGATTTATATTCCTTGCAGACAGCTGGTAATTTTGGAATGCAAACGCTCCATTGGATATTGGGCGTCTCCCTTCTTGACCACATCGCAAATGACACCATTCGACAACATTTTGGTGTGGCACCAATTATAGAGAAGTTGAGAGAAGGCCGACTCCGCTGGTATGGACATGTCCAGAGAGCAGCACCTTCCACCGTGGCCAAGACTGCCCACCAACTAGAAGTCAATGTCGGGCAACTTTGCTGGCGCCCAAAACAGAGATGGCACGATACCATCAAGAAAGATATGCAAGCTGCGGGCCTGCGCCCTGGAGATGCAGGTGACCGTACCAAGTGGCATTCAGTGATCCAAAAAGTGGACTCTGCACCTGTGGGAATACACTAGGAAGAAGAAGCAGACAGCTGGTCATTTGCATCCTTTTAGAGGGTAGTTGAAGCACTTGGAGGTTTATCTGTGTCCTCAGGGTCACCTGAGTACTGCAAATGGTTCCTGTAGAACAGCGGTTCTCAACCTGTGGGTCGTGACCCCTTTGGGGGTCGAACGAGCCTTTCACAGGGGTCGCCTAAGACCATCAGAAAACACATATTTTCGATGGTCTTAGGAACCGAGACTCCGCTCCTCTGTCCGTCTCCAGGCAGGTCCAATCACGCGGCTCAGCTGGGATCGTCAGAGGCTTCCAAAAGCATTTGTTTCTGCAACCTCTTCGGCTGAAGAGGTTGTAGGGGGAAAAAATGCCTTTAAAAGCCTCTGGCAATCCCAGCTGAGTTGCCTGATCATCAGAGGCTTTTAAAAGTATTTTTTTCTGCAACTTCTTAAGGTTGTAGAAAAAATGCTTTTAAAAGTAAAAAAAAAAAAAAAAAAAAGTTGGCCACGCTCACCCAGTCACATTACCCCCCACACACACACCAAGCCACACCCACAGGGTCACCACAACATGAGGAACTGTATTAAAGGGTCGCGGCATTAGGAAGGTTGAGAACCACTGCTGTGGAACCAGGAGCACCACTCAGGTGACCCTGAGGACTCAAGATAAACCTCCAAGTGCTTCAACGACCCTCTAAAAGGATGCAAATGACCAGCTGTCTGCAAGGAATATAAATCGTTCCATTCTCCATTGTCCTGTCAAAGCAAAAGAAGCTTCTTGGATGAGAAGCGAAACATCTTCAAAAGAAAAAAACCCCAGAAAGTCCAGTGGCCTCCTGAAAAAGCACCTTTGGGACAACCATGACCTGGATTAACTCAGAATCTCTACAGACTTTTTTTTTTTGCCTCTGAGAGTTACAGGGTTTGGGGGAACCAACTCTCAGCCTTGCGAGGTAGTCCATGAATTTCCCCAATCTCCTTTTTGGAGTTCGCCAAATAACAGCCATCACCATGTCTTGTAGTAAGGAGTTCCACAGCTAAGTCACTTCCATGAAGAAATACTTTCCTTTTTTGTTCTGAAATCAGTTTCATTGGATGTTCCTACTGGTCCTACTCTTTCATTCCTTCTGTTATAAGGAATTAATTAATTAATTAATTTTCATTTCTTTATTTGCGTCTTATGCAGGCTGCTTTGGGTATTGCTCACCTCATAGTGATGGCACTAGAGAAAGAAGGAATTCCCAGAGAAGAAGCTGTTAAGAAAATCTGGATGGTGGACTCCAAAGGACTCATTGTCAAGGTAATTGTCAGGCCCTTAAAACAGGGGCCACAAGGATTCCAGGGATGGTACAGCACCTGTAATTGCGATTGGTAAATCTGTTGCTAAGGATGCAATCATAAGACCCAATGTCACCTGACTGTAACATCTTATGATGGCAGTTCCAGTAGTCCAGTAGTAGTTCAAGATCAAGTGGGGTACTAATATCACTCTACAAAGCCTTAGTAAGACCACCCCTAGAGATCTGCATCCAGTTTTGGTCACCACTCTATAAAAAAAGATGTTGAGACTCTAGAAAAAGTGCAGAGAAGAGCAACCAGGATGATTAGGGGACTGGAGACTAAAACTTACGATGAACGGTTGCAGGAACTGGGCATGGCTAGTCTAGTGAAGAGAAGGACCAGGGGAGACACGATAGCAGTTTTTCAATATTTGAGGGGGCTGCCACAGGGAGGAAGGGGCTCAAGCTATTCCCCAAAGCACCTGAAGACCAGACAAGGAATAATGGATGGAAACTGAAAAAGGAAGAGATTCAACCTGGAAATAAGGAGAAGTGAGAACATCTGTTAATCTAAACCATTCAGCGTTGAGTGAAGAATTTACCCACTCTTAGAATCCCATCGTTCAAACTCTTTGGAAAATTTGCATCCAGATCCCAAAGGCTTCTGAATAAGACAAGGATTATGGGTTCAGATTCGGTCTTTTTTTTTAAAAAAACTTGGAAACATGTTTGCCTGTGCTTTTCTTGTTTCCCAGGGCAGGAGTCATCTGAACCACGAGAAGGAGATGTTTGCTCATGACCATCCCACTGTGAAGACACTGGAGGAAGTGGTGCAGACAATAAAACCAACAGCCATTATTGGTAACCATTCCTCCTTCCTTGTAGAATTTTCTCTGTTGCTTCCATCCTGTTTTCAGGCCTTCTATGGTGAATGCTGATTCTCACTTTCAAGCTGCAATTACTGACTAATTATTATTTGTTAGAATTTTTTTATCCCACCTTTATTACTACAGAAATAACTCAAGCTGGTGAACATAACTAATACTCCTTCATCCTTCTGTTTTTCCCACAACAACCCTGTGAGGTGGCTTGGGTTAAGAGAGAGTGAGTGGCCCGAACTATCAGTCTCCTGGTGATTGGTCCAAAGTCACCCAGCTGACTTTCATACCTAAGGCAGGACTAGAGCTCTCAGTCTCCTGGTGATTGGTCCCACCCAGCTGGCTTTCATGCCTAAGGCAGGACTAGAACTCTCAGTCTCCTGGTGATTGGTCCAAAGTCACCCAGCTGGCTTTCATGCCTAAGGCGGGACTAGAACTCTCAGTATCCTGGTGATTGGCCCAAAATAACACAGCTGGCTTTCATGCCTAAGGCGGGACTAGAAACTCTCAGTCTTCTGGTGATTGGCCCAAAATAACCCAGCTGGCTTTCATGCCTAAGGCGGGACTAGAACTCTCAGTCTCCTGGTGATTGGCCCAAAATAACCCAGCTGGATTTCATGCCTAAGGCGGGACTAGAACTCTCAGTATCCTGGTGATTGGCCCAAAATAACAGCTGGCTTTCATGCCTAAGGCAGGACTAGAACTCTCAGTCTTCTGGTGATTGGCCCAAAATAACCCAGCTGGCTTTCATGCCTAAGGCGGGACTAGAACTCTCAGTCTCCTGGTGATTGGCCCAAAGTCACCCAGCTGGCTTTCATGCCTAAGGCGGGACTAGAACTTCTTGTAGGGAAAACAAGAGGAGGAAGGCGTGTTCTGTGTTTTCCTTGAGTTATTTGTAAAAATAATATAGGCGGTATGCCAATAAATAAACACTTAAGTGGTTTAAGACATTGCTTCACATCATGTTCTAAAAGCATGCTTAGTTTTATTTATTTATTTGATTTATTTGATTTATATACGACCCTACTCCCGAAGGACTCAGGGCGATGAACAGCCAAACAGTAAAAATACATAGATACAAAATTTAAAAACAAAGAAAAATCGAATTAAACAATTTGGCCCAAACAAATTAAAACACCCCAATCATTTAAAAACCGATTAAAATTTGCATAATTAAAAAGAGGGAAAAGATTAGGCCAGGCCTGCCTGGTGGAATAAAAAGGTCTTAAGAGCGCAGCGGAAGGTGCGCAGATCCGGGATCCTCTGTATCTCCGGAGGGGGGGGGGGGCGGGGGGGGCTCATTCCAGATAGTAGATGCCCCCACAGAAAAAGGCCTCCCCCACGGGGGCCAAGTTGGCTTGTGGTTTTTATGGATGGTAGATTGCACAAATCCAGGCTGATTGTTTAGTTTTCACTTCATTTGTATGAATCCATAAAAAAAGCATAGACAACAAGCGTAGACAATAGTTAGCAAATCTCAATAGCACTTAGATTTATATATAGGTAGTCCTAACATATGACCATAATTGAGCCCAAAGCTTTGGTTGTTAAGTGAAACATTTGTGAATTTTGCTCCATTTTACGACTTTTTTCCTGCCAGAGTTGTGAAGTGAATCACTGCAGTTGGTAAATTAGTGACACGGCTGTTAAGTAAATCTGGCTTCCCCATCAACTTTGCTTGTCAGAAGGCTGCCAAAGGGGATCACATGACTCAGAGACACGGCAACCGTCATAAATGTGAATGGATTGCCAAGCGTCTGTGTTTTGATCAGGTGACCATGGGAATGCTGCAAGGGTTGTAAGTTTACCAATAAAGGAAAATATTTGTAGCTCAGGGTTGAAATGAGGGGTCCTTTGGTGCTCTCTACGCTTGCTTGTTTTCTGGTTTGCATTACCCAAACAAGGTAACATCATCGGTGCTAGTGTAAGTTATAATTTCAATTTCAATTTAATTCAATTTATATGCCGTCCCTCTCCGAAGATTCAGGGCAGCTCACAATACATTTAAAATCCTAATAAAAAACATTTAAAAATTAAAAACATTAAAACATTAAAACTCATTCATACCATTCATGGCCGGATCTCGCCAGATCGCAAGAGCGAGATCAAGAGCCCCAGGCCTGCCGGAAAAGCCAGTAAGTCTAAACAATAGTCATAAGTCACTTTTTTCAGTGACGTTGTAACTTTGAATGGTCACTAAATAAACCGTTGTAAGTCGAGGGCTACCTGTATGCCTCTTCATAGTGCTTGACAGCCCTCTCTAAACGGTTTACAGAGTCAGCCTATTGCCCTCCAAAATCTGGGTCCTCATTTTACAGACCTAAGAAGGATGGAAGGCTGAGTCAATCTTGAGCCAGTCAATTCATTCCCATCCAACTTTTGTTTTCTTCCTTTTGTTCTCTTTCTTTTTTTTTAAAAAAAAAAAAATCTTACAGGGGTGGCGGCTGTGGCAGGTGCTTTCACTCCCCGGATTTTGAAGGACATGGGAACCTTCAATGAGAAGCCCATCGTGTTTGCCCTCAGCAACCCAACGAGCAAAGCAGAATGCACTGCCGAAGACTGTTACCGTTTGACAGACGTAAGACTGTTCTCATAATTGAGTCCACCATTACGTTCATAAATTGAGACAGTCACAAAGTGGATTATCATGTGACCGTGCGATTTTTTTTTACAACGGGCGTTAAGCAAATGCCACGGTCATTGTTCACGAGGCTGGTGTCAGGTTTCCAAGTAATACACCCATTGCAAGCAAACCTCCGAGGCCGGCAAATTCCTCAAAGAATAGTTTTATTGCAGAGGTGGGCAACTGTGGCCCTTTTATGACTTGGGGACTTCAATTCCCAGAATTCCTGAGCTAACATGGCTGGCTCAGGAATTCTGGGAGTTGAAGTCCACAAGTCATAAAAGGGCCACAGTTGCCCACCCCTGTTTTATTGGATATATCATGTTGGCCAGGGGTGGGTTCTAAAAATGTTTACTACCGGTTCTGTGGGCGTGGCTTGATGATCATGTGACAATTCTTTAGGATTTAGCAGAGGTACTGGTCTACCATGCTTTTAACTGCTTGCAGAGCTGTACCGGTCTACTCATTTGTTTTTGGAGGCACTGGTCTACTCATTTGTTTTTGGAGGCACCGGTCTACCCATTCGTTTTTGGAGGCACCGGTCTACCCATTTGTTTTTGGAGGCACCAGTCTACCCATTTGTTTTTGGAGGCACTGGTTTACTCATTTGTTTTTGGAGGCACCGGTCTACCCATTTGTTTTTGGAGGCACTGGTCTACTCATTTGTTTTTGGAGACACTGGTCTACTCATTCATTTTTGGAGGCACCGGTCTACCCATTTGTTTTTGGAGGCACCGGTCTACTCATTTGTTTTTGGAGGCACCGGTCTACCCATTTGTTTTTGGAGGCACTGGTCTACCCATTTGTTTTTGGAGGCACTGGTCTACTCATTTGTTTTTGGAGACACTGGTCTACTCATTCATTTTTGGAGGCACCAGTCTACCGCCACACTGCCTTTTAACACTGATCAGCTGTAGGGCAGCCCTTTGAAGCCCCACGGCAAGAGTTTAAACAGTTTTTTTCCTTCTAGCCGATCAGCTGGGACTCGGGAGGCAGCAATAGATTGGGGGTGGGGTCAAATAAAAGGTAAGAATAACGCGGGGGGGGGAGGGCTCAGCTCCCGAACAAAGAGAACCGGTTCGGTGACGTCATATTGTCACCACTACCAGCTCAGCTGAACCGGGAGGAACCCACCACTGATGTTGGCACAGTCCTGATAAAAACAGATTCTTAAAAACTCCCGTGGTTTTCACCTAATTAAAATTAAAGGTTTGTCTCCCTTCCCCAAACAATCAGTCACATGGTCCAAAAAAACCCAATATGAATAAAAAATAAAAAATAAAATAAAATAAAATAAAATTATGCAGCTCCTTGACTTTTTGCCGGCTATGGCTGGACTTTATCTTGGATTTCTTTGGACAGGGCCGTGCCATATTTGCCAGCGGGAGTCCATTTCCAAAGGTAACCCTCTCCGATGGACAGACCTTCTTCCCTGGCCAAGGGAACAACGCCTACGTTTTCCCCGGAGTTGCTCTAGGAATCATCGCTTGTGGAGTCCGTCACATCACTGAGGAAATCTTTCTCGCCACAGCAGAGGTTCGCGTTCTTCTCTCCCACTTAACTACCATTTTAGTTCCAAGGACGGGAAAGCAGGGGATGTTATGGGTCCCATCGATTGGGGATGTGCTGTTTCAGATAGTGAGTTATAGTGAATTAATTACCTTAAGGATTAAGAGCTGTCTCCTTAAGAGATTGCATTGTGGGAGATGTAGAAAGAGATTGCATTATAGGAAATGTAGTCCATGACATGTGACCACATCTGTGTGTCTGATTGGCCACTGAGGCTCTCTGCCTGGGTGCAGAACAAAGACCCGGCCATTTTGAACTACCACAGAAGAGAGAAGCATGCTTTCTGAACAGGGGGACAGACCTACCGTCATTTTACATTAGGAAATGGGATAGATTATGAAATATTTGGATGAACCTCACCTTGACTCACCATGATTGTAAGTCTATGTTTTGAGGATACCCGAAATAAATATAATCTGCCTGATTATATTTGCTGGAGTTTATCTGCCTATTACCAGTGGAGCCAGGGGAGCTTTCTCTGGTGGGACCACCAAAAAAAGGCCTTCTCGATGGTGGCCCCTTCTCTATGGAATGTCATTCTCCCCAAGGTATGGTTTGGCCCCGCCAAGGTGCTTTTCGGAAGGGCCCTAAAAACATGGTTTTGTCAGTGGGCCCGAGAAGACGGAGCCGATCAAATGGTTGATTTTATTGTGTTGTTGCCATGGGAGGGGGAGTTATGAGATTTTATGTGGTGGATTTTTAAATATTGTAGGCCGGTGGTGAAGCCACACACTCTCTTACTTCTCTTCCAGGCAATTGCACAAGAGGTGACAGAGGAAAACCTGGCTGAAGGAAGGCTCTATCCACCTTTGAGCTCGATTCGAGACGTGTCCTTCAAAATTGCTGTTAAAGTAAGACTATTGTGAAGTTCTTGGTATGAGAGCTAGAACAATTCTGACACTTAGAACAATTAATCAGTGGAACGACTTGCCTCCAGAAGTTGTGAATGCTCCAACCCTGGAAGCTTTTAAGAAGAGATTGGACAACCATTTGTCTGAAGTGGTGTAGGGTTTCCTGCCTAAGCAGGGGGCTGGACTAGAAGACCTCCAAGGTCCCTTCCAACTCTGCTATTCTATTCTAGAGATTTAAGTTCCTACTCTTGAAAACAAACTCCTCTTTCCTCTACGTTCTTAAACAATGAATGTTTCAGCAACCGGTTACAAGTCACTAAATACGCATCAAAAGAAATCTACTTTGCAGGTAGTCCTCGAACCTATGACCGAAATGGAGTCTTCCCATTATGGCTGAAAGTCATGATAGTCATAAAATGAGTCGGTCACATGACAATTTTATCACTTTTTTTTTGCAGTGGCTGTTAAGCAAACACTGTGGTTGTATTGTGGTTGCCACATGAGTTAAGCAACATCACAGTTGTTAAGCGAATCAATTCAGGTAGTCCTCAACTTACAACAGTTCGTTTAATGACCGTTCCAAGTTACAACAGCACTGAAAAAAGTGACTTACGACCACTTTTTCACACTTATGACCGTTGCAGCATCCCCATGGTCATTGGATTTATATTTGAATGCTTGACAATTGACTCACATTTATGACAGTTGCAGCATCCCAGAGTCGCAGGATCCCCTTTTGCGACCCCCTGACAAGCAAAGTCAGTGGCGAAACCAGATTCACTTAACAACCGTGTGACTAACTTGACAACTGCAGTGTGATTCACTTAATAAATGCGGCAAGAAAAGTTGTAAAAATGGGGCAAAACTCACTTAACAGATTCCTCACTTAACAATGTAAATATTCATATAAATCAAATTTAAAAAAAAATGCAGGTTGTAAATAGCCCCAAGGTAGATTTGCCATGACTTCAAACGGTCACTAAGTGACCAGTCGTAAGTGGAGGACTACCTGTAGTGGCATCCATAGAGCAAATGAGAAAATGGCCAAGTTGTCTACAACACCTATCATAGCGTTGTTGGCTTTGGAGGTTGGGAGTTATCTAGATCAGTGGTTCTCAACCCCTGGAAGCCACAATATTATCACAGGAGGTCTGCAAAGGTTTGAAGAAATGCTATGATTAAATCTTAAGTCTTGATGGTCCCTGGCCACAAAAGGTATTTAATGAGGTTCCTTGGTGAAGAAAAGGTTGAGAGCCATTGATCTAGATCAGGAGTCTCCAACCTTGGCAACTGTTCTGTCCCCGTCTCACACACACACACACACAAACAGACAGCCGGGGGTTAAATAAACTGGCAGACAACAAATCCTTCCAATAAGAGGCTTGGCAGCAACCCAATAGCTGCTTGCCAAGAACTTTACTCATAAACAAGATACACACAGTTCAAGAATTGTCCAGTCCGTAATTAAATCCAAGGCAGATAATGTTGTTTCCAAAGATGCAATGTGACTCGATAGTAGTTAGTTTTGTCCGTCACAGAGTCTGAATGGCCACCTCACCCCCTTTTATACCCTGTGGGGTGTGGTCCAGTGACTCAGCTTAATCTCTGGCACGCCTCTTCTTCTGTTGCGTGCGCTTATCTCTGCGACGCTGCCGAGGATCCAGCCAAGACTCATCTCCCTCATTACTGTCCACCTGTGGCTGCGTGGACGTGCTTGGCCCCGGGCCTATCTCTTGCCCTTTGGCGGACACCGAAGGCATTGCCAGAGAGGAAGGTCCTGGAGAGGGAGGCCTTGCCAACTCCTCTCCTTCACTCTCGGAGTCCTCTCCTGCCGATGACACAGGCTCAGGTAACGGAGCCACAACAGCAACTTCAAGACTTGTGGACTTCAACTCCCAGAATTCCTCAGCCAGCTGAATTCTGGGAGTTGAAGTCCACAAGTCTTAAAGTTGCCAATGCTGGAGACTCCTGATCTAGATGGTATCTGGTTGGAACAAATGGCTTTGTCCAATGTTTATTTTTTTCTTCTATCTCTTGTTCTTAGGTGGTTGACTATGCCTACAAACACAACTTGGCCTCCTGGTATCCAGAACCAGAGGACAAAGAAGCATTCGTGAAAAACCTCATATACAGCCCTGACTATGATTCCTTCATTATCGATAATTATCAGTGGCCACAGGAAGCCATGAAGACTCAAAATATTTGATGTTTCTCTTTTGTGAAGGCGGGCAAGAAGAATCTTCAAGCAGCTGTGAACCTTAAGGATCAAGACACCTTCAAACCTTGTAGGATCCTCAGTTATTTTTTATGAGCAGCTTCCTTTTTTTAAAAAAAAAAAGCAAAAAAAATCTGAGCCGGAAATCATACAGAGTAAACAAGGACCAATTATGCCATCAGCGCCCAGTGAACGGATATGATTAGATGAAATTTAGAAGGTTCCGTACTCTTGAATCTCCTTTCGCAACTCAAACTGACCTTCCCTAATCTGGTCCTTTCCCAATGTATTAGAACTTCCGCTCCTCAAATTCCCTATCGGCATGGTTCCCTTCCAGGTTGAAGAAGGCTGGATTAGGAATTTCTGCAGAGTTCATAGAAAATACTTTTGCTAGATGACTTCATATCTATTAAGATGATGTAATTCAGGGGTGAAATCCAGCAGGTTCTGACAGGTTCTGGACAACCGGTAGCGGAAATTTTGAGCAGTTCGGAGAACCGGTAGCGGAAATGATGTGATTCGGAGAACTGGCAAATACCACGTCTGTCTGGCCCCCAGAGTAGGGTGTGAATGGAGATTTTGCAATATCCTTCCCCCAGGAGTGGGGAGGGAATGGAGATTTTGCAGTATTCTTCCTCTGCCATGCCCGCCATGCCACGCCCACCAAGCCACACCCACAGAACGGGTAGTAAAAAAATTTGAATTTCACCTCTGGTATAATTGCTATGGCCTTTCTCAAAGTTACCATTCATGCGTTTAGGAGAATATAACTGTTTCATAATGACCATGGAACGGCCATTGGGCATACAGTTCGGAAGTGACTTCTTGCCCAGAGTTCTGCATGGCTTCTACCAGTCTTAGCAACTATCCCCAGGGCCAGTGGTGGGTTTCACTTACCTTTGCTACCGGTTCACTCGCGCATGCGCAGAGCGTATTTGATGACATCCGGGCGGGTGGGTGGAACCTCCCACTGCCGCTACTACCGGTTCACTAGAACCGGGGCAAACCGGTAGCAACCCACCACTGCCCAGGGCCCTGATTCTAACCCTGATCCTCATTAGAGATCTGGATGGTGGTATTTTAACAGTTACGCAGAATTCTCACTAACCCAATTTACTGAAAAATTTCCAGGTAACTGGGATTCCTTTATCCGGCTTATATCTTGTTACCATACAACAATGAAAGTTCTACCAAACTCACTATGTTTTGGTTGGCAGCACAGACTAACTCAAGAAGCACTCCAAGTGCATGTTCACAAAATAACGTATATCCATGGTTAATTAAGTCCTGATTTACTCAAGTATCCAAATGTGTAAATTGCATGATACGCTGAAAGATTATAATGGCATAGGGTGGATTCATGCAACATATAAAAATAGAGTTAACCATTTCATGCTCCAGTGTTCAATACAGGTAGCCCAGGGGTGAAATGCTACCTGTTTGGATCAATTTGCCCGAACCGGTAGTAATAAAAGCTACCAGTTCAGGTGAACCAATAGTAAAAAAAATGCTACCAGTTCGGATGAACTGGTATTTCCAACGATCAGCTGGGTCTCGCGATTTATATTCACTAGAAAGCAGGAAATCCTGCGAATCTAAATCGTGCGGCACAGCTGTCCCCTCCCCCTTGCTGTTCTACTTACCTTAGAAAAGACTTCTTAATCCTGCGCGTGGAGCATGCATTTGGCGCACCCACGCACATGCACCGAACCGGTAGCAAAGCGAACCGGTAGCAGACTTTGGAGCATTTCACCACTGAGGTAGTTCTCAACTTACAACGGCAATTGGGGCTGTCATTTATCTCACTAAAACGGGACCTCATAGTTTAGCAACAGCAATCCCTGGAGTCCTGGTTGTCTTTGTTAACCAAATCTCACAGTTGTTAGATGAAACAATTTCCTGCCTGTTTCCCGCAACCAAAGTGAGTAGGGAAGCTGGGAGGGAATTGTAAGTCCTGGGCCAGCAAGCAGCTAAGAGGCTTCTGAGTAGAAGGAGATAGAAGGGATGTTGGAAGGATGCCTGGGCCAGGGAAATTTAACCCAGCAACTTGCAACCCTTCCTGTTGGCTTCCCCATTGACTTTCTGGGGAAGCCAGCGGGGAAGGTTCCAAATGGCAATTGTATGATTGTGCGCTCTGCAACTGGTTGTAAGTGCAAACTGGTTGCCAAGGGCCCAGATCATGATCATGATCATGTGACTGTGGAAAATGCTGGAACAACCAGAATTCTAAGGACCCATCATAACCACCATTCATTCAGCGCTGTTCAAACTTCAAACGGTTGCTGAATGAATGAACCTAAGTTGAGGACTATCTGTAGATAACACAATTTTAAAAAGGGGCTTACAGGGGTTTTTGATGGTGACTATAGACTAGAGTTTCCCAACCTTGGCGACTTTAAGATGTGTGGACTTCCAATCCCCATCAAGGCTGGTTGGGGAATTCTGGGAGTTGAAGTCCACATGTCTGAAAGTTGTCAAGATTGGGAGACACACTGCTATAAATTATAGCTTTTTTTTCCAGGCCTGTTCTGTAGAAATAGCACTCAAGTATCTGAAGGGTTCTGATTAGAGCTTAGGATAGAGTTAAGTGTGAGGATTTTAAGCTAGTCTTCAGACCTTCCCATTAAGGATGATCCAGTCTTAAAGAAATAGATGTAACCTTTCTAATAAAAGATGAATCGCAATTTCAGCCTTGAGCATTGAGAAAGAAAAGTGAAGTCTTCCTCCAAATTTCATTTGTATTTTATTTTGGTAGCCAAGGAACCCATAGGGAACGTCCTGCAGGGCTCCCCTTAGCTGTGTCAAGCTTAAACCGTGAGATAATCACTACTATGCCTTGGGGAAAAAATTAATCTGTTAATTCTTATGCCTCTCCATCAAACACAACCAAGAAATTGTAATCTCAGGGACTATTTTATTTTATTTTTTGTTTTAATGGTATTTATTGTATTTAAAACCATGAGCGGCATGGTGGCCTAGTGGTGAAGATGCTCGCCTCCCACTTGCAAGGTTGAGAGTTCCAATCCTAGATAGCAGCAGATATTTTTCTCTCTCTGGGCGCAAAGAGAAAATATCTGCTGTGAGCTCTGCATAGGCATCAGGAAGGGCATCCAGCCAGTAAATGCCCAGTCACCCAGATTCTACCCTGAGTTAAGAGATTATAGGATTGTAAAAAGGGATTGTTGTATTTAAAATCATAGAGTTAGAACACTCTAAGTTCAGGCCTCTAAATCCACCCCCTGACCAAAACAGGAATCCAGATTAGAGCACCCCAGACAGATAGATGTCTAGCGTCTCCTTGTACTGTATACCCTTAACCCAAAGTGCCACCATGTCTTCTCTGGTTGGCTGGACCCCATCAGAGGAAATATGCCTGTGAAGAAGTTTTCCCCAACCTTGGCAACTTTAGGATGTGCGGACTTCAACTCCCAGAATTCCCCAGCAGCCTGCTGAGGAATTCTGGGAGTTGAAGTTCACATGTCTTAAAGTTGCCAAGATTGGGTGAACCTGCTATAAAGGAAAAGAAGCAGCAGGTACTTCTGCCAAAGCTAAAAGCTTTATGTGTCCTCCTCAGGTGATGCTTCACCTCATTGGTCATTCATCAAATATTGATTGTCATTCCTTCCAATGGATCTTGCTGAATCAGGCCCAAAGTCCATAATATCTAGCTAGTATTCTGTATTTAACCATCCTAGGCATGGTGTTTTAAAAGAATTGTTTTTCTTCACTGTTTCACATGCAGCTACTGTAATCAGCAACTGGTCTTCCATTTTTGTTCTATTCCTAAAGTGATAAAAAGGCCACAGGAAGCTCAAAATTGTCTGCCTGCATTCTTATTTGTTTTAAAAACAATAGGATACTTTTCTTGGAGAACAATTTCATGGGATTTTTTTTTTTAAAAAAAGTAGGGTTTTGTAACAGTGGTTTCAGCCTTTGAAGTCTGTTGCATTGTTTTTTCATCGAAGAATAGAGATGAATAGAATAGAATAGAATAGAATAGAATAGAATAGAATAGAATAGAATAGAATAGAATAGAATAGAATAGAATTTTTTATTGGACAAGTGTGATTGGACACACAAGGAATTTGTCTTGGTACATATGCCCTCAGTGTACATAAAAGAAAAGATACATTCGTCAAGAATCATAAGGTACAACACTTAATGATAGTCATAGGGTACAAATAAGCAATCAGGAAACAATATCAATATAAATCATAAGGATACAAGCAACAAAGCTACAGTCATACCGTCATAAGTGGGAGGAGATTGAAAAAACAGTGGGGGACAACAGTGGGATTCAACTATCAAGCGGCTTGTTCTTGCCTTGTTAAAATGTGAATTTGGTCCCTAGGGGGCAAAAAAGTTAAGATGGCATCCCTGGAAGGGTAAATGAAGCTCCACCCCCTTTATTTGATAGATGTAAAAGAGGTGGAGCTTCAGTGGTGTCATTGCATCTTATTTTTTTTTAAATTTATTAAAGATTATAACTGCAGTAATAAAATCTGATACAAACTCAAAAAAGGGGAAAAAGGAAGAATAGTAGAAACGGAATAAAAAAATGCAAAGAAAAAGAAGGAAGGAAGGAAAGAGAAAGAAAAGAGAGAAAGAAAAAAAGAAAAGAGGAAGAGAAAATATATAAAGAAGGGACTTCCAACCTTCATCACAAATATAAACAATTTCAGTATGTCACCTCCTTTTAATTTATAAACAATAATCTATCCAGTGATCCAGCTCTTATTAAAGACTGTAGTATAATCTGTAAAATCAGACAATATTTTCCTTGTAACTCCAGTGTGATCACATCACACTCATGTCAGAATCCCTAGGAAGAAATTATGATTACCAAATCCTTCAACTATTATGAAGACCGGTACCAAATATTTGGTGAAATAGCTGCTGGTACTTGTGAGGAGGGGGCAAGTGTCCCCCTTGCTATTTTTTTTCCTTAATTCCCCTCTCCCCATACTCTTGAGATCCCACCAAACATGATCTCCACACAGAAATGCTTCCAGTTCTGCTGAATCCTATTATCTTTCCTGCATCTTGAAGACCTCAAATGCTAAAGATCTAAACGAGTGCCCCTTTGCTAAAGAAATTGCAAATCGTCTCCTGCCCACGACAGAAATTAACACCCAATGAAATTATACTTGAGACGTATTCATTCCTTACCTAAATTGTAGCGGACAAGACCGGATGTCAATGCTACTGAGAGTCTAAAAAAGGACAACCTGTATTTTGAAACAGATGGTAGTTTTCTACAAAAACCAGAGCATGGGCATATCCAAATTCCTTTTCAGCTTTGAGAGTTAGCTTATTCCCAGAAAGCGTTTGCTCCCTGTTGTAATAATATTGACCATTTTTAACAGAATTAAAAGGCAGGTTATAAGAATACGGGTTGGAGAGATTTCTTACTTTTTATGACAAGCGATGAAGCTATTTCCCTAAAACATTTTTTTTTCATAAGTGAAGTCTTACTTCACTTCACAGTCTTCCTGTGGCAGCCAAAAAACTTGAGGTAATTTGTGACTCAACGGGATACCTCTCACATTTAGTAAAACTTCCCAGTGTGGTTGTGCATACACACTTATGGGTGTATCTATCGCTTTTATGGAAGGGGCAGTATCAAATAAAAAAGAATCCACCACTCTCTTTTGTCACAGGTAGTCCTCAACTACAACCACCGGTTTAGCGACTATTCAAAATTAAAATGGCTCCGGGGGGAGGGGGGGTAAGGTGACGTACAACTGGTCCTCACACTTATGACCATGGCAGTTACATAATCAAAATCTGGGTGTTTGACAACCAGCATGTATTTAGGAGAGTTGCAGTATGCCTAAGTCAAGTGATAGCCATTTATGACTTTCTCAGCTGGCTTTTAACAAGCTACGTCAGTAGGGGAAGCTGGGTTCACTCAACAGCCATGGCAACAAAGGTTGTAAAATTGGGTTTGACTCGTTTAACAACTGCCTTGCTTACAGTGGAAATTCTGGTCCCGATTGTGGGCATAAGTTGAGGACCACCTGCATAATAGAAAACCCCTTTCCCTACAGTCGTTCATTTGATTTATTGGATACCTGGAGAGAACACTAAACTCTTGCCGTGAACGGTTGAGTTTGCTTTCCTCAACTACAACATTAAATCCCATCTTTTACCTCAGAATATCAGGTATTTCTCCTGCTTTACCTCAGTGGGAATAAAGTCATTGATGAGCTTTAAACTCCAAATCGAGCAATCTCCTCTTTACTAAATATATTCAGCAGTTCTGGTGGTGCAGTAGTTAGAATGCAGTATTGCAGGCAAACTCTGCCCACAGTCTGGAGTTCGATCCCGACGGGGCTCAAGGTTAACTCAGCCTTCCATCCTTCCATGGTCGGTAAAATGAGGACCCCCAGATTGTTGGGGGGTGATATGCTGACTCTGTAAACTGCTCAGAGAGGGCCGTAAAGCATTATGAAGCGGTATGTAAGTCTAAGTGCTGTTGCTGTTGTTATATTTGTAACTGCTGTTTATTCTTCATATTTAATACCTAGAGCAATTGCATACTTTCTATTTACTGTACCAGGCACATTAAGGGATCTAGAAAAAGAAGGGACAAAATCTGTAAGAAAGCACTGTAACTTTGGCACTGAAACTCACCCCACAACCACGTCTCCCAAATGAAGGGACAGATTCACTTACCGTTGCTACCGGTTCGCAAATGTGAGTGTGCGCAGAGCATCAAAACCAGGATGTGATGATGTCTGGGCGGGTGGGCGGAGCCTCCCACAGCAGCTGCTACAGATTTACTCGAACCGGATAGAACCGGCTGAATACCAGCACTGAACAGATTGACTCTGTATTCCAGAATTTATCTAAATGCTAAATTAAGATTTGTTGCACTAATCTTGCTCACTCTGAGTTTTGATAAGGAAATGAGTGGGTTTGAATACAGAGACCCCCTCAAACCAATAGTCATTTTCCAAGGGAAATTGCAAGAAAATAGTATTGGGTTGTTGATGCAACTGAAATTGTTTTTATATACAGTACTGTCACATAAATACAGAGACTTGGTGAGGAGGTCTATGCTAGTAACTAGGGTGCTATTTTTTATTATTTTTAATTAAGATGTCTCCATGATCCTTCGCCTGCCTCATTCTCTGAACACAAGCCAACCATTTTATTGTAGACTACAAGTAGTCCTCCATTTGCAACAGTTCATTTAGTGACCGTTCAAAGTTACAATGGCACTGAAAAAGTGACTTAGGACCGCTGTGCACACTTAACGACTGTGGCTGCATCCCCACGATACATGATCAAAATTGAGACGCTTGGCACCTGACTCATATTTATGACGGTGGCAGTAAAGTCAATGGGGAAGCCAGATTCGCTTAACAACCATGTGACTAACTTAACAGCTGCAGTAATTCAACTTAACAACTGTGGTGGGAAAGGTTGTAAAATGGTTGAGTTCACAATTCTCTCGCTTAGCAACAGAAATTCTTGGGTCAATTGTGGTCGTAAGTTGAGGACTACCTGTACCTTAAAATGTTCTTTTTCAATGCTCTTGAAAAGGGTCGAGCCAGCTCAAGATCACTACATAGCCAAGAACAAAAGAATTCCCAAGTGATGTTGTGTAGATCTCAATCTTCTGAAATGGTATAGGTTCTCCTGCTTGAGCAGGGGGTTGGACTAGAAGACCTTCAAGGTTCCCTTCCAACGCTTCTGTTATTCTGACCCAATGAGCTGCTTGAAGATATTGGATTGGGTCAGGGATCAGCAACCTGCGGCTCTGGAGCCACATGTGGCTCTTTTACCCCTCTGCTGTGGGTCCGTTACTCAAAATATGTACCACAACCGCCAATGTGCGACACCCGCCAGCACATGATTTATTAAGCTTTTCAACCCCTGGTAGGCCAACCATGGATAAATCCAAGACAAGATAAGTTTCAGAAGAAAACAGAACATTTAATTCAACTACATACGCTAGTTTTGTGGCCACTCAAGAAATAGTCAGGCACTGGAAGGGTTTTGTGGCTCCCGGTGTTTTCTTTTCTGTGGGAAACAGGTCCAAATGGCCCTTTGAGTGTTTAAGGTTGCAGACCCCTGGATTAGGTGATGGAAACCAAACTGAACTTGTCATGGAAGTTGGATCCTGCACTTCTCCATGATTAATGCACTTTCTAGATATCATAAGGGGCCTTAAGATCCAGGTTAGATGTAGGCTGTTGATCTTCCGATCTACTCAACAATAAGTCTATCAAATGTCTATGGAGATTCTCAATCCTCCAGGTCATGGTTGTCCCAAATGCGATTTTCCAAAAAGGCAACAGGACTTCCTTGGTTTTCTCCCTGAAAACATTTTGCTTCACATTCAAGAAGCTTCTTCGGTTCTTCAATTCTTCTGCTAACGGCCAGATGATTGCAAAGAATATAAATCCTTCCCTTCAGTTAGAACTGAAAAAGCTTCTGGGATGAGAAGCGAAATGTTTTCAAGGAAAAAAAACCCCAAAAAGTCTAGTTGTCTTTTGGAAAAGCCACCTTTGAGAAAAGGGTCTATTGAATGTTTTCCTGGGGCAGATAACGTAGAATTAGACATCAACCGATTCTCATTTATGTGCTCTGTGTCACCTGCAGTCAAACATCTAGACCCGTGATGGCAAACCTATGGCACGCGTGCCACAGGTATCACGCAGAGCCATATCTGTGGGCACGCGAGGGTTGCCCTAGCTCAGCTCCAGCACGCATGCGTGTGCCGGCCAGCTGATTTTTGGGCCTTTTGGGCCCACCGGATGTCAGGAAATGGGCCATTTCCGGCCTCCAGAGGGCCTCTGGGGGAGGGGGGAGGCTGTTTTCGCCCTCCCCAGGCTCCTAGAAAGCCTCTGGAGCCTGGGGAGGGCAAAAACAGGTCTACGGGGCCCGCCATCACGTGCCAAAAGCAGGGTTAGCGGGCTGTCACGTGTGCATGCACGAGAGGGCAGGGCGTATTGAATTATGGGTGTGGACACGCACGCACGTGACCCTCCCGCGGTCCCCCCACTTTTGGCACGCGACGGCAAAAAGGTTAGCCATCACTGATCTAGACTCTAGATTCTAGAGTGTGTGTCCTCAATTGGTTTAATCCAAACCGTCCAAAAGGAATGTGTTGTTTCTAAATAACTGAGAAAGCACAATATCAATAAATACCTATGCTGTGACTTTCGCATTACAAAATTGCTGTGTATGTCCTGTGATGAAATCTTCCTGTGCTCTTTTGCTCCTATTAAAATCTACTTCTACAAAGTCCATGAATCTAGCACTGTTAATAGTCCTGGTTTGGTATGTATTAGCTAACTCTAGAATAAAGATTTTCACATAATAAAGAACTATGACTAATTGTCTTATTTTAGCTAAAGCTGTCGTGAGACTGTTGAGATTCAGCACAGCAGCCATTTCTTTGTGGGACACACTGAAAGCAGGAGGAAAACACCTATTGATTGGTTTGTTATCTCACCTGTATTATTTTTACAAACATCCCAAGGTGGAGAATGTAACTAACGCACCGTCTTCCTCCTATTTTCCACAACAACCCTGTGAGGTGGGTTGGACTGAGAGGGAGTGACTGGATCAGTCACCCAGCTGGCTTTCATAGCTAAGGCGGGATTAGAACTCATAGTCTCCTAATGATTGGCCTAACATCTTCCAGAATGGCTTTCATGGCCAAGACGGGACTTGAACTCATGGTCTCTGGCTTTCTAGCTTGGTGCCTAGACCAAACTGGCTCTCTGAGCTAGAAAAGATTTCATAGTTCATTTAGTCTGCTGCGCCTTGGTGGCGCAGCAGACTGAAGTGCTGCTAAGTAGCACCAGCTGCCTGCAATTACTGCAAGTTCAAATCTCACCAGGCTCAAGGTTGACTCAGCCTTCCATCCTTCCGAGGTAGGTAAAATGAGGACCCGGATTGTGGGGGCAATAAGCTGACTTTGTATAAAAAAGAACACCACTTAGGGGGGGCCGAAAGCCCTAATAAGCAGGTATATACAAAAGTATGAAGGCTATTGCTTAACACATTGTAAGCCGCCCTGAGTCTCTGGAGAAGGGCGGCATATAAATCGAACCAATAAATAAATAAAACAATAAATAAATAAATATAATAAAGAACCATGTCTAATTGTCTTATGTGAACGTAGTGTTAAAGGAAGTGATTAACCATTAAAGATATTCTTAAGATTATATCTTTGTAAGTGGGTTATGCAAACATTTTTACTACCGGTTCTGTGGGTGTGGCTTGGTGGGCATGGCAGGGGAAGGATACTGTAAAATCTCCATTTCCACCCCACTCCAGGGGAAGGTTACTGCAAAATCTTGGAGGCTTGAGGAAAGCCTCTGGAGCCTGGGGAGGCAAAAAATGGGCCTCCCGGAAGTTCCAGAAGTCTGGAAACAGGCCCATTTCCGGCCTCCGGAGGGCCTCCGGAGCCTGGGGGAGGCTGTTTTCACCCTCCTGGAAGCTCAAGAAAAGATTCCGGAGCTTGGGGAGGGCGAAAACGTCCTCCCCTGCCATGATGCAGAAGGCCAAGTAGGCCACGCCCACCATGGCCACGCCCACCCAGCAACAGGACAAAGAACTGGTTGCTAAAATTTTCGAATCCCATCCATGTCTAACTGGCTACCTGACTATCAAAATCCTCTCTCTTCTCTCAGTCCCAGGTCCTTCGCTGTATTTGAACTAAAGATTGATGCTTTAAAATACAAACAAAAAAAAATGACAAATATACAAAAAGGCAGTCAGTCCCTATAAATAAAATATGCCACCTGTCAACTTGCAAAGCTTTCAAGTTGCCATGAGCAGGAGGGAGGGAGAACTGAAGTGCATTCCATACATTCTTTCTGACCACAATCAGAAGGAGGGTGTTAGGTTTCACAGCCAGCCAAAGTGGTTAATTGGAGAATGTGATTTATGACATGGCCAGAGAGGAGGGGAGAGACACGGTCATAGGGGAACATAAATCTACGTGGGATCAGTCCTGACTGCATCCGATTATTGCCGGAATGTTGCCCCTAATAAATGACTATATTTCCTTTGAAATTTGGATCATGGCTCATGAATTAATTAGGGCATCTTTCGGAAACTTGACACCACCCTTGCATTTCTGCCTGAGAAAATCAACCCGTCCACTTTCTAAAAAATAAGAAAGATGCATGTTTTATGGAATGGGAGGGGAGGGAGTATATTCCATAATACACACTCATACATACATATCTTTAATTCAAAAAAAACATATTGTCACCAGAAAAGAAAAAAAATTAGAAATTTATATCACAGGGCTACAAGAATCAAATCATAAGCACGTTCACACAATCAGATTTTCTTTTTTTAAAAAAAAAACCAATTTCAAAAGCACTTATAAGAAAAAAAGGAAGGCATAAACAAATGGTGCTGCTTCAAACGATTAACCGAGATCCAGGGATATATTTACTGTCTGTCCATATCTTGTTTTCCCCGAATTTGTTCAGACCTTTCTTGCACTGGTAACAACGACGATATCTTGCACACTGATCCAGGAGCATAAGTTTGTCTCCAGCCCTGCAGTTCAAGAAGAGAGAAATGTTTTTTTTTGTTTTTTTTTTTAAACATCTTCTTGGGAAGAAAGACCAATAATTCACTTTTTTACAAAGGCTTCTTTGTCAAGGACCAAGGAAATCTTGGAGAGTCAAGCAATTCAAACGAGTATAAAGATTTATTGCCAGGTTAAAGCTCTCTACAAGAATCTAAGCTACTAACAGTCAAGGCAATTGAGCGGGAGATAAGACTAATCAACTATAAACATGTGTTCTCGCCAGGGGTGAAATCCAGCAGGTTCTGACAGGTTCTGGAAAACCAGTAGTGGAAATTTTGAGTAGTTCGGAGAACCGGAAAATACCAACTCTGGCTGCTCCCAGACTGAGGTGGGAATGGAGATTTTGCAATATCTTTCCCCCTGGAGTGGGGTGGGAATGGAGATTTTGCAGTATCCTTCCCCTGCCACGCCCACTAGGCCACGCCCACGAAACCACACCAGGCCCACCAGGCTACGCCCACAGAATCGGTAGTAAAAAAAATTGGATTTCACGACTGGTTCTGGCCTATTGTACACTTTACCATTCCAGCTACTAAGTTCAATATCCTAACAGGTTTTATGGAGCTTGTGCAAAAATTTTCCCCCATAAGGTATTTGTGTTGACTGTCTATAGAAGGAAGGTGACAAGGGCCAAACATCATCCTTCCCCGCTTACATCTTACCAGCTCAGAAATCCAAGGATTTGTCCCAGATTTCCAATTTTGAGTCAAAAATGGGAGGTTCTCCAGATCAGGGGTCCCTCAACCCTTGGGCTATGGGCCACTCTTGAGCCATGAGCCATTTGGAACTGGGCTGCAGAAGCAGCAATTGAGCATGCATGCAAATGGAGTTGTATGAGCATGTACTTGGCCATTGCTTGCGTGGAACTATCCTTTCTCCCCACCACCCACCACCGGTCTGCAAAGCCAGAAAAGTTAGAGCACTCTGCTTTAGATGGTGTTGTTGTTGTGGCCTGCCAGTGGCCAGCGGATCTGACAGCAGATTCAGACAATGGTGAGGTTGGGGAGGAACATGGGCCAATCCTGGAGTCTGGGGAAGGCTCTGACGAGTGCTCTGCATCAGAGGCAGAGATGGGGCAGGGCCGTCTGACAGTTGTCAGCTGCCTTTGGAGTTGGACATCAGTGGGGCAGAAGAACAGCTGGGGCCTGTTCCCAGTGTGTGCATGCGCAGAGCTGCCAGGAGAAGGGAACAGCTAAGGAACAAGGGTCGACTCAGGAGTAAAGCCACAGGTGGATGATGAATGGCCCCTCCCATAGGGAATAAAAGAGGAGCGAAAGGGGAGTGGAGTTTGCAGGAGACAAATTAGTTCATTCCTGCATTCTTTCCAAGTATTGTCGGTTACAGTGTGGAGTTTGAAAGATATCGGCCTGGCCACTCTCCAAGCCTGATAAAGGTCGGTAATTGTGAACTATCTTGAAAGACTGTGGGAGAGGAAAGACTTTGCTGGAAAGGAATTCACTGTAAATTAAATAAAAGGGGTTTATCGGGACGAGGACTCGGCTTCCTACTGCTGGGGAAGCCTAGGTCAGACCAGATGGATGCTCACCGCTGGAAGAGCTTCTCCTCGTAATCTCGTTGTCGCTTCAGCCCTGCGCTTTTCCGCCAGTCCTCTTGAATAGCCAAGTTCATCTGGAAGAGCCTCTCCATTCGCTCACCCTTCTCCACCATCCACCTAGAAGAATATCAAAAGGGTTTTAAGGCAAGGAGAATTACAGGTAGTCCTCGACTTAACAACAGTTCGTTTAGTGACCGTTCGAAGTTACAACGGCACTGAAAAAAATGACCCATGACCATTTTTCATGCTTACGACCATTGCAGCATCTCCATGGTCACATGATCAAAAATTCAAATCCTTGGCAAACTGGTTCAAATTTATGACCGTGGCAGTGTCCTATGGGCCATGTGATCCCCTTTGGCAAACTTCTGACAAGCGAAGTCAAATGGGGAGCCAGATTCACTTAACAACCATGCTACTCACTTAACAATTGCAGTGATTCACTTAACCATTGTGGCAAGAAAGGTTGTAAAACGGGGCAAAATTCACTTAACAAATTTCTCACTTAGCAACAGAAATTCTAGGCTCAATTGTGATCGTAAGTCGAGGACTATCTGTAGGTCCATCCGTGTCCTGCTGTCATGATTCTCTGTATCGCCTTTTTGCCTACTTCTGTTCTGCCCCAGCTACGGATCCCTAAGAACACAGCACACACAAACTCTTCTTTGGGGCAGACTCTTAGATATTGTAACACTAGATATTGTAACCCTGAAATTTTCTTTTCTAAACTAGACATACCCAATTCCTGCAATTCCCAATTCCGGTCTTCATATGTTTTAGTCTTCTAATTATCTTGGTTGCTCTACTCTGCACTCTTTCCAGAGTCTCAACATCTTTTTTTTATGTCACGGCGACCAAAACTGGGTGCAATATTCCAAGTGTGGCCTTACCAAGGCATTATAAAGTGGTATTAACCCTTGACAGTTTCCATCTTACTTGTTTCTTTGGCCACCTAATGAAGAAGGAAGGACTCACTGGAGAAGAGCCTAATGCTGGAAACGATTGAGGGCAAAAGAAGAAGGGGACGGCAGAGAACGAGGTGGCTGGATGGAGTCACGGAAGCAGTCAGCATGAGCTTAAATGGACTCCAGAGGATGGTAGAGGACAGGAAGGCCTGAAGGAATGTTGTCCGTGGGATCGCGATGGGTCGGACATGACTTTGCAACTAATAACAACAACCATCTTACTGTTTCTTAGCTCTTTGAATCATGTCAGTAGCCCTCCTCTGATCCACCAGCTGGTTAAGAATGGCCGTCCTCTTACGGTCTGCGACTGCCTGCAACTGATACTTGGAATATTCCCGAGCACGTTTCTTCCTCTCCTCCATTTTCTCTTCACTCATGTCGTTCTTCCCAAAAATGACCTCCGTTGAATTAGGCACATACTCAGGCAAGGGAGCCGGCCTTAATTTTATCTGGGTACAAAAAAAGGAGAGGGAATTTAAATCAAAAAAAGACACTTTGCTCCCAGCAATTCATTCCTAGGAAGGCTGTTTTCTGCAAAGGTGGTCCTCGAGTTATGACCACAATCGAGCCCCAAATTTCTGTTGCTAAGTGAGACATTTGTTAAATGAATGTTGCCCCATTTTATGGCCCTTCTTGCCCTAAGAATAACCGAACCACTGCAGTTGCTAAGTCAGTAACGCGGTTGTTAAGTGAATCTGGCTTCCCAATTGACTTTGCTGGTCAGAAGGACGCAAAACGGGATCACATGACCCGGGGACACTACAACCATCGTATATACATGCCGGTTGTTAAGCAGTTGAATTTTGATCACATGATCACGGGGATGCTGTAAGTGTGTAAAACGGTCATAAGTCACTTTTTTCAGTGCCACTGTAACTTCAGTCACTAAACAAACTGTTATACATCGAGGACTCTCTGTATACATCTTTTTCTCCCTGCCCAGAATCCTTGTGGAATGAAGTAGACCAGGAGTGTCAAACTCGATTTCATTGAGGGCCGCATCAGGGTTGTTTTTTACCTCAGGGGGGGCAGGAGGGGCGTGGGCAGGGGGGACATGGCTAGCATGACATCATACATGTCAGGAGGGTGCCTATGGTGGCCTGAGCGCCCTGCCAGTGAAAATGGGCTCCCGGGGCCTCCTGCAATCATCTGCCAGCAAAAACGGAGCTCAGGAGGGCCGCACGCAACCCTCGCGAGCTCCGTTTCCACTGGCAGAGGCACAGCGGGTCGGTCCTTCGCTGATTCCAAGGTGGCCTCGCAGTCCAGATCTAAACACCCCATGGACCAGATGCAGCCCCCGGGCCTTGAGTTTGACACCGCTGAAGTAGATATAAATATTGGAAATAAATAGATAAGCCACCACAAAGTTGCCGTCCCAGACATCTGGAAAACACAAGGCTGATGATTGTATTACAGATATCTTTACGAAGTAAAAACATCCCTATTTTAAAATCAAGCACTTAAATAAGAACATGAAAAACTGAGAGAAGGGAAGTTTGGTTTTGCGTAGCGAATATTATGATCTTAAGCAAAATAATTAAAACAAAAGCAAGGGTGGGCTGCTGAGGGTTCTCAGGGGTTCGGGAGAACCTCTAGCTAAGATTCTGTGCAGTTTGGAGAACCCCCAAATCCCACTCCTGGCTGGCCCCGCCCACCCCACCCCGCCCCTCCCAGAAGTCCCCACGCGGTCCATTTTGGATGCAGGTAAGTGCAAGGTGCAGGCGGAGGCTTGGGGAGGGCGAAAAACAGGCCTACCAGAAGTTCGGGAAGGCCAGAAACGGGCCCATTTGCAGCCTTCAGAGGGCCTCCGGAGCCTGGGGAGGCCATTTTCACCCTCCCGGAAGCTCAAGGAAAGCCTCCAGAGCCTGGAGAGGGCAAAAATGCCCCCCGCCTTGGTGCAGGAGGCCGACTAGGCCAGACCCATCGTGGCCATGTCCACCCAGCAACCGGGCAGAGAATCCCTTGCTAAAATTTTTGAAGCCCACCCCTGAACATGAACCTCTTTAAGTCTAGCAGTGTCTACTTCCAGACAAACTCAGTTTGGATTACATTGTACTCTTACACCAATGTAATGCCTGCAAATATTCTGATTGTACAGGCCAAAACAGGCTTCGAAAGAGTTTTAAGATCATCTGCCTCCAATTTTACTACTACTGACAGTCTGAACATCTGGGCTGGATCGTGATGGGGCTTCCTTCCAAGATTTGCTAATTAAATTTCCAAGAATTAATTCATCAGCTAGTCTTACCCTCAGAGTCCGCATCCTTCTTGGTTCCATTCTAAAGGAACTTTTAATTAGCAATGGTAAACCTACACAGGTAGTCCTTGACTTACAATGACAACCAAGCCCAAAATTTCTGTGCCTAAGTGAGACATTTGATAAGTGAGTTTTGCCTTTTACGACCTTCCTTGCTGCATTTGTTAAGTGAATCACTGCAGTTAAGTTAGTAACACGGTTATTAAGTGAACCTGGTTGACTTTGCGTGTCAGAAAGTCGCAAGAGAGGATCACGTGATCCCGGGACATTTGAAACCATCATAAATAGGAGTCAATTGCATCTGAATGTTGATCATGTGATGCTGGAGATGCTGCAATGGTTCTAAGCGTGAAAAATGATCATAAGTCACTTTTTTCAGTTTGAATGGTCACTAAATGAACTGTTATAAATCAAGGACTACCTCTGTTTGTTCAATAAACATATGGGGAACAGGACAGACAAGAGATGTCAAAAAAACAACGAAGTTTGAATGCTCTGATAAATTATTTTTTTCTTTACATTCCACATTTAATTTTCAGTTTTGTTGTGTTTCCTAAAGGGGAACATCCAATCAGGGATGAAATGCTCCCGGTTCAGACCAGATTGCTTGATCCGGTAGCGATGGCGGTGGGTCGTTCAGAGAACCAATAGCAAAAATCCCTGCGCGCCCCTCCCCTCCACCATGCCCATCAAAGCATTTTTTCTACAACCTCTTCCGACGAAAAAATGCTTTTAAAAGTAAAAAAAAAAGCCTCTGATGATCACGCGGCTCAGCTGGGATCATCAGAGGCTTTTCAAAGCATTTTTTTCGGCAACCTCTTGGCCGAACAGGTGGTAAAAAAAATGCTTTGAAAAGCCTCTGACGATCCCAGCTGAGTTGCCTGATCGGCAGAGAGGCTTTTCAAAGCATTTTTTAAAAAGCCTCTTTGATAATCCCAGCTGAGTTGCCTGATCGGCAAAGGCTTTTCAAAGCATTAGAAAAAATGCTTTGAAAAGTTAAAAAAAAAAAAGTTGGCCACGCCCACCCAGTCACATTACCCCACCAAGCCACACCCACAGAACCAGTAGTAACAAATTTTACATTTCACCCCTGCATCCAACCACTTTGTCTTCAGCTGCACAACTTATAACTGATCGTGAATTGTCAGTTATTGCTGTTATGATTCACTCTTAGGCTGTGTTGCTACAGTTGCTTGTGAGTCTGTCTGTGTGTGTGTGTGTGTGTGTGTGTGTGTGAGTAGTGGGTTTCAAAACCCATCACTACCGGTTCGCTCACACGCATGCATGCATGATGCTTCTACACATGCACAGAAGCATCCAGGTGAGTGGGCGGAGCCTCCCACCACCACCGCTACCAGTTCGCCAGATCCAGGACGAACCGGTAGCAACCCACAACTGGTATGTGTGTATGTTAGAAAAGAGACTTCCTTTCATGATCACAAACTCATACACACTTGTTCTAGGCTGAAACTGCTTGTGTTTGTGCAATTTACCTGTGTATCAAGGGCCGTCTTGTAAATTTGGTTTTCTTCAAACTTCTCTCTTAGATACTTTGCTCTTTGGGCAACTAATCTAGAAAAGTAGACAGAAGACTAGAATCAGCCAGTATGATTTCATAGATTTAGTCCTGGATGGTCATCAACATAGTATGACATCTTGTTTGATTTGATTTTTAGGTTAGCCATCACAGACTCAGCAGGTACTGTATCTAAAGCAAGTGGATTAGGATTAGGCTGCCCAAAACTATAGCATTTCCCTTGGATCTTGAAAGCCCCAGTTAATTTGACAGCTGAGCTCCTACAGGTAAATCTGATTTACTGAGTGTGTTGGTGATAACAATTTGGTCCTTAAGCAAAGCAGTCACTAAGTGAAAAAGCATATGAGTGCAATTGTGCTGACAATTTTACATCAGCTTCAGGATATGACCCCAAATATCTGGGTGAGCCTAAATGGTGGAGAAGATTTCTAGAACTCAACTCATAAGAACACTGGGTAAAAGGGCAACTCTTATAGTCCTTTTTCCCCAATTCCCCCACCCTTTTGAATACTCACCCCAGTGCTGGGATGATGATGATGATGATAATAATAATAATAATAATAATAATAATAATAATAATAATAATAATAATAATAATAATAATAATAATAATTTTATTTCTATACCGCCCTTCTCCCGAAGGACTCAGGGCGGTGTACAGCCTATTTAAAAACACAGAACAAAACAACAATTAAAATTTAAAATCATTAAATAATTAGGCTCCAATTAAAATCCCAGAAATTTAAAATACCCCAATTTAAAATCGTTATGTTAATAGCCCAGCCTGGCGGAAC
The DNA here is from genome assembly GCA_022577455.1 of Arizona elegans. NCBI lineage: Eukaryota > Metazoa > Chordata > Lepidosauria > Squamata > Colubridae > Arizona > Arizona elegans. Next base: position 8,634,821 of record JAKOOJ010000025.1, on the reverse strand, counting down.
AACAGGGTCTTCAGTGCGCAGCGAAACACCCGGAGGTCGGAGATCTTACGTATTTCCGGGGGCAGATCATTCCACAGGGCTGGGGCTCCCACAGAAAAGGCCCTCCCCCTGGGTGTCGCCAGCCAACATAACTTGGCCGATGGCACCCTGAGGAGACCCTCTCTGTGGGAACGGACTGGTCGGTGGGAGGCTATTGGTGGCAGAAGTCGGTCTCGAAGGTACCCGGGTCCTATGCCATAATTAGCAAGAAGATAAATATTTGTAATCTATTATTCTTATATAAGATTTGTATTATATTCATTGGAGAAAAAGGGATCACAAGAGAATAAGGTGACACACAATGGAGAATAAACTTTGAAAGGAATGCCCTGTTCCCTATTATGAACTGCTTAGGGGGGTCGGGGAGAAAGGTGTCAGTGTAAAACTGATTAGAGTCTTGTCCATTTTAGGCAGCAGCTGTGAGCCAGCCAGCATTCTAAACAATTAAATACGTCACAGAGCTGAGTTTGTTAACTTGGGGTTAGCATTTTTAGGGAACTGCTGGAGGAAAGCAACTCAGCAAGAAATAGTTTGTTTAGGCAATTTCTCCACTCATGAGGTGTGAAAAAGAAAAAAAAATGGACCGATATGTAGTAAAAGAAGTGTAACGGCAAAAACATGACTGAAAGAGAAAGATACTATAAAAGTTGTAAATGTTAATATAGGACAGTGATGGCGAACCTTTTAGACACCAAGTGTCCAAACTGCGTGTGCGCATGCCCAAAACTGATGGACATGCACGAACATGCATATGCACAGACATGTGTGAATGAGCACATGCTCAGTCATGCGCAGACGTGGACATGCGTGGACATGCACACATGCACAGCAGAGACCCGAAGACCAGCTGGCCAGTGGGAGGCGGGGGAATCCCAACACCAGCAGTGTGGCAAGAGGTAAGAACTTTTTCTTTCGTGAGCTTCTGTTTCGTTTGCAGAGAAACAGAAGCTCACGAACGAAACGCCACGGAGATCTAACCTGGGGCAAGGGCGCGCGTATCAGCAGAGAAGGCTCTGCGTGCCAACTCTAGCACACGTGAGCCTTGGTGGTACAGCGGACTAAAGTGCTGTTAAGTAGCACTTAGCTGCCAGCTGCCTGCAATTACTGCGAGTTCAAATCTCACCAGGCTCAAGGTTGACTCAGCCTTCCATCCTTCTGAGGTAGGTAAAATGAGGACCCGGATTGTGGGGGCAATAAGCTGACTTTGTATAAAAAAGAACATCGCTTAGGGGGAGCCAAAAGCCCTACTAAGCAGGTATATACAAAAGTATGAAGGCTATTGCTAAATAAATAAATAAATAAATAAATAAATAAATAAATAGGTTCGCCATCATGGATGTGTATTCCATGATAGAGCTCAGGTTTTGATGCGACACTGTGATTAAACTATAGTTTGAATCTGCAGTCAAAAGCAACATGAGAATACATGAAAGGAAGAAGTTGAGTGAAAGAAGCTTCCTAAACTCTAGATCCCTCTGAATGAGTCTGCTTATAACTCCCATCATTCTCATCTGGTTGAGAATAAGGGTAGTCAAATATATCTACAATATTCCAAACTTTTAGTAGGGTTAATCTAAACAATTCAACTGTGAAAATCTGAATCTGAATCACCAGCACTTCCAACCAGGTGACTCTGTGGATTCTGTAGGACTTTCAGACTCATAGTTATGACCATTAGAAGGCTGGGGAAAGAGGCATTTAAAACATGGACTCATCAATAAATACTGAAGAAGGAGACCAACTTCTCCCAAAGGTCTCACTCTTCTGCCAGTTGAACTTGCTGCAAGCGGTCAATGAAGTCCTGTTCCTGTTTTTGCTTTGCGTCTCTGGCTCTCCTGCACTCCAGCTGCTTATCCAAATGCTGGGCATATTCCTCTTGTTTCTCATGAGGGGTAGAACTGGGCGGCCTCTTCTCAAAAATGAAGGACCTCTGAAAAGAAGCACAAACCTTTACATCAATAAAAGCAACATTTGAATAGGAACAGTGGTGGGATCCTATCGGTTTAACAACCGGTTCGGTGATTGCGCAATTGAACAAAAAATCACCTTCCGCATTAGTGTTAGGAATTAAAACAGTTGAAACGCAGCAATCCGCTCTGCTGTGCTAATCACCTGCGAAGATATATCGGAGCTACCGGTTCACACGAACCGGTCCGAACCGGTAGAATCCCACCCCTGAATAGGGGGTGTTTATCAAGACAGGAAGTGTGTGCTATCTGATGCTCCTAGAACATAAAATCATAGAGTTGGAAGGGACCTTGGAGGTGTTCTCCCATATCCATGGTAGGAGATCCTATACTATTCAGGACAAATGGCTGTCCGGTCTCTTCTTGAAAACCTCCAGGGATGGAGCAATCATAACACTAGGAGGCAAGCAAATCCATCGATTGATTAATTGTTCTCACTGTCAGAAAATTTGTTCTTACCTCTAGCTCTGATGTCTCTTTAACAAGTTTCCACCCATTATTTCTTGTCCTGCCCTCTGGTGCTTTGGAGAATAGATCAATCTCCTCTTTTCTCTGACTGTCCCTCAAGTACTGGAAGAGTGCTATCATAACATCCGTAGTTCTTCTCTTCAATTGTCTAGACCAGGGGTGTCAAACTCAAGGTCCAAGGGAGCGGATCCAGCCTGTGGGTTGCTTAGATCCAGCCTGTGGGGTCACCCTGGACACAACAAAGGACTGGCCTGAGGTGCCTCTGCCAGCGAAAACACGACCACATGTGGCCGTTTACACTGTTGGAGGGTTGCAGGAGGCCATCATGGCTGAAAACAGAGCTCGGGGGCCTGTTTTTTCTAGCAGAGCACTCAGGCCACCACAGGCACCCCCGACACAAGTGACGTTGAGTTGGCCACACGTACCCTGGCCACGCCCCCTCCGCCCCCTCCGCCAAGGTCAAACACAACTCTGATGTGGCCCTCGATGAAATTAAGTTTGACACCCTGGTCTACAGTGGTGTATTAACCATTAAGCAGACTAAGCATGTGCCTAGGGCACCAGGCCCAAAGGGGACACCACAAAGTTGAGAAAGAAAAAAAAAACAATGAAGATTTGTAAAAAACAAAGGAGGGGGGCACCAAGATTTGTCAGTGCTTAGGGCACCAGTGAGCCTTAATCCACCACTGCTGGTCTAGACACACCTAGGTTCCTCAACCGTTCGTCATACAATTGAGATCATGGGACTCGTAGTCCGACAGATCCAAAAAGCCTAGATACAGAAAAGGGCAACGTATAGGTTTGCAGAGGATGGGAATGGGAGGTCTTACAAAAGGTTCAGCCAGCTTCTCGTTCTTCTGTTTCCGCATGGCTTCCGCTACGCCCAAGTTATAAGATGCCACTTTCTGGTTCTGCTCACGCGATGCCGCCATTTTCATCTGTAGTTTGGAAAAAGAATTAAATGTTTTTTGAGCAGGAAAGGATGGGAAAAAAGAGACCATGGATAAATCCAAGAAAAAAAAATGTTCAGAAGAAAACAGAACATTTAATTCAACGACATACGCTAGTTTTGTGGCCGCTCAAGAAATAGTCAGGCACGGGAAGGGTTTTGTGGCTCCCGGTGTTTTCTTTTCTGTGGGAAACAGGTCCAAATGGCTCTTTGAGTGTTTAAGGTTGCAGACCCCTGACTTAGCAACATAAATTTTGGGCTCAGTTGTGGTTGTAAGTGAGGCATTTGTTAAAGTGAATTTTGCCCCATTTTGCAACCTTTCTTGCCATAGTTGTTAAGTGAATATCTGCAGTTGTTAAATTAGTAACACAGCTGATAAGTGAATCTGACTTTCCCATTGACTTTCCTTGTCAGGGGGTTGCAAAAGGGGATGACGTGACCCTGGGACACTGCAACCATCATAAATATGAGTCAGTTGCCAAGTGTCTAAATTTTGATCATGTGACCTTGGGGATGTTGCAATGGTCATAAGTGTGAAAAACACTTACAAGTCACTTTTTTTCAGTGCCATTGTAACTTTGTACCATCACTAAATGAACTGCTGAACGTCAAGGACTATCTATAGCTGTGATGGCACTTCCAGCACATGTGCTGGAAGTGGGACACAGAGCCATCTCTCCGGACATGTGAGCTGTCGCCCGTTGCTCTTCCAGGTTCCAGCATGCCAGCCAGCTGGTCTTCGTGTGTGCATGCACATGCGCACCAAAAACCGGAAGACCAGGTGGTCGGTGCGCATGCGCAAACCAGAAACCGGAAGAGTATCTTCCCAGTGTGCACATGTGCAGTGGGCGGCTGCTCTTCCAGTTTACGGCATGCGTGCATGTGCCTTTCCCCTCCATTTTGGTACTAGGTGCCGAAAAGGTTCACCAACACTGATCTATAGTCACTAGAACTACAGGAATACCCAAAGATATCATTCCAAATGCTTCCACGAAGACAGGACTATTAGAGAAAATAATAATTTGGGGATTCTCCTTTGGCAGAGAACTCTTCCACTTGACTTCAGACAACTCATTCAGTCACATGAACGAATACTGACAGAGCTGGGATTAGGAAGGGAAGAAACAGGAACATGTGAATTCGTCATGAGTGAAATGAACATGGCCCTTCTCATCCCAAATGTCCTGCTTTTCTAGAACGAAAGCACAAAAATCAATTTTTTTTTTCAGTCCTAATACCAGTTCCTTCTGGAGGGCTTCGTGATCTTTTATGGCTTGATACTGGGCCAGGATGCAGTCTTCCTCTTTTTCCTTCCTCCTTTGTTCGTCACCCAAGTAGACAGGGATATTCCTCTGAGCACGCTGCATGCATACATAGCACATCTCCTGCAGGTACACAAGGCAAAGAATATACCGTAACCTCTATACCTGACTGCTGCCTCCCTATTCTAATTCTTCAGCAGAGGGCAAATCAGATGTGGGCTGCTGGGGGTTCGCAGGGCTCCCTGAGAACCTCTAGCTAAGATTCTGTGCAGTTCGGAGAACCCCGAAATCCCACTCCTGGCTGGCCCCGCCCCGCCCACCCCACCCTGCCCCTCCCAGGAGTCCCCACGTGGCCCATATTAGATGCAGGTAAGTGCAGGTTGTGCACGGAGGCTCGGGGAGGGTGAAAAACGGGCCTACCAGAAGTTCAGGAAGGCCTCCAGAGGGCCTCCGGAGCGTCCGGAGGCCATTTTCACTCTCTTGGAGCCTCGAGAAAAACCTCTGGAGCCCAGGGAGGGCAAAAACGCACACACCCCCGCCGTGGTGCAGGAGGCCAACTCGGCCACGCCCACCATGGCCACGCCTACCCAGCAACCAGGCAGAGAACCCCTTTGCTAAAATTTTTGAAGTTCACCCTTGGGGCAAATCTCTTGTTTCACAAATGTGTAAGAAAATCTAATCGATCGATTAAAATCCACCTAAATGCAATTTAGAACTTTTTGTTTTTGTTTTTACTTGCATCTGATCGCATGCCTAAATGAAGGGCCGATTGGTCAGAATAGGCTACCTGTAGAGCAGGAGTGTCAAACTTGATTTCATTGAGGGCTCCATCAGGATTGTATTTGATTTCAGCGGGGCCGGGAGAAGCATGGCTGGGATGGGCATGGCCAGGGTGAGCATGGCCAACTCGACATCACTCGTGTTGGGGGCACCTGTGGCAGCCCAAGTGGGCCTGGGAGGGATCCATTGTCTCCAGCGGAGGAAGGCAAGGCCAAACCCTTGTCCTCCAGAGGAGCCTCGCCATCCCTCTCAGGCCACATGGAGGACCCCCAGGTGGTGGCACAGGCTGTCCAGAGCCCTAGGCAGCAAAGTGCCCAGCACGGCCCACCCAAGCTCTGTTTTCCCTGGCAGAGGCACCGTCAGTCAGTCCTGTGCTGTTTCCAGGGCAACCCTGCAGGCCAGATCTAAGCACCCCACAGGCCAGATCTGGCCTGCAGGCCTTGAGTTTGACATCTGTGCTGTAGAGGGAATAGTGTTGAAAGACAGGAGAAAGAGTCAATACAGAGGCTATAATTAGATAAGCGGGGCTTGAGCTCAGACCAAGAAAATCAGTGAGGGAAGGGAAAACATATTTAAAGTTGCAAAATTCTGTTACTATCTGTTATAATACAAATAGTCTTGGCTTATAGGGCACTGGTTTCTTAATCTGAACTGACACGATATCTATAGGAAGAGAGAAAACTAAGTTTCCGATCTATAAACAATAAAAAGAAACCCTCAGTGCTATATGTAAATCACCCCCATGAGAAGACCAGGTTATTCTATCCATTTTTTCCATATAAATACTGGGTGACAAGTGGGTCTACATATCAGGATTGGGAGATGGTGAGTTCTAGTTCTGCTTTAGATATAATAGCTAGATGGGGGACTTGGGCCAATCATCAAGAGATGATGATTTTAGTCCCGCCTTAGGCATGAAAGCTGACTGGGTGACCGTGTGCCAATCACCAGGAGATTGTGAGTTCTAGTTCCACCTTAGGCATGAAGGCCAGTTGGGTGTCTTTGGGCCAATCCCCAGGAGATGGTGAGTTCTAGTCCCACTTTAGGCATGAAAGCCAGCTGGGTGACTTTGGGCCAATCCCCAGGAGATGGTGAGTTCCAGTTCCACCTTAGGCATGAAGGCAGTGGTGGGTTGCCCCCGGTTCAGACTGGTTTGCAAGAACCGGTAGCAAAACCGTCAGGAGGCCCACCGTCCCGGATGTTGTCATCAGTGATCTGCACATTCGCAGAAGCAAGGCGCACATGCGAGCAAAGCAAGCGCCCCCACGCAATCCCGGTAGTAAAGGTAAGTGGAACTCATCTCTGCATGAAGGCCAGCTGGGTGGCTTTAGGCCAATCCCCAGGAGATGGTGAGTTCTAGTTCCACCTTAGGCATGAAGGCCAGCTGGGTGATTTTGGGCCAATCCCCAGGAGATGGTGAGTTCTAGTTCCACCTTAGGCATGAAGGCCAGCTGGGTGACTTTGGGCCAATCCCCAGGAGATGGTGAGTTCTAGTTCCACCTTAGGCATGAAGGCCAGCTGGGTGACTTTGGACCAATCCCCAGGAGATGGTGAGTTCTAGTTCCACCTTAGGCATGAAGGCCAGCTGGGTGACTTTGGGCCAATCCCCAGGAGATGGTGAGTTCTAGTTCCACCTTAGGCATGAAGGCCAGCTGGGTGACTTTGGGCCAATCCCCAGGAGATGGTGAGTTCTAGTTCCACCTTAGGCATGAAGGCCAGCTGGGTGACTTTGGACCAATCCCCAGGAGATGGTGAGTTCTAGTTCCACCTTAGGCATGAAGGCCAGCTGGGTGACTTTGGGCCAATCCCCAGGAGATGGTGAGTTCTAGTTCCACCTTAGGCATGAAGGCCAGCTGGGTGACTTTGGGCCAATCCCCAGGAGATGGTGAGTTCTAGTTCCACCTTAGGCATGAAGGCCAGCTGGGTGATTTAGTTCCACCTTAGGCATGAAGGCCAGCTGGGTGACTTTGGACCAATCCCCAGGAGATGGTGAGTTCTAGTTCCACCTTAGGCATGAAGGCCAGCTGGGTGATTTTGGGTCAATCCCCAGGAGATTGTGAGTTCTAGTCCCACTTTAGGCATGAAGGCCAGCTGGGTGACTTTGGGCCAATCCCCAGGAGATGGTGAGTTCTAGTTCCACCTTAGGCATAAAGGCCAGCTGGGTGACTTTGGGACAGTCCCTCTCTCTTAGCTCACCTCACCTCCCAGGGTTGTTATTGTTGGGGAAATAGAAGGAAGGAGGTTTGTTGGATATGTTCACCACCTTCCTTACAAAAATAAAGGAAGGATTTTAAATGAAATTGTCTGGAGCTCAGAATCGTCTCTCAATGGCTAAATCAGGGGTGGGTTCTAAAATTTTTTACTACCAGTTCTGTGGGTGTGGCTTATTTTGTGGGTGTGGCTTGGAGGTCATGTGACTAGGTAGGCGTGGCTAGCTGGTCAGAGTCATTTCTGGAAGGTCCTCGCACTTACGACCAGTCCTCGCACTTAGGACCCGACTCATTTGTTTGCTTTTAACACTGATCAGCTGAAGGACGGCCCTTTGAAGCCGCGTGGCAAGAGTTTAAACAGTTTTTTTCCCTCTAGTCATCAGCTGGGACTCAGGAGGCAGCAATAGATTGGGGGTGGGGCCAAATAAAAGGTAAGAATAACGTGGGGGCGGAGGGCGGGGGGGAGAACCGGTTCAGTGATGTCATATCGTCACCGCTACCAGCTCGGCCGGACCGGACCGAACCAGGAGGAATCCACCACTGGGCTAAATACTTGTAGGGAATGGTGGGCCAAGAGCCAAGTATGGCCAAGGGATCACCAGCCGCCCAGTTCTACCTAGTAGCAAACATCATTTCCAGAGTTCTTATAACCAACCGCACAAAGCTACTTTATAGCTAAAAATACAAAATGAACTACATCTGATACCTGTCCTGCCCTACCATGCTCATCACAAATTGGGGATGAAGTCTGCGATCTGGATGCAGGAGTTTGGGTACGGCTCACTTCCTGTTCTGTCTTCAAGGCATCCGGAATGGGCGTTGGTTGCCTGCAGAACACAATAGGCAGTGTATGAGTGTGCAACAAAGAGCACAGAGTTTCAAGTTTGCCACTGTTGATGTCGGAGAAGAGCAGGCAGAGCTGGAAGGAGGAGTTAAATGTGTCATCAGTTTAGAGTCTTTGCGTTGCCAAAAGCAACGCCACAACAGACCGTTAGTTGACTAGATTCTTGCGTATAGGCTGGAATAATAAATCCTTTAATCTAGTCAACTGATGGTCAGCATTAAATCAGTGCTAGATAAGGGTCAACGGAGCTGGATTTGGGTCTCTGCCTTCCACCTTTGTATGCTCTTCTACAGTTCCCTCATGCTACAGGATATTATAGATAGTCCTCGATTTATGACTGGTCATTTAGTGACCATTCAAAGTTATGATAGACCTGGCAGAAGGTATTTACCACTTGGTCCTGAAGTTGTGCTGACTGTCTCCATACCACCACCCAAGGTCACGTGACGATATTTTGGTTTGCTCAGCAACTGGCCTGCACTGACAGACATTGCAGTGACACATTGTCACATGACCACGATTGACAACACTTGTTCCAGAAGCTGGCTTTTACTTCTTGCCCATAGCCTTGTTGTGATCTAGGCTTCCTGAGTCATTAAAACACACAAGTAGTCCCAAAAACCTCTTTTATTGCAACAGCTGTGAATTAGCCAGGTAAGTACAGGGCTCGCGCGGAGTCTTGGGTAGGGCGAAAAACGGGCCGTTTCCGGCCTCGGAGAGCCTCCAGAGGGCTGGGGAAGGCCGTTTTCACCCTCCCAGAGGCTCCAGGAAAGCCTTCGGAGCCTGGGGAGGGCAAAAAACGGGCTTACCGGAAGTACCGGAAATCCGAAATGGGCCGTTTTCGGCCTCCAGAGGCTTCAGGGAGGCCTGCTAGGGAGGCCTTCAGGGAGACCACGTGCACGCTTTCGGCACCCGAGGAAAAAAAGGTTAGCGATCACTGGCATATAGCCATGTTGGCCACATGACCGTGGAAAATGTCTTTGGACAATGCTGGCTTCCTCGGCCAAGAAATGTAGATGAGCACCGTGCCCTACAGCAGGACATGACTGACAGAGAAACCTTTACTTTTACCTCCTTTTAGAAAGGTGTGCCTCAAACTAAACACCCAAGTTGCCCCTACATATTGAATGGCGTGCAAGTCAGCTTTTCGGAGATCGTTTCCAACAGACAAAAGATCAACACTTGGCAGGCTCTGTTACTCAAGACGATCCTCTAAAATATTTAAAAGCCAACCGGCACACAAGATATTGGCTCAATAATTGCTTGCAATGAAGAGGAAGGATAGAGTTCAGTTGGACTTCATTAATAATGCTAATCACTACCAAATTTGAACTGAAAAGCAACAAAGGAAAATAAATTATGCAAGATGAAATCTGTGACTCCAAGTCTCGTCTGTCTGATCAACCAAGATCTGACTTGGATGGCTCAAACCATCAGAGCTAATTATTTTTACAGATTAATATTATTTCCTTACTTTTAAATATACCTCTTCCTGTCTGTTCGCCATCCTAAATAAAATACAGTAACGTCAAAATAATGTGACCACCAGGCCAGAAAGGATGAGAAGCAACAGCATCTCCCAGTGCAAGGTTGTTTTCTTTTTTATTATTCAAAAAATTATTAGTTTATCCAACTATGATATAAAATACCAAAATACAAAAGAAAATATTGGGAAAATGGGGGAGAGAGAAGGGAAGGGAAATGTGTAGGGCAAAGGGAAAAAAGAAAGAAAAAGAATTGACTCCCAATTCTTTAATTAAATTAAAGCAAAAAAAAAATTCCTTTTGGTGCAGTAGAAAAAGATAATAACATCAAACCTCAACTTTTTAATTTTATATAATAATATAAACTAGCCATTTCTATAGCAACAAACCTATCTAATTCTCTGCTAACTCCATCAACTTTTGCAGCCATTCATACATTGTGGGAATCGAAGTGTTTTCACCCTCCCCAGGCTCCGGAGACTTTCCTTGAGCCTCCGGGATGGCAAAAATGGTGTCCCCCAGGCTCCGGAGAGCTTCCAGAGTCCGGAAACAGGCCAGTTTCTGGACTTCTGGAACTTCTGGGAGGCCTGTTTTTCACCCTCCCCAGGTGCCAGAAGCTTTCTCCAAGCCTCCGAGTGGACAAAAACGATCTCCCCCGGGCTCCGGAGGCCCTCTGGTGGCCAGAAATGGGCCCATTTCCAGACTTCTGGAATGCATGTGTCACTGCCTCCACGCTCCCCCTCGCGCGCCCCCCGCACATGCACATGTGACCCCCATGCACGCGCACCATCTCCCGCATACGCCCTGCCTCCTGCGCATCCCAAAAATCAGCTGGCCAGCAGGAGGCATGTGCATATGCGCAGGGGATGTGAGATGGATGACGGCTTGCATGCCCACAGAGAGGGCTCTTTGTGCCAGCTGTGGTACACGTGCCATAGGTTCACCATCACGGGACTAGAGCATAATGACTTTGAGAAGTCTCACTGGTGCCTACAGCAAGAATTCTTTATGTATAGAGGTAGAAAAATGTGTCAATCCTTCAATTGAAGAATGGATGGGAAAAGTGATGGAGCTAGCAGAAACGGCAAAATTGACTTTTAATTAGAGGAAATAAGATATCCAGCAATATTTTTTAAAAAAAGAAAAAGTCTCACCAATGCTCTCAGATTTAAGATCTCACCTTGAAGAAGAAGGGGGTGGTTTGGGCTTCAGGTTTTTCTCGAGTTCCTCGGTCAAACTGATCCCGCTCACTTTGGCTGGAAAAATTGCTTGGCGGGAGAGAAAACGTTTGGAGAACGTATTTTCTGTAAATAAAGCAGAGGTGATCTGAGAACGTTAGGACACAACTGCAAGTTGTCAATGGAAGAGCTTTCAAGCTAACCATGGATAATGTTCCACCTTTTCTGAGGACCTTCTAGCTCTAAGAAACACAGAGATGAAACAAGGATGAGAACTTGGAGTCCAAAGCAAGCTTTTCTTCCACAGTTTGCCCACAACACCTCTATATGATTTCCTCTTTTATCCCATTCTTCTTCCAACCCAAACAGTGCCAAGGTGGCCCACTCTGGAACAGGTGTTTTGGAACTGGGCTACCATTTTAAAATTCAAATATTGTCTGAGTTTCTCAGCATCACTGGTTCTCTTCTAGTGCCAGATATTTCCATCACCCTTCTACAAAAGAGTGTCATTAGAAGGGGACTTCAGGAGCAAACATTTAGGACTCCCTCAACAAAAAGGTCTTCTATAATTAATTATTTTACTATTGTGATAAGGAAGACTTTTAAGTAAAGTAAAGTGACTTTTGTTGTATGGAAACCGTCTGGACTATTTAAATGGAATTGATTAATAACCCTGAGATATAAAGAGCTATGATTATTGAACTCTTTGATGAGCAAAACTGGAACTGAATATATTGCTTGTGGCCCTAACTAAAAGTGAACTTATGAAACTAAAACAAGATGCCTTTTCAGGGGCAAATGAGTGAAACCTCAAGAGAAATGGTGTGGATGTTTCAAAGCATCAGAGATACCATGATAAAGAACTAAAGAGAGATAAAAGACTGACTCCAAGGCATAGATGACAAAGTTGAAAACATGATACAACTGGCAATGAATGAAGATCAAAGAGTCCAGGAAAGAGAAGAGGCGGCGGAAAGAATGGAGGAAAAGATAGAACAGACAAATCACCAAATAAAACAAGAGAAGGAGAAAAACTTTTTGAGAGATATAAAAGTGGAATTGAAATTGCATAAGCTGGAAAATGCTTTTGAAATGGAGATAGGAGTATGGGTGGATACTCTGGAGATATGGCAGCCTAGGAGGATAGAAATAGGAGAAATCCTATTCAGGTGGCTGATTTGCCTGAATGACAATTTTCCAGGAATTCCCTAGCATTTTTGGATTTGAATGGGTTTGGATGCTTACAGTTTCCCAGTCTATCAAGACCAGTACACATCCCCTCCAGTAGACAATACCCAGATAAGCAGGGATTAACACCAGACAAACAGGCAGAAAACAATATCCTAATCATGGAACTACCAAGGAGAAAACCACACACTCTATTAACACTGGCAGGGCAAGTTATAGTATATAAACAGGGTGCAAACCCCAGTCACCCCAAGTGAGCTTGCTGCTTGGCTCCCGGAGGTAACATCTTTGGGGAGGGGTTAGGTGAAGTGTCTCGTTTGTTTATATAGATCCTGGGTGGTTGGCTGGTCTTGTGACATGTTGATTCACAAGACTGGTTGATTCACAAGACTGGTTCTGGTCTTGTGACTTCTGACTGGTTGCTGTGAGGCGAGGAATTCCACTGGTGAGGGAGAGGTCGGCTCTGTCATGGATTGGTAGTTCAGCTGGCCTGCTTCCTTATTGGTTCATATGCTGGTTCTAAATTAAGGTGTTTATTGATTTAGATTGATGATTTAGGTTTTTTAGAGATTTCACAAGAACTTACTTGATTTTCTCTACAGCCAAGTTCCAAGCAGATCTCAGAAAAAGAGGATCTACACATGCTTATTCTTACTACTTGTGAAGTAAAAAAAACCCAATAACACCCCTCACAAAAATGTACATTCTCACCCAACCTTTTTTAGAGCTCTCTTTGTCCAGCTGCTCCTGCTCTTTTCTTGACTTTTCACCTTCTTCAGCAATGGTTTCCATTTCTTTGACCTCAAGCCTACCAGGAAAAAAAATGAGTCAATCAAACTAAAAAGGTTCAGGGACTGCTTTGTCTCAAAATATGATATCTACAAGATGGATCAGGCAAACAAACTAAAGTCGTGTATGTTAATTTTTCTTTTTATGACGTTCAATCCCTTTATGCAGGAGTCAGGATGACTGAACGGAGTTTGAGCATTTACTAGTCAGAGGTCCTTCCTGATGCCTTCTTGGAACTGATGATAGACTGAGTTGTAGACTGGAGATAGATGATGTTGTATCCCTGACCCTCTGTTGAGAAAGGGCTGTTCAATTTTGACATAGATGGACTCTTTGACTCCTCTTTCAAACCAGCGGTCCTCTCTGTCCAGAATGTGGATTTTGCTGTCTTCAAAAGAGTGGCCTTTGTCTTTTAAATGAAGATGGACTGTTCAATCTTGTCCTGATGCGTTTGTTTTCCTATGTTGTGCCATGTGGTTGTGAAATGATTGTTTTGTGTCCCCAAAGTACAGATCTGCACATGTCTCACTGCATTGTACTGCATATACCACGTTGCTCAGCTTATGTCTAGATGTTTTATCCTTGGGGTGGACAAGCTTGTGCCTTAGTATATTCTTGTCAAAATTAAACAGCCTTCTCTCAACAGAGGGGGAGGGATATGACATCATCTATCTCCTGTCTATAACACAGTCCTTTCAGCAGTTCCAAGAAGGCTCCACACCCATTTGCACTACTCAGTGACCCTGAGGATACAGATAAACCTCCAAGTGGCCTCAACTATTCCCTAAAAGAATGCAAATGACCAGCTGTCTACAAGGAATATAAATCCTTCCATTCCCCACCATCCAGTCAGAGCTGAAGAAGCTTCTTGGATGAGAAGCGAAATGTCTTCAAAGAAAAACAAGAACGTCCAGTTGCCTCTTGAAAAAGCATCTTTGGGGCTTGCCTGCCAGTCTTATTCTGCAGATGAATTTGTAGGTTAGACATTTTGTGGACTGATTATTAAAGTACACCCACCTTGGAAACACTGCAGTGTTGGAAGAGGAAAATGGTAAAGTGGGTGTGTCCCTGGATGACAATACAGAGTCCACAGTTCCTGGCCTCTGTTGAAGAAAAGGAGAATCAACATGGCATCCAGAAGGCTAACTACAGTTAGCCTTACAGGATAGACTAAACCGCAAACATGACCAGAAGAGCTCATTCTACTTTATTGTAAAGCTACTTTAACAGTGTTGGTACCACTTTATAAGGATGGATGGATGGATGGATGGATGGATGGATGGATGGATGGATGAATGCATGGATGGATGGATGGATGGACAATCTTCCTCCCTCTAGTATTGATGCAAAACAGGAATGTCCTTAAATAGTTATCCAAAAATAACACATTGCCACTGTCATTCTCTTTATTTACAGTAGTGGCCAAAATTGTGGAAACCTTGTGGGAAAAGTGTATTTTTGAAGTTTGATGGCTAATCACACCACCTTTTTTTTTTTTTTTTGAGTTTCAAGTTAATCCTATTCCACTGCTGGAATGGTCTGATAATAGTCCAGACCTTAACCCAAAGGAAAATCTATGGAGCTGACTAAAGGAACTTGTTAGTCAGAAGCGACCCAGCAATAAAAACCAGTTAACAGAAGCCATCATTCAATTTTGGTTTCACATGGTAACAGCTGCAGAACTAAAAGACTTGGATCACTCCATGGGAAGACGTTGTAAGGCCGTCATTCATGCTAAAGGTTACTCAACTAAGTATTAACTGACATAGTGATCATTTTTGTATATCTCGTTTTTTCTATGCATTTCACTTTTTTCTTCTTTATCCTGTAACTACTCTTCTAATAGCAAATCCTTCCTAAAAGTTAGTGTGTTACATTCTTGATTAAATTATCTCTCCATTGATATATAATTTTATGATATTAGTTCCAAAAAAAAGTGGTGTTATTAGCTAGTTTTAGAAAATACACTTTTCCCAAAAGGTTTCCACAATTTTGGCCACTACTGTATTTAATTTTTATGGCTACCTATCTCAGGCATGTGAGTCTAGGTAGCAAAAAAGTCTAAAACTATTGAAAACAGTTACAATATAATAGAAAAATAAACATACATGGCAGCCGAGAAAAAAATCTAACATGGTATTTGTAAACATAACAAACATGCTACAGTATGTTAATTTCATTAATTTTATATTTGTAATTATATATGTATGTGTGTATACGAATGAACTGGTAGTAAAGGTAAGTGGAACCCACCCCGTATATAATATTGTGTCTGTCTGTCTGTCTGTCTGTCTGTCTATCTATCTATCTATCTATCTATCTATCTATCTATCTATCTATCAGTGGTGGGATTCAAATTTTCTTACTACCGGTTCTGTGGGCGTGGCCTGGTGGGGGTGGCTTGGTGGGGGTGGCAGGGGAAGGATACTGTAAAATCTCCATTCCCACCCCATTCCAGGGGAAGGTTACTGCAAAATCCCCATTTCCTCCCAATCAGCTGGGACTTGGGAGGCAGAGAATAGATGGGGGCGGGGCTAGTCAGAGGTCAGGGGTGGGTTCTACTTACCTTTACTACCGGTTCGCAATGGGGCTGCACGCGCGTGCTTGCTTCACTCGTGCGCGCACACGCTCTTCTGCGCAAGCGCAGAAGCATTTTGATGACATCGGGATCAGTGGGCGGAGCCTCCCACCGGTTTTACTACCTGTTCTATAGAACCGGTGCGAACCGGGGGCAACCCACCACTGATATATATATATTATACACAGATACACAGTACAGGCATCTCAGATTGATAGTGGTCCTGATTTGCTTGAACTTATCATTTAGTCATTTTGGTTCCATTGTCATGCCGAATTTATCATTAGCAGGTTTTTATTAAGATAGGCCATCTAGTCTTACTTAGAACATAATGAATGCCGAACCAACTTACATTTGTCAGGGCTTTTAAGAGTGTCCCACTTCCATCCATGGTGTGAAGAAAATCTTTATAAAACTTCATTTTCACCTTGTTATCTCGGACAATCAGGACGCCAATCCCTTTGAAAGTGAACTCGACCGTCTGTTTGGTGGCAATGGACCTCGAGAAAGACATGAGGGTCTCCCGGACACATCCTTCTACCATCTCCCTGTTGAAGGGGCTGTCCAGGGACAACACAATGAAATTCAGCTGGACAACTGGGATATCACCTAGGAAAGTATAGAAAGGAGAAATGCTCTACAGGCAAGCTGATATCATAGCAATAGCACTTAGACCACAGGTATCAAACTCACCGCGTCACGTTGCTGCCATGTGACATTTTGTGACATTTTTCCCCTTCGTGGATCTGGGGTGGGCGTGGCCTGCACGTGATGCATCCGGGCCGCGGGCCGCCAGTTTGACACCCTTAACTTAGACTTCTATATCACTCTATAATGCTTTACAGCACACTCTGAGTGATTTACAATGTCAGCCTATTGCCCCTAACAATCTGAGTCCTCATTTTACAGACCTCGGAGGGATGGAAGCTGAGTGAACCTCGAGCCCATAGGATCGAACTCCAGGCTGTGGGCAGAGTTAGCCTGCAATGCTGCATTCTAACCACTTGCACAACCATGGCTCCTTGTTAACATACAGGCAACATGTTAGCAGAATATGTTGTCCCAAAGGTTCTTTTCTGAAAGGCAGGTGGACTTTCTTGGGGTTTTTTTTGTCCCTCAAAAACGTTTCCCTTCTCATCCAGGAAGCTTCTTCAGGGTTTTTTCAGAACCGAAAAAACTTCTTGGATGGGAAGGGAAACGTTTTCAAGGGGGGAAAAAACCTAAGAAAGTCCACTTGCCTTTTGGAAAAGCATCTTTGGGACAGTCATGACCTGGATGATTTTGAATCTCTGTAGACAATAACATTATTTATTAATTCACACAATTCTCCCAGGTAGTCTTCGTCTAGACAGCTTCTGGATATGGAACCGTGACAGAATCTTGCTCTTGACTCAGACGAGAAGATATTTTGAAACCCTCTTAATACTTCAGCAACTGACATCATAAATATACCAAAACCACGCTTGATGTTGGAGGATGATCCAGGAGTAGTTCTGGAACCAAGATGTAAGCAGTCTAGGGGCCTGTGTCAAAGGTGTGGTTTTGTTTCAAAAGGCAACTGGACTATTTTTTGAGGAACAAGAAAACGACATTTCACTTCTCATCCAATAAGCTTCATCCATTCTGAAGATACCTATCTTTCCATCCTCCCACCATCACAACGGATGAGGCATCTTGGATGAGGAGCAAAAGGTCTTCTTCTTGTTCCTCAAAATAAAAACCCAGTCTAGCTGTCTTTTGAAAAAGCAAATTTGAGGCAACTATGACCTGGATGACTGAGAATCTCCATAGGGGCTCTACGTGTCAGGGAATTGCGCAGCAGGTGTCCAAATGAAGTCACAGACTCTGACACAAACTTGTAGTAGTTTTATATAAATAAATACATTTACAGCTATATTTAAGTCAGTCAATATAGTCAAGGCAAACAGAAGCATTGTGAAGTAAATCCTCACAGGAAAATCATCGTGAGGTAAATTACAGAGCACACAGGAGAAAAAGGCGGGCAACAAGGACAGTCCCCCTTTAACCCACAACAACCAATCACAGCATAGATTGCCTCACACAGGAGCCAGATCTTTCTCTCCAACCAAACAACTTCGTGTTCTGACTCATCATACCACTCCGCTGTTTCAGCTACTAAATTTAAATATCGTTACAGACACCTAGAGCCCATAGGGATCCAGTCAATCAATAACTGTAATGATATGCAGAAATGGCCTTGGGAGACAGAAACAGGAGCCGTAACCTAGACGACAGTCTGATAAAATAAATAAGTCTTTTAAAATGATTTATGTTGTTTGGTGGGTAACTGGATTGTATAAAGGGTTTGGATTTGAATGCCTATGGAGATTCTCAGTCATCCAGGTCATGGTTGTCCCAAAAAGGTCCTTTTTCAAGAGGCCCCTGGACTTTCTGGTTTTTTCTTTGAAGAGATTTGAAGATTTAGATTTGAAGGAAGAGGAAAACCTTGAAACTGAATTTCTCACCCGGAATGCGTATTTTGTTGAATTTTAGTCCGTGGATCTGGGCGAGTTTCTCCGATAGAAGGAAGACAGGCCGCTGAAGGAGGACACATTTGTTGGTGCCAACGTGCAGTTTCTCTCTAAGGAAGGAGAATGTCCCAAGGCCAGGAATTTGGACACCCTACAAAAGAAGGAGCCCTAAGTAAGAGCTGGAACAGCAACACGGTGAAGGCTCCTGAGTCCCAACCTACGTTACGGGTAGTCCTTGAATTACGACAACAATTGAGTCCAAAATTTCAGCTGCGAAGCAAGACAACTATTAAGGCAGTTTTGTCCCATTTTATGATCTTTCTTGGCACAGTTGTTAAGCAAATCACTGCTGTTGTTAACTGAATCTCTGCAGTTATTTAGCAAATCTGGCTTTCCCATTGGTTTTTCTTGTCGGAAGCCATCTGGGAAGGTTACAAATGATGATCATGTGACCCCAGGACGTGATTAACTGCCATAAAGCCAGTTGCCAAGTTCCCCAATTTTGATCATGTGACCATGGGAATGCGGCAATGGTTGTAAGTATAAAAACCGGTCATAAGTCAGCGCCTTTGTAACTTCAAATGGTCACTAAATTAATGGTTGTATGTTAAGGGCTATCTGTACAGTACAAGCTGAAGAGTCAGAATATGTATCTTATTATTAGGCACAAATGTAACTCAGCACCACCAGTGTTGTCCTCTACAAACATCAGCAAAATAAGGATATGAACAGAAGTGGGTTTCACATAATTTTACCACCGGTTCACCGTGCACTGAAAATGTGTGTGTGTGTGTGTGTGTGCATGCGCGTGGCCTTCCGCGCATGCACTTTGCTCGCTCACGCGGTTTGCAAGCATGTGCATGGCTTAGAAAAGGTGGCTAAATAAGACGACACAGGTTGCCACTACTGGTTCACCTGAACTGATCCAAACCAGTTGACTAACACCACTGGATATGAACTTTAGTCCAGTGGTGGGTTTCAAAATGTTTTACTACCGGTCCTGTGGGCGTGGCCTGGTGGGCGTGGCCTGGTGGGCGTGGCAGGAGAAGGATATGGTAAAATTTCCATTCCCACCCGACTCCAGGGGAAGGATACTGCAAAATCTCCATTCCCACCACACTCCAAGGGAAAGATACTGCAAAATCTCCATTCCCAGCCCAATCCAGGGGAACAATACTTCAAAATGTCCATTCCCACCCCAATCCAGGAGAAGGATATTGCAAAATCTCCATTCCCACCCCACTCCAGGGGAAGGTTACTGCAAAATTCCCATTTCCTCCTGATCAGCTGGGACTTGGGAGGTAGAGAATAGATGGGGGAGGAGTTCAGCGGTTCAAATCCCTAGTGCCGCGTAACGGGGTGAGCTCCCATTACTTGTCCCAGCTTCTACCAACCTAGCAGTTCGAAAGCACGTAAAAAATGCAAGTAGGAAAAATAGGGACCACCTTTGGTGGGAAAGGAACAGCGTTCCGTGCGCCTTTAGCGTTTAGTCATGCCGACCACATGATCATGGAGATGTCTTCGGACAGTGCTGGCTCTTCGGCTTTGAGACGGAGATCAGCACCGCCCCCTAGAGTCAGGAATGACTAGCACATATGTATGAGGGGAACCTCTACCTTTACCTCTAACTAAAAGTAATGAATACGGTACCTAGTTTTGAAGAATGTAAGTAGAAAAATTGACAAAAAGTCCTACCTTATTCATTGATAGTTGCTTCTCAACAAACTCAGAAACGGTGTCCCAAATATTAACAACATCTGAAACGTAAAGCACACATATTTTTGAACACACTTTTTACACAATTCTAAAAAGAGGAAGAATCTCTTAGGTCTTAGGTAGAAGTTCACTGAACTGATTTATTGCTGGATAGATTTAATTTATATCCATGACAATCAGTCAGACTCTTGATGATTTATATAAGTACAGGTGGTCCTTGACTAATAACCACAGTTGAGCCCAAAATTTCTGTTGTTAAGCAAGACAGTTAACTGAGTTTTGCCCCGTTTACAACTTTTCTTGCCATGGTTGTTAAGTGAGTCACTGCCCTAAGTTGTTAAGTGAATCTGGCTTCCCCATTGACTGTGCCTGTCAGAAGGTCACAATAGGTAATCACATGATCCCAGGACTTTACAACCGTCATAAATACAAGTCAATTGCCAAGCATTTGAATTTTGATCATATGACTATGGGGAATCCTGCAACGTTCATAAGTGTGAAAAATGATCGTAAGTCACTTCCTTCAGTGCCGTTGTAACTTTGAACAGTCACTACATGGACTGTTGTAAGTTCAGAACTACCTGTATACATAATGACAACTCAATACAATATTCATGGCAAAAGCAGCATTAAAAAAACGCAGCGATCAACCAGTTTTCTCACTGATGTCTTCTCAATCACCACCGACTCTATGAAACAATTTGGTATTTAAGTTTCCAGATGGTCAATCATGTGGGAACAATCGCAACTGCACAAGGAGACTGTTCCACATGGCAGGGACTGAACCTGAAAAAACAGCCTCTGCAATCCTCAGAGGAGGTAAGCTCTTCTGAGTAAATCTATGTTTTGCAATTGACCGGTGGTGATTTTTGTCAATGCCGATACTGTTCAAGTGGTGCTCCAGTTGTTCTGGGATTGCAACAGTGGTGAAATCCAAATTTCTTTACTACCGGTTCTGTGGGCGTGGCTTGGTGGGTGTGGCAGGGGAAGGATACTGCAAAATCTCCAATCCTACCCCACTCCAGAGAAAGGATACTGCAAAATCCCCATTCCCTCCCCACTCCTGGGGGAAGGATATTGCAAAATCTCCATTCCCACCCCACCCTGGGGCCAGCCAGAGGTGGTATTTGCCAGTTCTCCAAACTACTCAAAATTTCTGCTACAGGTTCTCCGAACTGCTCAAAATTTCCGCTACTGGTTCTCCGAACTACTCAAAATTTCCGCTACTGGTTCTCCACAACCTGTCATAATCTGCTGGATTTCACCCCTGGATTGTACCCAAGGCGCCTATCACCATTGATAGAAGAGCTTCTAAAAGAGCCTTGGTGGCGCAGCAGACTAAAGTGCTGTTAACTAGCACCAGCTACCTGCAATTACTGTAAGATCGACTCTCACCAGGCTCAAGGTTGACTCAGCCTTCCATCCTTCCGAGGTAGGCAAAATGAGGACCCAGATTGTGGGGGCAATAAGATGACTTTGTATAAAAAAGAACACCACTTACGGGGTCCGAAAGCCCTACTAAGCAGGTATACAGAAAAGTATGAAGGCTATTGCTTAACGCATTGTAAGCCGCCCTGAGACTCCAGAGAAGGGCGGCATATAAATCGAACCAATAAATAAATACCAGTGGTGGGTTTCAAAATTTTTTACTACCAGTTCTGTGGGTGTGGTTTGGTGGGCGTGGTATGGCTTGGTGGGCGTGGCTTGGTGGGCGTGTCAGGGGAAGGATACTAATCCCACCCCATCATGGGAAAGGATACTGCAAAATCCCCATTTCCTCCCGATCAGCTGGGACTCGGGAGGCAGAGAATAGATGGGGGTGGGGCCAGTCAAAGGTGGTATTTACCGGTTCTCTGAATTACTCAAAATTTCCACTATCGGTTCTCCAGAACTGGTCAGAACCTGCTGAAACCCACCTTTTTTTTTTTTAATTTTATTTATATACCGCCCTTCTCCCGGAGGACTCGGGGCGGTGTACAGCCAAGATTAAAAACATAAATATACAATATCATAGTTAAAATTAATTAAAATCATTAAATAGTTTTGGCCAAATTTTAAAACCCAATATTAAAACCCAATTTAAAATCATTCAGTTAGACAGCCCCGCCTGTCGGAACAGTAGGGTCTTGAGGGCACAGAGAAAGGCCCGGAGATCGGAGATGTTATGAATATCCGGGGGCAATTCATTCCAAAGGGCAGGAGCTCCGACAGAGAAGGCTCTCCTCCTGGGTATTGCCAGCCGACATAACTTGGCCAACGGTACCCTGAGGAGTCCCGCTCTGTGGGAGCGGACTGGTCGGTGGGAGGCTGTTGGTGGCAGAAGGCGGTCCCGTAAATATCCTGGTCCTATGCCATGATTGCTTTGCTCTCTTTTGCTAGTTATATATAACAGCGTTGA
Organism: Arizona elegans; assembly: GCA_022577455.1. NCBI lineage: Eukaryota > Metazoa > Chordata > Lepidosauria > Squamata > Colubridae > Arizona > Arizona elegans. Next base: position 8,612,479 of record JAKOOJ010000025.1, on the reverse strand, counting down.
AAGGGACCTTGGAGGTCATCTAGTCCAACCCCCCTGCTCATGCAGGGGACCTGTACTAGGGGATTCGAACCGTCAAACTGCCAATCTCTCTGATTGACAAGCTCAGTGTCTTAGCCACTGAGCCACCTAGGCTAATTAAAAGTGGTGGATCCAGTTATTGGTCTTCTATTTTGCAGGCCTTCGTATTTTATTACTTTCTCCAATTATGATGATAATTAGGGTTCATTGCAGAGTCAGCCAGATCTTTAAACTTAAACTGGATCTTTTTATCTGCCCGATGACTCCTTCCCTGATGACCTGAGGCAGGTAGATCTTATTTGATGGTGTCAAAGGCATCACTGCAGAGTATAAACTGTTCCAGGTAAAGTTACCTTTTGTCAATTGGCTGATGTGGATTTTGTCAAGGCTGACGGTGTTCGAGGGGTGCTTCAGATGGTTTGGGATTGCAACCAAGATGCCAATTAACCCAATGGAGACAGTTTGGAATAGTGGTTAAGGCACCAGGCTAGAAAGCAGGAGACTGAGAGTTCAAGTCCCGCCTTAGGCATGAAAGCCAGCTGGGTAATTTTGGGCCAATCACCAGGAACCTGTAAATTCTAGTCCCGCCTTAGCCATGAAAGTCGATGGGTGACTTTGGACCAATCACCAGGAATCTATGAATTCTAGTCCCGCCTTAGCCATGAAAACCGATGGGTGACTTTGGGCCAATCACTGGGAACCTGTGAATTCTAGTCCTGCTTTAGCCATGAAAGCCAGCTGGGTAATTTTGGGCCAATCACCAGGAACCTGTGAATTCTAGTCCCACCTTAGCCATGAAAGTCGATGGGTGACTTTGGACCAATCACCAGGAATCTATGAATTCTAGTCCCGCCTTAGCCATGAAAACCGATGGGTGACTTTGGGCCAATCACTGGGAACCTGTGAATTCTAGTCCTGCTTTAGCCATGAAAGCTAATGGGTGACTTTGGTCCAATCACCGGGAACCTGTGAATTCTAGTCCCGCCTTAGCCATGAAAGCCGATGGGTGACTTTGGGCCAATCACCAGGAACCTGTGAATTCTAGTCCCGCCTTAGCCATGAAAGCCGATGGGTGACTTTGGGCCAATCCCTCTCTCTCTCAGCCCCCGCATCTCACAGGGTTGAGGAAAATGGGAGGAGGAAGGTGTGCCAGATATGTTCACCTCCTTCAGTTATTTGTAAAGATAATAAAGGCTGGATACAAATAAACAAAATAAATAAAAAACATATAAGCCCTCCTTCAAATCAAGCTCAACTCCTGATAAGTATGGCGTGCAGCTGTCTACCGAGAAGCAAACACATCACTGTCCTCTTTGCGGAATGGCCTTTATCTCCCTGCAGTCTAATTTTACAGCCCTGAAATCTCCGTGTTGTCTCCCACCTGATATTATCCAGGACTGACCCTGCTTAGCTTTTTTTGAGAGCAGCCAAAATAGCTTGCTGCTGCCATCTAGTGATAAACTAAGGCAAATTCTCTTGAGTTCCGTCTCTTTCAGGGTACTGAAAGAGAAAGAAATTAACAAAATTATTAAGGGTAAAGAAGAAACAGAATATTTTTTGATATGGGACATATTCTATCAATAGCTAGATAACAGAAACAGAAGTTAGAAAGGAGGAGATATAAGTGGAGAAAATGGTATAGAGGATAGTTGTTAAAGAAGAGGATGCTAAATGTTAAGTATTAATGTTATTATACTATTATGTTATTATATTATTAATATGATGGTGATGACCTATCGCAACGAAGATATATAATATGACTATTTAAACATAATTGTACCCAGAATACACAGTTTGATGGAAATTGAATGTTATATAAATAAAAATAAAACATAAAAAAAAAAGAAATTGACAAAATTAAATTTAGCAGAAGAGATACAGTAATAATAAGTAGGTAAATATTTGAATAAGCTTCATAAAAGAATAATAGCACCCATAATACTAATACCAATAATAACACCATAATTGGTAATTATCCAATTATTAGATTTTGAAAAAAGAGCAAACCTCATCCACCACCTTGGCTTAACTGGGCCTGTTTTGCCTGAAAGAATACTTATTTCCATGTCATATTCTCAGAAACTTCCTGTCATATTCCAACACCGAGACCTAGTTTAAAAACTAGGTTTTTTTTTTTACAGATATACCCAGACAAAGCATTCAAATCCCATCTCTATCTATCTATATCTATCTATCTATCTCTATCTATCTCTATCTCTATCTATCTATTATTATCTATATCCATATCTATCTATCTATCTATCTATCTATCTATCTATCTATCTATCTAAGCTATCTAGCTATATATATATTTCTCTTTAGCCAGGTTCTTCCTACGTAAACCAAGATTTTTATGCAGCCCTAGTTCAGTGAAATCCCAATCCACTAGTTTCTAGGCTTTTTTTCCCCCCAGCAGCCAGAGACTAATGGGTGTTTGCTGGCTGCTGGAAAAAAAAAAAAGCCTAGAAACTAGTGGATTGGGATTTCACTGAACTAGGGCTGCATAAAAATCTTGGTTTATGTAGGAAGAACCTGGCTAAAGAGAAATACACATAAAGGCCTACAAAAAGAAAAGAAAACAAATCTATATCTATCTATCTATCTATCTATCTATCTATCTATCTATCTAATCTATCTATTATCTATCTATCTATATCTATATCTATCTATCTATCTCTATCTCTATCTGTCTCTATCTATTTATCTATATCTATCTATCTATCTATCTATCTATATCTATATCTCTATATCTCTATCTATATATCTCTATCTATCTATCTCTATCTATCTATCTATCTCTATCTATCTATCTATAATCTATTATCTATCTATCTATATCTATCTATATCTATATCTACATCTCTCTATCTCTATCTCTATCTCTATCTATCTATTATCTATCTATCTATATCTATCTATCTATATAATCTATTATCTATCTATCTATATCTATATCTATATCTATCTATACCTATATCTATCTATCTATCTATATCTATATCTATCTATCTATCTCTATCTCTATCTGTCTCTATCTATTTATCTATATCTATCTATCTATCTATCTATCTATATCTATATCTCTATATCTCTATCTATATATCTCTATCTATCTATCTATCTCTATCTATCTATCTATAATCTATTATCTATCTATCTATATCTATCTATATCTATATCTGTCTCTATCTATCTTTTATCTATTATCTATTATCTATTATCTATATCTATCTATTTATAATCTATTATCTATCTATATCTATCTATATCTATATCTGTCTCTATCTATCTTTTATCTTTTATCTATTATCTATTATCTATATCTATCTATACATACATACATGCATACATATATATTAGTGCAACAATTAAATGAACTTTACCTTCGGAAGTGAGCTTGGGCAGGGTTATAAAGAGGTTCTTGCCCGCCTGTGTGATTGCATTTTGGATCGTGTCCAACATTGTTTGCATCCTCGGCCCAATTTATCTTAACGAAGTGAAAAAAGCCACGCGGGGGATGGAGGCACCGAAGCTGATCCTTTTAATGCCGGGTGGGAAAAGTTGCTGTCAACATTTCTTTTGAAGTCTTCGTCCTCCTGGTCGACTTGATTTTTTATTTTATTTTATTTTTTAAAGCCCGGCCTTAGCGAGCTCGCCCCATTCCCCTTCTCTTGCTCTCCTCCTCCTCCTCCTCCTCCCCATCAATGCAAGGAGCGAAACTCGGCGCCTGGAAGGAGAGAAGGGCGAAGAGCGAGAGAAACTCTGCGAAACGCAGGGCATTTCCCAGCGCTGGGGGTGGGCGGGGCTGATGGAAGGGAGGGGCGGGGCTCGTCGCTAGGACGCGCGTCTCCCTCCACTGGTTACCAGGGGTGACGTCACAATGGAGGATTCCTCGCCCGGCTTTTGTGTTGAATTGGCCGTTCGATTTAGAAGCCTCCAGCCTCTTTTAGAGTCGGTCTCTTCCAGGGTGGATCATGGGATGAAAAACAAAAAAAAGTTGGTACACAAAGCAACAAGGACATGATCAAAGGAGGACTGATACTAAGATAGCCTGTTTGTTTGTTTGTTTGTTTGTTTGTTTGTTTGATTGATTGATTCTTTCTTTTGATTATGAGCTAACAGATCGTTTCGACTCTTAGCGACCACATACATAGAGATTCTCCAGAGTGATCTGTTCCTAAATTCGTCCTTCACATCTTTCTTCCAAAGCAGCCTCTTCACCTTGCTACTGGTTGTCCCCTTCTGCTATCTATCTGTCTATCATCTATCATCTCCCTCCCTCCTATCTATCTATCTATCTATCTATCTATCTATCTATCTATCTATCCATCCAGTGGTGGGATTCATGTAATTTAACAACCGGTTCTCTGCCCTAATGACTTCTTCCAACAACCAGTTTACCAAACTGTTCAGAAGGTTAATAACCAGTTCTCCCGAAGTGGTGCGAAGTGGCTGAATCCCACCTATCTATCTATCTATCTATCTATCTATCTATCATCTATCTATCTCTATTTAACATCCTATCATCTATATCTACAGTATCATACCTCCTTCTCTATATCTATTTATCATATCTATTCATCCAATCACTCAATCGTTCCCAGCATTAGGCTCTTCTCCAGTGTGTCCTCCCTTCTCATTAGGTGGCCAAAGGATTTGAGTTTCCTCTTCAGGATCTGGCCTTCTAAAGAGCAGTCACAGTTGATCTCCTCTAGGACTGACCGGTTTGATTGTCTTGCAGTCCAAGGGGCTCGCAGGAGTTTTCTCCAGCACCAGAGTTCAAAGGCCTCAATTCTTTGGCGCTCAGCCTTCCTTATGGTCCAACTTTCACAGCCATCCATTGCAACTGGGAAAACCACAGCCTTGACTATACACACTTTTGTTGGCAGGGTGATGTCTCTGCTTTTTAGATTTGCCATAGCTTTCCTTCCCAGGAGCAAGTGTCTTTTAATTTCTTGGCTGCAGTCCCCATCTGCGGTGATCTTGGAGGCTAGGAAAATAAAATCTGTCACTACCTCAATTTCTTCCCCATCTATTTGCCAGGACATGGTGCTTAACATAAAGCTAATCGTTGCTAACAAACTGAAACTTCAAAACTTTCTGTCAATAGAAACGAGGTGAGGGCAGTCATGCATCAGCTTGGTATGAATAAATTAATTGTAATAAGTTACAATTATCTCGGAAAATGGAAACTTGCCCATACTGTATATGACAATAGCAAAGCACTTAGATTTATATACTGCTTCATACTGCTTTTACAGCACTCTCTAAGCGGCTTAGAGTCAGCATATTGCCCCCAACAATCTGGGTCCTCATTTTACCCACTTCGGAAGGATGGAAAGATGAGAAAGCCTTGAGCCGGTGAGATTTGAACTGCCGAACTGCAGCTAGCAGTCAGCTGAAGTAGCCTGCAGTACTGCAACTCTAACCACTGCGCCACCTCAGCTCTCGACAAACGAAGAAAAGTGGACTAAAATATGAGAAATCTAAAATTCTGCCAGAAATATTAATTTCATAGCTGTTAATTATCTTACTTATTCATGCTTGTTCAATGTACTAGTTTCATCCTCTCCTTAAATCAGTTTGGCGTATGTCTCATTAATGAGGATAAATTATTTGAAATATTCAGATATGCAAGATTAAGCCTAAGACCACTACATTTTTGCTGCTCTTGAATCACTCAGGTGAGATGGCAGTGTAGAAATTAGATGGATGGATAGCCAGGCAAAACTCTTTTATAGTTTGGTTCTGCTGAAAAAAGTACGTAAATTTTTGAGCAACACTGTACTGCAGATGCAAAAGTTAGAAGACATCGCACTATAGGATTCAAATTATATTCGTCCATCAGCAAACCATTGATCAGTTTTTAAAAAGATGCTTATGTGTTTATCTTTATTCACGATTGCCTATTCCATACATAAAGATAGGGCTGTCCTAAATGATTGTGGCAGCTTGGCTTTTAAATCTTTTGTCTTCTGATATTCTCTTTTAAAGAGAGGGGTAGACTGAAGCAAGAATTCTCTCCTGCTGCCATTGGTGAAACCTTCCAATGAATCTCGACTTCACATATGAATTTGGGTTCTATGCTCAAGAATGACCATGCAAGCATGTCAAGAAAGAAACCGCAAGGTTTCACTGATAACTCCCAAGCCAACATTGAAGACAGCTGAATTTAACGTTCAGAATTCAGAAATACGTTCTTGGCAGTCCATCCATACTAAAATCTTAGGTGGCAATGAGCACAACACATGGCAGGACGGAAGGCTGGTTTGAAAATGAGGCTGGAACAAATTTTTCCCCAAGTCTTATAAAAAAGCGGGACAGTATCTAGTCTTCTGCTGTTGATCTCCTCCTCCCGCCACCGCAAAAGCACCCATGCTGGCTGGGGAATTTTGGGAATTGAAGTCCAAAGTCTTAAAAGTTGCCAAGGTTGGACACCCTCTGCTCTATAGTTTTTAAGATGCTGGGCCAGACTTATGGGCAACCAACTAGAACCTGCTTCACTTTTGAAGGGGCAGACTGACCGTTGTGCAAGGGTCAGTTTCCCTATTCCTCTAATCAAGAGGCATTTTGATGCCCTCTCCCCACAGAATGTGCCCACTCCTTTTTAGAGGTGGCTCTCAATTGCCCTCCAAAAAATGAATCCATGGCCATTACACATCAAGCTTCTGCATTATATAAATAAGTCTTGGAGAAATCTTGTTCAACAGATTGATGAGTCAACCATAGCAACTTACATTCTTGAAAGAGGAAAGAATTCATGGGACAGTCCTCATATCGTCAGCCAGTCCTTCAGAGCAGGCTGTTAAGATAGATGTCCTGTTGGCCCATACTCCATTGTCACCCGTTTATGCTAAAAAAGTACCCAGATAGAATTAATCAGGAATATATAAAGGTAAAGGTAAAGATTCCCCTCGCACATATGTGCTAGTCATTCCCGACTCTAGGGGGCGGTGGTCATCTCCTTTCAAAGCTGAAGAGCCAGTGCTGTCCAAAGACGTCTCCGTAGTCATGTGGCCGACATGGCTAAACTACAAAGGCACATGGAACGCTGTTACTTTCCCACCAAAAGTGGTCCCTATTTTTCTAGTTGCATTTTTTATGTGCTTTCGAACTGCTAGGTTGGCAGAAGCTGGGAAAAGTAACGGGAGCTCACCCTGTTATGCGGCACTAGGGATTCGAACCGCTGAACTGCCAACCTTTCGATCGACAAGCTCAGCATCTTAGCCACTGAGCCACCACGTCCCTCAGGAATATACAGTCAGAAGGATATATGTTTGTCATGGCTACTGATGAAACTATTTGTTTTGAACATGAAAACCAAAGTAATCAAGTCAACTATTGTAAGCAGAATTAACCGAACAGGACAATGATTAACAGTAACAGAGTTGGAAGGGACCTTGGAGGTCATCTGGTCCAACCCACTGCTCACGCAGGAGACCTGTACTAGGGATTCGAACCACCGAGCTGCTGACCTTTCTGATCGAAAGTCTCTTAGCCACTGAGCCACCTAGATGTCTAGATGACATCTAGAAGTCATACAAGCTATTATACAAAGCATAAACAAACATGTTCCATAACAACTTCAGTCTGGAAAAAAAAACAAATCAAAAGGTTTATTCTTGTTAATATTATTGACCATGTTTTCTGTACACATCATAGATTTCCTGGTTTATAGTTTTTTAACTTGAAAACAGGAGATGCTGCAATGACTACTCTTTAGGATTTAATTTTAAAGCAAAGTCCCAGAAATATTACAAAAGCTGGAATGGGGTGGGGTTCCTCACTTCATCTCAAATTTAGGCATTCATCCAGATGTTCCTTCAGCAAACTCGGGATATTGCATCTTTTAAGCTCTGTCTGCTTGTTCGAGTGGACTCCCAAGAAACTGACTCGGGATTATGTTTTCCAAAAAGAAGGGTTCTGAGTTAGTCTTCTTTGGAAATTCTCGTACCTGAAAGAAAGGGGGAGAAAGAGAAAATGTGGATAAATTAAAATTTTATAATAAAGCCATTTTGTATTTTTAATTTTTAAGTTGATCAAACAATTCTGACAATGATTAACCAGATTAACACTCTGAAATTATGATTATTCTGGTTCAGTGCAGGAATGAGGAAACACCTACTGCTTAAGAAGTACTATATCTTACCATTTCAGAACTACATTTGCAGGAATAAAAGCTTCTGATGGGTTGGGTGTCATTTGGGCCTGAGTAACAGCAAAGGAGGACGCGAAGTTATAAAAATTGTCTAACATCTTTTGAGTGAACTGAAAAAAAATAATAAAAACGTGTTAACCATTTCCACCTTTGTAGTCGTCTCTACTGCAATTCTTAGAACAGATTGAGCTATTTTTTTTAATGTACAGTATTTGAACATTGCCATAAGGACTTCTCAGGGTTAATAGCAACAACAAAACAAAACACCTTTCAATAATAAAGACAATAATACACTGTAAAAAACCAACGATAACAGGTAACACCATCCCTATTATTCCCCAAATGCTGTTCAAAGTATCTTCTGCTCTGTTCTGTTCCATTCCGTTCTGTTCCTTTCCTTTCCATTCTATTTTCCACTCTACACTGTATTCTATTTGGTTCCGTTCCGTTCCGTTCCATTCCATTCCATTCCATTCCATTTTCTATTCTACATTCTATTGTTCTGTTCTGTTGTATTCTGTTCTGGTCTGCTCTACCAAGGTTCTGGTACTGCTCTACCAGTTTTCTAGAAAACACCATTTACTGAGGCAAAAAACTCCACCTATATTTGCAATTACCTCTGTGAATGAATTGACTGATGATACAGCAGCACTTGCTATAGGAGTCTGTTGAGCCAAGAGTTCCAGCAGCTCCACAGAAATCCCAATCTGGGCCACAGATGGCATTTGAGGGATAGTCATGGCTCCAAACGGATGCTGACTGCCTTTACCTAAAAGGAACACACCACAGCTACCCTAATGCATTGGTCTGCTTCTCAACGCAACGCAATTACAGTTACTGTAATGGTATGAAACAAAGAACAATTAATGAAACATTAAAATACAGCTAGTTCTCGATTTACAGCAGTTCTTATAAAATAGCTACTGTATCTGAAACAAAATAAACCCCACTGCTAGGAAGCGCAGCTAAACAGTCCCCATGAAGATGAATATTTTAAAAAAGGGGACGGAAAGCAATCCATTATTTATATTTGTTTTCATCAAATAGAAAAGTGCAAATAGGGGGACTTCGGCAATCTGTGAAAGTATAGCGATTGCCCATCTGTGCCCTGTAAGTGTACACACTTATACACACTTGTATTCCCCTCTCTTACCAGATTTTAGACCAGAAATTTTAAAAATGGCACTTGGTTTTTCATTCGTGACAAATCCAAGGAGCTGCCACACGGCCACACCATTCTCGTCAGGATAGCAGAAGTAGACCGATCCGCCCATACCCTCTGGAAAAGGCACGGTCCCCAGCATGAACACCACCACATGATTGATTTTCTCATAGTCGGGCAAGTTAAACACAAATTTGTCCTCTGCTACTTGCTGTGCCACTGTTTGAACCTATAAAAAAAATTATTTAGAAAATGTATGTGGCCATCTAACTCATGGTGACTTCAAATAGTTTACAGAAATAAAACCCCAATACAATATCCCATAAACCCCACATCCTCTGACGAGAACAATCAATCAGCCATTTGATAGGATCCATATCACCCTGGGCCCCTTGGCAAAACCATGTCTTCAGGGCCTTTTAAAAGAGTGTCAAGATGGGCCCCAACTTATTTCCACAGGTATGATGTTCCATAGGGAGTCAGCCACCAGAGAAGATTCTTCTTTTTGGTCCCATTAGATGGACCCAGGGGTGAAATTCATTTACCTTCCCTACCAGTCCACAAATGTGCACGTGCCACATCGTCCACCCATGCACAAAGCCTCCTGCGCATGCGCAGAGGCTGAAAATCATCGCAAAAGAATGGATATCATGATGTCCATGTGGGTGGGCGGAGCCTTCCACAGCCACCGCTACCAGTTCACCCGAGCCAGATAGAACCTGCTGAATTTCACCCCTGGATGTACCTCCCTAAGACAGGAGACCTGCAACATCCTTCCTGCTCCTGTGGGTCAGGTAGATGTAATTGGGAAATGATGGTCCTCCAAATAACCTGGTCTCAGGCCATGTAGGGCTTAAAGATGACAACCAGCACCTTGAATTGGACCTGGACCTGGAAGCAAACTGGCAGCCAATGCGATTCTCGCAGGAGAGGTGACACATGTGCAAATCTAGACCTGCACAAAACGATGGGGGCTGCCATATTTTAAACCAATTGAAGCTTGCGGATACTTTTTAAGGGAAGCTCCACGTAGACCATTAAATGGGAACCTGCTTTTCCCCAGTTTTGCTTATCAAAGAGTTCAATAATCATAGCTCTTTACATCTCAGGGTTATTTATCCATTCCATTTGAATAGTCCAGGCAGTTTCCGCACAACAAGAGTCACTTTACTTTGCTTTAAAAAGTAAAGAACCGGCTTTTCCCCTGAGCAAATGTTTAGGCTAATTGGCTCACGTCGCAATACATCACTTTGTGCGCTTTGGTTCCTCCCTGCTCTAGCCTTCTGCTCAATGGAATCCATATGTAGCACACTTCTCAATTAGCAGGTTCAGCATGATCTCTGACATGCTTAAGCCACCTGATCAATCAGTCCAACTCATGAAAAAAGCGATTTCCACTGAAAATGCAATGCATCCAAATGAATGAGGAAAGCGTCACTGTAAATACCCTGTTTCCCCCAAAATAAGACATCCCCTGATAATAAGCCCAATCGGGCTTTTGAGTGCATGGCAATAAGGCCAAGTGCTTATTTCAGGGTTCAAAAAAATATAAGACAGGGTCTTATTTTCGGGGAAACACAGTAATGGCCACATCTGCAATAACCACAAGTTGTTAATTTGCTCTTCAGACACGTTTTTTTAATACCAAAATTAGTTAAAGTAGAATGCAAGCATTGGGTTCAATTTCGCAGCTTGAAAAAGTTAGGTTTTGCATGAAAGATTGCAAGCCCAACATCCAATTGCAAATATCGGGCTGCAACCTTTCGTGCAAAACCTCCGATCTGCAATATAAATTGTGCAATTAGTGGTGGTGAAGGATGTCACTTTTTGAATTCATCCCTGAAGGATATATATATATCATATATATCAACTCAGCTCAAGAGTCCCTTATTGTTGTCTATTTCTGAGGGGAAAACTTATACATACATCGGACATGAGGCTCCTATTTCAAGAATATATATATATATATATATATATATATATATATATATATATATATATATATATATATATAAATATATATGAACATATATATATATAAAGAATATATATATATACATATATATATATATATATATATATATATATATATATATATATATATATATATAAAAAGAATATATATATATACATTCTTGAAATAGGAGCCTCATGTCCGATGTACGTATAAGTTTCCCCCTCAGAAATAGACAACAATAAGGGACTCCGTCTCTTGAGCTGCGTTTTTTTAAAAATCAGTTAAGGAAGGCATAAGGCCTGTTGAAAACTTCCATAAATGCAATTTTAAGTTTGTAAATTCCCGTCATGAGTTGCACATCACTTCAGACCCTTCCTCGTCTACCCCCCCTTCAGGCACCATTTGATACACTGGGACTACAGCTCCCACCAACCCACAACAGAAACGGCTGCCCAAGGGGTGATGGGAGTTGTAGTTTCAAGACATCGGGTCCCCTCGAGCCGCAAACCGCAGGAGGCGGTGCTTAAGAGTCGCCCCGCCATTGCTCACCATAGAAACCCCAAAGGGCCAGCCGGCCCTCTCGTTTCCATGGTCACCACTTCTTCTCCTTCTCTCTCCCCCCCTCCCCTCCGTTGCCATGGAGATCCAGGCCGAGGAGCCCGCCCACTCCATCCTCCGAGGCCACAGGCTGGAGCCACTCACCAGCCTCCCCGCAACCAAGCAACCAAACATGGCGGCGCCGGCGCCAGCACCCCGGCTTGGTCCTCCGAGGTGGCCTTTCTAGACGCCTACAAGCCCCCGGACGAACAGCCCGATGGCCCTCGTGACACCCACTCCCACCCCAAGGAAGTACATCCGGGGCAGGCGGAAGGAGAAAATTATTAAAAACATAGGTGGAAGCTCACGGCAAAAGGACTTCATCTCCCAGCATGCAGAGCAGCAGAACATTTGGTCCGTTTCTATAGGAATCTCCGCAGCGGAGGCCGAAGAGTCTGTTGGGAAATGTAGGCTGGAGGCTGTGAAAGGGGCGGAGGATATGTGTGAGCATGAAGATAACGAAATTAAGTTCCTTTATGAAACTGTATTTTGCTTTTATACTTCGACTTGGGAGGTGTAATTCCTTCCTTCCTTCTTTCCTTCCTGGAAAAGAAACTTACGGAATGCAGCTTTATTATCTCCCTGCAAATAAGAGACTTCATTATCTCTTTCTATTGTGGAGGGAATGGGCAAGCTTTCCGATTTCACAGAATTCTTTAGGTGCACAAAAGGCATCAAAACTGGAAGTCTCCGCATTTACCATTTTTTTCCTGTCCCGATAATATTTCTGCCTCAGTGAAAGCAGGCTGTCAAAAAGCAGGCCTACTGATCCTTTTTTTTTTGGTCATTTGTTCATTTTCCTGAAGCAAAATGAAAAGATAGGTCTTGCATAAAAAGAGCATGACCTCTATGGTAGTCCTCTACTTACAATCATTCCTTTAGTGACCATTTCAAGTTACAATGGCACTGAAAAAAATGACTTTATCATGGGTTTTCACTTACCAATTCAGGCTCTTGGCAACTGACATGTATTTATGACAGTAACACTGCCCTGGGGTCATATCATAGAATAGAATTAGAATTAAATTAAAATTAAATTAGAGTAGAGTAGAGTAGAATTGAATTGAATTGAATTCTTTATTGGCCAAGTATGATTGGACATACAAGAAATTTGCCTTTGGTGCATATGCTCTCAGTGTACATAAAAAGACAAGATACAGTCATCACAATTTGTAACCTTCCAACAAGCAAAGTCAATGGGGGAAGCCAAATTGCCTTAATGACTGCATGATTTACTTAACAAGTGCAGTGATTTGCTTAACAACTGGTGAGAAAGTTCATAAAACGAGGCAAAACTCATTTAACAACTGTCTTCCTTAGCAATGGAAATTTTGGGCTCAATTGTGGTCGTTAAGTCAAGGATTACATATTGATTTGAAACCAGAAATATTTTTGCTGGGCATTTTACCGGATAAATACACTGCTCAAAAAAATAAAGGGAACACAAAAATAAGACATCCTAGATCTGAATGAATGAAATATTCTTAGTAAATAGTTTGTTCATTACATAGTTGAATGTGCTGACAACAAAATCACACAAAAATTATCAATGGAAATCAAATTTATCAACCCAAGGAGGTCTGGATGTAGAGTTACACTCAAAATTAAAGTGGAAAAAAACACTACAGGCTGATCCAACTTTGATGTAATGTCCTTAAAACAAGTCAAAATGAGGCTCAGTAGTGTATGTGGCCTCCACGTGCCTGTATGACCTCCCTACAACGCCTGGGCATGCTCCTGATGAGGTGGCGGATGGTTTCCTGAGGGATCTCCCACACCTGGACTAAAGCATCCCCCAACTCTTGGACAGTCTGTGGTACAACATGGTGTTGGTGGATGGAGCGAGACATGATGTCCCAGATGTGCTCATTGGATTCAGGTCTGGGGAACGGGCGGGCCAGTCCATAGCATCAATGCCTTCGTCTTGCAGGAACTGCTGACACACTCCAGCCACATGAGGTCTAGCATTGTCATGCATTAGGAGGAACCCAGGGCCAACCGCACCAGCATATGGTCTCACAAGGGGTCTGAGGATCTCATCTCGGTACCTAATGGCAGTCAAGCTACCTCTGGTGAGCATATGGAGGGCTGTGCGGCCCCCCAAAGAAATGCCACCCCACACCATTACTGACCCACTGCCAAACTGGTCATGCTGGAGGATGTTGCAGGCAGCAGAATGTTCTCCACGGCGTCTCCAGACCCTGTCATGTCTGTCACATGTGCTCAGTGTGAACCTGCTTTCCTCTGTGAAGAGCACAGGGCGCCAGTGACAAAGTTGCCAATCTTGATGTTCTCTGGCAAATGCCAAATGTCCTGCACGGTGTTGGGCTGTAAGCACAACTCCCACCTGTGGATGTTGGGCCCTCATACCAGCCTCATGGAGTCTGTTTCTGACCATTTGAGCTGCCACATGCACATTTGTGGCCCGCTGGAGGTCATTTTGCAGGGCTCTGTCAGTGCTCCTCCTGTCCCTCCTTGCACAAAGGTGGAGGTAGTGGTCCCGATGCTGGATTGTTGCCCTCCTACGGCCTCCTCCATGTCTCCTGATGTACTGGCCTGTCTCCTGGTAGCACCTCCATGCTCTGGACACTACGCTGACAGACACAGCAAATCTTCTTGCCACAGCTCGCATTGATGTGCCATCCTGGATGAGCTGCACTACCTGAGCCATTTGTGTGGGTTGTAGACTCTGTCTCATGCTACCACTAGAGTGACAGCACCGCCAGCATTCAAAAGTGACCAAACCATCAGCCAGAAAGCATAGGAACTGACAAGTGGTTTGTGGTCACCACCTGCAGAACCACTCCTTTATTGGGGATGTCTTGCTAACCGCCTATGCTTTCCATCTGTTGTCTATTCCATTTGCACAACAGCATGTGAAATTGATTGTCAATCAGTGTTGCTACCTAAGTGGACAGTTTGATTTCACAGAAGTGTGATTGACTTGAAGTTACAGTACATTGTGTTGTTTAAGTGTTCCCTTTATTTTTTTGAGCAGTGTATAATAAGGGGAATGCATATTTGATTTTGCATTCATTCATTCATTCATTCATTGGTTCGATTTATATGCCGCCCTTCTCCAAAGACTCAGGGCGGCTTACAATGCGTTAAGCAATAGCCTTCATACTTTTGTATATACCTGCTTAGTAGGGCTTTCGGCCCCCTCTAAGCGGTGTTCTTTTTATACAAAGTCAGCTTATTGCCCCCCACAAACTGGGTCCTCATTTTACCTACCTCGGAAGGATGGAAGGCTGAGTCAACCTTGAGCCTGGTGAAATTTGAACTTGTAGTAATTGCAAGCAGCTGGTGTTCTTAACAGTGCTTTAGTCTGCTGCGCCACCAAGGCTCTTTTCACACTTAACAACCACTGTGGTTTTTTTCCCCCATGGTCACGGGATCAAAATTCAGACAACTGAATCACAGTTATGACGGTTGCAGTGTCTCGGGATCATGTGCTCCCCTTTTGCGATCTTCTGACAAGCCAAAGTCAATGGGGAAACCAGATTCACTGAACAACTTGTACTTAAATATATTAGAAAATGTTATCCTAAAACCTAAAAATTGTAGCCTTTTTCCATTTAGTTCCCAATTAAACAAGGTAAAGATAATGAATTAATGTTCTTATATATTTGGGCGAACCAATCAGCTAATTTACAGTGCTTGTTCTGTTTATGCATAGCCAAAAAAGTAAAGTAAAATTGATGTGAATGTAAGTGTTCAAAACAAGCAATTTTAAGATTAAAAATTATACATACTATTCCAATATTTATTTAATCACCAAATTACACACATTCACATTTTCTTCCTGGCAAGTAGTTTATTTTACATGTATCTGTAACATCTCTCTCAGCCTAATCAAACTTATAGGGTTGTTGCTGGGGGTGGGAAGGAGGGAGTTGGAGTAGTAAGTGCCATATATTGTATATATTACATTGAAGAAAATAGAATATAAATATATAGAAAATAGAACTGTGCCTCTCATATTGGGCGTCTTCCCAAATATATTGAGAAGTTGATTCCATAGTGCAACTACTAACACAGTTACATCTTTTCTTTCAAGTTCATATGGAAGCTTCAAAACATTTTAAGTTGCTTTCATAAATACGTTGCTTTTCTGTAAAGTCCTTATCCCTGCTTCCTAATAATTTTTGATGATGCACAACTTTCAGAAAAACTGGGGGGGGGGAGTGAAATAAAAGAGGGGCTGCAGGAGAGGAATGAAATAAAACTGACTAATCAGTTTGTTTCTACGTGCCAATTCACATTAAATTAAACCTGTATCCTTCATATTTTAAGTCATAAAGAGAAAAGGCCATGAGTGGAACCTTGCTTGAATTATGGTAAGCCTGATTCAGTCACAATATCTGATTTTTCAAATAACACAATGCTTTCAAGCAGGTTTTCATTGTTAAAAATTAGCTACTTGAAAATAATGAAGCCCACATTTGAAGGAACTACAGGTGAAATTCGAAAAATTAGAATATCGTGCAAAGTTCATTTATTTCAGTAATGCAACTTAAAAGGTGAAACTAATATATGAGACAGACTCATTACATGCAAAGCGAGATAGTTCAAGCCTTGATTTGTCATACTTTTGATGATTATGGCTTACAGCTCATGAAAACCCCAAATTCACAATCTCAGAAAATTAGAATATTACATGAAATCAATAAAACAAGGATTGTATATAGAACAATATCGGACCTTTGAAAAGTATAAGCATGCATATGTACTCAGTACTTGGTTTGGGCCCCTTTTGCATCAATTACTGCCTCAATGCAGCGTGGCATGGATGCTATCAGCCTGTGGCACTGCTGAGGTGTTATGGAAGACCAGGATGCTTCAATAGCGGCCTTCAGCTCTTCTGCATTGTTCGGTCTCATGTCTCTCATCTTTCTCTTGGCAATGCCCCATAGATTCTCTATGGGGTTCAGGTCAGGCGAGTTGGCTGGCCAATCAAGCACAGTAATCCCATGATCATTGAACCAGGTTTTGGTACTTTTGGCAGTGTGGGCAGGTGCCAAGTCCTGCTGGAAAATGAAGTCAGGATCCCCATAAAGCTCATTTGCGGAAGGAAGCATGAAGTGCTCCAAAATCTCCTGGTAGACGGCTGCATTGACCCTGGACTTAATGAAGCACAGTAGGCCAACACCAGCAGATGACATGGCTCCCCAAATCAAGAGACTGTGGAAACTTCACACTGGATTTCAAGCATATTGCAGTGTGTGCCTCTCCATTTGTCCTCCAGACTCTGGGTCCTTGGTTTCCAAATGAGATGCAAAAATTGCTCTCATCAGAAAAGAGGACTTTGGACCACTGAGCAACAGACCAGTTCTTTTTTTCTTTAGCCCAGGTAAGATGCTTCTGACATTGTTTGTTGTTCAGGAGCGGCTTGACAAGAGGAATACGACATTTGAAGCCCATGTCCAGGATCCGTCTGTGTGTGGTGGCTCTTGATGCATTGACTCCAGCCTCAGTCCATTCCTTGTGAAAGTCCCCAACACTTTTGAATGGCCTTTTCCTGACAATCCTCTCCAGGCTGTGGTCATCCCTGCTGCTTGTGCACCTTTTTCTTCCACACTTTTCCCTTCCACATAACTTTCTATTAATGTGCTTTGATACCATACTTTGGGAACATCCAACTTCTTTTGCAATTACCTTTTGAGGCTTTCCCTCCTTATGGAGGGTGTCAATGATGGTTTTCTGCACAACTGTCAGGTCAGCAGTTCTATGATTATGATTCCTACTGAACCAGACTGAGAGACCATTTAAAGGCTCAGGAACCCTTTGCAGGTGTTATGGCTTAAGTAGCTGATTAGAGTGGGACACTTTGAGCCTAGAATATTGAACCTTTCCACAATATTCTAATTTTGTGAGATTGTGAATTTGGGGTTTTCATGAGCTGTAAGCCATAATCATCAAAAGTATGACAAATCAAGGCTTAAATTATCTCGCTTTGCATGTAATGAGTCTATCTCATATATTAGTTTCACCTTTTAAGTTTCATTACTGAAATAAATGAACTTTTGCACGATATTCTAATTTTTCGAGTTTCACCTATAGAATCCTACATAAAATGTTCTCTTTATCTTATCAAACCTGTCTCTCTCACATGCACAAACTTTTATTTGCTTGTCTTTTAATTCACAAATATACAAAATAGCAAATATCTATTTAATACAGAGGAAATTCTCCAGCTTTCAAACACCAAAAGTAAAATAAATTTTTCAAATGTACAAAAATAATTTTTTATTAAAAAAGCAGTATTTTTTTAAAAAAGGACAATGCTACCAAATCAAATGTAAACATCTCTAAGTTCAGCTGTTGACAGAGGCAAGGAAAGATTACTCTGAAAGCGTTTACAGTATCAGCAGGTGAGAAATTATTATGGCAAAAAAGCAGCATAAGTCTCAGGAAGCCGTAATTTATCGAAGTCGGTCCCAGCGCCAGATGCTGGCATCATCACACACAGCTATAAGGATACTACTATCTCTGCTAAAGCTGGTTTGTCGAATAGCAGCAGCACACTTTGGATGAGTAAGAGTTGTGCACCTATTAAAGAAATTAAGTATTACGTTTCTTTGAAAGGAAGAAAGCATCTTGGACAATGTAGAAAAGGAGCTAAATGTTTTAAACTTCATTTTAAGAAGTCATCTTCCCACAACCTCACAGAATACTATGCCCAAACATAAAATAAATCAAGATTTAATGAATTTGAAAAAGTGGATCCTGGTTTAATAACTTCAGATTAAACACATGGATTCGTTCAAAAAGAAATATTTCTCCAGGCTAAAAAAAAAGCTGATGGAAGAAAGAAGGGGGAAAATACTTCTACCATGTTATTATATATAAACTCTAATCTAGGCTTAAATTTTTGGAATTGTGATAAAGGTATGCTCTGATAAATGACCATGAGGGGGTTATATCAGTTAAATCTATGCTGTCTATAACGGTTCAGGTTGTGGAAATCCTTAATTTGTTACAGGCATATTAGAAAATCATGAAGTGCTGATTTTTATCTGTCAAATACTTGTTTAGAAATTCAGATGCATGGCTGAGATGGCAAAAATTTCATCATATCTTAAAGATCATTCGAATGAAAGATACATATCAGAATGGAGAAGATGGATTGACTATATGCAAAAAAAGTATCCGAACAAGAAGATTCATATAGCTTATGAATGAAATATTTTTAAGTAGTTTATGTTTATAGTTTTTGAGCTATAAGGAGTTAAAGACCTAGGGAGAATATGAATGCAATAATTTGTTAGCATATTTTAGCTTTATGTTTGTGAATGTTATACTCTGTGCCTGTTCTGGGAAGTCTACGGAGGTGGGTGGGGGGGAAGTGGGGAGGGGGAGAGGGTGGGGGAAAATTTTTTTGTATTTCTTATAAAACTTTTCAATAAAAAAAAAAGAAAGAAATCCAGATGCAGTAGCCAAAATCTGTCAATATACTGTATGCTCCCATGCATTCATGAAGCCCGTTCACTAATTTAATCACATATAAAAGGTGAAAAATCATGTGGACAAAATCTCATTCCCATTTTACATATGCATAAGTAAAACTATTTAAATTTAATGGTACCCTGCTTTAAGAGACAGGGTTTCCCTCAGTCAACTCATTAATAAGGGTGTCAAACTCAATTTCATTTGAGGGCCACATCAGGATTGTTTGACCTTGGGGGGAGGCGTGGCCGGCTTGATGTCACTCATGTCAGAGATGCCTGTGGTGGCATGAGCGCTCTGCCAGCGAAAACGGGCTCCTGAGCTCTGTTTTTAGCTGCAACGGCCTCCTGCAACCCTCTGCCAAAGAAAATGGAGCTCAGGAGGGCCGGCCGCAGGTAGCCCTCCCAAGCTCCATTTTTGCTGGCAGAGGCACCTTTGCTGCTTCCAGGGTGGCCCCATGGGCCAGATCTAAGCATCCCATGGGCCTTGAGTTAACACCCCTGCATTACAATGAGAGTTTACTGTACATTCTTAATCGGAAATAAAAGTGAGATCATACATAAGTTATTAAGGGGTTCAAGTAGGTACCTATATCCCAGTTATTTTATAGTGGCAACCCCCCCTCATTGTTGAACAAAAGGCATACCAATTAAAACTATCCATGTTTCCAACTACAATTTTAAACATCACATTTTAAAAGGTATATGTGCATGTTTCACAGTGCTTACAAGAACTGGAACAGTATCAAAGATTTATTTATGCTTACTTTGCTTTATGTGGATCTTCTACTTCTAAGTCCCATACGTAAAGTTTCCCAACTTGATTGCCCAATGCCAGCATCTGGAAGATACATGTACTCAATCCTGTACCACGGACACAAGGATCAAAGGATCTAAAATGTATTGTTCAATATTGCAGCCTACTACTTTGGGTTACAGAGATGTTGTAATTCATATTTACTTCAACGAACATATATTCAAACCCTTCCTACTCAGGCACCTCAATAAATGCCTGGAGCTTAATTCCTGCCCCAAATAAATTGTTCAAGCTGTGTACTAATTTTAGTAATAGAATCATCACGCCACATTTGTAAGCATTTTAGAGAAATGGCTTTCTCCATGGTCCTGAACTATGGTTTAGTAATGTATAGGTAATTCTCAACTTACCACCTTTTATTTAGTGATCAAAGGTATAGCAGCACTGAAAAAAGTGACTTATGACCATTTTCCATATAACTGTTATGGCCTTTCCATGGTCACGTGATCAAAATTTGCATGTATTTATGGCAGTTGCAGTGTCCTGGGGTCATGTGATCACCTTTCGCGACCTTCTGACATAGCCAATGGGAAGGCCAGATTCACTTCAAACTCGTATTGCTAATTTAACAACTGCAGTGATTCACTGAATAGTGGAAAGAAAGATTGTAAAATGGGAAAAAACTTACTTAAAAACTGTCTCACTTAACAACAGAAATGTTGGGCTCAACTGTGATTGTTGAGGACTACCTGTACAAATGAAGTTTATCCTGGTGATGTCCCTTCTTCTCTAGTAAGGCTATAATGAAATATTTTGTACCGCTGAACATTTTTAACAGAAGTAATTCACAAAACCGTACACATTGTGGTTTAGGTCTGTAGAGGTAGGTCAAAGGTCGTAGTGCCAGGCTAAGAGCAGCACACTGCCTTAGCTCATGCTCTATGATCTCATTTTGGCTTTGATCTGCATTATCTCACCTTCAGAAGATGGCATCTTGAGAGGGGGGTGAATAGTTTCTACCAATTAGAACACTGTCCTGCCTTTTTGTCTGCCTGTAAAAACTGTATAAAAAATAAAGCTCTCTGTGAAAGCGAGAGAGACATCTTCGCACAGAGCAAAAGCCTGGACTTCTGATTTACAACATAGGTCACCCTTCCCCTGTTCAGTGATCTCCAAAAGTGTAGACTATCGCCTTGAGATTGTAGCTTAACACAGCTGTAACACGCCAGATTGGGTAAGAGTCTGTAAAGTGAAGAAGCCATTGTAATTAACACCACTTTTGGGGTGTGAATATACAGTTAAGTTACAGAGGCAGTTTGGTCTAGTGGTTCAGGCACTGGACTAGGAATGAGGAAGCCCAAGTTCTAGATCTGCCTTGGGCATGGAAACTGGCTGGGTGACTTTGGGTCCATCACTCTCTCGTCCTACGAATGAAGCAATTGCAAACCACTTATAAAAAATGTTGCCAAGGAAGCTGTAGAAACTTGTCAAGGCTGATTCAAAGGCTTCAGCTATTTAAAAGTAGGTCATCGTGTACTAATAAGGTCATCGCTTGCTACAGCCAAGCATGTTCTCTATTAAGAACATGTGTAGATTCCCAACTGCAGAAACCATTTACACTGTGTGTGTTCTTTAAAAAAAAAAAAAAACTGGAAACCTCTAGCATTCTTCGTTCCAGAAAAATTCCATTCCCCAGTCGTGAAAATGTTCTGTACTAAGCTTTCTTTTCCATAGTGGAAATACTTATAGTCATCCAAGAGACTGAATTCTTCACTTTAGAAATACATGGGAAACACAGTATTGGCACAACAGCAAGCATTGCTGACTGGCGAGAATGAAGTCTGACTGAATTATCTGTTGTCTTTGTCCAGTTGCCTCTTGAAAAAGCAGACAACAGAATAACAGAGATGGAAGGGACCTTGGAGGTCTTCTAGTCCAACCCCCTGCTTAGGCAGGAAACCCTATACCACTTCAGACAAATGGTTATCCAACGTCTTCTTAAAAACTCCCAGTGTTGGGGCATTCACAACTTCTGGAGGCAAGTTGTTCCACTGATTAATTGTTCTAACTGTCAGGTAATTTCTCCTTAGTTCTAAGTTGCTTCTTTGGGATATCCACTCTGTTGACT
Source organism: Arizona elegans (assembly GCA_022577455.1). Classification (NCBI taxonomy): domain Eukaryota; kingdom Metazoa; phylum Chordata; class Lepidosauria; order Squamata; family Colubridae; genus Arizona; species Arizona elegans. The sequence continues at coordinate 8,590,254 of JAKOOJ010000025.1, read as the reverse complement.
TACTGTTCTCATTCCATTACCGATATTATTTTGAACACCTGAATTGCTTTCCCCGTTTCCCAGAAAAATCATACGAAGAGCTCTGGTGGCACAGAGGTTAGACTGCATTACAGCAGGCTCCTTCTGCTGACTGCCGGCTGACTGCAATTTGGCAGTTCGAATCTCACCAGGCTCAAGGCTGATTCAGCCTTCCATCCTTCTGAGGTCAGTAAAATGAGGAGCCAGATTGTTGCGGGCAACAGGCTGACTCTGTAAACCGCTCTGAGAGGGCTGTAAAGCACTGCGAAGCGGTATATAAGTCTAAGTGCTATTGCTATTACATCAATGAGATTCAAACACTACCTCCTGCAACTCGCATTTGGCCCGTGCCTGGCCTCTCATATCCAGTGTTCCTTACCTGTGGCTCTCACTGCTTTCCACTTAACATGTGCATCTCAGGGTTATGATGGCAACTAGGACGGCCTGGATTTCCACTGCTATGTGAAGCGGTCATGTGATGTCCCAGTCCCAATAATCATCATAACCGGAAGACTACCTTCAGTTTCTCGTTCACCCGTATCACCCAGAGGCATTCAGTAATGAAGCCCACAGAGCACCATGTAATCATGACAGACTCAAAAACCTAAAAAGTCTGTCATATTACATGCGTGTTACAGTTGATTGACTCAAGTCACTCACTCTGAATTTTCCTGTTCAATATTAATTCCTATACCAGATGGGCTGTTCAATCCCGATGAACCCTTCATACACTCAAGGTGCTTCACAGTATCTTACATTCAATTAAAACCCTGGGTTACTCCTTATACAGGTGGTCCTCGACTTACAACAGTTTGTTTAGCAACCGTTCAGTTACAACAGCACTGGAAATAGTGACTTATAAATGTTTTTCACACTTATGACCGTTGCAGCATCTCCATGGTCACATAATCAAAATTCAGTCGCTTGGCAACTGATTCGTATTTATGACGGTTGCAATGTCCCAGGGTCATGTGCTTTTCTGAGCAACAAAATCAATGGGGAAGCCAGATTCATGCAACCACCGTGTTGCCAACTTAACAAGTGCAATGATTCACTTAACAATCGTGGCAAGAAAGGTCTTAAAGTGGGGCAAAACTCACTTAACAAATGTTTCACTTAGCAACAGAAATGTTGGGCTCAATTGTGGTCGCAAGTTGAGGACTACCTGTATAATTCTACTGCTCAACCGTATATGGTTTTTACCTTTTGCCAGAAATCCATAGAAAACCTCATATACCAAATATCACATTGGCTATAATCAAATCGCCCTAAAATAGTCACATTAGACTCGCTGGGCTTAATTTTATCTATGTTGTCTTCCATTTTGCCAGGTTTCCAACATACAATGGCATTTTCACAGGACTGCAGAGAGAAATAGAAAAAATAAAAAAGCAATATTAGTGACAAAAATGTTCTCACTAATCCAAACTGCAGTTAATATGAAATGTTTAACATATATTAACAACTGTGTTTTATTTTGGAAAGAAATAGCAACAGGGCATAGATCTATACTCTACAATTTATTTACCTCAGACAGTAACCTATTTTTAAGCTGCCTTCTAGATATCAAAACACAGATAATGGAAACAAAAAAAAGTAATTTTAAAATGAAATACCTTGGAAAGGATCAGATCACCCAGCCATCGCACACAGTCTACATAATTTCTATGTATGTCTCTTGTAGAGAAGTCAGGAAAATGAATCTTTTGAGAAACAAAGGGCCTGTGGAGAAAAGAAAGGAGACATGAAAAAAACAGGAAAAGTTGGGAGAAGAGGCCTGCACTGAATGCAACCATTACTGGTATGTTTAAATACAATTATTGGTCTCTGATTAAACACAATATATAAATACAGGTAGTCCTCGACTTACAACAGTTCGTTTAGTGACTGTTCAAAGTTACAATGGCACTGTAAGAAAGGGACTTTCACCCTTACAATCGTTGCAGCATCCCAGTGATCACCGGATCAAAACTCCAGTTGCAGTGTCCCGGGATCATGTGACCACCTTCTGATAAAGTCAATGGGGAAGGATTCCCTTAGCAACCGTGTTACTAACTTCTCAACTGCAGTGATTCACTTAACAACTGTGGCAAGGAAGATGTAAAATGGGGTAAAACTCACTTAACAACCTTTTTGCTTAGCAACAAAAATGTCGGGCTCAATTGTGGTCATAAATCAAGAACTACCTGTAACGTATTGTGAGTCTAAAAACAAACGTTGGTACAATTCCTCTTATGCCCCAGGTTCAGTGAAGCTATTCTAATTTCTTGAATATCTAAGAAAACTGGTATGTAATAAGAAACATGTAAGTAAGTTGAATGCACTAGCAATGGAATACTTAAGTGATCCTCAGGAAAAGATTAAGGACTTTAAAAAACAAAAGGTAAAAAAAATACGTGGTAGATATAAGGATACTTGGAAATGACAATTCTATAAAGCAAGTCTTACATAACCCAATAAAATGAAATACAGGTGCAAAAGTCAGAATCCTATGCACATGATGGTCGTATAGTAGTATAAATCCAGAGTTTTCGTCCCCCTCAAAAAACAAACCTGTAAGAAGAGAGGCAGTGATTGGTCCAGATCCAACCAATGTACTTTTGTGACTGACAATGGATAAGAACCTGGGTGTCTCTACTCCTAATCTAGGCCCAAGCTCTCAGTTTTGAGATTAACCCGTTTCTAAATCCATGCATTTACCAGTTGTAGATTGGAGGATACATGATTTCATAAGCAGACTTTAGACTTAAAAGGGAAGTATAACACTGGGATCAGGACTGTTTCTTACCTATTCGTTTTATTGGGATTGTACTCATAGGATTCTTTGATGGCATTTATCATTCTCTTTGAATTGATTCGCCAGAGCTTTAGCGAGTGATCCATGCCACAGGACATTATCTTCTCACCAAGCAGATCATAATCCTGTATGCAAAACACACCAAGGCACAGTTTTTAAGTTTTGCATCCAATATTCAAAGCAAAGCAAGACAACATCCCAGAAAACGCTCCCATCTCCAAATGAACCTTATCACAAAGTGTTCGTAATTGTTTGAGTTTTCTCAAGTTTATAAAGTTTAATTTCAGTACAAAAATCAAAGTCAAGATGATTTCCAAAGGGTTTCTCAAACTACATAATAGTATTGGACTTACTGCACTTAAAACTTCATCTCTGTGTCCTTCGACCCCTCCAAATATCGCAACCAAAGTGTCTGTCTGAATGTTCCACAATCGGAGGGCATGATCTAGTAAAATACAAGAAACCAGATTAGATTGTGTCATCCATATGTAACTCACCAGTAACATATTCCTCATTTATAACTATATATTATAGGGAACTACATCAAAGGTTAGTTAGAGATGCCAGAGAGATATAAATGCTTAATGAAAAGAAATAGGCCCAGATATCACATGAGATTTCAAGCATCTAGGCTGCCAAAGAGCTTCCATCTAACAGAGAGGGGGGAGGGGTGTCTCTTCAGGCTTATTTAATAACCATAGCTTACTTCTAAAGAAAAAAATCTTCAGTGGTATAAATTTTCAGTGCAGCTACAAAAAGAAAGCATCTGCTCTCTCTCTGAAATAAAGCAAGCTTTTCAATAATTCCAAGTTTTACTTTGAAAAAAAAAATGTAACATTTGCTGCAACCACACAAGGTTCAAGGCTATAGTTCAAGCCTATCTTATTTCACTAGCCTAAAGGACAGCAACTGACAGCTTTCCTGATATTGCTGAATACATATCCCAGCATCCCTCAGTGGTGTCCCTGCTTCCTAGAAAAATGTAAATAAGCAGCATTTGGAATAGCCTTGCAGAACACGTGGCCTACTAGTGGTTTTAAAAAAGTCAATAAATTCACTGCCATCCCCAAAGATGCATCAATAAGTGCTTCTTATACCTCTAGTCTAGGCCCTACCACTGCCAGCCCCAGCATTACTGCCATTACCCTAGCCACCAAACAGGTGATTTGAGCACCAGATATTCATTCTCCTATGGCTCATAGTGATTTTTCATTTATCAATGTGGCCTTTTCTCTTTTACAAGCTGTGCAGGCTTATTTTATTTATTTATTTTATTAAATTTCTATACCGCCCTTCTCCCGAAGGACTCAGGGCGGTGAACAGCCAGAAGATAAAACACAGAAATACAAAATTTAAAATAAGTTAAAACGAATTAAATAATTTAGGCTGAATTTTAAAATACCCCATAATTAAACAGATTAAAATTTATGTTTAAAATTAAAATTTAAAAGAGGAGAAGATTTAGGCCAGGCCAGCTTGATGAAATAAAAACGTTTTAAGCGTGCAACGGAAGGTACGAAGATCCGGGATCCTCCGTATCTCCGGGGGGAGCTCGTTCCAGATGGCAGGTGCCCCCACAGAGAAGGCTCTCCCCCTAGGGGCCGCCAGTCGACATTGTTTGGCCGACAGCACCCGGAGGAGCCCCTCTCTATGGGAGCGTACTGGCCGGTGGGAGGCTATTGGTGGTAGCAGGCGGTCCCGTAGATAACCAGGTCCTAAGCCATGGAGCGCTTTAAAGGTGGTAACCAAAACCTTGAAGCGCACTCAGAAGACCACCGGGAGCCAGTGCAGCTCGCGCAGGAGAGGTGTTACATGGGAGCTCCATGTTGCTCCCATAACCACCCGCGCGGCCGCACTCTGCGCCAGTTGGAGCCTCCGAGTGCACCTCAAGGGGAGCCCCATGTAGAGAGCATTACAATAGTCCAGACGAGAGGTGACGAGGGCATGAGTGACCGTGCGTAAGGAGTCCTGATCTAGAAAGGGACGCAACTGGCGGATCAGCCGAATCTGATGAAAAATCCTCCCGGTCACAGCCGTCAAGTGCTCTTCTAAAGACAGCTGTGAATCCAGGAGGACGCCCAAGTTGCGAGCCCTTTCCGTGGGGGCCAATGATTCACCCCCAATAGTCAACGATGGCACCAGCTGACTATATCGGGACATCGGAAACCACAGCCACTCAGTCTTGGATGGGTTGAGCCTGAGCCTGTTTCTCCCCATCCAGATCCGTACGGCCTCCAGGCACCGGGACATCACTTCAAGGGCATCGTTGGGGTGGTCCGGGGTGGAGATGCACAGCTGGGTGTCGTCAGCATACTGATGGTACTTTACCCCGAAACCACGGATGATCTCGCCCAGCGGCTTTACATAAATGTTGAACAAAAGGGGCGAGAGGACCGATTACTGCGGCACCCCACATATGAGAGGCCTCGGGGTCGACCTCTGCCCCCCTGTCAACACAGACTGCGACCGGTCGGAGAGAAAGGAGGAGAACCACCGTAGTACGGTGCCTCCCACCCCCAACTCTTCCAACCGGTGCAGCATGATACCATGGTCGAAGGTATCAAAAGCCGCTGAGAGATCTAACAGGACCAAGACAGAGGAGCAATCCCTGTCCCGAGCCCTCCAGAGATCATCAACCAACGTGACCAATGCCGTTTCCGTGCTGTACCCAGGCCTGAAACCCGACTGGAACAGATCTAGATACAACGTTTCATCCAGGTACTGGGGAAGCTGTCATGCAACCACACTCTCAACAACCTTCGCAACGAAGTGAAGGTTGGAGACTGGACGATAATTAGCCAATACTGCCGGGTCCAGGGAAGGCTTCTTGAGGAGAGGCCTCACCACCGCCTCCTTCAAGGCGGCAGGGAAGGTACCCTCACCCAATGAAGCATTTATAATCCCCTGGAGCCAGACTCGCGTCACCTCCCGGGAAGCCAGTACTAACCAGGAGGGACACGGGTCCAACAAACATGTGGTCGCGTTCAGTCTACCCAGAATCCTGTCCACGTCGTCTGGGGTCACAGGATCAAACTCGTCCCAGATAACATTCTCAAGACCTGCTTAGAATATCATGTTTGCGTAATAAACCATAGTCTGACCATAGCTCACAGTAGGAAACAAAATCATGAACATTAAAGGATAATACTGTTTTCTTGTGCCTTGTGATCAGGAAATCCACATTCTTTGTAAACTGATAGATTTCAAATTATCTTTAAATGTTGATCTTTATACTGCTGATAGAAAGGGGTATTAAACCAGAACAAAGTAGAAGTGGGATATATCTATGCCAAATCAGAAAGAATTCCTCCATTATTATTTTTTTATTTGATTTATATGCCGCCCTTCTCCGGAGACTCAGGGCAGCTTACAATGCGTTAAGCAATAGCCTTCATACTTTTGTATATTTATATGAAGTGAGCTTATTGCCCCCACAGACTGGGTCCTCAATTTACCTACCTTAGAAAGGATGGAAGGCTGTTAACCTTGAGCCTGGGGAGATTCAAACTTACAGTAATTGCAGACAGCTGGTGTTAATCACAATGCTATCAGTCTGCTGAGCCACCAGGCCCTTTTTACGCTTTTAGTATAATGAACCTGGCAGTCAATTACATTTTTAAACAATGAGATGCCCAATAATCTTGCAATACAATCTTTTATTAGATTAAACTAATTTCAAAGTCACGCTGTTCTTGAAAATCCTTAACCAATGTTTTGTTACAACTGGCTATTCCGTTTTCTCAAGTTCTATCTAGCCAATAATAAATCTCTCTCTTAACAGCACTCTATAAAACAATGGAGAGTATGCTTTTTCTAATACTCTCTATCTACCATTAAAGTTTTATAACTTTTTAATATGATGCTTTGTTAATTTCACAGCCAACCTTGTTCTCCTTTTTGTTGGTACAAAAAAAGGCCACAAATACAGTATATTACTCATAAAAACTGTTAAAAGGAATTTATTCTCCTACCTTTGCTAACAGACAAGAGAAGATTTGGATCCCTCGGGTGAAATTTCAATTCATTTATTGCATTTCCATGGCCCACATAGTGCTGCAATAAAATTCAGAGGTTAGTTTCCTTGTGGCAACACACAAGCCTGCCTTATCCCATCCCAGAGTTCTGATGCAACTAGTCCAGTACAGGCAGTCCTTGATTTGTGACTGTTCAGTTATGGCAGATTTCCCTGGGGATACTTACGATCTGGCTCTGAAGTTCCAATGGACAGCCCACCCAGTCACTTGACATTGGACACTCAGCATCCCAGTCACATGACATCTTACTAATGTTTTGCCGAGAACCAGTACTTACTTCCGGTTTCAGCAAAAATGGCCCATAGTAAACCATTGGTTCGCTTTATGATTGTGGCAGTCACTTTACCAGCACCTCAAAAAAGGTATAAAACAGTGTCAATCATGGGGTGACTATCACAAATTATGACTGTGACGTCTTCATTATGGTTGTAACTCAAGGACTATCTGTAGTTAATCTTGAATGGTTTAAGGCAGGATTATTTCACAGATTTTCCTGGAGAGGCTGAACTTCAACCTCTTGCATGGTAAAGCTTGATCTCTCTGGACCCCATCTCACCCTACATATTTTCTACTAAGAGGCCAGAGACAATATTTGAACCTCATATTTATCTCTGGGATCAACTCACCTTTATACACTGCATCGTAATGGGGTTAATTATTCGAATAATGCCTCGGGAGCCAGCCACTGCCAGAAGAGGATGGCTTGTATTGCTGTCGTAAGTCCATGCACAAGTATAAAAGTTTTCATCTGCCTGACGTATGTAGTTAAGTGCAATACACACAACTGCGAACTTTCCACTGATAGGGATAAAAAAATGCTTTAAGAAACTCATTTGGGAAAAGTGGCAGTTTAAAAAGTATGTTAGTGATAGTTTATTCCTTCAGTTCGCACAAATGATTTGCCATTTGACATAAAAATCAGTTACGAGCCAAGGGACGATTATGTTCAATATGTGCAGCTGCCATTAAAATATTAACAGCCTACAGCTTTGCAGCAGCTTTCTCTGGCTTAGTTCTCTCCAGATGTTTTTGGAGAACAATTCCCATAAATTCCCTGCATAGTTACAGATTTGATGCGAGGACACCAGATGGAGAAGGCTATTCCAGGGAGCTAAAAGAGGAGGCAGAGGAGTTCATATGAGGTTAAGGGAATGGATAAAATCTGGAGGCAGCAGAGGCTGGAAAATGAGTGAAAGGATTGCTAGAAATTGCAAAACAGCTATTAAACTGTTCCCTGGGTGTCATTTCAATCCTTCTGAAACCCGTTTCTCTAAATCACAGTCCTTATCCTATTCTTAACTATAGCTCCTACTAGCCATGCTTACATTCTCAGGACTCTGAAATACAGAGGGGGTTCATCACATACTCCAATCTACTATATTAGCTTTTATGCCAGCCTTTCCCAATTTGGGATATTGAAATGCAGGACTTAATTTCCCACAATTACGCCTGGCACAGTAACTCCGCACGGAATAACAAGAGTTGGAAGGCCAACCCTGTGCTCAAGCAGGAAACCCTATAGCATTTCAGACAAGTTCCTGAATAAAGTACTTTTCTCTTTAAAAAAATAGAAGAACCAGCACTAAGGTAAGTCCAAAAAAAAAAAAAAAAAAGCCAGAGGAGATAAAACAAAAAGAACTTTAAGGAAGAAAAGACAACATAGGAAGTACTGCACAAAATAGTTAGGACCAGGGATGAAATCCAGCAGGTTCTGACAGGTTCTGGAGAACCGGTAGTGGAATTTTTGAGTAGTTTGGAAAACCGGCAAATACCATCTCTGGCTGGCTCCAGAGTGGGGTGAGAATGGAGATTTTGCCGTATCCTTCCCCCCGGAGTCGGGAGGGAATGAAGATTTTGCAGTATCCTTCCCCTGGAAGTGTGGTGGGAATGGAGATTTTGCAGTATCCTTCCCCTGCCACGCCCACCAAGCCACACCATGCCCACCAAACCACGCCCACAGGACCGGTAGTAAAAAAAATTGGATTTCACCACTGGTTAGGACCATTTGTAATCACAAATATATATATATCAACATTTACTTTTTTTCCAGCAACACTCTTAATTAGGTATAAGCTTTCCTCCGAGTAAAAGAAATATTTTGGCAAAGAATTCAAAATACTTAAATAGCATCTTGAATATAGAACAATTGATAGCATATTTCTTATTGTTTATAAGCCCTTATTACTACTACAGAACCTTATGAAGTGACCCGTTCTTCCAGGCAGATTCAGGAAATGTGATGTGCTCAAAACCACCCTAAGAAACCATAGCAGAAAACTACAGTGATGCTGTCAATCCCTTTGGAACTACAACATATGCAAAGGAAACCATGTGTCATGGAAAAATGAGAAAAAGGGACAAAAGGGGGAAAGAAAACAGACATCATTATGCAGTTGGGACTAATAAGCAGTAAGATCCAACATCCCATAGGACAGAGCATCGTTTTATTTCACCCCCTCCGGAGAATTTTTTTTGATTTTGTGACATGGCCTAGTTAAAAAAAGAGAAATATGATGCCTCCCTGAAAACAATTCTAGAAACGTATGTAATGAAGGATACATCAGCATCCACATAAGATTGCAATAACCGTATTTCTCCTTGGGAATGGCATTCATATAAAGTTACCTGCAGATGGATAAAACACAAGAGGTTAAAGCTACGCCTTTCCATACCAAAGTTGAAAACTTCGAAGGTAACTTTTCTCAGCAGCAGGAAGGAAAGAAAAGGTACACAACTAGCTTAATTTAAATAGGCCCACAATGTATTTATCCAGCCATAATCTATTTCACCTGTTGCAGATCTGCTCAGATCTATCAATGTAACCTTGAATATCTATGTGCCTATAGATGTGTGTGTTTAACAACAGATACAATATAAGTCTTGGGGGAGCCAAGCGAACCTATGGTCCTCCCGCTGCAAAATTATATCATACATTGTAATAAAAAAACACAGAACAAGACAGTCAGTTGGATCCATCGGTTAAGATACCAGATGCATTTTCTGCTTTGAATTGCTTGTAAAACTAATTTTAAAAGATGGAATACAAATAAATAACAAGTCATAATTCAATCAGTTTAGGTTGCATTTTTAAACTCTGGTGAAATTCTCTGCTCCCTATATCCCCAGTGGAACAAAGTCCACTGCTTTTCATTCAAAAGCCTATGCTTCCGAGGCACACTCGGTAGGCTGCAGTCAGAAACCACTGCCAGCTTTGTTCCCTGCTGTCTCAATTCATCACAAGTTCCAAGAGTCAACTCATAAATTCAAAGGCACTGTTCAACTTTTCCGAAAACGGCACTCTATAACTTTCAAAAGTGGGACAGCAGACCCTCAGGAAGTCAAGAAGAAAGGAAGTTTGTGGAGTTTGTTGTGCTCTCTGAGCTTGGTTGTTTGCTTGCAGATGTTTCATTACCCAACCAGGTAACAACATTACTGCAAGTGAGTGTGGGGTTTGCTGCTGATGTTATCTAGTTGAGTAATGAAACATCTGCAAGCAAACAATTCAGCTCAGAGTACCAAGTTCCTCCCTAAACTACAGATAATCTATTGTATTGGAAAGAAAGATGCCCAAGGCAAGTTTTAAGAAGCTACTCACTCGGTTGCTGCCAACAGTGGCAAATACCAGGGGATCGCCTTCCTTGCTGTGCCAATTAAACTGCACCCCAAATAATGGTTGACTGTGATCCTCCTGAAAAGGAAACCGCAAGTCAAGTTCAAACCATAGCATTTCATCCAGCATTAAAACAAGCTCATAAGGGACATAAACAGGCTTAACAAAATTATTGTACAGGTAGTCGAGTTAGGACCATTTTTCAGGAACCCTTCAAAACTATGACAGTGCTGAACAAGGGGGACTTACGACCAGTCCTCGGAGTTCCGGCCATCGCAATGTTCCCAGAGTCACGGTCCAGGCGCTTGCCTGGCTTGCCTGGCTTGCAATTATGTCACTGCCGTAAGCTGCGGTCACATACCTACCATTTGTGACCTTTCCTGCCGGCTTCCCACAAAATCCTGTAAGTTTCTCCTACTTCATTTTCTCCCAAGAAGCCCCACTATGGAGTACGGGATCCCAGGGACTTCATACTCCATAGTACACTTCTGCCCATCCTTGCTCTATAACTGCTCCCACCGCCTTCCCACACTTATTGCCCATCCTTGCCCGCCACAGGAGTAATGTCTGCGTGCAGTACTCACTCATCCACCCTGCCCTTCCATCCACAGCTCTTACCCGCTGGCCTGCTTCTACAAGACTCCAGTCACATGAGGACCTCCCTTAACGACCTGCATGGTCAATGGGTTATGACAGCAACCAGGACGTCGCACTTTAAAACCATATCACTTAGTGACTGAAATTCATTTTCTAACCTTTTTTTTAAATAAGGGTCAGTAATAGAAAGGATACTGCATGCCCACAAATAATACTGAACGCCATATAGTTACAAAATGACTACTCTACCAAAGTAAAAACTTGTGACCCCCTTCCCCAAAGTGTTAAAATGGAGAGGTGGTATTATCAGAGGGAGAACACTAGATACCTTCATCCTAGACCAGAGGTCTTCAAACTTGGCAGTTTTAAGACTTGTGGACTTCAACTCCCAGAATTTTGGGACTTGGTTCAGCAGCTAAGCAGTCCTCGGCTTACAAGCATGCATTTAGTGACTGTTTAAAGTTACAGTGGCACTGAAAAAAAGACTTGCATTTTTGTATGTAAGTGTCCTTGCACTTAACAATCATGACAGCATCCCCAGTCATGTGACCAAAATTCAGGCGCTTGGTAACCAGCATGTATTTACGATGGTTTCAGCATCCTGGAGTCATGACATTCAGTAAGGGAAGCTAGATTTGCTGAACAAGCACCTGATTCACTTAATTGCAGGGATGTGCTTAACAGCCCTAACAAGAAAGGTCATACAATTGGATGCAACTCACTTAACAACCACTTTGTTTAGCAACAAAAATTCTGGTTTCAATTGTGGTCGTAAGTCAAGGGTTACCAGCATTTGGATGAAAGACAACTATGGGGATACAAAGGCAGCAGCCTTTCTTGGGACAAAGAAAAGCATCCTGAAGAACAGCAGTGGTGAGCCAATTGCAAACTCTATAGATTATGTTCCTGAAATGCCTGAGAGACAAGGACATCTTTAGGGCATTTTAATATATAAAACTCTTAGGCAGCATTTTAGGAACAGGAAGGAAAGGTTTAGAAAAAAAAAGAGGCTGAAAGAGTAGAGGCTGAATTCAACAATTGAGTCTAGAAACAACTCCAGAATCTGTTTCAATTAAATATCTTTTATCCAAAATAAAAACAATTGCTATAGCTTCTGTATTGAGTAGGAGGGCTATGTTTCTAGTCCTCTCTAAGAATGTCATGAAGGAAACCCAAGTTATAATGTTCAGCTGCTGTTCTTAGCCATTCCCCAAAAAGAAAATGCACCCTTCAATTTCCTGTCAACAGCTAAAATACAATTTCCTGTTGTTCCAGTTATATCTAGGTATACCTCCCATAACAATAAAGTGCATCTGGACTTGTAACAAAGATATTTTTTAAAAACTATGAAAAGAGATGGATTTTCTGAAAATGTAACAATAATATGGTATAACTAGTACTTGGAGGATTATCTTGAGCAATCTTACTATCTCACAAAGAGAATGCACTTCAAGTACATTAATTTTTTTTAACGATTTTCCTAATTTTGGGAGTGAGAAGCTTTCTACCAAGTTGGACCAGTATCCATTTTAAGGAGGTATGGGGGAATCGAAGCCCTGTTTTGTGGTGATAAGGCTGACCCTCTGACCTTCTGTTGAAGATTAATTTGTTTCCAAGATTGCCTTTCATCCAGAAAAGAGCTGAATATGGAGCTTTTCAAGAGAGCTTTGGCAAGATCTGATGCTATACATTATGTTTTGAGTTTTTACCTGTTTTAGGATTTTTGCATTTATTGTGTTTTTGTACCTTGATAACCATCAAAATATGTTGTGACATACAAATTTGATTAAAAAATAAATAGTATTTAATCAGGCAGCAGCAAACTCATGAAATACTTAAGCCTGCAAATACCTTGAGGCTGTTCACACATTTAAATGAATATTTGCATTTCTTTGACTTCCATTTTCCTTTCCCCCAACTTTTCCTTCCTGGAGCATTCGGAGTGTTCGTAGGGGTGTCAGGGCGTTCAGTGTTAGTACCACTCTCTATACTAACAGCATCATCCTGGAAACAAAAAACAAGATGGATTTCATAACAAACCAAAACCAGCAACAGCAATGTCTGAAATGCAGAAATTTTCCAGAATGATTGGAAAAACACAAGTTTCTGAATAGATTAGCTAAGAATATTCTACAAACACTAAATACTCGGCCTTTTATAATCCTGCTTCATAATACTGGCACTTATAAACAAACAACTGAAATTAATAATGAACCCAGTAGGGACCAGCATGTTTGCAAACAGCCATTTTTGTTTCATTTTATAAAACATTCAGTATGGCATGTTGCAAGTTTAAGCAATAGGCTCCAGTATCTTTTTCTGGGCACCAAGCTTTGCTTTAAAATTAAAATCAATAGATGGTTTTGCTAGGAAATATGGGCGCAACTCATTGTGCCCACATGACACCCTTCCTGCGTGAGCTGCACTGGCTCCCAGTGGTCTTCCAGGTGCGATTCAAGGTGTTGGTCACCACCTTTAAAGCGCTCCATGGCATAGGACCCGGGTACCTTCGAGACCGACTTCTGCCACCAATAGCCTCCCACCGGCCAGTTCGCTCCCACAGAGAGGGTCTCCTCAGGGTGCCATCGGCCAAGTTATGTCGGCTGGCGACACCCAGGGGGAGGGCCTTCTCTGTGGGAGCCCCAGCCCTGTGGAATGAACTGCCCCCGGAAGTGCATAAGATCTCTGACCTCCGGGTATTTCGCTGTGCACTCAAGACCCTGTTGTTCCGCCAGGCTGGGCTATCAACATAATAATTTTAAATTGGGTGTTTTAAATTTCTGGGGTTTTAAATTGAACCAAATTATTTAATAATTTTAAATAATTTTAATTGATGTTTGTCTTGTGCTTTTAATAGGCTGTACACCACCCTAAGTCCTTCGGGAGAAGGGGGTATAGAAATAAAATTATTCTATTCTATTCTATTCTATTCTATTCTATTCTATTCTCAATATTGGCCAATAAATTGGTTTGACTGGGTTGCTAAACTCTTACTAGGACAGAAACCTTCTGCCTAGCCAGTGCTACCTCTGAATTCAAGAATGACCGTTTTATGCTTGAATATTCTGAAAATAAAATAGAGACAAATTAAGAAGCTTATCCCTGACATGTTTATTTTCTATTTCAATAAGTTTATTTTAACATAGGCTTATTACCTATGAAAATAAAATCTATTAACAGGGAATGCCCATTGTCCCTAGGTGATAATTTAAGGGAGGATTATATTACAATATACCTGAGGGAGCACAGCCATTTCCTTTTCAAACTGGTGCTTCCAGACCCATCATCCACAATCAACACATGGAAACGATGATAGGAACTGCAACTCTGCCTTTAACATCCACAGTCAAAATACACATAGTCCTCCACTTACAATCAGAATTGAGCCCAAAGTTTATGTTAAGTGAGAAATGTAAATGAGTTTTGCCCCATTTTACGACTTTTCTGCCACGTTTGTTAAGGGAATCACTGCAGTTGTTGAATTAGTACTCCGGTTGTTAAGTGAATCTGGCTTCCCCATTGACTTTGCTTGTCAAAAGGTTGCAAAAAGTGATCACATGATCCCCAGGACACTGCAAAGGTCATAAATATGAACCAGATGCCGAACACCTGAATTTTGATCACATGACCATGTGGATGCTGCACAGGTAACTGTGAGGTTATAAGTCACTTTTTTCAGAGCCATTGTAACTTTGATGATCAGTCACTAAATGAACTGTTGTAAATCGAGGACTACCTGTATTTGAGCTGGGAGTAATGGGATTACAGTTGCACCTTCACTCTCCAACCCCATTATCCCCAAATAACATACAAAATTGGGAATGATGGGATTTATAGTTCCACCTTCTCTTTCCAGCTCTATCATTCCCAGCCAACACAACAAGGCTGGGAATGATGGCGTTACAGTTCCACCTTCACTCTCCAACCCCATCATCCCCAGCCAACATAACAAGGCTGGTGATGATGGGATTAGAGTTCCACCTTCTCTTTCCAGCCCTATCATTCCCAGCCAATATAACAAGGCTGAGAATGATGGGATTAGAGTTCCACCTTCTCTTTCCAGCCCTATCATTCCCAGCCAACATAACAAGGCTGGAAACGATGGGATTAGAGTTCCACCTTCTCTTTTCAGCCCTATCATTCCCAGCCAACATAACAAGGCTGGGAATGATGGGATTAGAGTTCCACCTTCACTCTCCAACCCCATCATCCCCAGCCAACATAACAAGGCTGGAAACGATGGGATTAGAGTTCCACCTTCACTCTCCAACCCCATCATCCCCAGCCAACATAACAAGGCTGGGAATGATGGGATTAGAGTCCCACCTTCTCTTTCCAACCCTATCATTTCCAGCCAACATAACAAGGCTGGGAATGATGGGATTAGAGTCCCACCTTCTCTTTCCAACCCTATCATTTCCAGCCAACATAACAAGGCTGGGAATGATGGGATTACAGTTCCACCTTCTCTTTCCAGCCCTATCATTCCCAGCCAACATAACAAGGCTGGGAATGATGGGATTACAGTTCCACCTTCACTCTCCAACCCCATCATCCCCAGCCAACATAACAAGGCTGGGAACGATGGGATTAGAGTTCCACCTTCTCTTTCCAACCCTATTATCCCAACAATCCCATCACAAAGCTGGGAATAATGAAGTTGGAAGTCCCTTTTTCACTCTTCTGGCTTATCATCCCCATATCTGGGGCGGGGGGGGGGTGATGGGAGTTGGCAGCCCCATTTTTCTGAAGGGCTATCCCCAGCCTCCCCCCTCATGGTTGCTAGGAGACCGGCTAGGCCTGGGCCCCGACCACCTTGGACCATCCCCAAGGAGGCCGGGAAGGCGAAAAGCCCCTTCAACTGCCTTCTCGCCGGGGGCCGCTCACATTTTCGTCCCCCGAGAGGTCACCGGGGTTGCTGTTCTCGTCGCTGCTGAGCTTCTGCTTCTTGGTCGGCATATCCGTCGCCGTTGTTGCCGCCGCCGCCGCCGCTTCAGGCGCCTCGTTTCTCCCGCCGGCTCCACGCCTCCTCTCAGACATCTTCCCCGCCCCTCGCGCCCGGCCGTAAAGCGCGGACGAGGAACCCGCGCCGACGCAGAAGAGACCTGCCGGGCGCCCTGTTACAGTAGTTCTTCCGCCGTAAAGCGCAAACAGGTTTCCCCTCTTATGGTGTCGCAAAGCTTTCCCCCCTCCCCCCTCCCAAAAAAATAGAAGCTACACCGTCGGAGAAAATGTCCAAGGCGGCCCCGTGCGCATGCGCAGCGGGCGCGAGTTGGCGGGTCGCCAAGCGGCCGCGCGTTCCCAGATGCCTCATGCCCTTCTTTCTTCTCCCCACCCACTACCCCAATTTAGATTTTGGAAAGCTGCTTTCGAAGAAAACTTTTATTTGGGGGCTCGTAAAGAACAAAACCCTGTATTTGTCAGTTTTAGGAACTGATTTTTGAAAGGAATTTAAAACAAACATGCAAAGAATAGAATAGAATAGAATAGAATTAGAGCCGAAAGAGGAAGAGGAAGAATAGCATAAAGTAGAATAGAATAATACAATACAATACAATACAATACAATACAATACAATACAATACAATACAATAGAATTCTTTATTGGCCAAATGTGATTGGACACAAGGAATTTTTCTTCGGTGCATAAGCTCTCAGTGTACATAAAAATATATTCATCAAGAATCATACGATACTGAAGACATTACAGACATTGTTGGCTGAAGGGATTAATTTAATTTGGTTACAATATAATCAATTGCAATTGAGATGGAAAGAGGACCAAAAAACTGGTATAATGATGTATGAGGAAGAATTAGTTAGACACATAAAAGAGAAAGGCCCAATGCATATTAAAAGACTTTATAATGTTTTGTTAGAAAGGGATTCAGAAACTGAATTAGTTAAAGACTGCATGATTAAGTGGGCACAAAATTTTGAGGAACCAGTGATGTTGGAAACATGGGAAAAAATTTGGGTTCAGAATGTTAAATTTACACAGTCGCAGAATCTGAGGGAAAATTTCTATAAAATGTTTTATAGATGGCATTTAGACCCCAAAAAATTGTCGTGTATGTACCCTAATGTGCAGCCTAAATGTTGGAGATGTGATTGTCTAGACGCTACATATTATCATGTTTGGTGGACCTGTAAGAAAGTTAAGGCTTTTTGGATAAAAATCTGGTGGGTCATGCAGAATGTTTTGAAGAAAAAAATTCAATTTTCTCCACAACTGTTTTTATTGGGTATAGTTAAGGGTTTTACATTGGGTGAAACAAAATTGATATTGTACATGATAACAGCAGCAAGATTGTTGATAGGTAAATATTGGAAAAATGAAGCGCTGCCTACGATTGAGGAATGGACTTTGAAGATGGCCAGTTTTGCAGAGATGGCGAAGATTTCAGCATATTTAAAAGATTGTTCTCAAGAGACTTATGAATGGGAATGGAAGAAATGGATAGATTATGTTCAGAATAAATATCAAACTAGGAAGTATCAAATAGCTTTTATTTGAAAACGTTATATTAAGATAGAAATATTTTAAGGTTGAGGATGAAAATTTGTTAGAAAATGTTATATCAAGATAGAAATATTTTTAAGGTAATCAGGATGAAAATTTATTTGAAAATGTTATATTAAGATTGAAATAGGTTAATGTAATGAAGATGAAAATTTGTAAGGGGGAGGGAGGGGTTCAAGTTTTATATACAAAGGAGGGTTTTTCCTTTTATTTGACATGAGTATACTGTGAGGAAGTCTGGGGGGAGGGGAGGGTTAGGGTGGCTGGGAAGTTTGGGGTGGGTTGCGGGGGGGGAAAGGGGTGAAAATGTAACTAAAACTTTTGCAATAAAAAAAAAAAAAAGAATCATACGATACAACACTTGGTAATAGTCATAGGATACTAAATAAGCAATCAAATCATACTAGGAACTAAATCACGGGCCTGGTGGCTCAGCAGACTGATAGCGTGATTAACACCAGCTGTCTGCAATTACTGTAAGTTCGAATCTCACCAGGCTCAATGTTGACTCAGCCTTCCATCCTTTCTAAGGTAGGTAAATTGAGGACCCAGTTTGTGGGGGCAATAAGCTGACTTTGTATAAATATGCAAAAGTATGAAGGCTATTGCTTAATGCATTGTAAGCTGTCCTGAGTCTCCGGAGAAGGGCGGCATATAAATCAAATAAAAAAAATTAAAAAAAAACTGTTCTACGTGCTATTGCTATAATTTGACTACTATATTCATTTAATAGTGGTAGCTGGGCTTTCAGGCAGAGGCCTATATCAGTAAAGCAAGTGATGAGTGATGCTAAAGATATCCCTTAGTGAGAAAAACCTCTGAGACGTTCCTTGCCTGTGGCAAAAGACAAGATGTGCGAGAAGTTATGTACTGAGAGCAACCTGTTTGGCCTGCATTGAAAATGTGGCAGTGGTGTCTTCCATTACACCTGGGGGTAGCGAGTTTTAGCCAACGGGCTTAAATAGATGCCACACGTTAGCTCTCTTCTCCCCATTCCTCATCACTCTCCTAAAGCCCTCAGCATTCTCCATCTAAAAAAGCATCTCAATAAGGATGTGTTCCTTCTTCCTCTGGAGTATACAGTAGTGGCCAAAATTGTGGAAACCTTTTGGGGAAAGTGTATGTTTGAGGTTTGATGGCTAATAACACCACCTTTTGTGGGGGAGTTTCAAGATAATCCTATTCCATTGCTGGAATGGCCTGGGAATAGCCCAGAGCTTAACCCAATGGAAAATCTATGGAGCCGACTAAAGAAACTTCTTAGTCAGAAGCAACCCAGCAATAAAACCCAGTTAATAGAAGCAATCATTCAATCTTGGTTTCACATTATAACAGTTGCAGAACTAAAAGACTTGGTTCACTCCACGGGAAGACGTTGTAAGGCCGTAATTAATGCTAAAGATTACCCAACTAAGTATTAACTGACATGCAGATAATTTTTGTATATCTCGTTTTTTCTTTGGTGATAATTTTTGTATATCTCATTTTTTCTACGTGTTTCACTTTTCTTACAGTATAAAGAAGAAAAGTGTTATTCTAATAGCAAATCCTTCATAAAAGTTGTTCTATTAGATTCTTGATTAAATTATCTTTCCATTGATACATAATTTTATGGTACTACTACCAAAAAAAATGGTGTTATTAGCTAGTTTTAGAAAATACACTTTTCCCAAAAGGTTTCCACAATTTTGGCCACTACTGTAGCTTGCAGCAGAACCTGACAAGGCATTGTTTATACTCACAACAATGGTAAGGAAGTTTGGCATGTCTTGTTTAGACCTTGGCACAGAACCGGCAACACTGGTCTTCCTGCATTGACATTGTTTGAAAGAATTTGGTTATAATAAAAACTCAAGGGCGAGCCACACAATTCAATTTGACTTTCCACAAGTGTAATTTTTGCTCAGCAATTAACAGGACCAATGCATATATATCTCCAAGCACAATCAGTCAAAAATTGGGCAGATGTTCTGTCATTTCTTCCTCAAATAGAAAAAGATGGCTTACCCCCTTCATGGATCACTGTCGGGCAAAAGTGCTTGTTGAGCTAAACAAAGTTATGCCATGCAGGGCAATGGTGGAATTCAATTTTTTTTTACTATCGGTTCTGTGGGCTTGGCTTGGTGGGTGTGGTGTGGCTTGGTGGGTGTGGCTTGATGGGTGTGGCAGGGGAAGGATACTACAAAATCTTCATTCTCACCCCACTCCAGGGGAAGGATACTGCAAAATCCCCATTCCCTCTCCACTCTGGGGCCAGTCAGAGGTGGTATTTGCTGGTATTTCTCCGAACTACTCAAAATTTCCACTATGACAAATAGGTCATAGTGGAGAGTTCTGACAAAACATACTCCGTTGGAGAAGGAAATGGCAACCCACTCCAGGATCCTTGCCAAGAAAACCCCATGGACAGTACCAAAAGACTAAAATGAACACGAATTTGGGCAAACTGTGGGAGAGGAGTGGAGGACAGAGGGGCCTCGCATGCTATGGCAATGGTGTTGTCAAAGTTGGACATAACTTAGCGACTGAACAACAACAAGGTGAGGTACAAATGCCAGCTATAGACTATCATCCTTGCATTTTCTACATATAATAAAATCCCCATACAGCTGCACATTTTTGGATTGTGACAAAACTACTGGTAGAACTCGATTTACGTTCATTCATTCAACAACCATTCCAAGTTACGGTGGCACTGAACAAAGGGAATTACAACCAGTCCCTGAAGTTATAATTCTTGCAGTGCCCGCCATGGTCATGTGATCGAAATTTGGATGCTTAGCAGACTTCCCACAGTTATGACTGCAGGGGCATTGCAATTCTCCCCATCCGCTTATAACTCCCCTTTATGCCTATGGAGAGTCTCGGTCATGGTTGCCTCAAAGATGTTTTTCAAAAAGCATTGGACTTGCTGTTTCTCTTTTCATCCAAGAAGCTGAAGCAGCTTCTCAATCAAGAACTAAGAAAAGCTGCTTGGGTGTGAAACAAAATATCTTCAAGGAAAAAAACTAAGAAAGTCGAGTTGTCTTTTGAAATGCACCTTTGGGACCCCTTCTATGCCCATTTGGTCACCTGTGCTCCGCAGCCTCTGCCACCTGAGCTGACCTTTACCACCTTCTTGCTCCTTGCTAACCAAGGATGCCCAGCCTGGCCCTTCATGTTGGAAGAAATATTCATCTGGTTCAGTTCCAAGCCAGGAGAAAGTCACTGGAAACATGGAGGCTGATTGGAAAGAGAGTTTAATGATGAACAGAACTACCAAGCACATGGTCCTGGTGCAGTTGACCACATGGAGTTAAGAGTGAGGGGTATTTATACCTTCTCTTGAGCTATGCACTTGAACTTCCTGTTCCTGTGCAAGAACGTGTATTCTATTGGCTTTTGCAGGGGTCATAACTAGCTCTGTAGGGTGTCTGAGCTCTCAGGTTTGGTTGAAGTTTGGACTCTGATGCAATGCCCTTAGGAGATTGTGCAATGTAGTGAGCTCTGCTGCTAGTGGGTTAATCCTATTATGCCCTGGAAGGTCATGTCTTAATCCCATCACTCTGGAGCTGAAGGTCTTTTGTTCTGTAGATAGGATGGCCCAGTCTTTCTTAATGGGCAAAAAATATCTGTTGGGAGCTATTAAGAAAGGTGGGGGCTGTCCAGTGGCGGGATTTAGCTAGTTTGGGCGAACTGGTAGTTAAATTGCTGGCTGGCCCCGTCTCTCCCCTTCCCTTCCAGAAGTCCCCACATGCCCCATTTTGGCTCCCTGGTAAGTGCAGGGAGGCCTACTAGGCCCAAAACAGGGCATGGGGGCGTGGTGTGCTCCCCCACAGCCTGTTTTCGCTCCCACGAGGCTTCAGGGAGGCCTCCTAGGCCCAAAACGGGGCTCGGGGTGGTGCAGTGCGTTACCCTCCCCCGTGGCCTGTTTTTGCTCCCAGAGGGGTGCAGGAGGCTGAGTGCTGCCTGTCACACACCCTGGTCACACCCACCATGGCCACGCCCAAACAGCCAGTCATTAGGGCAGAGTACCGGTTGTTATATTATTTTAATCCCACCACTGGGGCTGTCTCTTTCTGTCTCCAGGAGCATGTTTCTCCATTTCTTATCCAGGGAAGTATAATATTCTGCCTTTTTCTCAAAACATTTCATTCCTCTAGGACCGTGATGACGCGCGTGCCACAGGTGGCACGCGGAGTCATATCTGTGGGCATGCGAGCATTGCCCTAGCTCAGCTCCAGCACGTATGCGCACACCGGCCAGCTGATTTTCGGGCCTTCCCGGTCAGAAAATGGGCTATTTCCGTCCTCTGTGAGACCTCCGGGTGGGTGGGGAAGGCTGTTTTTGGCCTCCCCAGGCTCCTAGAAAGCTCCTGGAGCCTGGGGAGGGCAAAAAATGGGCCTTCCGGTCCCACTGGAAGTTGAAAAATGTGCTGTTTCCGGCCCCCAGGGGGTGAGGAAGGTCGTTTTCACCCTCCCCAGGCTCCAAGAAAGCCTCTGGAGCCTGGGGAGGGCAAAATACATGCCTACCGGGCCCACCATGCCAAAAGCAGGGGGAGCATGGGGGCAGTCGTGAATGCATGCAAGGGGGCAGGGCGCATTACATTATGGGTTTGGGCACACGCGCGAGCGACCCACACTCCCCCCGCTTTTGGCACACGACGGCAAATAGGTTAGCCATCACTGCTCTAAGAGAAGGGGGTCTTTCCTCAGCCACATCAGGGTTTCTTCTGTAATGGAATGTCTAAATGGCCTTGTGGGACAAGGGGAAGAGAAGTTGCCTAGGAAATGATCAGATAAGAGAGGAGGAGCCCCAAATGGATTAACAGTCAGAGGAAAAAATTTAGGAAACTCCCTAACCTACCCTGATTAGGTTAAAAGTAGCAGCAGGAAATTTACACCTTCAGACTTAAAAGATTCGGATAATGTAGCCTTACAATAAAATAGAATTAGCTTATCTAAGTTTTGTTTCCTGTGTGGTATACCCGATAGGGCTGATGATGTCAATCTCGCAATTCTCAAATTTGGATGCTTCTTATTTTCATTGGGATTTATTTATTTTGGCTTATAACAACAGGTCAACAAAAAAAATCACTAGCGCAATCATTGACGGGTTGACTTTTGAGAGGTAGATTACCATCAGCTGGCATTTTACAAAATGCACGAGTTGATCAAAGAAATGTTTATAAAATACTGAAAGAAACACGCTGGAATGTGGAAACCCACCCAAGTTGCAGACAACCGTCGCGTTCCTAGATCTACACTCTACACATCCGCCAAAGGAATTGTTTATAGAAGGATTCAAAGGAATCTGAAGAAATAGAGGGGAAAAAGTTATCTCTGATCAAGTGCACTGAAGAAACTATAACTGGTGCAAAAATAAGAACAAATATTTAGATTTAAATATTTAGATTTAGATACGACATCAAGAGGTAGAGTTGTTTGGAAAGCAGCACAATACGTGAATTTTCTGATTCTTGTGTTAAAAAACAAACTTGTACTTCTTGGGAACATACAGAAATTGAAACTGTTCTATAGATAGAAAGAGATAGCTTTGTTAAGATTAGGCAAGTGATCCTTTACACTTGTAAATTTAGAATGGAGCAGTAAAACTTAGATATCCAGTTTGTACTGCTGTTTGTTGTGAGGCAACAAAACGTAAGAGAATGAAATTTCCACTCGCTGTAAAGCAAGCCAAAGGTAACTCTTTGGGCCCAAGAGGAAGAATAAAGATATACAAGTAGGGGTGAAATCCAGCAGGTTCTGACAGGTTCTGACAGGTTCTGGAAAACCGGTAGCGGAAATTTTGAGTAGTTCGGAGAACTGGCAAATACCACCTCTGGCTGGCCCCAGAGTGGGATGGGAATGAAGATTTTGCAATATCCTTCCTTCAGGAGTGGAGTGCGAATGGAGATTTTGCAGTATCCTTCCCCTGCCATGCCCACCAAGCCATGTCCACAGAACCGGTAGTAAAAAAAATAGAATTTCACCACTGTATACAAGTAGTTCTCAATTTGTCCCATAGGTGCTTTTTTCAAGAGGCAAAAAGGATGTAAATGACCAGCTGTCTGCAAGGAGTATAAATCCTTCCATTCCCCACCATCCAGTCGGAGCCAAAGAAGCTTCTTGGATGAGAAGCGAAATGTGTTCAAAGAAAAACCAGAAAGTCCAGTTGCCTCTTGAAAAAAAGCACCTTTGGGACAACCATGTCCTGGATGACTGAGAATCTCCATAGATATTTAGTTCTCAATTTACAACCATTCATTTAGTGACCATTTAAAGGTACAATGGCTTTGTAAGCAACTTATGATTGATTTTCACACTTAAAACCAGTGCAATATCCCGACAATCACATGATCAAAAGTTAGATGCTTGACAACTGGCATGTATTTCTGATGGTTGCAGTGTCCCGGGGTCACGTCATCTCCTTTTGCGACCTTCTGACAAGCAAAGTCAACGGGGAAGCCAGATTCCCTTAATAACCGTGTTACTAACTTAAAATTGCAGTGATTCACTTAACCACTATGGGCATGAAAAATCTTAAAACGGGGCAAAACTCATTTAACAGCTGTCTTGCTTAGCAACAGAAATTTCGGGCTCCATTGTGGTCATAAATTAATTTCATTACCTATATTACAGTAGTGGCCAAAATTGTGGAAATCTTTTAGGCAAAGTGTATTTTTGAGGTTTGATGGCTAATAACATCACTTTTTTTTTTTTTTGAGTTTCAAGATAATCCTATTCCACTGCTGGGAATAGCCCAGACCTTCACCCAATGGAAAATATATGGAGCCGACCAGGGGTGGGTTCTAAATTTTTTTACTACCGGTTCTGTGGGCGTGGCTTATTTTGTGGGTGTGGCTTGGTGGGGAGGTAATGTGACTGGGTGGGCGCGGCCAACTTTTTTTTTTTTTAAAACTTTTAAAAGCATTTTTTCAGCCGAAGAGGTTGCAGAAAAAATGCTTTTATAAAAGTAGGGGAAAAAAAGCCTCTGATGAGGTGGGCAGGGTAAGCAAGTGGAGACCGGGCTGGGTACCAGTTTGGGGCCGTGGCCACCCAATGTTATTACCGGTTCTCCAAACTACTATAAATTTTTACTACCAGTTCTTGCGAACCGGTGCAAACCAGGAGTAACCCACCACTGGACTGACTAAAGAAACTTGTTAGTCAGAAGCGACCCAGCAATAAAACCCAGTTAATAGAAGCAATCATTCAATCTTGGTTTCACCATTAGAGGTGGATTGCAGCAGGTTCTGATCAGTTCCGGAGAACTGGTAGCGGAAATTTTGAGTAGTTCGGAGAACCGGTAAAAATTCTGATTGGCCCCACCCCCATCTTATCTCTGCCTCCCAAGTCCCAGCTGATTGGGAGGAAATGGGGATTTTGCAGTAACCTTCCCCTGATTGGGGACAGAATGGAGATTTTAACAGTATCCTTCCCCTGCCATGCCTACCAAGCCACGCCCACCAAGCCATGTCACACCCACCAAGCCACGCCCACAGAACCAGTAGTAAAAAAAATTGAAACCCACCACTGTTTCACATGATAACTGTTGCAGAACTAAAAGACTTGGTTCACTCCTTGGGAAGACGTTGTAAGGCCGTAATTCATGCTAAAGGTTACCCAACTAAGGATTTACTGACATGGTGATAATTTTTGTATTCCTCGTTTTTTCTACGTGTTTCACTTTTCTTCTTTATACTGTAACTGCTATTCTAATAGCAAATCCTTCATAAAAGTGATTGCATTACATATCTTGATTAAATTATCTTTCCATTGATATATAACTTTATGGTACTACTCCAAAAAAAAAAAAAAAGTGGTGTTATTAGCTAGTTTTAGAAAATACACTTTTCCCAAAAAGTTTCCATAATTTTAGCCACTACTGTATATGCCTTAATTAGAATTTGTCATTTTAGGAATAATTTTGGAACCATCTGGTTTTTGTATTTTTTAAAGTCATATTTAATACTATACCTCCTTTTTTCCTTCAAGGCGCACTCTAAGCCACAATTAAAACAGGATATAAATACTAAAGCTCCTGGTTTCCCCGGAAAATATTTATTGAGAGGCCTCTTTGTAAAGAATGCGAGCCATAACATAGTAATTTAAGGTTTTGATCTCCTTCGGATGCGATTCAGAAAGAGACACATTAATTGCCCAGCTGTTCCCCAGCAATTTGTAAACTGCTACCTTACTTCTGAAATCTTCTTCGTTGGGGGTCTGCAATGCCTTTTCAGAATCTTATCTTTTCAGGGTCTAAGTGCAAAAACTGGTTTCTCCATGAAATTCATCAAAATCAAAAGAGGATCTCAGCTACGGGTAGTCCTCAACTTACGACTACAATCGAGCCCAAGATTTTTGTTCCTAAGTGAGACGTTTGTTAAGCGAGTTTTGCCGCATTTTACCACCTTTTTTGCAACAGTGGGGAAGTGAAGCACTGCAGTTGGTAAGTCAGTAGCACAGTTGTTAAGGGAATCTGTCATAAATGTGAACCAGTTGCCAAGCATCTGTCATAGGGGTAGGCTCCATTACCGTCATATGTGGAAGATTACCTGTATGCAGTTGTTTAAAATGCAAAATAAGAAAACTGAACATATTTATTTATGGATCACATTTTGAGACCGCCAATCTCTCACACACTGTAAATATAGCAGGAGAAAAGTTTGACCCTCCCCCAATTTATTCAGTACTGTGTAGTATGTCCTTGGACAGAAATATAGCTTTCGTACGTTTTTGGTAGCTAATAAAGAAACTTTCGGGTCTTGCTTTTAGAATTATTCCTCATCGCAGAATATATATTTTTTCCATTCAAATGTTTCTTGCTGCTTGCTGCAAGGAGGTAAACTGCTGGGAGGCAGAGGCCAAAGGGTGGGGGCCAGTGGGTGGGCGGGGCTACATTCGGTATATAAGACGCACCTAAATTTTCACCCCCTTTTAGAGGGGAGAAAGGTGCGTCTTATACTCCAAAAAATACGGTACTCAAAATTTCCGCTACCGGTTCTCCAGAACCTTTCAGAACCTGCTGAATAGAACCCCTGGCCCAAGGTCACCCAGCTGGCTTTGTGTTTAAGGTGGAACTAGAACTCACAGTCTCCCTTTTTCTAGTCTGATGCCTTAACCACTAAACAAAACTGGCTGAATTCTTGATATTATTTCAATTTGGTTTTCTTCCTCTGAGCATTTCATGTCCTGACTCATTCATTCATTGGGAGTTGACTTTTTCACTGTTTCATCTATGGCTTCAATTTTATAGATATGACCAATTTTTGAGGGGGAGGGCACTTCTAGCTCTGCTATTTGTTGGTCTCCCAGATCTTGCTTGACTTCAATGTTTCCGTGTAATTTCCGCTTCTCACTGTTTGTCTCAGCTGAAATTTCTGGCTAGAAGCGTCAGCTTTAAAAAAAAAAAAAAAAAAAAAAAGATTGGTAAGGGTGAATTATTTTCATTATTAAATGGCCTGAAAGTATAAAAAGCCAACGGGGAGGATGCATTTTCAAATTTACTCAGCATGGCTCTTTGATACCTTAGCTTGGAAAAGCTAATTATTTCACAGGACAAGAAGGCTCAGCATAATATTTTGAGGCACGGCGTTGAGGTGAGATAAGGCCACTATGATGTAATTGAAGAACAATATTGGAGTTTTCACAGCCTTCTGGTGCCATGTAAACACCCACTGAGAAAAGACTAGAAAATGGATGTTCTTAGGTGAATGTCTTTTTCGTAATTCTATTTCTAAATCAATATATCACATGGAGGCGGTGGCAGTCCCTATGGGGTCTTCATTGCTCTCCATGTGGGATCCTCATCATTGAGTCTACTAGCCCAAATAAGAATGAATAAGTTGTAACAGAACAGAATAATAAAATTGAATTTAGAATAAAAGAGTGGGAAGGGACCTTGGAGGTCTTCTAGTCCAACCCCCTGCTTAGGCAGGAAACCCTACACCACTTCAGACAAATGGTTATCCAACATCTTCTTAAGAACTTCCAGTGTTGGAGCATTCACAACTTCTGGAGGCAAGTTGTTCCACTGATTAATTGTTCTAACTGTCAGGAAATTTTCCTTAGTTCTAAGTTGATTCTCTCCTTGATTAGTTTCCACCCATTGCTTCTTGTCCTGCCCTCAGGTGCTTTGGTGAATAGCTTGACTTCCTCTTCTTTATGGCAACCCCTGAGATATTGGAAGACTGCTATCATGTCTCACCTAGACCTTCTTTTCATTAAACTAGACATACCCAGTTCCTGCAACTGTTCTTCATATGTTTTAGCTTCCAGGACCTTGGAGGTCTTCTAGTCCAACCCCCTGCTAAAGCAAGAGACCCCATACCATTTCAGACAAGTGGTTGTCCAATCTCTTCTTAATGATGCAGCACCCACATCCTCTGGAGGCAAGCCATTCCGCTGATTAATTGTTCTCAGTTTTGATCTCTCTTGGATAAGATCTCTCTCTTCCACCCATTGCTTCTTGTCTCGCCCTCAAGTGCTTTGGAGAATAGGTCAACTCCTTCTGTGCAGTAGTCCATCCAATATCGGAAGACAGTATTGGAAGTACACAGAATGTATCCTTAGAATCTATATATATAAAAGCAAAATCCACTCACTCATCACGATATCTCCAGAACGATAAAGCCTACAAACTTGAAATTTGGCATGTACGTTCCTCGGTGCTCGCTAAGAAAGGATTTTTCAAAATGACCATCAGGTCATTAGTATTTCATATACAGTATATTCATATACAGTATATTAACACACTCTGATGCGAAGGAATTAGATGTTCTACTCCCCCTCCCCACCTGAAATGAACTCTGTTCCAACTGCCAGTTGCCTCACATTCCATTACCTCAGTTCAAACTGGCATCTGTTCCTTCTACTGTAACACCAGTTAAAGGGAAAAGAGGGCCAAAAATGCAAGAAAAGATTTACAGATGCGATTAGGAAAACACAAGTAAGGGAAGCTGCAAAAAAGTATTGTCAAAGTCATCCCAAAGTCAATAGAGAGGCTGCAAAAAAGTATGCATCTAATAACCCCTACATTAATCAGGCAGCTACAGCTAAATATGCCACCATTCAAAGTGCAAGGGCAGGTCTACCACAGGATAGGGAGTATCATGGTGGGGCCTCAGCAGCAGCTTTCATTTCTCCAGATATACTTTCTTGGTGATGATGACAATGAGAGGGACCTCCGTTGTGGAATCTACCTGGGTTAGTTCAATTTATCATGCCCAATCACATAGTTTCGTAGCGAAGCATGGGTATCCAGCTAGTAATCAATAGAGTCCACCTTCCCTTAAATTTCAGAGCAGTGGAAATCATGAAAATCTGGAACATAAGGACATGATATTGTTAGAAGAAAATTCTTATTTGTTTTAGGTAAGGTTCAAAGAACACAAGACAACTGCATTTTGAATAGGGACCAAGCCATTAAAGCTACAGGCATTCCTTTACAACAATTGGTTCAGTGACCATTCAAAGTTACAACGGCACTGAAAAAAGGTGACTTATGACCGTTTTGCACATTTATGACTGTTGCAACATCCCTTTGGTCACGTGAATAAAATTCATACACTCATTTTTCATACATTTCATTCATACATTCATTTTTATTCATACAAAATTCATATTTTGTATGAATAAAATTCATACAAAATTCACACCCGTTTTGTC
Organism: Arizona elegans; assembly: GCA_022577455.1. Taxonomy (NCBI): domain Eukaryota; kingdom Metazoa; phylum Chordata; class Lepidosauria; order Squamata; family Colubridae; genus Arizona; species Arizona elegans. The sequence goes on along the minus strand of JAKOOJ010000025.1, from coordinate 8,561,027 downwards.
CCAAAATGGACAAAACTCACTTAACAAATGGCTTGCTTAGCAACAAAAATTTTGTGTTCAATTGGTCATAAGTTGAGGACTGCCTGTATGAGACTGTATGTGTGTGTTGTGATCTGGTGGGTATGCTAAGGAAGCAGAAAACTTCTGCTTTGGACCACTCACACCAGAGAAACTTGTACAGGTAGTCCTTTACTTACGACCATAATTGGGCCCAAAATTTATATTACTAAGCAAGACCTTTTTAAAGTGTGTTTTGTCCCATTGTACGACCTTTCTTGCCATAGTTGTTAAGTGAATCATTGCAGTTGTTAAGTTAGTAACACGGTTGTTAAGTGAATCTGGCTTCCCCATTGATTTAGCTTATCAGAAGGTCGCAAAAGCTCATCATCTGATCCCAAGACACTGCAACTGTCATAAATATGAACCAGTTGTCAAGTATCCGAATTCTGATCAGGTGACCGTGGGGATGATGCAGTGATTTTAAGTGTGAAAAATGGTCCCTTTTTTTAGTGTCGTTGTAACTTTGAATGGTCACTAAATGAACTGTTGTAAGTCGAGGACTACCTGTAAACCATGTTTGCAATCTGTTCTACTTATATACTGTGTTCCCCCCAAAATAAGACCGGGTCTTATATTAATTTTTGCTCCAAAAGACACATGATGGCTTATTTTCCAGTTAGGTCTTATTTTGGGTGAAAGTGCGGTACTAAACACCTCCATCTGCTGATGATCTTAACTGGGGCTTATTTTGGGGGTAGGACTTATATTAGGAGCATCCTGAAAAATCATGCTAAGGCTTATTTTCCGGTTGGGTCTTATTTTGGGGAAAATACAGTACTAAACGCCTCCATCTGCTGACGATCTTAACTGTGGCTTATTTTGGGGGTAGGGCTTATATTACAAGCATCCTGAAAAATCATGCTAGGACATATTTTCCGGTTGGGTTTTATTTTTGGGGAAACAGGGTAGAAGGTGGTATTGTTGAGTACATGCATTGCATTTCACCAGCAAAGAGTCCCAGCCAGGGTTTTGATAGTTGACAAGTGTTTTCTAGAACAGAAACAGCAGCCCTGAATCCTTGCTACACTTTTAATTTTGCAGAGTAAATGTCAGTCCCCATCTGATGGGACAAGAACAGGCCCAGCTCAACATCCTAAAATGACAGGGTTGTTTTAGCTGAAAACGGAAACGAAGGCAACAAGATATAATCCAGGACAGAACAGATGCTCTTCTTTTTTTTTTTTTATCCTGTCCTAATGCCACTTGGTTTTAGGGATTTCCTCGTACATATATTTAGAACTCCTGCCTTAATTTCTTTGCATAATTCTTAGGATAAGACCGCACACATTCTATAGAATGGCAAGGATCCAGCGGCCATCTTTAATCCTGTCCTTGGCAGAGGGATGCCGCTGTCACCCTTGCAATTCTCATTAAGTTAAAAAAAAAAAACCATCAGGAAGCCAAAGTTATTATGAATATTTGCCAGCGCTGGAATGCAGTCCATTCTGTGGGAGGAAATAGAGCAGACTTGCTTCATATGCCAGCAATATTTTGCATAGAGTATCAGAGAAATGGAACATCACACTTCTATGATGGTTAGGGAAACCTGGAAAATTGCATCCTACGAGAAATAATGAGAAATAAGGGGTTTATTTTCACGTTGATAGAAAATAATATTAAAGCTGCGAAGTGTTTCTGCAATGTTTTGGTGCGCCAATAGTGTACAGCATGGCTTTGAAATACTGTAAAACAAAAATTTCCAATAGCTGCAAATATATGCAGCTCAGAGTTGAACTGTGGAGTCCTTGCAGTTCTCTGAACTTGGTTGTTTGCTTGCAAACATTTCATTACCTCGCTACAGAGGTGAAATCCAGCAGGTTCTGACAGATTCTGGAAAACCGGTAGCAGAAATTTTGAGTAGTTCGGAGAACCGGCAAATACCACCTCTGGCTAGTCCCAGAGTGGGGAGGGAATGGGGATTTTGCAGTACCCTTCTCCTGGAGTGGGGTGGGAATGGAGATTTTGCAGTATCCTTCCCCTGCCACGCCCACCAAGTTACACCATGCCAACCAAGCCACACCCACAGAACCGGTAGTTAAAAAAAAAATGGATTTCACCACTGCCTCACTAGGTAACATTATCAGTGTGAGTGGATGTGTGATTTGCTCTTTGTTTATATACAGTAGCTCGTCTTGCCAGTGTTAGCAGGGTGAGGTTTTCTCCTTGGTGGTTCCTTGATAACGGTGTTGTTTTCTGTCTGATTGCTTGTCTGGTGTTAACCAACTGCAACCCAATCAAGTTATGAAAAGGATAACGTTATCATACATCAAAACATCTCAGAACTACCACCTACCAAACTACAAGCAGACTGTTACAGCCACACAGCATTATCGTAGCATACAAACCAACTACAGATAATCCAAGACTTACAACCAATCATTTAGTAAATGTACAAAGTTACAACAGTCCTGAGAAAAGTGATTTTATGTCCGTTTTTCACACTCACAACCGTTGCAGCATCTCTGCGGTCACATGATCAGAATTCAGACGCTTGACAACCGACTCGTATTTATGACGGTTGCAGTGTCCCAGGGTCATGTGATCCCCTTTCGCGACCTTCTGACAAGTAAATTCAATGGGGAAGCCAGATTCGCTTCACAACCGTTTTACTAACTTAACTCAGACTTAGACTTTGTTGTTGTTACCCTTTTTCCCCCAAAATGAGACATCCCCTGATAATAAGCCCAATCGGGCTTTTGAGCGCATGGCAATAAGGCCAAGTGCTTATTTCAGGGTTCAAAATAATAAAAGACAGGGTCTTATTTTCGGGGAAACACGGTAGTTGTGAAGTCGAGTCCAACCGATTGCGACCTCATGGACAACATTCCTCCAGGCCTTCTTGCCCTCTACCATTCCCCGGAGTCCATTTAACTCACACCGACTGCTTCAGTGACTCCATCCAGCCACCTCGTTCTCTGTCGTCCCCTTCTTCTTTTGCCCTCAATCGTTCCCAGCATTAGGCTCTTCTCCAGTGAGTCCTTCCTTCTCATGACTTAGACTTAAAATAACTTTATTGTCACTTTGAATGTACACTAATCGTCATACATTAAAATGAAATTTTGTTGCATACAGCTCTCAAAGGGTCACCACCACCTCCAAAATACACTACATAAACATGACATGACATAACTGTCAGCCCTGAAGCCATATTGGAGCAGCTTCAGGCCATTGGAGCTGTGGGAACCGGAGGGGGAAAATAGAGATAGCTGGGGATGGGTAGTCAAAATAAAATTCTTTCTCCTGGGAACCAAGGACGTTCTCACCAGGTGCTGGGGAGGCGCGGACCGAAGCCAACTGAAGTTGGGACTGTGACCTGATTGGACCACGTGACGGACGTGTGGTCTGGGGGCAAGAACTTTGGGTTTTGATTTGAGTGGGTAAAACTTCGGGTCCTTCAGAATTGGGTTTTCACCGTGCCAATATGACATGCCTAATAAATTCATACTTTGAGGAAACTCCAGGCCTCAGAATTTTGATTGCGTTGGAACCCTGACAATGACATGACACGACACGATATCACATGAATGAATGAATGAATGAATGAATGAATGAATGAATGAATAAATAAATAAATAAATAAATAAATAAATAAATAAATAAATAATATGCCTATACCCACATATATTATATGACACAGAGAAAGAACATAGTTAGTCCGGATGCAGTGATTCGCTTAAGGACTGTGACAAGAAAGATTGTTAAGTGGAGCAAAACTGCCTGAATAACTGTCTTGCTTAGAAACAGACCTTTTGGGATGTACTGTGGTCATAATTTGAGGACTACCTGCAAAGCCCTCCATAACGTCTTCAGTAAGTCAAAAGTCACAGTAGTTCAGGAAGAGAAAAACAGGAGTCATCTACAATATACTGTGAATGTAAGGACTGTTAGAATCAAAAGAGCAAGAGAAAGAAGTTTTTTCAAACACAGGTAATTTTGTTAACACCAAAACTTGGCCTCTGCAACAGGAACTCTGGATCTTTTAAGTACAGTTAACAGGTTCTGTGACCTGAAAATTTTTGAAAACTGAAACTATAACTTAAAACGCTAAAGGATTGTATCATCTCTATTCCCCATGCCAACCCTCTGAAGCAGGAGGAAGTCATACTGGCATTTTAGTTACGTGTCATGTTTGCAGAACAGACAATCAGGTTTTGTGGTTTCATAGAAAGATGCAAAGGAGGAGGATCTGAGATGGCCAGAAGATGGTGACCCAATATCCTAATTAGGTCGCTTTTGGGCGCGGGGGGGGGGGGGGAACCCTAGAGAAAATGGCTTCCAATAGTTGAAAATAAAAGAAAGTGGTGTGGCTTGTACGCTTTGGGAAAAAAAACATTTTTCCCCAGTTGCAAGTAAATCCGTTCAAAATCAGAAGGAAAATGACTCAATGACCACCAACAGTGGTTGTAAGAAAGGCAGAATCAGGAGACAAAGCAGAGCTGCTTCCAAAATGGAGCATAAACCTACGCAGAAATTGCCTACAACCTCTTGCATGCAAAAAGATATTCGAAGAAATTTTAGCCACATCTTATTCCTTGTGACCTAGTTTTCGGTGTCTAGAATTTCCCACTGGGGCCATTTAGTAAGAGTGGAGTTGTTCTGCCAGAAGAGAAGATACAGTACACTGTGAGAGTCGACTTGCAAGCATAGATCAGTTTTATGTCCGGAGATGAACTTTCTATTACTATAGAATGAATTTATAGCACGGGGGGTCATGTTTAAAACAGGGGAACTTGCTAATATTTTCCCCCATGTTAGTATGATGTTATTTGGCATGATTCTTCGGGATTTTTTCATAGAGGGAATATGAGCAAATTCATCCTCTTTTCCAAAACGTAGACTTTTAGACAGCCAGTTTGGTTTAATGGTTAGCTTAAGGCAGGGGTGTGAAACTCAAGGCCCCGGGGGCTAGATCCGGCCCGCGGGGTGCTTAGATCTGGCCCCTGGGGTTGCCCTGGAAAGAGTGAAGGATCGGTCCGTGGTGCCTCAGCCAGCGAAAACGGGCTCCCAATCTCCGTTTTCGGCCGGGATGGCCTCCTGCAACCCTCTGCAGGAGGTTGTCCCACCCAAAAACGGAGCTCAGGAGCCTGTTTTCGCTGGCAGAGCACTTGGGCCACCACAGGCACCCCTGACACGAGTGACGTCAAGCTGGCCATGCCCACCTTGGCCACACCCGCTCCGGCCCCCCAAGGTCAAACACAACCTTGATGCGGCCCTCAATGAAATCAAGTTTGACACCCCCTGGGTTAAGGCATAAGGTTACAAACCAGGAGACTGTGAGTTTTGATCCCACCTTAGCCATGAAAGCCCACTGGGTGACTTATTTATTTATTTTATTTTATTTTATTAAATTTCTATACCGCCCTTCTCCCAAAGGACTCAGGGCGGTGTACAGCCAGAAATAAGACCATGACAGTATAAAAATTAAAAACAGTGTAAAACGATTAAATCAATTGGCCAAAAATTCTAAGGTGATTGAGGTCAATCACCAGGAGACTGTGAGTTCTAGTCCCGCCTTAGGCATGAAAGCAAGCTAGGTGACTTTTAGCCAATCACCAGTTCTAGACTAGCCCTGCCTCAGGCGTGAAAGGCAGCTGAGTGACTTGAGGTCAATCACCAGGAGATTGTGAGTTCTAGTCCCGCCTTAGGCATGAAAGCAGCTGGGTGACTTGAGGTCAATCACCAAGGAAATGGTGAGTTTTAATCCTGCCTTAGGCATAAAAGCTGTCTAGGTGACTTTGGGCCCATGATCCCAGGATACTGAGACCGTCGTAAATAGGAACCAGTTACCAACCATCCAAATTTTGATCATGTGATCATGGGGGTGCTGCAACAGTCGTTGAGTGTGAAAAACAGTCAGTGCCGTTGTAACTTCAAACGGTCACTAATTGAATGGTTGTAAGTCGAGTACACCCTGTACTGTAAAACATAACTCTTTTTGTCCATGTTGCCAGCCAGAAGTCTCTGGTCCCATGTGACTGACAGCTTCACATTCAAATTCTGAATCAATGCAGTTGAATTATGGATATGTCACTTGGGGCTTATGACAGCATGTTTTGTTTCTGACTCAAAGCCTCTCCCAACAGCCCTTTTTTCAAAGCAACCTTTGAAAAGTTGTTTTCCATCCGTCATTCTGCACAATCCAGATGTTTTCCCAAAAGTTACTGCTTCAGTTGCGGAGAAGTGACATTTTCTATAACGCATAGATGGCAGTTTCTTCTTGCTCTGAAATACAGGCAGTCCTGGACATAACACTTTGTTTAGTGACTGTTCGAAGGTCCAATGGCACTAAAAAAAGTGACTTATGACTGTTTTTCACACTTACCGTTGTAGCATTCCCATGGTGGCGTGATCAAAATTCAGCCGTTTGGCCACTGGTTCTTATTTATGATGCTTGCAGTCTCCCTGGCAGAGGTGGTATTCGGCCGGTTCAGACTGGTTCAGGCGAACCGGTGGCGGAAATTTTGGGTAGTTCAGAGAACCGGCAAATCGCACCGCTGGCTGCGGAGATCTTGCAGCTGCTTCTTCTGTCCCTTGTTGAGCCTTGGGTCACTCATGGAGATGCTCCATGTGCTCTCCAGGTTGGCAACTGCTTCTCTCCGCTGCTGCTCTTGCTGGGAGAGCATCTTGTGCAATTTAGCAGCTGTGAGCTGCCACTTTCCTCTAAGTCCCACCCGGAAAGTGCTGCGGCTGAGAGAAACAGCATTCAATATGACTGCTGCTTCTGTGTGCCACCGCACTGTCTGGATGGGACTAGAGGAAAGCGGCAGCTCACAGCTGCTAAATTGCACAAGAAGCTCTCCCAGCAGTACGGAGCAGTGCAGAGAGAAGCAGCCGCTGCTGCGGAGAGCATAAATGGAGGGGAGCAGGCCCCAAAAGGCTGCTCGGTCAAGCCTCTCCGTGTGTATATGCATGGAAGCCGTGCTCGTGCACATGCATGGAAGCTGTGCTCGCACGCATGCGCGGAAGCGATTCACTTAACAATTGCGGCAAGAAAGATTGTAAAATGGGGTCAAGTTCCCTGAATAACAGTCTCTCTCTTAGCGACAAAAATTTTGTGGTCCTAAGTAGAGGACTGTCTCATGTATGGCCACCCCATACAGCTCTAGCTATGCATTAGAATCCTTTTAAATTCCAGATGTCCAACGTATTAGACATTCTTGAAACATCTATCCAGCCAAGATGTAAATATAGTTCTGGACTAGAAATGTTTAGTTTGAACCAGATGTTTTATCCTATTTCCTTGTTCTTTAATATCTGTACAGGATTTTTGAAAAAAATTCAAACACAAAGTCAAAAAACCCATTGCTCCTTCTAACACAGGTGTGTCAAACTCAAGGCCCACGGCCTGCATCTGGTCCACGATGTGGACGGATTCAGCCCGTGAGGCCATCTTGGAAAATGTAAGGAGCCGGCCCACATCGCTTCAGCCCGGTCTACCCTATGCAAAGAGGAAACATGCCAGCAGCTTGGGGAGTGGCGTCAAGCTGGCCACGCCCACCCAGCTGGCCACACCCACCTAGTCAGCCACGCCCAGTGAGTGACGCCAAGCTGTCCATATTCGCCAAGTGGGCCACACCTGCCCAGTCCCCCGAAGTCAACCATAGCCCTGATGCAGCCCTCAATGAAATTGAGTTTGGCACCCCTGATCTAACACTTCTGCTTTGTCAGGATGCTTAGTTTAAGCTCTGATCAAGCCAATATATTTTGCTCTCCGCATCCTATTTAAAAACAGAGTTTTGGTTAAAGTTAGTTTTTTATCTGCCAAATATTGCATTTTTCTTCTCTTCTTTCCTTTTTTCATAAAATTGGGACCCGTTGCATGCCTGTTGATGGCTAAGAAACTGCTGGCAAGTCCTCAGCTTTCCCTCCTAATATAAAAGATAAAATCAGCCATTCCGTTTCATTTAAAACAAGTTTGAAAGACATATCTAGCAATAGATATGTCCAATAGAATAGAATTATACAAGGTAAATCCTGTATTGATCGCTGTGCGGTGAAGGCAGTGAGATTTAAAGTTGATTTACTTATGCTAAAAATAAATATAAAATAAATCATGTTTTTCTGACTAAATAGACCTACCGTGTTTCCCCGAAAATAAGACCCTGTCTTATATAAGTGCTTGGCCTTATTTTCAGGGAGGTCTTATTATTTTGGGGCACATGGAGCAAAACCGGCCTCCTCTTGCCATCTTACCTGATTTCAAGCTGTGTCTCCCGAATCCTAACTAGAGGAAAAGGCAGGGACCGCCTCACATGCGTTTAAATATTTTTAGGGAGGGCTTATTTTCAGGGGAGGGTTTATTTTGGGGGGAGGTCTTATTTTCGGGGAAACACAGTAGTTTGGCCATATGATTTGTTTACATGGAACTTATAGGATCAAAGCCCATATAAGTTTTTACCACATATGTCTGGAGTTCTGCATTATACAAAGCCATAATGTACTTGGCTTGGCTTTGCCTTTACCTAATGTGCAAGCATATTCAATTACAGCTTGTTGTCAATCCATGGTTTTTGAATCAGTCATTTGTATGGAACAAACTACCATAGCTTTTCAAACAAACCCCAGTTAAAGCATGATCACTGTTGTTATTACTTTCACAGTTAACTCTAGTCTGTCTGACTAGTGGGACATCCCTCTTCATTTATGCTAATATTTCTGCTTGAGGCAAGTCAAGAGGACTTCAGCTCTAACATTTTTATGCTTATGATGCATTTGAAGTTTCTAAGTAGGTTTTTAAAATACTCAAAATATATTTGCATTGAGAGATATTACTCATTTTAAAAAAAAGTTTCATTTTCCTGAAAAATTAAGTCAATAGCCGGTTGTATGATAAAGTTTAGAATTAAAGACAACATTTTATTGTATACTGCGAGATAGGCAGGGCTTAAATATGACAAATAAATAAATGAATGAATAAATAAGATGCCCTCTGTTTTGTCTTTGAATGAAGTCATATCCAAATATTATCAACATATCAGTAATTGGCTTTTTCCAGTACTGCTCATTTTAAAATCCCAGCATAACTTTATTTTTTTAATCTACGTGCAGCATTAATAGGGTTAATCGCAATGTTGTGTTTTATGTTCTACAAGGAGGAAGTGAACATTAACTAGCAACAACCAGAAGACGATAATTGCGGATGAAAATTAAAAGATGGTCTAAAGAACTTTTCCCTTTTCCCTAATTTAAATGGGTCAGATTGTTTCTTTTCTTTTTTCTTTTATTTATTTATTAATTAAATTTATTAATTAAATTTTAACAAACTCATACATGCTACACATAATTTATGCTAACATGATATAGGCAATCAATCACAGCTGGATTTGCACAACACACCAAGTAATAAACCATGGTTTTAAAAGTATAGTTTATACAATTTGCTTATTTCCACTAAAAGCTAAACTGTACTTCATGGCTACACATTATCTGATCTCTTCCTAATGTTAAAATTCTGTTAACATTGTCAAGTACTGTTTTGTCAGAATAACACTGGGAGGAGGGAAAGGACATAAGACTGCTGGACCAAAACCACTGTGGATTAGGCTGAAGCCAAAGCAAATAGAGGAAAAATGTTGTTTAGCTTTCGATGCTCATATTTTTCTGCTGTCTTTTCTCCTCTCCCTCTCTCTGTGTCTTTCTTTTGACCAGCACATTATTGGGAAAAACATCTCGCCAGAAACCTGCTTGTAGTAACTATAGAGTAGTCCAGTGTTTCTTAATCTCAGCAATTTTAAATTGTGTGGACTTCGACTCCCAGACTTGAGCAAAAACGATACACAAAGTCAGAAGCGCTCCTTCTCAATTATTTCTGAAGCGAGCACAACCCTAAAAATAATTCTTTCTTAGCCTGAAAGTTAGCCGTCTTATCTACCCTGACGGGCAGATCCCCAGTGTCGCAGATGGAAGTTTTTCATATCATCAGCTACCTTATTTATTTTTAAACAAGAGATTCTGGGAGTTTCGTTCTGGAATTGTGCCTATACCAAGCAGGTGCTTTGAGCTGTTGCCAAGCTGCCAAAAACTTGAAGACTGAAACCTGGCAGATAAAATCTTGATGTGCATAAATTGGCAGGATAAACCTAGGAATGGTTATACCCATTATTTGCATTGCTAAGACTACATACACAAAACACCCACGCTGCCAAATAAAAACAGCAGGATGTAAAATTGAAATTGGTTTCCTGTATAAGGGGGACTTCTGTTTTCCATAATATAAATGTAAATCTATGTAAATATTATGTTGGGAATTTGGGAATGGAATTAAAGATATACCCAGGACACAGTGCCCCCAACACACTACTACTGCATATATTTACAGCGGCACGGACAGCCTTTGCACAGAAGTGGAAAGAGAAAGATACCCCAACTGAAGAGGAAATACCACTAAAAATTTTCAACCGTGCAGAAATGGATAGAGTCACTTTGGAACTCAAGGATAAAAACGAAACATTATACTATAAAATCTGGGCAAAATTCTATGAATGGTTAGATAAAAGGAGGATAGCCGAGACAAATGTGTAGTGTTAGATTGCGGAGTGTTGATCAGTGGTGGGTTACTCCCGGTTCGGCCTGGCTCGGCTGAGCTGGTAGCGGTGACGATATGACGTCACCGAACCGGTTCGCTTTGTTTGGGAGCTGCCCCCCCCCCCCGTTATTCTTACCTTTTATTTGGCCCCGCCCCCAATCTATTTGCTGCCTCCCAAGCCCCAGCTGATCAGCTAGAAGTAAAAAAACTGTTTAAACTCTTGCCTCAGGGCTTCAAAGGGCCACCCTACAGCTGATCAGTGTTAAAAGGCAGTGTGGTGGTAGACCAGTGTGCTCAAAAAACAAATGGGTAGACCGGGACACTCGAAAAACAAATGGGTAGACCGGGATGCTCCAAGAACAAATGGGTAAACCGGGATGCTCCAAGAACAAATGGGTAGACCGGGATGCTCCAAGAACAAATGGGTAGACCGGGATGCTCCAAGAACAAATGGGTAGACCGGGACACTCGAAAAACAAATGGGTAGACCGGGACACTCAAAAAACAAATGGGTAGACTGGGACGCTCCAAGAACAAATGGGTAGACCGGGATGCTCCAAGAACAAATGGGTAGACCGGGACACTCGAAAAACAAATGGGTAGACCGGGACACTCGAAAAACAAATGGGTACACTGGGATGCTCCAAGAACAAATGGGTAGACCGGGATGCTCCAAGAACAAATGGGTAGACCGGGATGCTCCAAGAACAAATGGGTAAACCGGGATGCTCCAAGAACAAATGGTAGACCGGGACACTCAAAAAACAAATTGGTAGACCGGGATGCTCCAAGAACAAATGGGTAGACCGGGATGCTCCAAGAACAAATGGGTAAACCGGGATGCTCCAAGAACAAATGGTAGACCGGGACACTCAAAAAACAAATTGGTAGACCGGGATGCTCCAAGAACAAATGGGTAGACCGGGATGCTCCAAGAACAAATGGGTAGACCGGGATGCTCCAAGAACAAATGGGTAGACCGGGACACTCGAAAAACAAATGGGTAGACCGGGACACTCAAAAAACAAATGGGTAGACTGGGATGCTCCAAGAACAAATGGGTAGACCGGGATGCTCCAAGAACAAATGGGTAAACCGGGATGCTCCAAGAACAAATGGTAGACCGGGACACTCAAAAAACAAATTGGTAGACCGGGATGCTCCAAGAACAAATGGGTAGACCGGGATGCTCCAAGAACAAATGGGTAGACCGGGATGCTCCAAGAACAAATGGGTAGACCGGGACACTCGAAAAACAAATGGGTAGACCGGGATGCTCCAAGAACAAATGGGTAGACCGGGACACTCGAAAAACAAATGGGTAGACCGGGATGCTCCAAGAACAAATGGGTAGACCAGGACACTCGAAAAACAAATGGGTAGACCGGGACACTCAAAAAACAAATGGGTAGACCGGGATGCTCCAAGAATAAATGGGTAGACTGGGATGCTCCAAGAACAAATGGGTAGACCGGGATGCTCCAAGAACAAATGGGAAGACCGGGACACTCAAAAAACAAATGGGTAGACTGGGACGCTCCAAGAACAAATGGGTAGACCGGGATGCTCCAAGAACAAATGGGTAGACCGGGACACTCGAAAAACAAATGGGTAGACCGGGACACTCGAAAAACAAATGGGTAGACCGGGATGCTCCAAGAACAAATGGGTAGACCGGGATGCTCCAAGAACAAATGGGTAGATTGGTGTCTCCAAAAACAAATGGGTAGACCGGTACAGTTCTGCAAGCAGTTAAAAACCAGGTAGACCAGTACCTCTGCTAAATCCTAAAGAATTGTCACATGACCACCAAACCACACCCACAAAATAAGCCACGCCCACAGAATCGGTAATAAAAACTTTTAGAACCCACCCCTGGTGTTGATGGCTGGCTTTTAAGTCATTAGCTATCCTTTTTTTGTGCTGCCCAGCCCTCGTCTTCTAAGTCAGTGTTGGCGAACCTTTTTGGCACTGAGTGCCGAAACGGGAGCATGCACAAATGAACGCACACGCACGTACCGGAAATTGGAACAGCGGCCGCCCGGTGCTCATGTGCGGACCGGGCCGCTGTTCTTCCGGTTTCCAGTGCACGCATGCACACCGGCCACCTGGTTTTCTGGTTTCTGGCGTGCATGTGTGCGCAAAGACCAGCTGGCTGGTGCGTATGCCTACACAGGAAACTAGAAGAACAGCGGCCCAATGTGCATGCACGTGCTGGGAAGATGATCTTCTGGTTTCCGGCACATGCATGAACACCGGCCACCTGGCCTTCTAGTTTCATGTGCGTGTGATGACTAGCTGGCTGGCGCACATCGGAAACCAGAAGATCATCTTCCTGGCGCGCACATGCACGCAAGACGGCTGCTCTTCTGGTTTCTGGCACTCCTCTGCATGTGAAGACCAGCTGGCTGGCGCTGAAACCCGAAGAGCAACTGGTGATGGCTCACATGCCCGGAGAGATGGTTCTGTGTGCCACTTCCGGCAAGTGTGCCATAGGTATTTGATAGGCTGGTGGTAAATCAGCACTCCTGTTGACTGACAAGGGGCGTGTTTCCCAGGCTTCAATCACCTCCCTGGCTGTTTTTGTGCCTGCTCATCCAACAATTTTAGTAGCTGCAAAATTGAATGTGTGTCATTGTTCGTTGCAGTGTGAGGCTACCAAGGAGTTCGGGTCTCCTCGTCTGACCGCTTGCTTGTGTCCTTGCAATCTGGTGGTTAGCTTCCTCCCCGTCTGTCCTACATAGTCTCAGGGGCAATCCATGCAAGGGATCCAGTAGATTACCTTGGAAGTATCTCCCACCTCACAAGATTGGTAGTAGCTTCACACTGCAATGAAGAAGGACACACACAGAGATGCTGTAAATAAATTTTTTAAAAAATCCTTCAGGCATCCGACTATCTCAGCAGGTGATCTTTGCAAGCAAAGCAACATGTCATCTTAACACGCAGAGATGTAAAAAATGAGGCAGAAACAGAAACCAGAATTAAAATAGCGAGAGTGGTTTGATTTAAAAGAACTGTCCAGGGGTATCCGCAGGGGGGAGTTAAAAAAAAAAGGCAAAATGATGGCTGTTATGGTAAGAGTCAAAGCTCTCCCAATTTTTTCTGTGAGTCACACCGCATCACAGCCATTCTGACTTTTTTGACCTCACCCTGAAGAAAACTCCAAAACTCTCTCAGCAGGCACTCATTTTGGCATCTTCCAAAAAGATCATGCTAAAACTTTGTATTTTAAGCAGTTCAAAGCACCTTCCTGAATTCTGTCTCTTTACGTTTGCTTCCATTGATGAATGAGCAGCTTGGTAAATAACTATAAATTCTCTCTTCTGTCAAATCTCAATTTCTGGGAATTTCACGGACATCCTTATGATTTTCTTGGCAATAATAAGGAAGCAATTTACTATTTCCTTATTCCAGGATGTTTTTTTCAACTTCCCAATCTATTTTTACTCTACCCCTGGAATTTTCTGGTGGTCTCTGTCTGGGTAGCCCTGCAGCTTCTGAGTCTGTGCAGAGAAACTGAAACTAGTCTGCTCTGCTGAAATGAAACTAACTGTTCTCTCCTGCCTTGTGTTTTGCTTGTAACTGCTACTACGTTGAAGAAGAATCTATATTGGTATTGTACATTTATCTCCATGTATTATATGTATATAAAGAAGTTAATGAATCCTACTGAATCAGTTATCTGTGTGTGCTTTTCTGGATTTGATTTCTACTGCTAACTCTGACAGTCTCCAATCCAAGTAACTGTAGGTCTAGCCCAGATTACAGGTCGTCCTAGACTTATTTATTTATTTATTTTTAAATTTGTATACCGTCCTTCTCCCTGAGGACTCAGGGAGGTGGTGAACAGCCAAGTAAAAACATAAACTACAAACATTAAAATACAATTAAAAAGATATATATAAATTTGGCCCCATGATTAAAAACAATAACAGACAATTAAAAACATTTTAAAAAGTGTTAGGCCAGCCCGGCTTGCTGGAAAAAGAAAGTTTTAAGGGCACTGCGGAAGGCACCAAGGTCTTGGATTCTCCTTATCTCTGGGGGCAGCTGATTCCAGAGGGTAGGTGCCCCCACAGAGAAGGCCCTCCCCCTGGGGGTCACCAGCCTACATTGTTTGGCTGATGGCACCCCAAGGAGGCCCTCTCTGTGGGAGCGCACAGGTCGATGGGAGGCCGTCGGTAGCAGCAGGCGGTCTCGAAGATAACTAGGTCCTATGCCATGGAGTGCTTATGACAATGTCCGTTGCTAGAAAATGTGATGTTAAGTGAGTGACGCCCAAATTCACAAATTTTACAATGGCCAATTTTTGCTGTCATTAGGTGAGTCATGTGATCATTAAACAAATCCATTCTCCCACTGATTTTCCTTGTCAGATGCCGGGTGAGAAGGTCTCAAATGGCAATTACATGACCAGGGGTGAAATACTCCTGGTTTGGACCGGATCGCCTGATCCGGTAGCGATAACGGCGCGTGGTTCGGAGAACCGGTAGCAAAAATCCCTGCCCACCCTTCATGCTCAGCTGAGCTGTGCTATCATCAGAGGCATTTTTTTTTACTTTTAAAAGCATTTTTTCTTTGGCTGAAAAAATGCTTTTAAAAGCCTCTGACGATCCCAGCTGAGTTGCCTGATCGTCAGAGGCTTTTTTTTCTTTTAAAAGCAAAAAAAAAAAAAAGCTTTTAAAAGCCTCTGACAATCAGGCAACTCAGCTGGGCCAAAGAGGTTATAGAAAAAATGCTTTTAAAAGTAAAAAAAAAAAAAGTTGGCCATGCCCATCCAGTCACATTACCAACTCCCCCACCAAGCCACGCCCACAGAACCGGTAGTAACAAATTTTACATTTCACCATTGCCAGGGACACTGGAAAACATTATACATACATGCTGTGGTTTGATCACATGGCCAGGGGGATGCCATGACAGTTATAAGTCTGAGAACTGGTTGAAAGTTACTTTTTTTCAGTACACTATAACTTAAATCAGCTGCTAAACAGATGGTAATAAGTGAAGGACTACAGGTAGTCCTCAACTTACAACATTTCATTTAGTGACTGTTTGAAGTTACAGTGGCACTGAAAAAGTGACATGATCGTTTTTCACCCTTACGACCTTAGTAGCATCCCCACAGTCATGTGATTCAGACAGCTGGCAACTGGTTCATATTTATGATGGTTGCAGTGTCCGGGGGAGGGGGGGTGTCACACAATCCCCTTTTGCAACTTTCTGACAAGCAAAATCAATGGGGAAAATCAGATTCACTTAACAACCATATTAATTTAAATGCAGTGATTCGCTTAACAAATGTGGCAAGCAAGGTCGTACAATGGGGCAAAACTCACTTAACAACTCTCTCAATGAGCAACAGAAATATTTGGCTCAATTATGGTCGTAAATCAAGGATTCCCTGTACATTTAGTAGCGACTGGAAATCCTTCTGAACTTTTGGCTGAAAAACATGAGAGTTTATGATTTATGAATTTCCTGATTAAAAGGGTAAATTATGGAAATAAAGAAACTCGTATGGAACCTTAAAGAGATTGAGTAAAATAAAAATGTACTTATTATTGTTAAGATTAGAAACTTATTATTTCCCCCCTTTTTTCTATCTCTTTTTTTACTGTACTTGTACATTGAATGAAATAAGATGGTAGAAAGCCAGCTCTTGTTTTTTTCCTGAAGTTTTCTGAGTAATGCTAAAAAAGTGATTTCCTATGTCTATTCTGAAAAATTTCCTTACAATATTTCCCTGCCTCCCTGGGATTTTCCCCACGGTCTCCCGTTCAAGTAACAAAGCAGATCAGATTCTTCTAGAGATCAATCAACTTAGTGCCAGATGCCGCAAGGCATGATTAAAAATGAATGGGAATTCTCTGAAGGAACGTTGCAGCCTGAACCATCAAATCTATATTTATCTGAGGAAACTCCCTTTAGGAACTGGTGCAGCAACTCGTGCAAAACCCACGTCATTGGTTTACACAACTTGAACGACGCGCTCCTGTTCACACGTTCCACATTCCGACCATTTTTAAAATGTAGGTAGTCCTCGACTTGTCACAGTTCCTTTAGTGATCATTCAAAGTGACATCGAAAAGTGACTTAGGACAGTTTGTCCTAACGGTTTGAAGTTTACAAGAAGTCACTGATGACCGATTTTTGACTTACAACCAATTTTATTTATTTATTTATTGGTTTGATTTATATGCTGCCCTTTTCCAGAGACTCAGGGAGGCTTACAATGCGTTAAGCAATAGCCTTCATACTTTTGTATATACCTGCTTAGTAGGGCTTTCGCCCCCCCCAGCGATGTTCTTTTTTTTATATACAAAGTCAGCTTATTGCCCCCCACAAACCGGGTCCTCATTTTACCTACCTCGGAAGGATGGAAGGCTGAGTCAACCTTGAGCCTGATGAAATTTGAACTTGTAGTAATTGCAGGCAGCTGGTGTTACTTAACAGTGCTTTAGTCTGCTCCGCCACCAAGGCTCTTTTCACACTTAACAACCACTGTGGTTTTTTTCCCCATGGTCACGGGATCAAAATTCAGACAACTGAATCACAGTTATGACGGTTGCAGTGACTCGGGATCATGTGCTCCCCTTTTGCGATCTTCTGACAAGCCAAAGTCAATGGGGAAACCAGATTCACTGAACAACTGTGTTACTAACTTACACAACCACAATGATTAAATAAAATTTTAAAAAAGCCTGACTAGGTGGCTCAGCGGCTAAGACACCGAGCTTGTCAATCAGAAAGGTCGGCAGTTTGGCGGTTCGAATCCCTAGTACAGGTCTCCTGTGTGAGCAGGGGGTTGGACTAGATGACCTCCAAGGTCCCTTCCAACTCTTGTTACTGATTCGCTTAACAACTGTGGCAAGAAAAGTTGTAAAATGAGGCAAAATCCACTTAAGTGTCTCGCTTAACAACATAAATTTGGGGGGGCCTCCATTGCGGTCGTTAAATCGAGGACTACCTGCAGCAAATGCCCCCACGGAACGGCACCCACGAGCGATTTCCCTCCCGCTCCCACCCCTCAGGAATGCCGGTGACGTCATCGCCCAAGAAAAGAGAGGCGGGAGGGGGAAACACCGGGTAGAGGAAAAGAAAAGAAAAAAAAACAACTCCGCAGCGTCCCTCGACCGACTGCGTCACCGCATTCTTCCTTGTGACGCAGCCCCAGCGGAGGGGCGGGGCGGGGCGAGAAAGGGGGCGGGGCGAGGAGGGAAAAAAGAATGACGGCACGTCACGTGCAGGGGCGTGGCCCCACTGCCCTCAAGGTGGAGCGCGTCACGTGGCTTAGAAATTTTTTTTTAAAAAAGCGAGGAGGGGGGGCCGGCGCGGGCCCCCATTTAAAGAGAATGGTGCCTGTCACGTGATCCGGGCGTCCCGGAAAGACCTCGGAGGCGGCTTCTTCGGCGGCCATTTCCCCGTCCGCGCGTGCGCGTGTGAGGAGGGTGGGGGGGTGGGAAAAAAAAAAGAAAAGAAAGGCGACGCCCACTCGGGCGGGAGCTGAGGCGGCCTTCTCCCTGGATGACAAACCCCGGCCCTTCCGGAAGGCGGAGCTCGCAGCTGGGCGTCTAAAAGGGTTGGGTGGCGGCGTTAGGGCCGGTCGGCCGGGGCTGCCCGCCCTCCTTTTTTTTTTCCTCCTCCTCCCTCTTTCCCATCCCTGCTTCCCCGCCAAGGAGCAGCCGCGGCCGCGTTAAGGGAGCTTGGGCACCATGTCGGGGCAGAGCCTGACCGATCGCATCACGGCGGCGCAGCACAGCGTGACGGGCTCGGCCGTCTCCAAGACCGTCTGCAAGGCCACCACGCATGAGGTGATGGGCCCCAAGAAGAAGCACCTCGACTGTGAGTCCGACGCCGTCGCCTCCTCCTCCTCCTCTTCCTCTCGGAGCTGCCTTTTCCTCAGCCTTTCTTCTTCCCCTCAGGCCGAGCCTCCTTCACGGCTTTTCTCCCGCTTCGTGAAGGGTGTGAGGGGAGTGGGAGAAGAAGGGGCGCCTCCATTGCCGCCCCCCCCTCGGCGGGCCCTTTTGGGGCGGTGGAGCCTCGGGGATTCCCTCTCTTTCCCTCAGGGCTCCCTCCGGCGCCCTCGTCGTGGAGGAGGGACGGAGGGTGACAAACTTTCTTAGGGCAGCTTCTTGTCAAGCGAGCCCTCTGGGTTTCTTCCTATCCGCCTTCTCTCTCTCTCTCTCTTTTTTTATTCCCCTCCCTCAAATCAAAAACTCTTGAAGGAATTTTGCCTTGGAAAAAAGCGCAGCGTTCCTGTTAAAATTTGGCCGCAAGGAATGAGGCGCCCCTTCGTGAAGAGATTTGTTTCGAAATAATAATAAATAGCAAATAATAAAATGTTCAGTTGACTGAGTTTCATGTTGGACGAATAAAAGTATAATCATCATAAAATAAAATAATATTTAGGATACATTTTTAAAGGTTCGGTTGACCGAGTTTCATGTTGGACGAATAAAAGTATAATCATAAAATAAAATAATATTTAGGATACATTTTTAAAGGTTCAATTGACTTGAGTTTTCATGTTGAACGAATAAAAGTATAATCATAAAATAATACTTGGGATACATTTTTTAAGGTTCGGTTGACTTGAGTTTCATGTTTAATGAATAAAAGTATAATCATTATAAAGTAAAATAATACTTGGGATACATTTTTAAAGGTTCAATTGACTTGAGTTTCATGTTGAACGAATAAAAGGATAATCATAAAATAATACTTGGGATACATTTTTAAAGGCTCAGTTGACTGAGTTTCATGTTTAATGAATAAAAGGATAATCATAAAATAAAATATTGGTGATACATTTTTAAATGTTCGGTTGACTTGAGTTTCATGTTTAATGAATAAAAGTATAATCATTATAAAGTAAAATAATACTTGGGATACATTTTTAAAGGTTCAATTGACTTGAGTTTCATGTTGAACGAATAAAAGGATAATCATAAAATAATACTTGGGATACATTTTTAAAGGCTCAGTTGACTGAGTTTCATGTTTAATGAATAAAAGGATAATCATAAAATAAAATATTGGTGATACATTTTTAAATGTTCAGTTGGCTGAGTTTCATGTTTAATGAATAAGAGAGACAATAATAATAATAAAGGTCCTTTAAAATAATTCAGCACCATTAGTCCCCCCTCTGATGCCACGCTGTTCCTTGTGCTTTTCTGTGGTTTTCCTTTGCTGCTTGACGGGGCTGCCTTTTAATTTTGGCTTTTAAATGAATTTTTCCTGTGCTTTTTTTTTTTTCTCCTTCTCGTCCCCTAATGTCTTAAATCTGCATTTTTGTGGCAGCTTCTGCAGGGAGTATTTGTAATTTAATCCTGCCCCACCATCTCAGTTTTATCTGATTCAGAAGTTTCACCTCCTTTCAGCCATTCGGTTCTTTTGACTCTTCGTAGGTATACAGGTGTGGTCCTCCACTAGGTAACCAAAAGCAAGAATACTAATACAAGTAGACCTTGACTTACAACAGTTTGTTTAGTGACCCTTTGAAGTTTACAACAAGTCACTGAAAGAAGTGACTTACAACCGATTTTCACACTTAACCACTGTGGCGTCCCCATGGTCACAGAATCCAAATTCAGAAGCTTGGCAACTGACTCCTATTTATGACCGTTCCTGTGTCCTGGAGTCATGTGATCCCCTTTTGCGGCCTTCAGACAAGCAAAGTCAATGGGGAAGCCAGATTCACTTAACAACCATGTGATTAACAACTGCACTGATTCACTTAACTGTGGCAAGAAAGGCCATAAAATGGGGCAAAATTCACTTAACAGATTTTTTGGGCTCAATTGAGGTCATAAATCGAGGGCTATCTTTACAGGATTGTCTGATAGCGAGATGGGTGGTCTATAAATTTAATAAATAAATAGTGTGGGAAGTTTAATCATTCTTCCCCCTTCCCTTCCACAATTTTAGTTTACCCTTGGTTGTTTGTGAAAGTTGAGAAGCTGAAACCACTTTTCTGGTTTTACCCTGGTCCCGCCTTCAGCACAATAGGGATAAATTTGAATTAGGTGTCTCTAACTCTAATTGCAAAGGCAGTATAAATGATAATTTAAAATTTAAGAGATTAAGCAGCTGCTTAGGAAGCCAACAGTAGTAATTCTTCACCTATTAGCGAGGCTTTTGCTTTCCTCTGAATTGAATATTTTACTGAAATATTAAGTAGTTTTTAATGAAGTCATGTGGAGGGTTATGATCTATATATTGGGTATCCATTAACATGAGAGGGAGGATTTTTGACATATGATGATCCTTGTTGTTACCTGTATTGCCCCTAAAGAGTTTTAATGCAAAAATGTCTTCGTTTCTCTTTTCATCCCATTTCATAACGTAAGCTGCATTGCAACATTACGATAATTTCATTTACTGCACTCTCAAATTAACAAGTGATACTTGTTAGCTTTAAGGCCTTCTTCCTGTTAATATGTGGGATCAGTCTTCAACTAAATGTGACAGGGAAAGCTAGCATTCAGTAAAACCACATTTTATTGACTGACTTTTCTGGCTTAAAATCGGGACTACAGCTATCACAAACTTGTCTGAAATTGCCTTGTGGTGTTATATAAAGTAGATCTTTGCATTCTGAGAACTTAATTGTAATTCAGAACCATCTCTCCAGCAAATTTTGCTCAACTTATAGTCTAGAACTAACTTGAAGAATGATTTCATGTGATTAATTTTGTACAGATTCTATGTTTGTAAAGCCTCTGTTCTGCATTTGTAGTTCATTGACCCCAAACATGTTATTTCCTTCGCTTTCTTTTGATTCCTTGCTCCTTATTAAAATGTCTGAAAAATGAGAAGAAATGGCATTTCTGGCAAACAAAATATTTGGCCTATGCTTCAGGGGTTTTTAAAATGTTTATTGGATATAATTGTCAGTAAATGTTCTTAGGTATTGGCTTAAAGTAGTGTTTCTCAACCTCAGCAACTTCAAAATGTGTGGACTTCAATTCCCAGAATTCTCTAGCCAGCAAGGCTGACTGAGGAATTCTGGGAGTGGAAGTCCATACATCTTTTTGCTGAGGTTGAAAAATACTACTTTAGAGAATTCTTGGAAAAGTCTTACTATTGTGTACTTTTGTGTGGGACTTGAGAATCTCAGTTTTATGTACACTTGAACACTAGGCACGTTTTTGAATAGAAAGCACTCTTCTTAGTACCTGTACAATTCTTTAGTCAAAAAGAGAGCTGAGGGGTTGTTTTTCTGCACTACCTTCATTATTTTGAACCATAATGTAGAGCTTTTTGCAAACAAGTTAATATAATGGAGTCCGGCCTTTACCATATAATTTGGCCTATTGAAGCATTGAAAGCTATTTGTACCATTTGTTCAAGATCCAGTTCCATTTATCTTCTAAATGCAGATTTGAAATTCTTGTTTTTAATCTGCCAAGTGGTTCTGTTCTTAAGAAAGAGTTCAGAATACTTAGCTTCTTAATCCCCATTCAAATTGCCCACCATCATCCATAACTAACTGATTAACATAATAATAGAGTTGGAAGCGGATCTTCTAGTCCAACCCCCTACTCAAGCAGGAAATCCTACACCATTTTCAGATAAATGGTTGTGTCTAATCTCTTCTAAAAAACCTCCAGTGATGGAGCACCCACAACTTCTGAAGGGAAGCCATTCCACTGGTTCATTGTTCTCACTGTCAGGAAATTTCTCTTTAGTTCTAGGTTGGTTCTCCTTGATTAGTTTCCACCCATTATTTCTTTCCTGTCTTCAGGTGCTTTGGAGAATAGGTTAACCCTTTGCTCTTTGTGGCAGCCCTTGAGATATTGGAAGACTGCTATCATGTCAAGCCTAATCCTTCTTTTCATTAAACTAGACATACCCAATTCCTGCACATATTCCTGCAATTGGGCTAATAAGGCCTTGGTTATTTTATTATATAAACAAAAGCCTGGATTCAACATTTTCTCTGCTAAAACTTCAGGTTTAATTTTCAGCTTTATGCCTTATCATTTCTCAAGCTAATATGGTACAGTAGTTGAAGTATCATAGAGAAAGTTTGAGTTGTTCATTGTAACAGGTTAGATTTTTTAAAAAAAACATAGGTTAAATTTATGCTGCGTCTATAAGATTCAGGGAGAAACACCTGGAATTTTGAATGCTGCAGCCTTCAAATGCTTGATTGCATCTGTCCTTCCTGTGATTTGTCTACATGTTTTCTGTGAGCCGCATCTCTATACTAAATCCTTTAACTGACATTTATTTGACATTAGGAACACTGCAGCTTTCCAGTAATGCTTTTACCATATGCTCTGCTGTCTTTGGAATCCCAGGATTGAAAAATCCTCTGCTATGCTATTTTATAATTTCCAACACTCAGTTCTTTTTTATAACTCAACTCATTTTTACAATAAAAATAACTACCTGCTCAGTATGTGCTCACATTGTTGTAATGTCAGTTATAATTGCCTTGTGGTTGGGCTAGAACAATACCTCAGTCTGGACGAGATAATATGGAGACGGCTGTAGGAGATGACCAGGCTGAGGGAGGGGTCAAGCACATCATCAGTCTCAAGTGCCCACATGAGATCTAAGTCCAGATAACCTTGAATTCTTTTGACTCTTATCTACAGCCAAGTTGTTTTGACTATTAGTTCAGATTCTTGTAGAGTGTTTACCAATAAACCTGTTTTCATTTGAACCTGCCTTGATTCCTGATTTCCCGTGCTTGACCAAGGCTTTGGCTAAGACAATTGCATTGGCAAGATTCCTATCATTTGTTTCATAGGGCTTTTTTACAATGAAGGTCAGATTTGAACTGTGAAATGTGGTTGCAGCTGCTGAAGTCTAGATGGATTGTATAAAGTGAGATCTCACACTAAAGCATGCAGAGTGATTCTGAAGTTCTTATCATTTTCCATTTAGTGGTTCTGATGCTTTCTAGAAGGCTTATAAAACCCATGTGCACTTTTAAGTAGCTTTCAGAGTTTTGTGATGGTTTTGTACTTGAAGATGCCAGCATGTACTTTAGCCAAAATGCAGTCTCATTGGTGAGAGATGTCTTTAATTAGTCTTGTATTTATTACAGGTAGTCCTTGATTTACAACCACAATTGACCCCAAAATTTCTGTTGCTGAGCAAGACAGTTAAGTGAGTTTTTCCCAATTTTATGACCTTTCTTGCCAGAGTTAAGTGAATCATTGCAGTTAAGTTAGTAACATGGTCATTAAATGAATCTGGCTTCCCCATTGACTTTGCTGGTCAGAAGGTCACAAAGGGGGAATCACATGACCTCGGGACACACCAACTATCATAAATACATGCCAGTTGCCAAGCACCTGAATTTTAATCACATGACCATGGGGATGCTGCAACAGTCATAAGTGAAAATGCTGACAAGTTACTTTTTTTAAAAAGCAGGATTGTATCTTTGAATGGTCACTAAACGAATGGTTGTAAGTTGAGGACTAGTGATGCTGTGTGAAATATTGTTCTGTGGAGCCAATGTCATTTTTCAGGTCAAGAATGATCTAGGGACATCCCAGTTGGTGTATCTTTTGCAGTTGCTTAAGACAGTGTTTCTCAACCTTGCCAGCTTTAAGATATGTGGACTTCAACCCCCAGAATGTCTCAGCTATGCTTTGGATTTTAAACATGTTTTTCTGTATTGCTTTTATATTTGCATTATTTTATAGCTTTGTAATAATTTTATAAACCACCCTGTTTATTCATGGCAGGTGGCATATACATCCAATGAATAAGTGAATTCTTTTCTTTCTCCACACCAGGATTATAGTTAATCAGTTTCTAACCTGTATTGCACACCTGAGTGCTTAGGTGCTGTATTAAACATTTCCCTAAATGAGGTCATGTAAAATTTTTTTTGCAAGCTTGATTTTTTTTTAATTGACAATTGAAGTGCCTTTCAAATGAGCTCGCTTGGGGATTGAAAACATTTGGAACAAAGTTGCTGCAGTTGATTCACCTTGTTTTGAAGACTTATTTACACATTAGGTTTGGAATTTGTTTCAGAAATTCTGAAACAATTCTCCACTGCTTAGCAAATTGTGTTTCATCACCTTAACCTGCATTATCACAAACCAATTTATTTCATGGGGGCCTGATTTCAAAGAATATTTGGGCTGTTTATTGATGCTGGACAAACAGCTGCCAACACCAATTTCTCATCTGAAATAGGAATAAAAATATCCACCCGATGTTTTTATGTGTGCCTAAACAGCATTGTGGAAATCTGTTTGCAGATTAAATGTTCTGACTGAATGTTAGGTTTTAGTAACCACACTATTACATGAACGTCTGTAGTATAATCATTCCACCTTGCCCTTATACATTATGTAGGGTGCTTCTTATTTCTAGTCTTAACATTAAAATTTTGGTCTTCCTTAAAACCTTTCTTTCATTCTAAAATAGCTAATTTTAGAATGGTCTGTGACTCTGTTTTCATAAAATAGCAACTGTTTCAAATATGGTTTTGTGGCACTAATAGCAAGCAACTAAAATACCTTTATCCTGTGTTTTAGGTTAAAACTCCTTTCATGTATTATCAATGCTGCCTGACATTTATGGAGACTTTACTGTAGTCCTGATATCTTAATTGGATGAGATTGGTGGGTTAAAAAGGAAACTCCAGTTAAAGGGACTTGCGTACTATGATTTTCCTATTATACCAGAAGCAGATGTGCTTGAACCTAAGGATTGACCAGCATTATTCCTGTCACACAGAAATCTTGAGCACAGATATTAGAATTGGTATTGTTTTTATCACAGTGTACCTCCTGAATAAAGAAATATAATATTATTTTTAAAAAACCCTAATTCTTCTTTGAACTTTAGGATGACAAATTGGCTTTCACATGGATGGAAAGGCCAGCTTGGCAATCTTGGGGGAGAATGTATATGACTTAATTATATTTATTTTATTTGTATCCTGCCTTTATTATTTTTACAAAAAACTCAAGGTTGAGAACATACCCAACCCATCTTCCTCCTATTTTCCCACAACAACAATTTTGTGAGGTGACCTGGGCTGAGAGAGTGACTGGCCCAAAGTCATCCAGCTATCTTTTGTGGCTGAGGCAGGACTTCAACTCATGATCTGCCACTTTCTAGGCTAGTGCCTTAATCACTAGAGACCAAACTGGCTCTCTGATGATGATGCACGTAAAAAGGATGAATGAACAATCTATGCAAAATGAAGTTGCTTGTTATCTTGCCTTGACTTCCTCACTGTTGTTTAGAGTTTGTTAGAATTTTAAATTAATTTTTATTTAATTTATGAAACAGATTCCATCACAGTAATTGGCAAATATTTTTTATTCTGCAACAAACTTGTGAGTTGAGTTGAGAGAGAGTGATTGGCCCAAATTCACCCAGACAGTTTTCATGTCTAAGGCGGGACTACATTCATTACAATAATGCTAGGTCTAGTATTTAGAATTGTTGATTGACACTTTCTTCCAAAAGTATACATTTCTAATGAGAATAGTTGTTTGTCCTCTTTTCTCATGAACTCTTCACTGAATATTTTTTCCTTTACTACTTCTAGTGTGGCACTTCTGTACCTAAATCTACAAGAGTGAACTTTGTGGTATTTTCACATGATTGCTTAATGCATAATGAGTTTAATAAGATCCTGTGATCAAATTTGTAGTTTCTGGTCCTCTGGGGCTATAAATCCCTTTAAAAATTGAATTAATGGGTGCCAGCTAGAAATATTTTGATATTTAATTTATTCCTGCATTCCTGTATTACAGCTGCAATTCTTTTTTCTTAATATCACATTTTTATTACCCCAAATCTAGAGGCTCAGGATTAGTTTTTGCTTGATCCAATAAAATTGGGCAGCAGGGTAAAAGATTGAACTCTAACTTATTTTTCTGTGCTGAATATTCACTTGTTTACTAAAAATATAAAATACCTTTATTCTATTAATATAGCAGAACCATGAAGGCTAAATATCTCTTTAGTTTGGTACTATGTATTCAGGAAGAAGCACTATGATATATTTCATTGGCACAATCAGTCATGTTTTAGATGCCATTGAAGTAACTCTATGAATCAATCATAAATATGTGGAGGTTCTGGCATTCTGTAATAGCAATGAAATTAATACTTTCTAGATAGCTTCCTGTTGCTTTTACATTAACACGTGAATTGATATAAATTGCAATCATTACGAGTTTGCTCCACTGTGCCCCACAGGTTAGTATTCTTTTATTTTAGGTCAATTTTTTCTGAAATTTTAACATTAGAATATATAATGTAGCTGTAAAATGAAATTAGAACTAGGCTGAAGCTTTTAGTATGATTAAATAACACAGCTGAGGTCAGTTCAAAGCTTTAGTTATATAAAAAAAAATAGTTTTGTCGGCATCAGTTATTCTAATGTTGCTAGACAATGCCATATTGTCTATGATACTATTGGCCATCTGCCCTAGGATATTTCCTGAAACTTATCCATTAGCACGCAAAATATCATTATTTCAGAAGTTCATTCTGAATAATAATGCTTGGGTTGCTCTGCACTACAATAGTTTAAGTAATCATTCAATTCAAAATGGTCCATTAGCAGTTTTTCTCTTTATTGTTGTGAATAGCAATTACCTTATATCAATAAATAAGATTTTCTGGTTGCCCGGAAAATATACTTTTGTTTAGTAATGTTTTGCTTGGTGTGTACATAATTGTTATAAATATAACACACAAAGTCTTCAGTTGCCTTATTACTACTTTGGTGTTTTTCCCCCCACTGGAAGCACTTGTTGCAAGAAGAAATTGAGTTATCTTTCAATTATTTTTCCAACACCACTTCTATGTCATCTGATCACTCTTGTTTCAATGACAGCTCTAGTTTTTAAAGATGATTGATCACTGGTGCTCTTTTTGGAATTTGGAATAAAGTATTGATCAGCAGCCATGCTATGATTCCTACAGTACTCCCTAAATGATGCTTAAAAATAAAAATTAAAAAATTTAATGTCACAAAACTCAAGGAATTGGGAACACTATTATAATATTGGATCCCCAAAAATATTAAGAATGAGATGTAGAAGTTCTGTTGAGTTTTGCTGATGTTTTAAAAGGATGGGGGGAATAGATATGCTATCATACAGTAAGCAGCAAATGCTACTGTATGATAGCATATCTATTCCCCTCACCCTTTCTGCTGGGAAAGATTGCTGAGCCGCCTAAAATATTTATTGGAAATATATGAGACATTTATCTCCAACCAGTCACATTCACAAAGCATGCTTTCCTTCCTTCCTTCCTTCCTTCCTTCCTTCCTTCCTTCCTTCCTTCCTTCCTTCCTTCCCTCCCTCCCTCCCTCCCTCCCTCCCTCCCCAGTCTGATTGTTCCTGGTACAAGCCTTTATTAATTCTGCGTATTAACGACACACACTGATCTGTCTTACTTTTTGATCTTGGCTCTGTCTTATGGAGTTAGATGCCCCTATAGTGTTATCTATCTCTAATCTAAACCAGTTAGTGTTATTTATTGATAGCTGTGACCTTGGAGAGGCGATATTTTAGTTCTGCCTATTTTAAAACAAAAAATGTTTTGTGTCTTAAAAATCAACAAATAATGCCTTAATTACCCTGTTTAACGGGCCTAACAAATGTGTTAAGATGGTGTAACTTTCTGTGATATGCATAATAATGAAGCAATATTATGCATAATATGCTGTGAATCCATACACATTTTTTAGATTATAAAGAACTATTGTTTCAGACTAAGCACATTTATAATTGCCACTTTGATATAATTCCAATTTCTGTTATAGAACAAAGCAGGATAGGTTTGTTTCAAAATGTATAGTCAAATGTAATCTCTTTGATTTTTTGACTCTTACTAATGATAGTTTGATTCCAGCTATACTTATGGCTTGCAGCTTTATTTGCTGAATATTGTTCCAGCTAGCTAATATTCCAGTAATCCTCAGGAAAATAAAATTCTAGGATTCTGCTTCAAAACTAATAACAGGGAGGAAAATATGTGGGTTTAAGTTGACATGCTACATAGCAGCCATTTAAAGAAAACTTACTTGTCTCATAAAAAAACCATATAGACTATAAAAATATATTCGGTGGTACTATTCCAGTTATGTATAATTAACTTTGAAATATGTCCACACTAGCTACAACACAGAAGAGAATTAATTTGCAGTAAGCTATTATTTCTCAGAATCTACCAACCTGTTTTTGGACAGTAGTTTGAGGTAAACAACTTGATGGGTTGCTAGGGTTTTTTACATATATATTCAGTCTGTGATAAACGTTTCAGAAAGCTCAGATGAGGCTTAGATGACACGCATTTGAGTTTGTCCAGAAATTGATTTCTCAGGCACATGGGTGAATTGCTGATTACAGTGGGTTTTCCGATTATATCTACAGGTTTTTTTGTGTTTAATGCAAATTGGGATTATTGATGAAATGCTGGTTATCTCTTGAGAAAAGGTTATTCATGTTATTCTGTTGATTTTTTGTGATGAACCCTGATGGAGAGACTATAATAAAGCTTAACAATACAATTGATATTTTGCATGCTTCTTGTCAAACAGATCTGAAATGCAAATGAATTTGCCCTTAGCATAAAGAACAGTTGAGAGAGATGAGGGACTGTCTATCTCCAATTGGAAAAGCAGGGAAGTACTTTTTGATAGTTGCATATAAAATGAAGAGGTGTAAAACTAGTTAAAGACAGTTTTTTAGCATTCTTACTTCAATATTTTATTATTATTATTATATACTTTATTCACTAAACATGAAACTCAGTCAACTGATTATTATTATTTCATTATTATTATTCAATAGTTTATTATAATAATAAACTATTCCCTGTGTGCTTTCTCGTAAGCAGTTCACAGTAGGAGAGATTACATGAGAACTAACTGCTGACAACTGAACCAATTCCTTATTCCCTTTCAAAGTTGTATTTAGATTCCCTACTAGAGAAGAAGGAAGCATGAGTATATGATAATCAGGAGGTCATTGCAGTTGTGGTTTTTCACATCTTTGCTTGTAAGACTGGTTGTTGAGTGCAAAAAAGTGTCATTCACTAGGACTTGTACATAATTCTGGATAAACTGTAGAAAATATTGAAATGGTGGGTTGGTTGTGCTCATCTTTTTCAGTGGTGATTTATTAAGCTATTCCTGTAAAAATAACATAGGAACTTAATACAGGATATTGCATCAGTGAGAGGTCATTTGTCACATTCTTTTTAGTTGTATTAAAGTTCTTGAATGAGAGCTTGGCTAATATTCTTCTATCATTGACCCTTGGCTCTACAGGATATTTAAAGAACAAATGGAACTTTTTTTTTTTTTTTTAAAAAACAGAATTAGATTTTTCCAGAAAAGGACATGAATCTGAAGAACAGCAATGGAAATGTCAGGAGATCTGAAACAGTAGCCTACAAGATATATTGCTGTTGCAGCTTAACTTTCTCAGTTTCAGAGCTTCATAGTTTTAGTTTGGTCTCTATAGTTAATCCTAGGAAGCATTATAGTCCCATTGCAATTTATGTCAATAAAATGGTGCATTTAATGTGTTTCTTTTATGATATTGGATATTATCTAAAGATTGAAAACTGTTTGCATAGACTTGTATGCCTTCACTTCAGTTTATATGACATTTGAGTTATTTCAATAATGAGGTAGTATTTAAGCCTCGACAATTTCTTGGATGACTGGACCCTGTGCCATGAGGGTTTTATGGATGATAACCAGTAAACCAGTTTCTTGAATTACATCAGGGAGCTTATTACTAACCATGCAACTTGCAGACCAGAGGTGTTTTACATGGACACAATGAGATTTGCCCATAACTGCTTGTATTGGCATATGAAATAGTGTAGAGTAGGTTATTGCCTGCTTTGGATAAACCTATACCAGAAACCTTGGAAAACGTGGTACAGTATATTATCATTGAAAAGGGATGGGACAGTTTTTAATAGAGGCATTTGGGTTGCCTTGGATTTATGGATCATAACTCTTATCAATGAATTAATTACAATAGCTAAATGGAGTCTCTTACATTCAGAGATGATGTCTGTACCTGGGAAAAGTAAGTGCAGTAAACAAATCAAGATTGGCAACTGGCTACTTAGCGAAAGAGAATAGGGATGTGGTTCTTGCTTTAATGCATTCAAAGCATTTGTAGTAGAGATGGGCAATCTTAAGTCAGTTGGGACACGCTTCTAAATAAGATTTTTGGTCAGCTGAAGACCACAAGATTTCCACCCACAGTAGTAAACTAGAGACAAGTGCTTTCTGAATGGCTGAAGTCAACAGAGTCACAATCCTCTGTGCTGTCCATATTTTATTGCCCTGTAAATTCATAATTGAGCATTCCCCTTCCCACCAATCCCCATCAGCTGAAATGCTTGCATTTAAGAAAGTTCATGCTGTAATAAATGCATTCTTTAAGCCACTTTGCAATTTTGCTGCAGTATATCAAACATGGCTGAGAATCCAGTGGAACAAGTAAAATACACATTTAGGTCTTTCAAAGCCCATTGGTCGTCCGTGAGGCTCTTATAATATCCTCCTCTTCCCTTTAGTATAGCAGCAGCATAGTATTGCATTGATGGGAAATTGAATTTGAATCCAGGTATGGCAGATCTTACTATGGTACAGTGCCCATTGTGCACTTAGAGGGCCATTGCATGCCCCTCCTCCATGAGGCTCTGCCCTTTGGGCACATACATATTTAAAGCAAGAAATCAAACTAGATAGTAAATTTAAGGAGATCAGAGGCAGCATTATTTGTAGGAGCAGCCCTCCTAGGAATAGCTTTGCCCCCATCTAAGCTTCCAGGTTTAGCTTTGCAGTAATTAGCAAAAGCAGCTTTGTTTTAGAAGATCTTTGGGTCTTCATGGATGGAAATGATTGATGCCAGATACGTAGATCTGTTACAGTATTCATGTAAACAACACTATTGTACTTTACAAGAGCCCTTGACCACATTTGAGCCCAAACTTTCTGTTACTAAGCAAGACAGTTGTTAATGAAGTTTTATCCCATTTTACGACCTTTCTTGCTACAGTTAAATGAACAACTGCAGTACTTAATAATAATATGGTGATTAAATGAATTGGCTTCCCCATTGACTTTGTTTCTCAGAAGGTTGCAAAAAGTAATCATGTGATCCCATGGCACTGCAGCCATCATTAATATATGCTAGTTGCTAAGCATCCGAATTTTGATTGCATGACCACAAGGATGCTGCAATGGTTGTAAGTGTGAAAAGCTCACTTTTTTCAGTGTCATCATAACTTTGAATTCACTGAATGAATTGTTTAAGTTGGGACTACCTGTATTTCTGTATTGACCTTATTGTTTGGGTCCCACTTACAGTCTGTTTAAGACTTGGACAGTTTAGAAATTTTAACAATAATATCTAAAAGCAAACATCAGATCTTATGCTCAATACAGTGAAGACTGCTTAACATGCCTGCTGAGACACTGCAGGATGATAATTAGCAGAAAAGTTATAATTACAACTAAGGCCTTTATCCCCTTCTTTTTAATAACAGGAAGAAAATGTAACTTTGATCAGTTGCATGCTTTGCCATTTTAAGCTTCTGGTGCTTTTAGAACTTTAGATTTCCAAACTTGCATTGTCTCTTAATACTTCACTTGTCAGAATGTTTTTCTCATCTATAAGATTTAACCTGAGCTTATATCCGGTGACATATCATTATAGGGAATGTGTATTGTTGTATACCTGCAACATGCTGCTGAAATACTAAACTGTTAGGTTTCCTTTCTTTTTTCCTTTATATTTCTGATTGGGGATTATTTTTCTTACTACTGGTTCTATTGAAGGTACTGTTGAAGGGATTGGAGTACAGTGATACAGTTGATGAATCACGTATTATATTAATAACAGGAAAGTGCCTTTCCAAGGGCCATTATTTCTTTTATGTGTCCCAAAGACAGAATTAGCTACACTTGATGATTTTATTTTAGGATGCTTTGAACTTCTAAGGTCCGTGATTCGTGCAAAATTGACATTGTGGTTTAAATTCTAGTTTACTAAACAAATCTAAGTCTGGTTTCTTTTGTATTTTATTATACTTTTCCTTTAAGTGATAATTCCTGCTTCCTATCTAATGACAAATAGGAATCTCAAGGAAATGTACATTATAATTTGAGGATAGAAAGATCGTCACTTGGCCTGTTGCCATTTTATTTAAAAAAATTAGAATTCTTACATGCAGCACAACAAATCTAGTGATTTTGAATTGATGCATATTAACTTTGTTCAGTTACCTATGTTGGAATAAAAATCCGGTCCAGGCTCCAAGCTGGGAGAAAGACACTGGAAATAAAATGGAGGCTGCTGCAGGAAAGAAGACCTTTGTTTATTTGGTTTTCCAGAAACTTCAGAGACAGCAGCGTGTTTCTGGGGTGGCTGACGAAATGGGGTTGGGATAGGTGGGCTTTTATACATTCTTTGGAGCTTTGTGATTGAGATGCCGGTTCCTGTGTAAGAAAGTGTCCTCTAATATTTCAATGGCTGTTGCCAGATTCCTATGTGGTCATGTAGGGGTCATGGCAGGCTCTTCAGGCAAAAGGGGAAATGCAAATCCTAAGTGTTTGTCTGAGCTAATCTTGTCATCTTACCTAATTGTGTTGCTTATTTGGAGTCTCTTTGCTTATGAATAGATTGGCCCAGTCTTTCTGAATGGATACAAAATCTCCTTTCCATAAAGACCAGCCTCTAACATTCTGCCTCTGTTAATATTCCCCCAAATATTTCATTGGGGGTGGTGGGGGTGGTTTCCCACACCTTTGAGTGAAAAAACCCAGTAACTAGAAGTTTCCTTTAAGTTGAGCTGGCTCTGATGACTTAATGGATTTGTGAATGTAATTATCTTGGCAACAATATAGAAGTAGTTACTGCCTTTTTTAGGGCCATTGTTTGATTTCCCAATTTGTTTTCAGGGCATATTTTTAGTGGCATCAATAATAAAGTCCAATTGTACATGTATTTTTCTATTCTATTTTGAAAGTGGTTGCTCTACTTTATGGAATTGTTCCTCTTGGGCAGCATGCAAGTATTTGTACTACTACATGTAACTCATATTAACTACATTTCTTTATAAGTAATTGCATTTATTTGATGCACAATGTGCTCTCTTTGTCTTTGTTAACACATCTCCATTTAGTATTGTATGACATCCTTTGCAAACATTAGAAAACTTTATAAAGGGATATCACTCTCCATTGCTATTTCTCAACTTGTATTAGTTGTCTGGTGAATAGTGGGAATTGAAGACTGAATATTTGAGACTTTTCTGCAGAATTACAGTTAAAATACAACAGTAATTTATTGCTTGATTAAAAAAGCAAGACTTAAAAGTTGCAACACAAATATTCCGGTTCACAGGACAATGCTGTTACCCATGTTGTATGACCTTTGTACATTTCATCTTGCTCCCAATTCATTCTGCTGGATATCTGGCCTATTTACAAGTCTAGTGAATTCCTGTTCAAATTGAATTTTTATTGCTGTATTCTTCCCAGGTGGACCCAGACTACTAGAAAATCAGTATGTGTTTCCTGTAGACTGAAAATTTACTTAGTTTTGTCTTGATGCTTATCAGCAAGAGCGCATGGAAAAAACCCTGCTGAATCAGACTAAGATTCTTCCAAATCACAATTCTGATTTCTAGTGCCCAATCAGAAATGGTTTTAAGAAATGGAGAGGCATTTTGTGAAAATAGCGGTCCCTGCCTCCACTTTCTCCCACTAGAATTCAGAGGCACATGGCCTCACAATAAGGAATATTTAATCCAGCCATCATAATGCTGATTGCAACTATGAGGATCTACTCAAATTCTAGCCAAAAGTATGTCTTAGAAAATATGCAGTAAGATAACTACTATATTATGACAAAACTGTTATAAACTTATAATAGATATACACCCCCACACCTGGAAAGATACTTATACCCCAGTTCCGGTGTTCCCTGCTTTTCACCTGCTTGGTAACTGGCTCACTTTTAAGACTGGTTACAGCATTCTGTGGTCACATGATGCAATTTATGATATTTTTTTACTGGAAACTGGCCCTTTTAGCTGGTTTCGGCAAAAAAACAATCACAGGAATGCATTAACTTGCTTAATAACCATGGGATTCACTTAACAACCACTGCCAAAAAGCTTGTAAACCAGTTTGGTTTAGTAGTTAAGGAATTGGGCTAAAAACCAGGAGTTCTAGTGGCACCTTAAACACAAAAGCCAGATGGGTGACTTTGGGCCAGTCACTCTCTTCCCATCTTTCCTCACAGAGCTGCTGTTGTGTGAAAATTAAGAGGAAGGAGAAGTATTAGGTATGTTTGCTACCTTGAGTTATTTCTAAAAATACGGCAAGGTATAAATAATAAATACAGTTGGTCATGTGGGTGCTGAACTTATGTTTCTCATGACTTATGATGAAATTTCTGGGCTCCTTTAAGGTGAGAAGTCAAGGATTACCTGTAATAATAAAGCATCTATTCTGTGCATATGGAAAAGTTGGAAATTTGTGCTGTTTTAACCACTTTTTGCATCTACCCTTTGAACAGTTGGAATGTAAACTTGTATTGCGTTGCCCTGGCTTAATGATTGCCGTCAGAGAGGATTAAATGCTCAGATAAACTTTAAGGTGTAACCAAATTATTACGAGTCATAAAGTTCAGAGAGCCAAAGAGAAAGGCAATAATAAGTGAAATGGGTTATCTCTGGTTCCTTCCCTTATTCTAGATTATTCTGTTGTCCCTCTTCTGGGTTAAAAAAAACAAACAGACTACTGCTTTCATATTGAATGTTTCTGTGTTCAGAAACATTTTGAATTTGAGCTATTTCAAATTTGCAGAGCTTTATTTTGAGTTTGAAGCAGCTGTTTTGCATCTGGAGGGGTGTGCTTTGGTCAGCTTGGAAATATCTTGAATTATTTCATCATTCCACTCATTTTTGTTCATTAATATAAATTCAGACTGTTTGATGGCCCCAGGGTAACCTTCTTTCCACTGTATTCAAAGCAGGATTCTCACCCTCTGTCAGGGGTGTCAAACTCAAAGCCTGGGGGCCAGATCTGGCTCATAGGGTGCTTAGATCTGGACCACGGGGCTGCCCTGGAAACAGCAAAGGACCGGCCCGCGGTGCCTCAGGCGGCACTCCTGAGCTCCGTTTTCACTGGCAGAAGGTTGCAGGAGGCCGTCACAGCCAAAAATGGAGCTCAGGAGGCAGCTTTCGCTGGCAGAGCACTCAGGCCACCACAGGTGTCCGAACACAAATGACATCGAGTTGGCCACGCCCCCTGGCCTTGCCGCCACCCCCACCCCCCCGGAGGTCTAACACAATACTGAAGCTCTTCCCCTCTCCCCAACCCACCTCACAATGTGGTTGTTGTGGGGAAAATAGGAAGAGAAAGTTATGTTGGAGATATTTTCCACCTTGAATTATTTGTATAAATAGTAAAGGTGGGATACAAATAAAGTAATTGAACCACATCATTTCAACATAGTTTCTATGCAAATACCAGCCACCATTCCTTGTGACCCAGACACTTTTTCTGTACTTACTCTGTACCCCTGTTCCCAACCATTTAGCACAGTGATGGCTAACCCTTTTGCCATCGCGTGCCAGGAGAGGGGTGGGGGAGGTTCGCGTGCGTGCCCTCACCCATAATGCTATGCACCCTGCCCTGCGCGCGCAAACCCCCCACCCCGGCTCCTGGCATGCGATGGCCTGGTAGGTCCATTTTTCTTTCTTACCTGGCTCCAGACCCTCTCTATTTATCTGGGAAGGGCGAAAACAGCCTTTCCCACTCCCTTGGAGGCCCTCCAAAGGCCTGAAACGGCCTATTTCCCAACTCCCAGTGGGACAGGAAGTGACGTTTTTTGCTGTCCCCAGCCTCCAGAGCCTCTCTACGAGCCTCTCTAGGAGTCTCTGGAGGCTGGGGACAGCAAAAAAGTCACTTCTTGTCCCACTGGGAGTTGGGAAATGGGCCGTTTCAGGCCTTTGGAGGGCCTCCAAGGGAGTGGGAAAGGCTGTTTTCGCCCTTCCCAGATAAATAGGGTCTGGAGCCAGGTAAGAAAGAAAAACGCCCCCCGCCCCGGCCCTCCGGAGGCAGGAAACAGCCTGTTTCCCTACTTCTGGTGGGCCCAGAAGCCCCAAAAATCAGCTGGCCAGTGCACGCATGCGCCCCAGAGCTGAGCTGGCATGTCCACTAATATGGCTACGCATGCCACCTGTGGCACGTGTGCCACAGGTTCACCATCATGGATTTAGCATAATCTTTCTCCATATTTCATTTTTTCTCACAGTGTCGCACAGCTTCTGCCAAATGCTCATTTCTGATTCTTCCATTTTCACCTTTCACTGCATGTATCATAAAACTATCAGCAAACAGTCTTACCTTTTATATATCCTCAGCAACGAATTACATCATTGCAATTAGATCTACACCTTCATTTCCTTGCATATAATTATCAACGTTGCTCCATATTGCAAGACTATCCTCATTGAGATTTATTATCTTTTCTCTTTCTCTTAAATTTCATAGAAACATATTTCATGTCATTTTTTAAAATTCAAGTTAAGCAGCCCATGGCGAGATAGATGGCCAATAAACTTAACAAACAATTACATTAAATTAATGTACTCCTATTGCATTCAAATTACAATCTTACTTATATAGTACTACAGTTTTTATTTACACATATTGACCTTTGTCACCTCATATGGTTGCTCTTTATAGCTTTAGTCACATATGACTTACATAAATGTCTTTAGTAATACATATAGTCCTCAACTTACAACAGTTCATTTAGTGACTGTTCAAAGTTACAACAGCACTGAAACAAGTGATTTACAATCATTTTTCATACTTATAACCATTCGGATGCTTGACAAATGGTTCGTATTTATGATCGTTGCAATGTCCCAGGGTCATGTGATCACTTTTTTTACCTGACAGTGGTGGGTCTCAAATTTTTTTACTGCTGGTCCTGTGGGCGTGGTTTGGTGGGCGTGGCAGGGGAAGGATACTGTGAAATCTCCATTCCCACCCCACTGCAGGGGAAAGATACTGCAATGCAAAATCCCCATTTCCTCCCAATCAGCTAGGACTTGGGAAGCAGAGAATAGATTGGGGGTGGACCAGTCAGAATTTTTACTACCGGTTCTTGGAACCATTCAAAATTTCGGCTACCGGTTCTCCAAAACAGGTCTGAACATGCTGAAACCCACCTCTGCCTTCTGACAAGCAAAATCAATGGGGATGCCAGACTCGCTTAACAAAGGTGTTACTAATTTAACAGCTATTTGCTTAACAAATGTGGCAAGAAAAATTGTAAAATGGGGCAAAACTCACTTAACAGATCTCTCACTTAGCAACATAAATTTTGGGCTCAGTTGTGTTCGGAGTATAAGACACACCTTTTCCCCCCCTAAAAGGGGGTGAAAATTTGGGTGCGTCTTATACACCGAATGTAACGCTGCCTATCCACTGGCCCCCACCCTTTGCCTCGCAGCAATTTACCACCTTGCAGCAAGGAGCAAAAAAAAAAAACAGCTTCTTTCAGCTTCAGCACAGCCTAATTAGCACAAGTTGATTAGTTCGGCCTCCTGATTCTCAGCTGATTTGCTCTCAGCTGTTTTGTACAGGGCTCTGCTGCTTGCTGCAAAGAGGTAAATTGCTGGAGCAGGTTTTTCCCCCTTGTGCTAATCAAGCTATGTTGAAAATGAAAGTAAAGCAGGTTGTTTGCTGCAACAAGGCAAAATTGCTCAGAGGCAGATTTCTTTTTCTTCTTTTCCTCACCAAAAAAGGTAGGTGCCTCTTATACCCCCAAAAAAACGGTACTTGTACAGAAAAGATGTAGACTAGAATCCATACCTGTGTCACACGTAGCAATCCCAGCAAATAGCAAGGATAATACCCACAAAA
Organism: Arizona elegans; assembly: GCA_022577455.1. Taxonomy (NCBI): domain Eukaryota; kingdom Metazoa; phylum Chordata; class Lepidosauria; order Squamata; family Colubridae; genus Arizona; species Arizona elegans. Next base: position 8,522,502 of record JAKOOJ010000025.1, on the reverse strand, counting down.
ACTTCCGTACAATTTGGGCATATGCAGCAAGCACAGCCAAAGCTTGGTTTTATCCCAAGCATGCTCATGCTTTTTTTTTTTTTAGCAAGCTGAGTCCTAACTAAAGACTATCTTAAAAGCCAACATATACAGTTGCTTAAGAACAATTCCATAAATTGCTATGTCTAGACAGTGCCTTGACATAGAATCAAATGCAGGTTGAGTTTGAGGTATTCATTTTAATTTTGAATTACTGTAAGCCCTTATATTGCAAGCTAATGAACTTTACTTTAGTTTAATTGAATTATAAATCTAATTCATAATCACTTTTCTTATAAACCGGCCTAAAGAAGACGGAAAACTGAAAAGCCAAATCTAAATTACTCTTTGGAAACTAATTGCATATTAAAGCATTTTTATTTAAGCAAGTCTTTGTGGAAGCAGACATGAATGCTAAAGTTCTGAGCCATACTGGACATTGCTTTTTATTCATTGTGTTTTAATATGTTTACGTATCTAATTGTGTTTAATAATAGAGCTCCATTGTTTGGTTAGTCTTTGAACATATTTGGAAAAAAGGCAGGATATAAATTCCATAAATGAACAAAGCCAGCCTTTTCAATGAATTGTGTGGTTGACCAAGATCGAAAGCTAGCATTTAGTCATGAGAATCAGAGGCAGGAAGCAATTTGGTCTCATTCAGGAAGTGGTGACAATGTATATTTCCAATACTTCATTTGTGGAAACAAAAATCCTCCACATAAAGAAATTTCATCCAAATAAGATACTAAGAATAAGGTTTTCCTGTAAATAGTTGCATATACATATTTCCTCCTTTTCCTATTGAGCCCTCCCCCTCCTCTTCTCCCCCTCTCCCTCCTCCTCCCTTTCTCTCTGACATTAAAACCATTAAACTAAACTTGGCAATGAAACTGTCTTAAATGGTTGTAATGCTTCTTTAACATTTTTAACCAGCTCAATCACTTAAGTAAATCGGTGGCTGTAAGTCTCTAACCTTGTTATAGAGTAACTTAATCCTTCCTAATGGTCTTGGTATAAACCATCTTAATTATTCCTAATTGTCAAGACTGCTTTTTCTCTATTCATCTACTTGGTGGAGGCAGGTTCTAGTAGAGCCCCAATACCCATGGATAATGTCGAGCAATTTCATAAACTAGAAGTTACGAATACTTCAAACATTAGTATTAGGGTCTGAAGCAAAGAAGCATTGCTGCATTTGTCTGCACTTCCTTAAGGTAGCTGTGCCTTTTTCTGGCCTTGCGTGGGAGCTGTATGGAACCAGAATGGCAGATATTTAAATTAAAAATTAAATGTTGACAGAGGGCCAGAAACCTGTTTTTCTAATTATCAACTTGCTAACAAGGCTCTAAAAGGTGATTGCCTCCTTAGACCTACAGTTAGCCACATGAAAATAGTTCCACAACCGATCAAAAACTGTAATTCTTCTACCTTCTTGTAAATGTAATTCTCAGTTTTCAACCACAAGCTTTTCTAAGCAGATGTCTAAGTGAATAATTCACTTTTACAAGCAGTAGCATGATAGATGTTATCATAATAGATGTTAGATGTCTAAAAAGAGGTCCTTTGTTGATATAAATTTTAAACAGTCTTTTAGGAAGATGTTGAGAAATTATGTGAAGATAATGATCCACTGGTTGAGCTTCCTGTTTTAAACCTATTTTTCTCTCTGTGAATTTTATCAGCCAGTTTAATTTAGCAGTAAAAATTAGGGTAACACAGTTCATGATTTTACTTAATTTTTGTTTTCCTACTATTACAGGCAGTGCTCGATTTACAGCAGTTCATTTAGTGACCGTTTAAAGTTACAGCAGCACTGAAAAAAGTGGCTTATGACCATTTTTCACACTTATGACCTCTGCAGCATCCCCATGGTCACACGATTTACATTCGGATGCTTGACAACTAACTCACTTTTATGACGGTTGCAGTGTCCCGCAGTCATGTGATTCCCTTTTGTGACCTTCTGACAAGCAAAGTCAATGGGGAAACCAGATTCACTTAACAACCATATTACTAATTTAATAACTGTGGTGATTCACTTAACAACTGTGGCTGGAAAAGTCGTAAAACGGAGTAAAATTCACTTAACACGTTTCACTTCGCAATGGAAATTGTGGTCGTAAGTCAAGGTCTACCTGTATAGGAATTCTTTTGCATGGGATCTAGAGTGTATTCTATGAAAGAGGCACGGTTTAAATCCAGTTGTGCTCTTCTTAGTGGCTCATGGGACCCTGGAGGAATAAGAAGCTTTTCCTAATTGAATGAAGCTTGTTTGGCTTGAAATATCAAATATGCATTTTCCTTCTTTTTCAGATTTAATACTCTGTACAAATGACATGAACGTAAACATCCCACAGTTGGCAGACAGCCTATTTGAAAGGACAACCAACAGTAGCTGGGTAGTAGTCTTCAAATCTCTCATCACAACTCACCATCTTATGGTTCATGGAAACGAGGTAACACCTGCTTCTCTTATAACTTCACTTAATGCCTGTGAAACATGCTGGACACCCCCCACCCCACCCCTTTTCCTATAATTACCAGCAATTATGGCCAGTTGCTAGGCTGGGGAATATTGCTTTGGAGATACATGTGGGTCCTTCCTTTCTCCCTGGTGGCTTTATTATCCATCAGGGAGGTGGGGGAATAGTTCAAAAACAATAAAAAGAAAGGGCTAGCAAATACATGTTGCACAGCAAAATACCAGAATATATAACAATCCAATTTACATACAAAGGAAGACTGGTGTATTTTGATATAGCAAATGTGTTTGCACCTCAGTTTAAAATTGCCATGTCTGCTAGTTTCAAGACAAAAAGCAGTCTGAAGGACACTGTATTTTTTTTTATTTTCCATTTTTCCAATTTACATAGCAATAAACATTTTTTAGCAGTACTGTATCACATATGTCTTACAGTTATTTACATTTATTTCTATACATTTTTGTTTCTCTGTTCTCTGTTCTAACCACTTATCCCACTTATCCCACACCAATAAAATTCCGTTTCTTTCTTGCCTTTCATTTCTAACGTGAGCTTATATATCTCGGCACATTCTAATATTTTATGTATAATCATCTCATTGGATGGTATATTTTCAAGTTTCCAACATTGAGCCTAAACAATTCGTGCTGCTGTTACTATGTGTAAAATGATATATTGGAGTTGCTTCTTTATCCTTTGATTAATTATTCCTAATAAAAATAATTCAGCTTTAAACTCAATTTGTTCTCCTGTTATCTCCTATAACAATCTCATCTGTTCCCAATATTTCTTTGCTTTGTATTTCAATATTTCATTGCTTTGCAATGTAGGACATTGTATTTTAAATGATACTTGTTAGTTATTATATGATTAAACCATGGTAAACAAAAGGGGACAGGGTTCAGGAAAAAAAGTAACTCTTAAAAATTTTGGTCATTCATAATTTCTAAAGACATACGGACTTAGCAGTATCATATATAATAGGAAGCTAACCAGAGATGTCAATCATGTATATAATTCTATACAAATTCATCTGAGAAAAAGATGTGTGGTACACTCTTAGTCTTGAAGTATTTCTGCCGGGCGTATATTTGTGTCTATATACATGCATCTATAGTTCTTGATAAGGGATCCCTTGTCTCTTTATAAGGAGATATTTAAGTATGCCCTCGTCTTGAAAGCCAAACTGGTAAAACTTTATCATGAGTGCTTTAGGTTAATTCCTACTTCCACTCAGTTTTTATGTTTAGTTCCATTTTCATTGGCTGTAAAAAAAAAAAAAAAAAGATGAATTCTGAAATCTCTTAATGCCACTACAGATAGTCCTCCACTTACGACTGTTTGCTTAGAGACCAGTCAAAGTTATGACCTACCTGAAAAAAGGGAATTATAACGTCTTTCTGAAGTTCTGATGGTCATGCCCCACACACCCCTGTGCAGTCATGTGACTACATGTTGGGTGCTCGGCAACTTGGCCACATTTGCAGCATCCTGCAATCATATCACTGGGTTTTATGACGGTTTTGCCAAAAATTAACAGCTGTAGCAAACACTGGGTTCACTTAATGACTGCCATGTTAATTTAATGATGCCACAAAAAAGGTCATAAAATTGGATTGGTCACATGACCGACCTGTTTTATGGCCATCATGACATATCACATTAATGGGCACCTTAATGTAGGATATTGAGGACTACCTGTATTCAGAACATCTGAGATGTAATGCGAATTGTGCCTTTCCATGAGTTTTGGCTTCCATTCTCCTTAAGAATAATGTTTCTTTAAACCCTTTTAACTAAAAACAATTTCCAGTTGTCCCAATTAAAAACAGAGCAATATTGCAATTATAATCTTCTGTGAGCAGAAACAATGCTTTTCAGTTTGCCTATTTAATGTTGCCTGTACTAACTTGTGACTCAGGTATATAATTTTCCTAGCAAAAGGGGTGGAGCAGACCAATATATTTACAGAACAATATATCATTCTGAGAAATATATCCGGAGTATTAAACTAGCTCCTTACCTCATACTTCTATACTATACTTTTATTTATACCATGCAGTTCATATGTTTGGCATTAGTGAGAACTTTATCAGTAAAGAAACAGGAAGCTGTGGGCTAGACAAGACTTGAGAAATTAATGGGCTAGATATGAGTCATCCGAAATGAGCATCATTAACCACATGGTTAAATCGTGACTGATTAAATGACTAAAGTGGCTTGCTTTAAATGCATACAGTTGTCTGCATTGTTCTAAGTAGGCCAGTGGTGAAACAATCAAGTTTTAAAAGCAAATTAGCTGTGTCTCTTACTTTCAGAGAAAGTTTTAGTTACTCTGTCAAGATTTGCAATCAGGGTCACTTTTTATGGGATTACAGACGAGCAATTTTTCTAATATTCATTTTCAGAGAAATCTGTTGGCTCACAGTGGTTTTCTTTAACCTGGTGAACAGACTGCATTTATATACTGGATTATCAGAATATTAAACTCCATTCGCAATGATCTTCTTCGCCTAGATCTTCGAACCACGACCCCTCGCCGCAGGGAGGCGGACCCAATTAGATGGATCCGCCCCAGGCGCCTGATGGATCCTGATAGGTTCCAGACGGAGCTTGGGCCATTTCCTGAGGATCTAGCACATGACTCGGCCGAGGACCTGGTAGCCGCCTGGGATCGGGCGGCTGGTGGGGCCTTGGACCGAGTTGTGCCTTTGCGGCCTCTGACCCGATGCCGATCCCGTGCGGCTCCTTGGTTTACTGAGGAGCTGAGGGAAATGAAGCGCCGGAAAAGACGCCTGGAGAGCGGTTGGAGGGCCAGTCTCGCTGAATCTGATCGAACACTGGTAAGGTCGCATATTAAGGCCTATCTAGTGGCGATAAAGACGGCAAAGTCTAACTACTTTTCCGCCTCTATTGCGTCATCAGGGAATCGTCCGGCCGCCCTGTTTAGGGTGACCCGCGCCCTGCTCCATCTGGGAGTGCGGGAGGATCCCTTAGAAGGCAGGGCGGAGGATTTCGGACAATACCTGTATGACAAAATCGCTCAGATCCGGGGGGATCTGGACTCTGACTGGGTAGATCAGGGCAGGGTGACGAGGAACAGTCTTGAGAATGTTATCTGGGAGGAGTTTGATGCTGTGACTCCCGATGATGTGGACAGGATTTTGGGGAGACTTAGTGGGGCCACATGTTTACTGGACCCGTGTCCCTCCTGGTTGGTACTGGCTTCCCGGGAGGTTACACGAGGCTGGCTCCAGGGCGTCATTAATGCTTCTTTGAGTGAGGGTCACTTCCCCGCTGCCCTGAAAGAGGCGGTGGTGAGGCCTCTCCTCAAGAAGCCGTCCCTGGATCCAGCAATATTGGCCAACTATCGTCCTGTCTCCAACCTTCGCTTCATTGCGAAGGTTGTTGAGAGTGTGGTCGCGCAACAGTTTCCGCAATTCCTGGAGGAAACATCCTATCTAGATCCGTTCCAGTCGGGTTTCAGGTCTGGGCACAGCACGGAAACGGCATTGGTCGCGTTGGTGGATGATCTCTGGAGGGCTCGGGACAGGGGTTATTCCTCTGTTCTGGTCCTATTAGATCTCTCAGCGGCTTTTGATACCATCGACCATGGTATCATGCTGCACCGGCTGGAAGAGTTGGGGGTGGGAGGCACTGTGTTGCGGTGGTTCTCCTCCTTTCTCTCCGACCGGTCGCAGTTTGTGTTGGCAGGGGGGCAGAGGTCGACCTCGAGGCCTCTCATCTGTGGAGTGCCGCAGGGATCGGTCCTCTCGCCCCTTCTGTTCAACATTTATGTGAAGCCGCTGGGCGAGATCATCCGTGGCTTTGGGGTGAGATACCACCAGTACGCTGATGACACCCAGCTGTACATCTCCACCCCAGGCCACCCCAACGATGCCCTTGAAGTGATGTCCCAGTGTCTGGAGGCTGTGCGGATCTGGATGGGGAGGAACAGGCTCAAGCTCAACCCTTCCAAGACTGAGTGGCTGTGGCTCCCGGCATCCCGATATAGTCAGTTGACTCCATCGCTGACTATTGGGGGCGAGTCTCTGGCCCCCTCGGAGAGGGCGCGCAATCTGGGAGTCCTCCTGGATAGGCAGCTGTCCTTGGAGGAACATCTGACGGCTGTTACCAGGGGGACCTTTTATCAGGTTCGCCTGATTCGCCAGTTGCAGCCCTTTCTTGATCGGGATTCCTTGTGCACAGTCACTCACGCCCTCGTCACCTCTCGCCTTGACTACTGCAACGCTCTCTACATGGGGCTCCCCTTGAAGAGCACCCGGAGGCTCCAGCTGGTCCAGAATGCAGCAGCGCGGGTAGTGATGGGAGCAACATGGCGCTCCCATGTAACACCGCTCCTGCGCGAGCTGCACTGGCTCCCGGTGGTCTTCCGGGTGCGCTTCAAGGTGTTGGTTATCACCTTTAAAGCACTCCATGGCATAGGGCCTAGCTATCTCCGAGACCGCCTGCTGCTACCAATGACCTCCCATCGACCCGTGCGCTCCCACAGAGAGGGCCTCCTCAGGGTGCCATCAGCCAAACAATGTAGGCTGGTGGCCCCCAGGGGGAGGGCCTTCTCTGTGGGGGCTCCCACTCTCTGGAATCAGTTGCCCCCGGAGATAAGGAGAATCCATGACCTCAATGCCTTCCGTCGTTCCCTGAAAACCCATCTTTTCCAGCAAGCCGGGTTGGCTTAGAAGAAATTTTTAAATTTTAAATTTTTTAATTAGTTTGTTATTCTTAACTTTCGGCCCAAATCTATATATATTTTTAAATGTTTTAATATTTGTATTCTATGTTTTTTATCTTGGCTGTACACCGCCCTGAGTCCTCAGGGAGAAGGGCGGTATATAAATTGGAAATTAAATTAAATTAAATTAAATTAAATATATTGAGCCATGTACCAATTCCAGATGAATAACTCATTTTATTCCTTCCAGCGTTTTACCCAGTACCTGGCGTCCAGAAACACATTGTTTAACTTGAGCAATTTCTTGGACAAAAGTGGATTGCAAGGTAAATTATTGGATCTGTGTCAAACAATCCCTAATTTTCTGAATAATGTTTTACAGTTTTAGTTCTCAAATCTTTTGCGTCTAATGTCCAATGAAACACTTCAGCAAGAAAAGCTGAGTTGGACTATGATAGAGAGTAAAAGCCCCCCTTTTTCCCCATGAAGAACACAGTTACATGTTTTAGTTACCTTGAGTGCTTGTTTGAATAGAAAAGCAGAATATAAATGAAAATAAGTAATCCCTAAAGCAAAAAAGAACCTCAGGTTATTTTCTCCTATATGTCTGCTCAGTTTTACGATTAATTTTCTACCCTCAGTTCAGTATACATTCAATGACGGCCAGTAAAAAGCACCAATCTCAAAACCAGTAAATCAACATGAAACAGCAAGGAAAGTTTTTGCTGCTTCACTTATCAAGGCTTTCGGTGTAGCTTCTTGCTTTCTAGCAATTGCTCACAAAGTAGGAAAAAATCGTGGGAAAGCTTGAAGGTTAAATTTAAAAAGAGTGAAGGCAAGTACTATAATGTTGGATAAAGGTAGCGATGATGAAGGAAGACTGCCGCAGCTTCAAATCACCCATTATTATTATTATTGTTGTTGTTGTTATTATTATTGCTTTATAAAATGCATTGAGAAGGAGAAAGATGGCAGACTTTATAAAGATGGTCCTTGACTTATGACTGATCACTTAGTGACAGTTTGAACTTAGAATGCTCCCCCCCTCCCCCAGGCTACTTATGACCTGATATGGAAGTTCCAACAGCTTTTCCCACATGACTGCTCGGCACTTGTCCATATTTAAAGCCATTTAAAACATCCCAAAGTCATGTGATTGCATTTTATGATCCTTTTTTTTTTTGCCACGTTTTCATGTCCAGTTTTCAGCAAACTACCCCACAGCGAAAAATGAGTTTGCTTTATGATTGCAGTGGTCGCTTAATGACTGCCACATAAAAGGATGTAAAAATTGAGTTGGTCACATCGGTTTACTGCTTTACAAGTGTTACAACTTATGACTGTAACAGGCAGGTCCATTACAGTTATAAGATGAGGACTACATGTATTGCAGTTTTATTCAAACTAATCAATAAACCACTACTTGTACTTCCAGATTTGATGTCAATAAGCAAAATGGGGGTGGGGGAACTCAAGGCATAATATCTGACGTGGTTCATGGCAAAAAATATATGCTGCTGATAATTGTCTCACTGATGCAAATACATAAATTTACTAGTTGGCAATCCTTTGAATGTCGTCATGTACCCCTTTAATATTAATCTGGTTTCACATAAGAAATAACTTGCGTTCTGTTTGCTTCCTGTAGGATATGATATGTCCACATTTATTAGGAGATATAGCAGATATTTGAATGAGAAAGCAGTTTCCTACAGACAAGTAGCTTTTGACTTTACAAAAGTAAAAAGAGGGTAAGTATTTCACACGGATGAATCCATCATTTGTTTGTAGCATCTGCTTTTAAGCATGCAGAATAATTTAGAATCTAAAAATTTAAAGAGTGTGAAAGAATTTCAAGGATCTGATCCTTTCTGAAAACTGGTCTAGAAATTGCTTAAACAATTTAAACATTAGTACTATTGTAGATAACTGTTATATCATTTCTGCTAAAAATCTACCCTGATAATATGCAACAATTCAAAAACAAAACAATAACAGCACACAAGCAGTGAAAGTCAACAGTAAAATTAGCCTCCAAAAATTAATATACAATGAAACACATAATTCTTGCTAAAGTTAGAAATGGAGACAAACAAATAAATGGAACAATAATTTTGAGCATATTGATATAATGGGAAAAAACAATTAAGTGGCTTTTTGATTTTCTGATAAGCAAAGTCAATGGGGAAGCCAACTTCAGTTAAGAAGAGTCATGTTATTGACATGTTATTGACTATTGTGTTGAGTGAATCTGCAGTGATTCACTCAACACCTCTGGCAAGAAAGGTCATAAAGTGGGGCAAAATTCACTTAACAAATGTCTCAATTAGCAACAGAAATTTTGAGCTCAGTTGTGGTCGTAAATCGAAGACTCCTTATACTGCATTTAGTAGCAACTGGAAATCCTTCTGAACTTCATGATTTATGAATTTCCTGATTAAAAGGGTAGATTATGGAAAGGAAAAAACTAATATGGAACCTTAAAGAGATTGAGTAAAATATAAATGTACATATTATTGCTGTTAAGATTAAAAGCCACTTATTATTTTTTTTTCTTCTATATTTCTTTTTCACTTTTCTATTTTTTTCTCTGTTTTGCTTTAGTTTAAAAATTGTATTGCTTTTGCTCTCTGGAAAAAATTATTTAATGAAAATTTTAAATGCACATACACAACAATCAATACAGAATGAACACAGTTTTTTTTTTAAAAAAAAAAAAAGCTGTGGTGTATTCTATTAAGCAGTGACTCAGTTCTAAAGCACTTTCATTTTTCTCGTGTTTGCTTCAAGGAAAGTAAACACTTGTTTCAGGGAAAGTAAAAAACCGTTGATGATTAGTACTGATCCGGGTAGTTGGCACAATTGATCTGAAAATAAATGGCATCAGGAAACACATGTGCAAACTTTAGACTTGGCGGGGTGGTGGTGGCAATTCTTGAAAATCTACTAGTATATCTGGTTCTTAAAACCCCAAACTAGCCCCCAGTTGGTGTATATTAGAAATTCAAACCCAAACTATATAACTAAATAGTTTTATTGGGAAAAGTTCAGGAATTAAACCCAGTCCAAATCGCTACCTTTATGTGCATACATGAGAAAAAGGAACTGAAAAAAAAAAACAGAGCAGTCTTAAACCCTGGAAACATCTGTGGCAGGTATTACACCAAATCAATTTAGTTATCTAACCATTTTTATTTTCTTTTTTAATAGAGCTGATGGAGTCATGAGGACAATGAATACTGAAAAACTGATAAAAACTGTACCAATTATTCAAAACCAGATGGATGCACTGCTTGATTTCAACGTAAGTCATTTTAGCTACTCATAAAGGAATATTAGACAGGAACTTTTAAATGATTAGAATTAATCTTGTATCACTTTCAGTTTACTGAATTAATCTGACTTAACTTTTGTCTCTTTATAATGATATCTAAACACCCTGTTAAATTTGCGTAAGGTAGTAAAAACCTATGTTTGCCTACAAATAGTATATTGTCTTTTATGTGTATCGAGAGGGAGTTTTCCAGCTTCGCTGCTGGAACTAGCTGGGTTGAAATGTATTCAAACATGGTTTCTGTTACCACTGTTTAGGATCCATACCCTGCTTTGAACTTCAAAATGTAAGTGGCTCATTCTTACAGTTGTTTCAGCTTCATTAAACATGGTTAACTTAATATCTGAATGGAGGAGAGACCCAGAACTGTTCGTAGGCCCAGGTAGCAAGACCTGTTCTGTCCCCAACCACATGCATACACACCAACAGACGTTCAAGAGTTAAAGACCAAACCAGCCGGCAGAATCCTTTTCCTTATGATAACGGAACTTGGCAACAACCTAGTGGCTGCCTGCCAAGAGTTTATTATTTACGTAGAGTAGGGATAACTTCTTTCCACTTCTGATACATCAAAAGAAACAGCTCAATAATTACAGAGTTAATCAAGTCCAGAGATAATCCAGCAAAGTCTATAGCAAAAGTTCGGCAATGCAGAATGGCGTGGAAGCTTTCAGCTTTGTTCGTCACAAGGTTTGACTGGCCACCACACTCCCTTTTATATCCTGTGGGGGGTGGTCCAGTGACTCAGCCTAATCTCGGGCACGCCTTTTCTTCTGTTGCACGCGCTTATCTCTGCGACGCTGGCGTGGATCCAGCCAAGACTCATTACCCTCATCGCTGTCCATCTGTGGCTGCGTGGACGTGCCCTATCTCTTGCCCTTCGGCGGACACCGAAGGCATTGCCAAAGAGGAGGGTCCTGGAGAGGGAGGCCTTGCCAACTCCTCTCCTTCACTCTCGGAGTCCTCTCCTGCCAATGACACAGGCTCCGGTAACGGAGCCACAACAAGACCAGACTTTGTTCCACTGAGTTCTTCTGTTAATTGTACAGATGAAAACGATCAAAGCTGGTGAATGTGATTGCTTTAGACCAGCGTTTTTCAAGTATGACAACTTTAAATTGCATGAATTACAACTTTCAGAATTCTAGGGATTGAAGTCCACTTGTCTTAAAATTGACAAATTCAACACTGCTCTAGAAACATTGGAGGTTAGCAGTTAGGTGCTCTGCCTGCCTTTCGTTCATTAGAACCAGATTTGAAATTGGGGAATGAAACTTGCTTCAATTTTCTCTTGGCAAAATAGCCATTTCTAACCTCTAACCCAGAAAAGGATGGAGTCACTGAAGCAGTTGGCATGAGCTTAAATGGTCTCCGGGGGATGGTAGAAGATAGGAAGGCCTGGAGGAAAATTGTCCATGGGGTCGCGATTGATCGGACACGACTTCGTGGCTAACAACAACAACCCAGAAAAAAAAGCCATCATTAGTTGGTGTTAGATGGCAGTCAATTCCCCTAGCTAAATGACACAGAAAATAACCAGATGGGCTAAAAGGTAAAGGTAAAGGTTCACCTCGCACATATGTGCTAGTCATTCCCGACTCTAAGGGGCAGTGCTCATCTCCGTTTCAAAGCCGAAGAGCCAGCGCTGTCCGAAGACATCTCTGTGGTCATGTGGCTGGCATGATTAAACGCCAAAGGCGCACGGAACGCTGTTACCTTCCCACCAAAGGTGGTCTCTATTTTTCTACTCGCATGTTTTACTTGCTTTCAAACTGCTAGGTAGGCAGAAGCTGGGACAAGTAATGGGAGCTTACCCCGTTACACAGCAAAGGGGATTCGAACCGCTGAACTGCCGACCTTTTGATCGAAAAGCTCAGCGTCTTAGCCACTGAGCCACTACGTCCCGATGGGCTAAATCTACTTTATTGTAAGACTTCATTAACAGACTCTTACAAGTATGAAGGTACAAACTTCCTGCCACCAACTTTTAACCCCCTGATCAATTAGGGCGGGTCCTTCCTCAGTTTCTTCCTCTGAGCATTAAAAGTCTTTGGCAGCTTCCCCTTTTCTCTTGTCTGATTGATTCCAAGGCAGCATCTCTTCCTCTCAAGGTTTGTTTGTATCTTGCCTTTATTATTTTTACAAACAATACCAAGGCACCAAACATATGCAACACATCTTCCTCCCCTTTTTCCCCACAATAATCACCCTGTGAGGTGAGTTGGACTGAGAGAGACTGACTGAGCTAAAGTCACTCAGCTGGCTTTCGTGACTAAGGCAGGCCTTGAACTCACAATCTCCCACTTTTTAGCTTGGTGCCTTAACCATTAGACCAAGCTGGCTCTCTCCCAAGGTCACCCACACATTCCATTACTACAGCAGAATGTTGACAGAACCACACACATTTATGAAAAAGGAGCAGATTTTTTTTTCTCTCTCTCTCCATAATTACATTGTACATAGTTGCATTACTCTGAATGAATAACCGCAAATCAGTTTCCCAATGTGGAGTAATATTTATGAAAGGATATTTTAATGTGACTTCCCCCCACCCCCACCCCCACCCCGAATGGTGAAGTTTGGGAAGGGCTACAGGTGGGAATGGAAGTTTGCCTTCTTATTTTCATCAGTAAAATTGTCTAAAGGATAAATCATCCTGTTGAAAATAAGCTGCCAAATTTCTGTAGTGCGAGCAGAGGGTGTTTCAGGAATTGTGAGGTGCTGGGGGCCACCCTGTCTGAGAACGTCACTGCAAATGTGGGAGAAGACCTTTTGTCTTTGCAAAAATGCAAAGAGTGAATGGGTGCGCTTCAACCTCTTCTTCAGGAGAAGGTTCAAGTAGGATTGAAAGTCAAGGACTACCAGATACGGGTAGTCCTTGACTTTAGAGGACAATTGAGGCCCAGATTTATGTTGCTAAGTGAGTAATTTGTTAAGTGAGTTTTGCCCTATTTTATGACTTTTCTTGCCACATTTGTTAAGGGAATCACTTCAATGATTAAACACAGTTGTTAAGTGAATCTGGCTTCCCCCGTTGACTTTGCTTGCAGAAGATTGCAAAAGGGGATCGTATGAGCATGAGCCCTGGTGGCACAGTGGTTAGAATGCAGTATTGCAGGCTGACTCTTCCCACTGCCAGCAGTTCGATCCTGACCTTCTCAAGGTTAACTCAGCTTTCCATCCTTCCAAGGTTGATAAAATGAGGATCCAGATTGTTGGGGGCAATAGGCTGACTCTGTAAACCGCTTAGAGAGGGCTGTAAAGCACTGTGAAGCGGGATATAAGTCTTAAGTGCTATTACTATATGACCCCAGGACACTGCAACCGTCATAAATACATACCATTGTCAAGTATCCGAATGTAAATCACATGACCATGGGGACGCTGCAACAGACATTAAGTGTGAAAAATGGTCATAAGTTACTTTTCTTCAGTGCTATTGTAACTTCAAATGGTCACTAAAAACTTGTAAATCAAGGACTACCTGAATGAGTTTATATGTAATGTCAAGGGAAGAAATCTGTATCCGCAATATGAAGTAGAAGATAGTATGGATGGGTCCATCCCCCGTCCCCCGTCCCCAAATTTGCTTAACTTCTCTCTTTCTCTTTTTTTCCCTTTTCTTTTTTTACAGGTCAACAGCAATGAACTCACAAATGGTGTAATTAATGCAGCTTTTATGCTCCTTTTCAAAGATGCCATTAGACTTTTTGCAGCATATAATGAAGGGATTATTAATTTGTTGGGTAAGAACTTTCTCAATCACTTACTCCTTATACTTACTAAAGTTGTGAATTTCCTTTTCATTGTTTTTCAAGACAATTTCAGATCAGCCTTTTAAGAGTTTTCTTTCTTTACATATAAACAGAAATAATCCTGAATACAAGCTGATTCAAAATAAGTTTGGCACAAACAGTCGGTTCTTTAAATTATAATTTTCTTTATAACCATTCACCACGTAATCAAACTACACTTTTCTCTTTGTTCCCTATTTATGGAATGTGGCAATGTTGGCAATAGATTTGATCTTAACTCAAGTTTTGTTGTCATAACTTACGTTTCTTGGATTGATTAAGGATAGATGCCAAGACTCTGAATTGAGTAAGCAGGTTATACATTTCCATTTAATAGGGAATACCCTATACACAGTGTGTTGAATTTAATGTTATAATCAAAATTCATACTTCACTATGAATCAACTCCATATGAACAGGAAATGAAGGCTAGAAAATATGACAATTTTTTAGTTTGTCTCGTTCTTGATAAGTTGAATTTCTAGTTTCTGCTTTTTAGACTACAGGTAGTCCTTGACTTATGACGGTAATTGTGCCTGGCAATTAAGGTGGTAAAATGGGACACCTCATGACCTGACCTGTTCTTGCAACCTTTTTTGCAATGGTCAAACCCATTGTTAAACAAACCCATTATTCACCTATGGCCGAACACCAGTAAATACCAGTTCTGGCTAAAATATCATAAATCAGGATCATGTGACTGCAGGGCACTGTAGATGCCATAAATATAGACTGGTTGCTGAATGTCCAAAATGCAGTCATGTGACCATTAGCAGGGAGCAACTTGTAACTTCAAACCTGGGTTGTAAATCCCTTTGGGGGAGATGTCTATTGGAACATTGGCCTGCTATAAATCAAGGACTACCTGTACATGCAGAGCAACAATAAAGGAAA
This sequence comes from Arizona elegans, assembly GCA_022577455.1. Lineage (NCBI taxonomy): Eukaryota > Metazoa > Chordata > Lepidosauria > Squamata > Colubridae > Arizona > Arizona elegans. Next base: position 8,507,283 of record JAKOOJ010000025.1, on the reverse strand, counting down.
TAAGGTGTCTTCCTGCCCTATTCTTAATATTCTCAGAATTATTGTAGAATTGATACATTTTTTGCTTATTAATTTTCTGCAGCTGGACAGGTCTAGGGTACAATAAGGCATAGCGTAGCACTGTAAAATTATATATTTTACATGCATGCTTCTTGGTGTTGTAAAACCCCAAATGCACATTATTTCATCTTGCCTTGGAATCAGGTAACATCAAAAGTAAAAGTCTTGGGTTAGAGTAAATAATATGTGTGACATATTACCGTATTTTTCGGAGTATAAGACGCTCCAGTCTATAAAAGGCACCTACCTTTTTTGGTGAAGAAAACAAGAAAAAGAAATCTGCCTCTGCCTCCCAGCAATTTTGCCTCGATAGAGCAAGCAGCCTGCTTTACTTTCATTTTCGTTTTCAGCATAGCTTGATTAGCACAAGAAAAAAAAAACTGCTCCCAGCAATTTATCTCCTTGCAGCAAGCAGCAGAGGACTGCACAGCAATAGGCAATGGCAATCCCTGCAGCCTGAAACAGCTGAGAGTCAGGAGGCCGATCCAATCAACGTGCTAATTAGGCTGTGCTGAAGCTGAAACGAGCTGTTTCTTTTTGCTGCTTGCTGCAAGGAGGTAAACTCCTGGGAGGCAGGGGCCAGTGGGTGGGTGGGGCTACATTTGGTGTATAAGATACACCTAAATTTTCACCCCCTTTTAGGGGGGAAAAAGGTGCGTTTTATACTCTGAAAAATATGGTATTTAATTCTTAATCGTGGCTGTAGGCTGCCCTTATGTGTATGAGAAGACATGCAGAAGAGGTATGGACAACCAGAGAAGTGCATGAGTTATCTCACTATCCCCATACTCCCTTCCATAATTATTTTATCTTCATATTTTGCGAAAGTCATTCTTAACAGCAGCCTAGTTTTTCACAAAGTCAGCTTTCTTAAATCTCAGCTGCAGTAATCCCATTTTATTCTTTGAAAAGGATAGATGATTGATTTTGACCGACATAAATTTTGTTTTGAAAGCAGCAAAGAGGACTAAACAAGGAGCCTCCAGCCGCATGAGTAAGATTCGGATTCTTAACATTTTAAATTAAGGTTTATTTAAATTCATTGGCCGCCCAATTCAAGTTACATTAAACGTTTAAAATGAAAGTGGTCACACTGATTTGGGATGACTGAAGTGAGGGAATATATCATTTAGAGATTGGCATTAGAATGATAATGTTTTGAAGAGTAGAACCAAAACTTAGTATATCTAAAATGATGAAAAGGCGTGAAAATATTGATTATAAGAACGTTGAAAAATAATGAGGTGTAAATGTAACTGGAGAACATTTGTTAAGTTATAAATTGTTTTTAAATTATATTACTCTGGTTTGCCTAGAAAGAAGTAGTCTGGGTTGTTTTAACATGCATGAAAGCTGAATCTCTTTCTGATTACTGAAAAAATTCTGTTACTTTTCTCTTAAACAAGAAGGTAGTAGAAGTGAATGAAAAACTACAGAGGAATTAAATGGTTAAGCATATTTTGGAAGGCATAATTTTGTTTAAAATTGTAAAAGAGATGATAATGAACACAATTTGAGAAGTGCAGTTACACTCTATACCAGACATTGGGTGTGCAGTTCAGATTTCTGCTTTTCAGCTGATCATTCAGAAATTTATAGATATAAAAGTATACTGTATATTTAGTGAAAGCATATTACAACCTGAATAGGCTTGAATTATGGAATATTCGACAATATGGATTGTATGTTGGTTATGGAATAGAGCATATATGATGGAAATAAAGCATGTATGTAATTGAATGTTTAGAAAGCAGTGTGGAGAAGAGAGCAAGGCAAGAGTATGAGATGTCCCCTTCATTATTTAACGTGTTTTTGGATCAATATGTAAGAAACCTTTTCATATGCAATTATGTGAAATGTGTAAGAAACCACTCACTTGAGTTGTGTTGATTGAAGATGTGAATGTAGTTTAGTGTGCAGATAAAGTGATGGTGTTTGCAAAGAACCTATGATTTGCCACCAATGGTGCAAAACAGGGATCTGAAAATTGATGTTTTAAAGACCAGGGTGGTAGTTGTGATTGACAAAAAATGGAATAAACAGATACAAGTCACACACATAAATGATAAAAACTAGAACAAGTAGTTTTAATGTAGCCTTGAATTTTTAAAAAATCAATTTTATATCCATGTATGTATGTATGTATGTATGTATACCGTGTTTCCCGAAAATAAGACCTTGTCTTATATTTTTTTGAATCCTGAAATAAGCACTTGGCCTTATTGCCATGCGCTCAAAAGCCTGATTGGGCTTATTATCAGGGGATGTCTTATTTTGGGGGAAACGGTATATATAGCATTTTTAATTTAAGGGTAACCTTGGTGATGTTTTTAGAGCAGCTCAAATATACATTTATGCTGTGGGATTTCATTTTAGTATTTAGTATAAACGCAGGCTTTTTTAGAGTTCTAATTTTAAGTAATTACCTGTTTGAATTTAATTCCAGCTCACATCCCACTCTTTCTTATTTTGGGACTGTTGTTGGTGTATCAGACCTTCATAATACATTGACAGACTGCAAGGAAATGTTTGTGACATTTAAAATTTAATAAAGTGAACAGTTGTGAACATCTCTTACCTTTGTAACTGTGTAACATTTTTTTTTTTTTGCTGTAAACAAGATGATTATCATGATGACTTGTCATTTTAAAAAATTTTCTTCTACAGAAAAATACTTCGACATGAAAAAGAATCAATGCAAGGAAGCCCTTGACATATATAAGAAGTTTCTGACTAGAATGGCAAGAATTTCTGAGTTTCTCAAAGTTGCAGAGGTAAAAACTGCTTAGTCCATAAAGAATATTCTTACTGTTTTATTATTTACTATATTTTTGACTGGATATTATTGTCAAGAATTTACGGAGTGTTTAAACGTTTCATTGAAAGCTTACATCAGTGCTTCTCAATCTTGGCCATTTTAAGATAAGTTGACTTCAATTCCCAGAATTCCCTAGCCATGGCTGGCTGGGGAATTCTGGGAGTTGAAGTCCATCTATCTTGAAATGGCCAAGATTGAAAAACACCGGCGTAGATTAAACCACACTGAAGAGAAATCCAATGGAAGATTAATATTGGTGCAGATATAGATTTTATGAATGTTTCATTCAAGTTGGCTGCTTTCCAACACTGTTGATGTACAATACTAAGTGTTCTTACACAGTAGGAATCATTTTTAAAATTTATTATTGTATTACCATATTCTCTGGGCAACTTGTAGACTGAAAAATCTGTGATGGAAAAGCATAGAATGTTAAAGTGAGGGTCTAGAAAAAAAAGTAAGACAATGAAGGAAAAGATTGGTTACAAAACTAGAATACTATTTGCTAATATGCCAACCTTATTGGATAAAAGCCCTTGGAATCTTTACCTTCTACTGATAGTCCTCAACCTACGACTGTAATGGAACCTGCTGATCGCTGTCGTAAGTCGTGACAGTTTTAAAATGGATTGGTCACATAACCGACCCGATTCTATGAGCTTTTTTTGTGCTAGTTGTTAAGCAAACATCTGGGTACAGTTTTACCAAAACCCGGAAATAAGCCCAGTTTTCGGCAGAACTGTTATAAAACCTGGTCATGTGACTATAGGATGCTGCAGTCAGTCCTAAATGTGGTCATGGTTTGCCCACCTGAAATTCAATCACAGAACACAACCGCTGGAAATTCAGAACCAGGTTGTAACTAGATCTGATGTAATTTCTAATGGTCGCTAAGCAATCAGTCATAAGTCAAGGACTACGTATTGTATTGGATCTGTACAGATAGGCAATAATAATAATCAACAATGCTTATAGCCATTTTTACTTGGCTGCATCTGTCTGTTCATCTTCATCTAATCTAATCTCCGTGGCCAAACTCTATTTGGAATAGCTTTAGCTGTGACTGGAAAAAAGAGAAATCTTTGCTAATCAGAAGTCAGATTACAGGCAGTCCTCGGTTCTCAACCATTTGTTTAGTGACCATTCAGACTTACGACAGCACTGGGGGGAAAATGGATTTCTGACTGTTTTTTACACTTACAATCATTGCAGCATATCTGTGGTCACATGATCAAAACTAGGACGCTTGGCAACAGGCCTGTATTTATGACGGTTACAGTGTCCCAAAGTCACGTGATCTCCTTTTGTGACCTTCAAGCATTGACAAGCAAAGTCAATGGGGAAGTCAGATTCACTTAACAACCACGTTACTAACTTAACAGCTGCAATGATTCACTTAAACAATTGCGACAAGAAAAGAAATAAAATGCGGCCAAATTCACTTAATAGCTGTCTTGCTTAGCAGCGGAAATGTTGGGCTCAATTATGGTCATACGTTGAAGGCTAGCTGTACACCTCTGCTTAAAATACTTGGTTGATCTCTGAGATAGGTACAAAGCTGTTGGAAAGATCATATGTTAACCCAGAAGTCTTCAAACTTGGCAGCCTTAAGACTTGTGGACTTCAACTCCCAGAAATAACACTAGTCTTAAAGCTGCCAAGTTTGGGGACCTCTGGGTTAACCGAATGCATCTTTTACAATTGGTATTCCTTCCAAGTACCTTGTCTTTACTTGTATTACATGAGAAGACTGTTATCAGAACATAGCTTCTTTTGCAAAGAAATTTGATAACTCTACACTGGTTGGGTGAGGTAACTGCTGTTCAGGCGTTATATGTAAACTTCTGGTAGAATTTTGTTGACTACCACCGGGTTAATATCATTGTCTGTGAGAGCCTTCTCTGTGGGGGCACCTACTATCTGGAACGAGCTCCCCCCGGAGATACGGAGGATCCCGGATTTGCGCACCTTCCGTCGCGCTTTAAAGACCTTTTTATTTCACCAGGCGGGCCTGGCCTAATTTTCTCCCTCTTTTATAAAAGATTTTTAATTTTTAATATTTTTTAGTATTTTATATATTTAAATTTTAAAATTGGTTTTAAATTGATTGGGGTTTTGTCTGGGCCAAAACTATTTAATTTGATTTTAATTCCACTTTTAAATTTTGTATGTATGTATTTTATTGTTTGGCTGTGCATCGCCCTGAGTCCTTCGGGAGTAGGGCAGTATAGAAATCAAATTAAATAAATAAATAAATAAATAAATACATACATACATACATACATACATACATACATACATACATACATACATACATAAATTGTCCAGAGGATCATTGGTTGCCTGCTCCCCTCTTTGGAAGAGCTTTATAGCTCCCGCTGCCTGAAGAAAGTTCAAAACATTCTTAAAGATCCATCTCATCCTGGGCACCATTTTTAAAAAACTATTGCCATCTGGCAGACGGTACAGGATTATAAAAACAAGATCAAATAGGCTGAAAAATAGCTTCTATCCCAGGGCACTAACTATATTGAATTCTATGGTATAGTGCAATATTAATGCAATATTAATGCAATATCGGGTTTCCAATTCAATTATATAGAATGTGAAGGATGTGTCTTTGTGTTTTTATTTTTATAGTTATAATGTACACTGAAGATGGCATTTAATTTTCTTGCACAAGGTGCAATGACAACTAAGTAAAGTAAAGTAATTTTATAGAACAAAAGGAGATGTGGGTGATAAGAATAAAATGCATATCCCCTTACAGTTTTGATCTCCCATCTCCTGTTCCCCGAGATCCAACTTATGGGCTGTCAAAAGCAGTATCTGTCTGCAGGTCCCTTTTCCTTACGGGGACCATTTTTGCAATGAAAAGGCTTAATAATTTTATTTAGAATTCTGTTCTTGAGTGATTGCCCAGAAAGGCAGAAGGTGAAACTGCAAAAGATCTTTTGTTTAATTTTTTCTGAGTCTCTATGCTAGAGAAAAGCTGCCTTTTTTCACCCCTAAGGAGTTGATTCACTTTGTCAGAATTAATTAATTAATTAAAAATATCCATCTTACTAATTTCTTTGCATATTTATTATTTATACAGTTAGCCCTTCATTTAAAATAGTTCATTTAGTGACCATTCAAAGTTACAATGGCACTGAAAAAAGTGACTTATGATCATTTTTCACACTTAATGACCGTTGCAGCATCCCCGCGGTCACAAGATCAAAATCTTGGCAACTGACTCGTATTTATGATGGTTGCAGTGTCCTGAGGTCACGTGATCCCCTCTTGCGTCCTTCTGACCAGCAACGTCAACAGGGAAGCCAGATTCCCTTAACAACCGCATGACTAACTTAACAGCCACGGTGATTCACTTAATAAACGTTGGCAAGAAAGGTCGTAAAATGGAACAAAACTCACTTAACAAATGTTACTCTTAGCAACAGAAATTTTGGGCTCAGTTGTGGTCGTAAGTCAAGGACTACCTGTACCCACATTTCAAAACCATGATGTCCCATTTCCAAGCCACTGAGAAGGCTTTTGACCAAGAAGTAAACCATCATAGTAATGATCACGGTCAAGCTCTTAACAATGAACATGTTAGTCAGTGCCATCATTCACACTGAAAACTCATCATTGGAATAACATGGTTTGTCGTCCTTCCTAACGGCAGCAAAGGGGTTTGCAAACTTCCGTCCGCCACAATAAAGGACCACACCATTAAAAACAAAAAAACAGATGTTTCAATTGCTGTTTAATGGTAGCATGGTGGGATTTGCAGGAGATTTTTTTTCATTGGGGAATCTAATGAATGCGAAGCAGATTGTCAGGGAGTTTAAAATGTTCTTCCTGAGTTGTTTAACCATTCTCTGGAAAAGAGGCTTGGCAAAAGAAAAGAAAAGAAAAGAAAAGAAAAAAGAAGAAGAAAAATGCTTTTTGCCCCATCTGTTATTTCTTCCCAGTTTTTTGTAGGTTATACCTCAGAGCAGCAATCTGAAGAAATGTATACATTCACAGTTCCACTAGTATTATAGCTCCAGGATCCATTGGGTTTTTAATCTGAACGTGCCTGTTTGCTTAAAATAAATTGTCACCCCCCCAAAAAGTCCACCTTTTTATTATTTTGATGAGTTAAAGATATTTTTTTATCTTTAATGCAATCTGTGTTAAAAATATTAAATGTAATGGATAGTAGAACTTTCAAGACTACAATAGATTTGTAGTTGTCAGCATGTACACTAGTGGTTGTGTAGTGTAGTTGTAGTGTATTAGAGATAGTCCTCAACTTACAACAATTTGTTTAGTGACCAGAATTACAATGGCACTGACTTATGACCATTCTTCACACTTACGGCCATCGCAGCATCTCTATGGTCACATGATCAAAATTCAGACACTTGGCAACTGACTCATATTTATGTTGGTTGTAGTGTTCTACGGTTATGTGATCCCCTTTTACGACCACCTGACAAGCAAAGTCAATGGGGAAGCCAGATTCACGTAACAACCCTGGTATTAACTTAATAACTGCAGTAATTCATTTAACTGTGGCAAGAAAGGTCGTAAAATGGAGCAGAACTCACGGAACTGTCTCGCTTAGCAACAGAAATGTTGGGTTTAATTGTGGTCGTAAAACAAGGACTATCTGTATTTCATAATACATTATATATTAATTGTAGTATACTGTAATATATTGCAGTGCACTACAACAGGGATTACAGATAGAGGTTCTTCATCTGAAATATTTTCCCCCCTCTAATTCTGTTCACTGTGTCAACCATCCTTTTATGATGTTATAAACAACAATTAACTTTCTTCATTGTTTTTAGCCAAATGTAGCTGGGGCCTTTATCTCATTAAATCTCTTTTTTCTTGCAGCAAGTGGGGATAGACAGAGGAGACATACCAGATCTTTCTCAGGTAAATCATTATGGTTAATTATTATCTTGGTTATACATGCCATCTGGAGTTGTCAAAAAGACAATTTTGATGTAATTTCTAATGTATTGGTTTTTCATCATACTTATAGAACGGAGAAGTATTTTGGTGTAAAAACTGTGAGTTTAAAATCTGCAGTTTTACCCATGGTTCAGCTTTTGCACAGACAATTTTTACATTCCTCAGGGTTGATCCTTGATAAGCTGGGGGGGTTGATAGTTTTTACTCTTGTCTGCCATTTTTCCTGCTCTTGGTTTATATTTTGTGGCTTTAAGCTATTGATATTTTTGTTTTGTTTTAAACCTTTGTTGCCACATAGAGTTACCATGGTGAGAGAGGTCGGGATATATTTATTTTTAAATTTTTCCTTAAAGTGCTGTGTTCTTGAATGTAAATCATATTTTGAATTTTCGTATTAAGCTAAGAAAAATACCTCAGTACAGTACATGATTGCCAAGAACCAAGGAAAGATGACAAAAGATTTACAGTAATTAATATACTGATTTGGCTTAAAGTAGTAGCGGCTTTAAAATTGTATTCTTGGAATATGGAATAAATGCCAGTTCTTAAGTGTACCACTTTATCTGCTTTTTTCTTAAATTTATGATCGCTTTTTAATCTGTGTCTGACAATATAATGGAATCCTACATGCTACTTAATATATTTTAATCACTGGAGAATGATGATGATATGACTTCATATTGCTGCCAATCTTGCAATTACAATTAGGCAGCAAGTATAGGGTTACACAACTAATAATCCTGAAGATTATGTTTATGGTTTTTAAATGGTTTTTAATGCTTTTAATGTTTTTTCCCCATTATTTTTGTTACGTTTTTGGTAATTTCTGTACCATAAAAAAATACACAATCATAACAACAGGCTTGTCATTTCCCAGGGAACAACCCAGATCTTCAAGAATTTACAGCAACGATAGCACTTAGACTTATACACCGCTTTCCAGTGCTTTACAGCACTCTGTAAGCGGTTTACAGAGTCAGCCTGTTGCCCCCAACAATCTGGGTCTCCATTTTATTGACCTCAGAAGGATGGAAGGCTGAGTCAACCTTAAGCCGGTCAGGATCGAACTCCTGGCAGTGGGCGGAGTTTGTCTGCAATACTGCATTCTACCCACTGCACCACCACAATTTACAAATGTCCACAGACTTGAGGCTGGGAAGGTTGGCATTAAATGTTTTGGATTTTCTAACCAATTGATGAATTGTCTTGTAGGCACCAAGTAGTCTTCTGGATGCTTTAGAACAGCACCTGGGCTCCTTGGAAGGAAAGAAAATCAAAGATTCCACCGCTGCTAGCAGGTATGTGCCAGTGGCTTTTTGTAGCCAATTGGGCATTGGGTAGCATGCCAGCTTCTTCGGATATGCTTTGTATATTTTGATGATTTTTGTAGCCAGTTCCTTTGCCTGACAAAATTTGACACCAGCTGCTCTGCTTTGTAACAACAAATGGAAAATTATATGTGACACTCCCTTAGAGGGCAAAACCAGCCTCAGTCCTCGTGTTTGTATATATAAAGAGGTTTTGTGGACATCTTAAACAGAAACTCAGAAATGGTGTCTATGGAGATTCCCAAATATCGATGTCATGGTTGTCCCAAAGGTGCTTTTTCAAAAGGGAAGTGGACATTTTTTTTTTGTTTTTCATTGAAGATGTTTTGCCTCTCATCCAAGAAGCTTCTTCAGTTCTCTGAAGAAGAACTAAAGAAGTTTTCTTGGATGAGAAGTGAAATGTCTTCAAGGAAAAACAGAGAAAGTCCACTTGCCTTTTGAAAAAACACCTTTGGGACATCTGAAATGGTGTAGTCTAGAAACAGCTTCTGCACATGGTCGCTATAGTTTACTGTTGTGCTTCCGTATCAGTAGTGATCCTCCTGGGTTTTAATTTTGATTTCCTACAAAAGGATGGCGGAACGAAGACAAAATTGCTAATAGCGTGTTAGTGCTGGATACTATTTTCCCTTTAAAACAGTGTGGAATTTTGTGTCTGCTTATGTCTGCATTGAATAATTCTTTCTGAAGAGAAGATTCAGCGACTTTTGCAGGAAATACCTCCGGCTGATTTTATTCTTCAGTCATTGTCTTTATTAAGCAAAACATTTAGCATTGCTTTCCTGATTGTGATATAGAGTAATCGCTATTTCAGAGCCCTGGTTGCTGATTATTTTACTCCTGATACACGCTTATATAAGACATCTCTACTTTACCACTTGGAGTGACACAATTCTTATCTTTCTGATTTTTCCCCTTTGGCACTACTGGGACCAAAATAGTTACCGTATTTTTTGGAGTATAAGACGCACCTTAGTTTTTGGGGAGGAAAATAAGAAAAAAGCTGATTGGCAGGTGGATCGGCCTCCCGGAATACCTCCAATCAGCTGTTCCCAGAGGTGAATTTTAGCAACAGGTTCCTTGGTTATGAGCTCTGTGCCTTGCTTTTTTTTCTGCCTCTGAAACTTCTGAAACTCTGTTTCAGAAAAAACGTTTTTTCAGCCTCTGAAACCTCCGTTTGAGAAGCTGGGCAGGGCTATATTCGGAGTATAAGACGCATCCAGATTTTCACCCTCTTTTTTGGGGCAAAAAGGTGCATCTTATACTCCGAAAAATACAGTAATTAAAAACATTCCTAGGAGAAGGGGAAAGTGGGAGGGGAGGTAGAAAAGGGGAAGAAAGATTAATAGTCCCTGTTTACTCTAGGAAAAAGTGGCTCATCATCGTTCCCAACAGCAGTAAATCTTTGGGATAGGTTTGACTGCAAGTAACTGGTTGAAATGCACCCTGTGAATGTTTATGTCTCAGGGTGTACAAGAAACTGGTCTCCTCAGGTTACTCCAACTCCGTAATGGCTAACTAAAATGTCCATAATTTATTGCATGTAAGCCAAACAAAACAAGGTATATAAAGTGGAGTGGTGATATCGCCTTGTTTAATCCCCCTGAAGCTTTGTGTTGTCTTGAATAAGTCATGCCTGTGAGGCACATAATTGGGAATGAACAAAACCTAATCGATAACCAGTCTATTAATCTAGTATAAAATGTAATTAAACTTCAGTACCAGCATTGCGTTTGAAGGAAATATTAATAAATGCGTTGTTTGTTGCTTCTTTCATAACCTTTGTAAAAATTAAGCTCTCCAGGAGTATAAATCTCTTTTGGGATTCAGGCAGAAAAGCCTAGGCTACAGTAGGCCCATCTGGTAGGACCTACTATAAGTACCCCATGAAGTAGGTACTTCATTTATTCAGCATTTGAATACTGAATAAATGAAGTACAGCAGAATCATTTTTTCCTATCTGCAGTATATAACAGTCTGTTTCCTATTGTCACATTTTCTTAGGGCTACCACGCTTTCCAATGCTGTTTCTTCCCTCGCAAGCACTGGCCTCTCTCTCACCAAAGTCGATGAAAGGGAAAAACAAGCTGCACTGGAGGAAGAACAGGCCCGTTTAAAAGCTTTAAAGGTTGGTGTTTTTTTCTTCCTTTAGACCAGGGTCTTCCTTTCATTGAGGGCCGCATCAGGGTAGTGTTTGACCTGTGGGGGAGGGGGGGCATAACCAACTCGACGTCATTCATGTTAGGGGCACCTGTGGTGGCCAAGTGTTAAGGACTTTCCCTCAGACCCTCCGTCTCATTATAATTTTCCTTCCTTCCTTCCTTCCTTCCTTCCTTCCTTCCTTCCTTCCTTCCTTCCTTCCTTCCTTCCTTCTTCTTTTTTCTTCCTTCTTCCTTCTCCTTTCTTCTTCCTTCCCCTCTTCCTTTATTTTTCCTTTCTTGCTCTCTTCCCAGTTTTCCTTCTTTTTCTTTTTCTTTGTCTTTCCTCTTTTCTCCTTTCTTGTCCATTCCTGGATGCTCATTTGCAACAGGGGAAGCATTCCCCATTTTGTTTTGTTTTTAATTTGTTTTGATAGCCTTCTATCAGTGAAAATGGAGCTGGGGGGGTTCCTGCAGCCCACCCGGGGGTCTGTTTTCGGCCCTCCTGAGCTCTGTTTGCTGGCAGAGGCACGCAGGACAGTCCTTCGCTGTTTCCAGGGCAGCCCCATGGGCCATATCTAAGCACCTTGTGTACTGGATATGGTCCGCAGGCCTTGAGCTTGACACCCTTGCTTTAGACCAATGCATCTCAACCTTGGCAAATTTAAGATGCGGGGACTTGAGTAACTCATACTGGCTGGCTGGGAATTCTTGGAATTGAAGTCCATGTAATTAAAGTTGCCATGATTGAGAAACACTGCTTTTTAAATCAGTTTCTGTATGTTCGATGTCCTTTGGATTGCAGAAAGATTAAAAGAAAAAATGGGCCGAATGGATACCTTTTCAAGTTTTGGAACCAGTTTTTTTTTTTTTAATGCCCAGGACACCTGATCAGAACGCAAAACGCCACTGATAAAAAATCTGGTTGCACTCTATACTTTAGTTTCTCATGAAATCTCATCAAGTACACTTTGAAAAATCCTACTGTCAGTGATTGGGACTTCAGTTTCCCTCATCCTCAAATAGCATACCAACAGCAAGGGAATATGTGAGGGAATATTCCAAAATTCTCATGCTCAGAACACAAAAGCCAATTTACAAACCATATGTAGCTTACTACAGATAGTAAACCAGTATTTGAAATTGATAATAGACTTAGAAATGGAAAGCAGGGTTATCCCACTAGTGATACTAAAGAACGGCTCTCTCCAATTTTCCCTCCCCCCTGCGGTGTATCCTTACAGCCAGTCATTATAAATAATTTTGCAGTAGGCCTGTTTTTCGCCCTCACTGAGCCTCCCCGTGCGCCCTGCACTTACTTGCATCCAAAACAGGCTGCGTGGGGACTCCTGGGAGGGGCGGGGCCAGCCAGAAGTGCGATTTGGGAGTTCTCCGAACTGCACAGAATCTTAGCTAGAGGTTCTCTCGAACCCCTGCGAACCCCCAGCAGCCCACCCCTACACTTGCTAACATTGATGTTGTGATAAATGAGATGTCAAGAACAGTTTTGAGATGGGAGTAGATGGTTGAAGGCATTTGAAGTTCTCTTCCCCATTCCTTGTGGAGTTTTTTTCCCATTACCCTCTTGCAGAGATGTGATTTTTCCCCCCCTTAGTCCTTTCCTTTGCAGAAAGAAACACACACGCATGCACACACATACATACACACACACACCTTTAATCCCTCATAGAGATTTTTTTTCCCATTCTGTGGAACTCAGCTTGAAAAAAAATTCCATACCATTCGAAAGATAGATTATTTTCAATATCAAAAGTATTTAGGAACAGCTGCGTTGTTTGGGAAATGATGTATAAACGCTGCAGTATTTATAATATCCACTTAAAACTTGTCCTTTGAAACAGCAGTGGGCAAAACATTTAGCATCAAACTGTTTCAACTGTGAAAATTCAAAAGCCTACTGAAGTATAACAGCCTCTTTTTGAGCTCGAGACAGTTGGAAAATGTTTTGCAGCCTCCTGTTTGAAACCATAAGAGTTTCATGCACAAGGTTATTATAAACCAGTGTAGAACAGTAATAATGTATGTATGCTTGAATAGTATTTCATGCTTATCCCTTGGGGAGTTTTAACAGGGTTGTGTTTCTGGTGGTGATCAAAAACAGGTTGCTTAGGCCTTTGTTTATTTCATGTATTATTGAAGCCAAAAAATGACTTGTTCTTGAGCATCATATCACCTGATTTTTTTTTTTTAATTCTGGCTTTATTTTTCCACTAGGAACAGCGTCTAAAAGAACTTGCAAAGAAACCTCACCCGTCTTTAACCACAGCCTCATCCCCTGTGTCTAATGCTGCAGGAAGTATAATGACCACCCCAGCTATCGATATTTTTTCCACACCCAGCTCTTCAAACAGGTAAGATTCAGAAGAGCTCTTTTGCCAAGTGCTAATTTGGCAAATTCTTTCTAGTGCAGTGACGGCGAATCTATGGCCTGCGTGCCAGAGGTGGCATGCAGAGCCATCTCTGTGGGCACGCCAGCTGTTGCAGGAGCGCCAGAAACTGGAAGAGCAGCTCCCTGGCACGTATGCGTACGCCAGGAAGCTCAGCTTCTGGTTTGTGGCGCTCCTGCGTGTGTGCTCTGGGGAGTTGCTGTTCCGGTTTCCGGCACTCCCGTTTCGCCAACACTGTTTTAGTGTCAGAGCAACTTTGAGACAGACAAACTGTAAACCAGCCGGATGACTTTGGGCTGATCACAATTTCTCAGCCCAATCCACCTCACAGGGTTGCTGTGGTAGAGGCAGAACAGAAGGCAGAAGGTGCATTGGATAGGTTCCCCAGGTAATTTGTAAAAAAATAATAATAATAAAAGTGGGATATGAATAAATAATAAGAGGTCATAATGGCCCTGTTTCTCCAGCACCATTCCTCAACCCTGAAGTACGTTGCAGGAAGAGGGTTTTTGGTCCAGAGGGAATACTAAGATGCTATTCTGTAACATAGAACTATGAGGGAAAGTCTCCTTTGGACATGGCAGCCTCCTTGAATTGGATAAACTGCCTCTTTTAAGTTCTGGTTTTGGTTTCTCAGGAAGCGAATTCTGTATCCATGTACCAGTCTGGGTGTGTTCAGTACAAGCGCTGTTCTGAAGAGGTTCTTAAATGGAACAATGGCACTGTTGTTTAAATATTTATGATGCTCTTGTGTGTGTTGTTGTTTCTGTAGTTCATCAAAGCTGCCAAATGACTTGCTTGATTTACAGCCAGCTTTTCACCCAGGTGTGCATCCGATATCCTCCGCACCACAAGTAGGAGGAACCTGGGGAGGTAAGAGATTTTGTTGTGATTATTACTTGGCCACCCTTACTCTTGATAAAAAAAAATTCACAATCTCTGCTGTATTTGGTTGATAAAAGTCATTATTTTAATACTTCTAAACGTGTGGGTCACATATTTCTTTAAAGCCTTAAAAATTCATGGATCAGAACAAGTTTTGTTTTGAATTTCCATCACAATTATTGAATTGCTATTTATTTTATTGGGCTGCTGTGTTGCATAAGTCTCAAGCAACATCCATAATCGACTGATTTGCCTCTGTTTTTCGAGCCATATTTGCAAATACGGGTGGGATTTCAATAGTAAGACAAAATATATAGCTAATAAGAAAAGCAAAAACAAACTAGCATCGTGTCAGCTTATTTCCAGTCTCCAAACTGTGTGCTCTGGATTCAGTTGTACTGGTGCTTTAGGAAGTGATTGATCTTAATTTAGCCAGGATTAAGCAGAGACTGGAATATGTATGTTGGTGTTTAGATACCTACATTTATAGATTAAAATTTGAGAAGGCGTCTGTCAGACTTCAATAAAACAATTTTAAAACAATTCAAGAGAATGGCACGTAAGAGGCACTGTTAAGGAAGTTACGCTTAGCTCATTACAATTCTATTCTACGATATAAAAGTTACTGGTATCTTCTTTCGCCCATCTTTCCCATCTCCGTTTCCCAGTAATGATTAGTCTTCATTTTTGCATCAAACCAGAGGCAGTAGAGCTTGAACTGTTAGATTGGCTTTAACAAGAGTAATAAGTAGGTTTCAGTCTGGGTTCAGTCTATGAATAGAAAAAAGATTATTTGTAGAAACACTTTGAAGTATGGTAAAAACAGGAAGGTTCCCTATACTATATAAGGGTTGATCCTTTCAAAATCCAATTTTAGGATGCTAAACTTAGGCTCTTTGTGGACTGTTATTTCATATGAAAGTTTTTCAGCCACATAGTCTATTATTTGTGAAACCATTTGTTGTAAACATATTATGTCCCATATTTATTTATTTATTTATTGCATTTGCCTTTCCATCAGGAACTCAAAGTGACATTCATATTGTTTCCCAACTAGTAAAGGAATTAGATGTAGCTCTTCCACAATGCTTTTCCAGGAAAATCTTAAAAGTTTTTCCTCATTAAAAATGCAGTCAACAGGCTAAGCCATTGAAAAAAAAAAAAAGAGCAGAATTCTCTGCAAGAATAAAATCTTGAATATGAACTTGATTTTGTTGTTGTTGTTAGTTGCGAAGTCGTGTCCGACCCATCGCGACCCCACGGACAACTTTCCTCCAGGCCTTCCTGTCCTCTACCATCCTCTGGAGTCCATTTAAGCTCACGCCGACTGCTTCAGTGACTCCATCCAGCCACCTTCTTCTCTGCCGTCCCCTTCTTCTTTTGCCCTCAATCGTTCCCAGCGTTAGGCTCTTCTCCAGTGAGTCCTTTCTTCTCATTAGGTGGCCAAATTATTTTGAGTTTCATCTTCAGGATCTGGCCTTCCAAAGAGCAGTCAGGGTTGATCTCCTCTAGGACTGACCGGTTTGATTGCCTTGCAGTTCAAGAGACTCGCAGGAGCCTTCTCCAGCACCATAGTTCAAAGACCTCAATTCTTTGGCGCTCAGCCTTTTTTATGGTCCAACTTTCACAGCCATACATTGCAACTGGGAGAACCATAACCTTGACCATATGCACTTTTGTTGGCAGGGTGATATCTCTGCTTTTTAGATTTGCCATAGCTTTCCTCCCTAGGAGCAAGCGTCTTTTAATTTCTTGTCTGCAGTCCCCATCTGCGGTGATCTTGGAGCCCAGGAAAATAAAATCTGTCACTACCTCCATTTCTTCCCCATCTATTTGCCAGGAATTGAGAGGGCATGATCTTAGTTTTCTTAATGTTGAGTTTCAAGCCAACTTTTGCACTCTCCTTCTTCACCTGCATCAAGAGGCTCTTTAGTTCCTCTTCGCTTTCTGCCATTATTGATATTGTAGAGTTTTAAGAATTTTAAAAAAATTCTGTAAACATCATGATTCTGTTTTGTATTTGCTGCTTTGCTGTTTGAAGGGAATCGTGGAAGGTAGAGAGAATATTAAAAGCTCCTTATGCTAGGATTTCATTTCCTCTTTAATCTATCTTCTTTTTTTTCCTAAATAACAATGCAGTTCTTTATCCTGCTTGCTTTTTCTATCTGATCTGCCTTTCACATTGCAATGAGATTATTATGCGCTTTAAGCTGTAGTGTATTATAGGGTATGAATTGGAGTAACCATGTTTCTATAGTAGTTGTTCATTAAAAGGGGAGGGGGCTGAAGCAACCCCCCCCCCTTTTATTGTGATAGCCAATGTAGCACTCTGTCTAAAATTGTTAAGTACATGGAAGAAAATCTGTATGAAGGCCATAATTATAGTTCTGAGGATTTTCCTAGAGAAAATGATAAGCCACAGTAAGGTTTTTACTCAATCTGTCATTTGATGCACATGTTCAGCTTTGTCTTCTATCACCTACTCCATAATCCTGAGCTAGACTGGACCTAGGATTATGCTCACAGAAAATTATGGAAGTTGAAGTCTAACTCACCTGGAGAACAAAAATTTGGGGAAAGCTGTGTAGCCTTTTGGCGGAAAGTTGCTTTTGGCCCTGAAAGCAGTATGTGGAAGAAACGGAGAAGCTCTGGATGAAAATAGATTTTATTTCAATTAATTTTAAAATTTCTTCAATGCATTTAATAGGGATTATTCCCCTTTTTTCTTTCTATCATGCTGAAAGTATAATTCAACAGGAACCTCTGGGGGCCTGAGCCCCCATTTTGGAAGAGGCAGAGGCAGCTTTGGAGAGTTCATTTCTGCTCTGAGAATTGTGATTGGGAGCTGAACCAAAGGTGCTTTTTTCAAGAGGCAACTGGACTTTCTTTGCTTTTCCTTGAAGACGTTTCGCTTCTCATCCAAGAAGCTTTCAGTTCTGACCTGTGAATGGAGTCAGAACTGAAGAAGCTTCTTGGATGAGAAGGGAAACGTTTTCAAGGAAAAGCAAAGGAAGTCCAGTTGCCTCTTGAAAAAAGCACCTTAGGAACAACCATGACCTGTATCACTGAGAATCTCCATAGATGTTGGAAGCTAAAGTTAGAAATACTTGCTAGATGGCATTAGAGGGGTCGCTGTTTGCAATTTTGTTCATAGAGGAGAAAGCTAAAAGATAAAAAATCTCACAACTTGAGGCTTGCTTTTCCGTTATCTGCATTTAGTCTCCATGTTGAACCAAGAAAACTGATCTCCAGCCTTTAAAAAGATTTTTGTTGTTGTTAATTGCAAAGTCCTGTCCGACCCATCGCAACCCCATCGACAACGTTCCTCCAGGCCTTCCTGTCCTTTACCATCCTCTGGAGTCCATTTAAGCTCATGCCTACTGCTTCAGTGACTCCATCCAGCCACCTCATCCTCTGTCATCCCCTTCTTCATTTGCTCTCAATCTTTCCCAGCATTAGGCTCTTCTCCAGTGAGTGCTTCCTTCTCATTAGGTGGCCAAAGTTTAAAAAGACTAGAAAGAGGCTTATTTTGCTTTGATATTATTATTTTTTTGATAACCCATCAAAGTTTATAAGCCAACAGTATAAAATAAGAAATATTATACTGTGAGCCACTCAGAATGTTAGGAGGTGGAGGAACAAATATCATTGAATGAATGAATTAGCTCTGTGGAATTCGTATCGAAAACCCTTAAGAATCAGAATGAGCTGGTGGTTTACTTGCCTCTAATCTCAAATAGTATATCAGGGTTCTCCGATAGTTGCTGTATAAAATATTTGAAAGAGGTAATGTTGAAAACATGAACGGTGATGGCCTGTGATGGAGAGAAACTTGCCATTTCAACCAGGGTGTCTTCTAACAGTACCTGAGAAGAATATTTCAGAGAGTTCATAAAAAGGGCCCTAATCTTCAGAGTGATTGGTACATTTGTTAATCTTTAAGGAGAGGCAAGACTCGAATCAGTGTTCTATCTGACAATAGAAGCTGGTTGTACAATAGACTTTATGAATGACATCAGTACCATCGTACAGTTTCAAACAAAAGGTGCTTGTGTTGGACATATCAGTTCAGTATCTAGCACACTGATATGAGAGTAGACAAAGATTAATTGCATGCACAGATGGCAAAAATCCAAAGTACAAGTTGACTCTGGGACTTTCCTTCCACGTACCTCCACCTTGAAGAGCTGGCATTCCCTTTCCATTTGATTGACTGGTAATCCAGTCCCATCAAGTCACTGTTGACTCTTAGAAACCATATAGATCGATTCCATTTCTTACTTCATTTTTGAAGTTTTTTGAGATTTGCTTAGGATTTATTTATTTATTTATTTATTTATTTATTTATTTGATTTATATGCCGCCCTATCTCCAGCCGGACTTAGGGCGGCTCACAACAGTTAAGAAACATCTAATAAAAAGTTAAAAAATTAAATCCAAATCTTATAATTTAACAGTTAAAAGTACAATTAAGACTAACAAGTTAAAATTAAAATAGAATTAAAACCACATCAGTCCAGGCCGGCCAAACAAAACAGCCACGTTTTCAGGTCGTGGCGGAAAGAGCGGAGGTCGGGGGCCACCCGGAGCTCCAGGGGCAGTTGATTCCAAAGGGTAGGCGCGCCTACAGAGAAAGCCCTCCCCCTGGGGGTCGCCAACCGAGGCGGTCTGGCCGACGGCACCCTGAGGAGGCCCTCTCTGTGGGAACGCACCAGGCGATGGGAAGCTGCTGCTGGCTGCAGATGGTCCCCCAAATATCCCATGCCTAAGCCATGTAGGGCCTTTAGTAAATGTCAAGGTTAAATAGGTTAAATAAAGGGACATGGTGCCTCAGTGACTAAGACGCTGAGCTTGTCAATCGAAAGGTCGGCAGTTCAGCGGTTCGAATCCCTAGTGCCGCGTAACTGGGTGAGCTCCCATTACTTGTTCCAGCTTCTTCCAACCTAGCAGTTCGAAAGCACGTAAAAAATGCAAGTAGAAAAATAGGGACCACTTTTGGTAGGAAGGTAACAGTGTTCCGTGCGCCTTTGGTGTTTAGTCATGCCAGCCACATGACCACGGAGATGTCTTCAGACAGCGCTGGCTCTTCGGCTTTGAAATGGAGATGAGCACCGCCCCCTAGAGATGGGAACGATTAGCACATATGTGCGAGGGGAACCTTTACCTTTTAGGTTAAAAAGATAACTGTATATAGCAACGAAAGGAAACTTTTGCAGTGTTCTAGCTCAGCTGGGAGATAACATCTAGCCAGTATCAATCAACTTTGAAAAACTAAGCACGGTCAGACCTGATTAGTGCTTGAGTGGGAGACTCAGGAAATCCCTAGGCTATAAACTAGACTGGAAAGTTTGGGGTGGGGGGGGAATGCATGAAAAGAGCAGTGCAAATCACTTCAATATTGTTGTCACGGAAATCACAAAAATATGTTCATGAAGTCATCAGGAGCTGAGCCGGACTCTGAAGAGACCTGTATATATATATATATATATGTCTTTTTCTGTTTTTCGTAGGCTTTTATATGCATATTCTTTCTAGCCAGGTTTTACCTACGTAAGCTAGGTTGTTCTGCAGCTCTGACTGTGTGAAATCTCATTCACCATCCTCAGAGCTCCTCCTCTGCTGACAAACTGCAACTCTGCGTTGCTCTCTGGGAGACTCAGATAGCTATTTCTGCCTTATAAGGCTTCGTCAGTGAGCCACACCCACTTCTCAGATATTCCCCCTGTAAAGGTACAATGTGTCTTTTTCTGTTTTTCGTAGGCTTTTATATGCATATTCTTTCTAGCCAGGTTTTACCTACGTAAGCTAGGTTGTTCTGCAGCTCTGACTGTGTGAAATCTCATTCACCATCCTCAGAGCTCCTCCTCTGCTGACAAACTGCAACTCTGCGTTGCTCTCTGGGAGACTCAGATAGCTATTTCTGCCTTATAAGGCTTCGTCAGTGAGCCACACCCACTTCTCAGATATTCCCCCTGTAAAGGTACAATGTGTCTTTTTCTGTTTTTCGTAGGCTTTTATATGCATATTCTTTCTAGCCAGGTTTTACCTATGTAAGCTAGGTTGTTCTGCAGCTCTGACTGTGTGAAATCTCATTCACCATCCTCAGAGCTCCTCCTCTGCTGACAAACTGCAACTCTGCGTTGCTCTCTGGGAGACTCAGATAGCTATTTCTGCCTTATAAGGCTTCGTCAGTGAGCCACACCCACTTCTCAGATATTCCCCCTGTAAAGGTACAATGTGTCTTTTTCTGTTTTTCGTAGGCTTTTATATGCATATTCTTTCTAGCCAGGTTTTACCTACGTAAGCTAGGTTGTTCTGCAGCTCTGACTGTGTGAAATCTCATTCACCATCCTCAGAGCTCCTCCTCTGCTGACAAACTGCAACTCTGCGTTGCTCTCTGGGAGACTCAGATAGCTATTTCTGCCTTATAAGGCTTCGTCAGTGAGCCACACCCACTTCTCAGATATTCCCCCTGTAAAGGTACAATGTGTCTTTTTCTGTTTTTCGTAGGCTTTTATATGCATATTCTTTCTAGCCAGGTCAGTGTGGCTCACTGACGAAGCCTTATAAGGCAGAAATAGCTATCTGAGTCTCCCAGAGAGCAACGCAGAGTTGCAGTTTGTCAGCAGAGGAGGAGCTCTGAGGATGGTGAATGAGATTTCACACAGTCAGAGCTGCAGAACAACCTAGCTTACGTAGGTAAAACCTGGCTAGAAAGAATATGCATATAAAAGCCTACGAAAAACAGAAAAAGACACATTGTACCTTTACAGGGGGAATATCTGAGAAGTGGGTGTGGCTCACTGACGAAGCCTTATAAGGCAGAAATAGCTATCTGAGTCTCCCAGAGAGCAACGCAGAGTTGCAGTTTGTCAGCAGAGGAGGAGCTCTGAGGATGGTGAATGAGATTTCACACAGTCAGAGCTGCAGAACAACCTAGCTTACGTAGGTAAAACCTGGCTAGAAAGAATATGCATATAAAAGCCTACGAAAAACAGAAAAAGACACATTGTACCTTTACAGGGGGAATATCTGAGAAGTGGGTGTGGCTCACTGACGAAGCCTTATAAGGCAGAAATAGCTATCTGAGTCTCCCAGAGAGCAACGCAGAGTTGCAGTTTGTCAGCAGAGGAGGAGCTCTGAGGATGGTGAATGAGATTTCACACAGTCAGAGCTGCAGAACAACCTAGCTTACGTAGGTAAAACCTGGCTAGAAAGAATATGCATATAAAAGCCTACGAAAAACAGAAAAAGACACATTGTACCTTTACAGGGGGAATATCTGAGAAGTGGGTGTGGCTCACTGACGAAGCCTTATAAGGCAGAAATAGCTATCTGAGTCTCCCAGAGAGCAACGCAGAGTTGCAGTTTGTCAGCAGAGGAGGAGCTCTGAGGATGGTGAATGAGATTTCACACAGTCAGAGCTGCAGAACAACCTAGCTTACGTAGGTAAAACCTGGCTAGAAAGAATATGCATATAAAAGCCTACGAAAAACAGAAAAAGACACATTGTACCTTTACAGGGGGAATATCTGAGAAGTGGGTGTGGCTCACTGACGAAGCCTTATAAGGCAGAAATAGCTATCTGAGTCTCCCAGAGAGCAACGCAGAGTTGCAGTTTGTCAGCAGAGGAGGAGCTCTGAGGATGGTGAATGAGATTTCACACAGTCAGAGCTGCAGAACAACCTAGCTTACGTAGGTAAAACCTGGCTAGAAAGAATATGCATATAAAAGCCTACGAAAAACAGAAAAAGACACATTGTACCTTTACAGGGGGAATATCTGAGAAGTGGGTGTGGCTCACTGACGAAGCCTTATAAGGCAGAAATAGCTATCTGAGTCTCCCAGAGAGCAACGCAGAGTTGCAGTTTGTCAGCAGAGGAGGAGCTCTGAGGATGGTGAATGAGATTTCACACAGTCAGAGCTGCAGAACAACCTAGCTTACGTAGGTAAAACCTGGCTAGAAAGAATATGCATATATATATATATATATATATATACACTGAACAAATTAACTAATTTAGCTTGATCAGGATAGCTATTTTGATTTGAAGATAAAAGGCATGATTCAGAGCACATGGGGTTATGAACACAGCATCCATTTGCAGCTCTTAAAATCATTTCCCAGAATTACTGAACAACGATGGTGGCTAGTCATGCAGTCTCAGGGAAAAAAGCATAGCTGTTTATCTGTATGAAAAAAAAAAAACCCCAGACAAAATAGTAAACTTGTTAAGATGTTTGATTTTCAAAATAAATTGCTTTCGTTTAGTAGACAATGGTTGTACGGGTAGTCCTCAACTTATGACCACAATGGAGCCCAGGATTGGTGTCGCTAAGTGAGAAATGTGTTAAGTGAGTTTTGCCCCATTTTACGACTTCCCTTGCTACGTTTGTTTAAACGAATCACTGCAGTTGTTAAATTAGCAACATGGTTGTTAACTGAATCTGACTTCCCCATTGACTTTGCTTGTCAGGAGGTCACAAAAGGGGACTCTGGGATGCTGCAACTGTCATAAATGTGAACCAGTTGTCTAGCATCCAAATGTAAAATCACCTGACCATGGAGATGCTGGAGTGGTCATAAGTGTGAAAAATGGTCATCAGTCACTTTTTCCAGTGCTGTTGTAACTTCAGACAGTCACTAAATGAACTGTTGAAAGTTGAGGACTATCTGTACAGTACCCTGTGTTTGATTAATATGAATGCATAGTATGCCAACCAGAGTGGTCACATCTTCTACTAACCAGTGTTGGAAACTCATAATTGTAGCTTAATACTCCACTTAACTAGGTATAACAGCCATTCTGCCCATTATAAAAGAGTTGCTGATTTTTATTCAGGCCATGATGTAGATCGAGGATGAAGACTTATTGCATGCATTAGCCAGAATAATTTAATCTATCAAACGTGCCCCGTGTATGATCTGGATGCAACAGGGATGGTTTCGCTGCCTGGTTGCTGGGGGCGGGGGGGCATGGCCATGGGGGCATAGCCTACTCGGCCTCCTGCACCACAGCGGGTGTGTGTGTGTGTTTTTCCCCTCCCCAGGCTCCAGAGGCTTTCCTCAACCCTCCAGGAAGGTGAAAACAGCCACCCCTGGGCACCGGAGGCTCTCCGGAGGCTGGAAATGGACCCATTTCTGGACTTCTGGTACTTCCGATAGGCCCGTTTTTCACCCTCCCCAGGCTCCAGAGGCTTTCCTGGAGCCTCCAGGAGGGCAAAAACAGAGGCTGGAAACAAGCCCATTTCTGGACTTCCGGTAGACCCGTTTTTCACCCTCCCAGAGCCTCCGTGCGCATCCTGCACTTATCCAAAGTGGGCCATGTGGAGACTCCTGGGAGGGGTGGGCAAGGTGGGTGGGATCAGCCAGTCCTTGGAACAACTGGTTCGGCGAACCAGATTAAAATTAACATCTGGTTCATCCGAACTGGTCCGAACTGGCTGAATCCCACCCCTGGGATGCAAGCTGAGAACCATAAACAATTAAGTCATATCTGCTTACTATGTTCTTCCTGAATACTAATGCACTGCTAATTGGGTTCCCCTTCCTTTTCCTTCTTACTCCACCTGAACTGTTGCAGATCCTTTCGCATCCACTCCTGATGCCGTCGACGATGCCATTTCAAACTTAAATCCTTTCCTCACAAAATCTAGCGATCACCTTTCTGTCTCCTCTGATGTTCATCCTTCTTCTTTCACTTCTAGGACACCAACTCATGAGATGTTTGTTGGTAAAGTACTGGCTGGCTAGCTGGCTTTTCTTTTCTCTGATGGGACTAGTCAATCTTAGACAAATCTGAAGTCTTTCAGTAGGGAAAGGGGAAAAAAGAGTCCATTTCTGAACAATGATTTATCTACCAATGATTTAATTCAGGGATCTCCAAACCTGGCAACTTTAAGATTGGTGGACTTCAACTCCCAGTATTCCTCAGCTGACTGGCTGAGGACTTCCGGGAGTTCAAGTCCACCAGTTTTAAAAGTTGCCAAATTTAGAGACCCCTGATTTAGTTTAAGTACAGGTAGTCCTTGATTTATGAACCCAATTGGGACCGGAATTTCGGCTGCTAAGCAATATGGTCTTTCGGCAAGGCATCACGTGCCCAGCATGGCTTGACCGTTTTTTACCATGGTTGTTAAATGAATCACATGGTTGTTAAGTGAATCACACTGTTGTTAAGCCAGAACCCAGCTTCCCCAATTGACTTTGTTTATCAAGAAGCCGACTGGGGGAGATTGCAGATTTGTGATCACGTGACCTCAAGATGCAGCAACCATTTTGACAAGCACCTGAATTGCCGTCAGATGGCCAGTGGTGTGACAGTGTAACTAAGAACAATCGTTAACAAAAACTTGTAAGCTGAGGACTATCTGTACGATCGAATTTTAAAGATGAGTGAATGATGGGAGAGGGTTACGTTACATTCCTTTCCATCTACCTTTCTGTCTTCTCTCTGTTTGACTCCGTATCAGTTAGTTTTTGTCATTGATTTTTTTCCCTCTGGAAGATGTTAAGCTTTGCTTCAGTCAATCATTAATATTGTGGTGCCAGACACCTAAATGGCCCTACCATAGAGAGTTCCCCAATGATCTATACCACTTCATATTCTACTCAGATATGAGTTCCATCGATGCCCTTAATCGTTTTGTGACTTTGGTCAGTAAGGTGCAGTGCTATCTGATCTGAGAAATGTAACACCCAAATCATTTGTGTCCAAACCTGTGACTTTCAGTTTAACTTTTGTGGTGGTTCATTCTGTTTTTTTTTTTTACCTGACCCCCTGGAGACACCCATATAATCATCTACTTCAGGTGGACCTTGACTTTAGGGGTGGTATTCACTTACCTTCGGTACCGGTTCACAAATGTGAGTGTATGTGCCACCTCCACGCATGTGCAGGGACATCCATGCATGCGCAGATTGCCAAAAATGGGATGTGATTACATCCGGATGGGTGGGCGGAGTCTACCACCACCGCTACCAGTTTGCCCGAACTAGATAGAACCGGCTGAATACCACCACTGCTTGACTTATGGCCACAATTGAGCCCCAAATTTTTGTTGTTAAGTAAGACATTTTTAAGTGAGTTTTGCCCTATTTTATGACCTTTCTTGCCACAGTCGTTAAGTGAATCACTGCAGTTGGGTTGGTAAGTTAGTAACTGGGTTGCTAAGTGAATCTGATTTCCCCGTTGACTTTGCTTGTCAGAAGGTTCACAAAAGGGATTCATATGACCTTGGGAAACAGCCACAATCATAAATATCAACCAGTTGCCAAGCATCTGAATTTTGATCACATGATCATGGGGATGCGTCAAAGGTCATAACTGTGAAAAACGGCCAGAAGTCACATTTTTCAGTGCCATTGAACGGTCATTAAGCAACTATTGTAAGTCGAGGACTACTTGTAATCAGCTCTCCCACTTTACTTTTTCCCATTTTTGAGATATAAATGTTAACATTTAACGTTCTGTCTGTCTTTGGATAGAATAAAATCTTTACTATTTAAGAAGATCCTAGGTTGTCTCTCTGTGTTGGATGTCATGTAGTTATGGTCTTAACTTAGTGTTTGAATATTTGGTTAACCATATAATAGTGTGCATTGTTTTCTTTTCTTTTTCCATAACATTCCTCCTTTGCTCTTCTGCTTCATGTGCTTCTATCAGATTCTTTTTGTGGCCCACAAGCTTATCCTAATGCTTCCCATTTCTGCAATGAACCCTCAACTGTAGCTGGTCTATTTGGAGGTAGGTAAAAAAAAATTGGAGCATCGGACTTTTGTTCCTCATGCAGACGGAGGAATATAGCTGTATCAGTTTCAAAATTCCTACATTTTTAAACCTTCAGTGAATAAATCGTGAATCCTAGTCCTGCCTTAGGCACAAAGCCAGCTGGATAACCTTGGACCAGTCATTTTCTCTCAGCCCTAGGAAGGAAACAATGGCAAATCACTTCTGAAATCCTGTCAAAAAAAAACTGCAGGGACAAGTTCAGGCAGTTGCCAAGAGTCAACACTGACTCAAAGACATTTAAAGAAATGGAGAAAATAGTTGATGTTCTTTAAACATCAAAGGGCTTTTTCATTTCCTTTTTTAAAAAGCAATAAATCATTGTCCAAACTGTAAAAATGGTGGTTTTGCCTATTAGTTTCCGCTGTTGTTCAGTCATAGATCATAATCTTCTGGTGTTGTCCTAAAAGGTGCTTTTCCAAAAAAAAAAAACCCCTGGACTTTCTTGGTTTTGCTTGAAGACATTTTGCTTCTCATCCGAGAAGCTTCTTCAGTTCTTCTTCAGAACTAAAGAATCTCCTTGGGGGCGAAGCAAAATGTCTTGAAGCAAAACAAAGAAAATTCCAAGTTGCCTTGAAATAAGCACCCTTGGGACAAGCATGACTGAGAATCTCCATAGATATTCTTCTGGTGATGGTTTTCCTAAGTAATCCCACTGCCTTTATAAAAAAAGTTTTATTTATAATATATTTTTATTTATTTTTGCTGACAAAGAAATAAAGGGAGACTAGTATAGATCTATTTCAGCATTTGTCATGAAAGCAATTGTCTGATTAGGGCTTGAAAGAAAGCAGTATGCTCCTTCCCATAGTTGATACCAGTTTTGGTTTTATAGCAGTTTTAAAATTGAGAATGTGGGAAACTGTTTGCACTATTTAAATAACTCTGACCATATTGAGAAAAAGTCTGGTGGTTGTTTTTTTTTTTTTCCCAGACTGATGCTAGTTGTATTAGAAGCTGCTTAGTACAACATCATTATCCCATTTGGAATAAAGTACATATAGCAATAGCAATAAGACTTATATACAGCTTCACAGTGCTTTACAGCCCTCTCTAAGCAGTTTACAGAGCCAGCCTATTGCCCCCAACAATTTCAGTCCTCATTTTACTGACCTCGGAAGGCTGGAAGGCTCAGTCAACCTGTATATAGTTACATTTTGAATTGTTATCAGCACTGTGATAACATATGGATCACACAGTTCTGTGGAAAACTATTCTTCCTTTGGATTTTTGGTTTGTTTGCTGACCTAAGCCTCTCAAAAACGTAACAGGAATTAAAATGAGCAGTTCATGCTAGTAAACCTCAGTTAAGGACATGAAATAATTTGCCACTTACGAATGGACCAGAATTCTTTACACAACCCCATCAGAAATTAATCACCAATTACAGAAAGCACTGGTTGCAATTATTGTAGCTAGAGGTGGTGAATTACTAGTGTTTCTGGATCTAAAGGGGTGATGGCTTCCTATCACTCAACAATGATGTTACATGTTCTGTTGGATTCTCCTTATGTATTAGTAACGTGAAGTTTTAACATTCCATACAAAGACGTGGAAAAATTAGGAAAATTCAAAACGGAGCAAATGTTTTTTTTCCCTTTTTTCCTATAGAAGTGTGTCAGGAACATTGTCAGGGTTCCAAGTAATATACCCATAGCAAGCAAAACGCTGAGGCAGGTGGATTCCTCAAATAGCTTTATTGGATATATCATATTGGCACAGATCTGGTGAAAAACGACTCTGAAGGTTCCCGCGGTTTTCACCTAATTAAAAGTAAAAGTTTCTCCTCAACCCCAAACAATCAGTCACATAGTCCAATCAAGACACTGTCTGGTTGCCTGATGACCTCACTCCTCCTTCCTTGGGCCAGGTGTGAGAACGTCCTTGGTTCCGAAGAGAAAGTATTTATTGTATTTTGGCTACAAAACCCCAACTATCTCTAATCCCCCCTCAGCTCCAATGTGGCAGCACTGAAGCTCCAAGATGGCTTTGGCCAGGCCGGGCTCTTACGTTTGCCAGAGTTGACAAACGTAAGAGCCACTTTAATCAGCTCAACAGTTCATCTTGTCATCCTGGATTTTCTGGAAACGCCCTTTGTTATTTTGTTTATAGAATCTTAGTCAATAACTTTTTACAGTTACTACCGTTTCTGACTAAATGGTGTGTTGATAAATGAATAACTGGGAGTATCAATCAGTCTTTATGATGGCCATAAACCAGCATAATGGGATGAGCTACAGTCATATAAAAGAAGCATAAAATGTATGCAAGACATAAAAAGTGAAAAAGCTGAATAGAGTTGTACAATGCTCATAAACACACACAGAGAGTATAAAAGGCATAAGGTAAGGCTCCAAAGGGAGCCTTGGATGAATATAGGAGAGACAAAAGTGTCACTATGAGGAAATCTATTAGGTTACAAAACACCCCCAACATAATAAATTTAAATTTACAAGGTGGGCTGCCACAAAGAAGAGGGGGAGTCAAGCTATTCTGCAAAGCACCTGAAGGCAGGACAAGAAGCAATGGATGGAAACTAAACATCACTGGAGGTTTTTAAGAAGGGATTGGACCACCATTTGTCTGAAATGGTATAGGGTCTCCTGCTTGTACAAGGGGTTGGACTAGAAGACCTCTAACAGTTTCCCACTCTATTATTTTCTTAATTTAATTTAATTAATTCAATTTATATAATTCAATTTATATGCCGCCCCTCTCCGAAGACTCAGGGCAGCTCACAATACATTTTAAAAAATCATTATAAAAAAACATTTAAAAATTAAAAACATTAAAAACATTCATGGCCGGATCTCACCAGATTACAAGAGCGAGATCAACGGCCCCAGGCCTGCGGAAAAGCCAGGTTTTCACCGCTTTTCGGAAGGCCAATAGGGTGGGGATGGTCCGGAGGTAACTGGTTCCAGAGAGCTGGGGCAGCCACAGAGAAGGCCCTCCCCGGCAGGCCCGCCAGCCGGCATTGTTTAGCTGACGGGACCCGGAGGAGACCAACTCTGTGGGATCTTACCGGTCGCTGGGAGCTATGCAGTAGAAGGCGGTCTCGAAGATAACCTGGCCCTGAGCCATGTAGGGCTTTAAAGGTAATAACCAACACCTTGAATTGTGACCGGAGACCAATAGGGAGCCAGTGCAGCTCATGGAGAATTGGTGTAATGTGGATGTATTTAGGTGCACCCATGACAGCTCGCGTGGCTGCGTTCTGGACCAACTGTAGTCTCCGAACACTTTTCAAGGGTAGCCCCATGTAGAGCGCGTTGCAGTAATCTAACCGTGAGGTGACAAGGGCATGAGCGACTGTGAGGAGAGCCTTCCGATCCAAGTAGGGTCTCAATTGGTGCACCAGGCGAACCTGTGCAAAGGTCCCCCTAGCCACAGCTGTCAGATGTTGCTCTAATCTTAGCTGTGAGTCTAGGAGGACACCCAAATTTTTTATCCTGATCCCTAACATGAATATTGATCAGTGCTGTACAATTTAACTCCAGTTGCAATGTGGTGTAAGAAACGCAGTTAGGAACTTGAAGCTCTTCTATGATTGGGAGTAGAAGAGTAGAAATATATATTTTTTTTCAACAGAGGCCAAACCTTTAGATGGAATTGAAACTGATTGGTTAATTTGGAAGAAAGATTCTGATTTTAATTTTTTTCTGTTTTCTGGATTCGCTTTTCTGCCAATCTGGTCTGCCTAAAAATAACTAGCCATCACGTTTGAGTTCAGAAGCTTGCAATAAAATTCTGTTTTAGAATCAGAAATCAACCTGTTTTTCTGAAGTTCTATTTCCTGGGTTTATTGCTATGTTTTAATTTAACGATTTAAGATTTTGGATCAAACATTTGCCTTTTTGACATTTTGGCACTCTGCGGCATACTCTTATGACTATCTCAGTTTCTAAGCAAAAAAGGTGTCACCTTCTCAGACTTCTTTTTCAAATAAAATGATTATGTGTAAAGCTTTAGTTCTTGTATGCCACTTCCAGGTCTACAAAAATAATAATACATTTGAGGGGCTTGTATTCAGCTAACCAGTTATACGTACAATACAAGCTGTCGGTTTCCATGATGGAATTTTATTTTCTTCTCTGCTTTCGGTCCTTTGCTTTGCTATTTCTAATAAAACATTTATTGTTGTCACTATTGCAAAATTTGCCTGGAGGTTTCTTTACATTAAAGCTTTACCAAAATTGTACTTGCAACAAAAGGAAATAAGTTCAATTTACATGCATTCTATATACAGACAGTCCTTGACTTACAACAGTTCATTTAGTGACCGTTCAAAGTTACAACGGCACTGAAAAACATGACTTACAGCTGTTTTTTCTCACGACCATTGCAGCATCCCCAAGGTCACGTTTTCAAAGTACAGACACTTGACAACCGTCTCATATTTATGCAGTGTCTGGAGTCATGTGATTCCCTTTTGTGACCTTTTGACAAGCAAAGTGAATGGGGAAGACAGATTCCATTAAGATTTTGTTGCTAACTTAGCAACTGTAGTGATTCACTTAACAACAGTTGCAAAAGTTTTAAAGTGGGACAAAACTCACTTAACCAATGTCTCACTTAGCGACAGAAATTTTGGGCTCAATTATGGTTGTAATATTTAATATAAGGATATTTTAATTTGTATTTCTGAAATGGGCACAGTGTTGACTCAGTGACCTCTAGGGCTAAAATCTATGATTTTCTGAATTTTTCACTGTTTGAATCATGGAACTTTCCTCCAGTTCCTTATTTGTCATCCAGCATTTGAATTTTCTCAAACAATAATTTATGGCAATGTTTCTTGTCTGCAAATTGAGAGTTTATATAAATATATATTGCATATAAATAAATTTTGGGGTCCCCCCCCATTTTTGTTGGCAGGGTTTACACCATCTTCTGTTGCCCCACCGCAGCCATCAGCAGGCCTTAACGTTGACTTTGAGTCTGTGTTTGGAAACAAAAGTTCAAATGCATCAGTGGATTCTGGTGGTAAGTCTTTTAAGTAGCCCTTATTTAACTCTGTTGTGATAAAGGAGAATATTTTTAGATCGGGGTTGAAATGAGAGGTTCTTGGTGCTTTCTGAACGGGGTTGGTTTTTTTTTTTGCAGACGTTTCATTACCCAGCTAGGTAACATCATCAGTGCAATGGTGTGCATTAGCACTGATAATGTTACCTAGTTTGGGTAATGAAACGTCTGGAAGAAAACAACCCACATCAGAGAGGACCAAGCGCCCCTTAATCCTGTTCAGAGAGTAAAGAAAAATGGCACACAACTGTATGGAGATCTCTTGAGTTTTCCTAAAAGGAGTCTTTTAAATGCTGTGTTTCCCAAGGATGAGCAGATTGAGTTTCATCTCATGAAATCTATGAATTTTCTCACCCTCAGCGAAGTGATTTTTGTTGTTGTTGTTCACCAAGGCTGATTCTGGAAAAGTTTGCAGGGTATAATCAACTTTTTTGGCTGTGAGATTCCTTTTACTCTTGTTTCAGTTTTGATCCCAGAATTTCTGGAGTTGTCAACTTTATTTTACAGAAGAAAGATGGCAGTATTTTAGTTACCTCCCCCCTCCTTTGAAGCATAGAAGCAGAATTCCTGAAGTGTTTTTAGCTGTACAGGTAGTCCTTGACTTACAACAGTTCATTTAGTGACTGTTTGAAGTTACAACAGCACTCAAAAAAGTGACTTTATGACCATTTTTCACACAATGACGGTTGCGGCATCCCCATGATCACATGAACAAAATTCAGATGCTTGGCAACTGCCTCGTACTTACGATGGTTACAGTGTCCTGGAATCATGTGATCACCTTTTGCAGCTTTTTGAAAAGCAAAGTCAGTGGGGGAGCCCAATATTCACTTAATAACCCTGTGACTACTTCACTTAACAAATGTGGTAAAAAGGGTCGTAAAATGGACAAAATTCACTTAACAAATGTCTCACTTAGCAACAAAAATTTGGGGCTCAATTGTGGGCATAGGTCGAGGACTACCTGTATCATGCTAAGGTTTTAAAATACATATGTGTTGATATCTGATACAATAATTGAAAAACTTCTGTGACATTTAATGGTATGTCTTGTTTTTAAGGCTTTGATGAATTAGGTGGACTCCTAAAACCAACAGTGGCTTTTCAGAACCAGAATCTTCCATCTTGCAAAGCACCACCCAATAAGTTAGTATTAGATGACTTGGATTCATCTCTAGCCAACCTTGTAGGCAGTAAGTATTTGTACAGGACTTAAATAAAAGTCAAAATTTAAAAGAAATGAACTTTTTTTCTAACTATTTTCTTGTTTTGTTTACAGATTTGGGCATTGGAAATGGGACAGCGAAAAAGTGAGTTGTTTTCCTTCTAAATATATGTTCACAGCAGTTTTACATGACTTACCAGATTCATATTTTAATGGTATAGATAAGAATAGTGTTGCTGATTGGGAGAGTACTCTAATGAGCCAGCTGTGACTGACCAACCAATATTTAGCATCTTCCATCTACCCCAATAATATCCATGCTGGGCTACAGGACTGAGGGCAGACCTCACTTCCTCCCTTCTTCTCTGCTCTCTACCCATCCATCTTTCCTCCTCCTCCTCCTCCTCCTCCTCCTCCTCCTCTTGTTGTAATATACAAGCAGTCCTTGACTTAATTGAGCCACAGATTTCTGTTGTTAACTGAAACAGTTAAGTGAGTTTTGCCCCATTTTACAAACTCTCTTGCCACATTTGTTAAGTGAACCACTGCGGTTGTTAAGTTAGGCACAAGGTTGTAAAGTGAAGCTGGCTTCCCTGTTGACTTTGTGTGGCAGAAGGTCGCAAAAGCCGATTCACATGATCCCAGGACACCCCAGCTGTCATAAAATATGAACCAGTTGCCAAGCGCCTGAATTTTGATCACTTGACTATAGGGAGGGTGCAGTGGTGATAAGTGAAAAACGATCATAAGTCACTTTTTTCAGTTGCCATTGTAACTTCGAACCGTCACTGAACGAATGGTTGTAAGTCAAAGACTACCTGTAGAGACAGAGGATGCAAAATCTCATGCTTTGGGGTGGCTTTTCTAACATGAATACATGTGAGTTTTAATACCTTGAATCTCTATTTATAGTGATGTAAACTGGACCCAGCCAGGAGAAAAGAAATTAACAGGCGGTTCCAACTGGCAGCCCAAAATTGCACCCACCACTGCTTGGAATGCTCCAACCATGGTAAGCAGTTGTCATAGGGCAGGGGTCCCCAATCCCTGGGCTGCAAGCCACTACCGGGCCGTGGCCTATTCAAAACTCAGCTGTGCAACTGGCAGGCCAGCGCGCACGCATGTGCGTGCAGCTTGATTTGCATGAATGTTGGGCCAACATACGTGCGTGCACATGTGCGGCTCAACTTCCAAGTTGAGCAGTGCGTGCCAACCTGCCATTCATGTGGCCCAGTTCACTCCCCCCTGCCCGCCAGCCAGGCCATTAACTGCAAAGGTGGGGGACCACTATCATGGGAGACCATAAATCCAGCAGCATTGATTGTATTCTGGGTATATAAGGTATCATCAAGAATTCTGGCACCTACACTAGAAAACCAGGATGTCCAAATTAGGAATGTTCTCTTTTGGATTAGATTCAAGACACTTCATAGTGGCTGATAAATACCCAATTTGAAGTTAACATCAGCCATAGTCTTAAAAGGTGCAGCATTCAGTGTCTTACTTTTTGTTTAAAAAGTGGGCGGAGGTATTTCTTTTTGACTTTGCTTGTGGGGAGTTGGCAGGGAAGGTCACAAATCACAAGCACATGACTGTGACAGTCAGAAATCCAGGCCTGGATCACAATCACACAACCATGGGGTTGTTGCAATGTCTGGTTGTAAGTATCACTGGTTCAGCGCTGTTGTAAATTCAAATGCTCGCTGAAAGAGTGGCCGTTAAGCAAGGACCAGCTCTATCTTAATATTCTTAAAGCAGTTTTTATTCCAAGAATACAATATAGTATCTAATGAGTAGAAAAAACCTTCCAGGCATATTTTGCTTTAAAAAAAAAAAGACTGAGGTTTGCAGAAACCTTCCCTTCTTAATCCTATCTGTTTCCCTTGACCTCCCCAATATTTTAGTCAAGAAATATTTCTAAACCATTTCAGAAAGAGAATTAACTGGGGAAGCAGTCATGATGCACCCTTCCAACTTCTCTGTGTCAGGATCCAGTTCTTGCAGGACTTAATACGACAAAGAATTCCTTGTGACCATCACAACATCTAGCGCTGCCCTAACTTTTCATACCTGAATGAAGACTGAGGCTTCCAAATAAATCGTGCAATAACTTTAAATTTAAAACCCAGTCTTTTTTAAAATAAACAACCCAGTATTCTTACAGATCACAGATATGGGAATGACAATTTTGAAATAGATTTCTAGGAAGTGTGGGTGTAATCTGAGGAGATTTAGACTTTGTGTTATATCATATGCAACGTTTTGCGTTTTCGTGATCTATTGGGATCGGAAAAAGTAGTGTTTTGCTTTAATCTTCTGCTTTAACACTATGTTGTCTCATTTTCTTGTCAGTGTTTTGTCAGAAATTACTGGAGTCCAGTATGTCAGAAATACACAAAGTGTGATAAACTTGCCTATAGTAGATTACCGTATTTTTCGGAGTATAAGACACACCCTTTCCCCCCCAAAAGGGGGTGAAAATTTAGGTGTGTAGCCCTGCCTACCCACTGGCCCCCACCCTTTGGCCTCTGCCTCCCAGCAGTTTATCTCCTTGCAGCAAGCAGCAAGAAGAAACAAGCGTATTTCAGCTTCAACACACCCTAATTAGCACAAGTTGATTGGATTGGCCTCCCGACTCTCAGCTGTTTTGTGTGGGTCTCTGCTGCTTGCTACAAGGAGGTAAATTGCTGGGAGCAGATTTTTTTTTTCTTGTGCTAATCAAGCTATGCTAAAAATGAAAATGAAAGTAAAGCAGGCTATTTGCTGTTTGCTGCAAAGAGGCAAAATTGCTGGGAGGCAGAGGCAGATTTCTTTTTCTTGTTTTCCTCACCAAAAAAGGTAGGTGCGTTTTATAGTCTGGAGCGTCTTATATTCTGAAAAATACGGTACGTTATATGTTTTTGTCACAGACTTATCAAATCTTGTTAATTTTCTTTGTCGCTCAACGTCTTGTTGGTTTACAAGAATGTGTCCTCCGGGTCGTTAAGCACACTTGTAACCAAAATGCTTTTTGTGTATATTCTGTTGTGTAAGCAATCATTTCTAATCCAGTGTTATTGCATTGTGTAATTGTTCTTCCCGGGGGAAAAAACAGAATGGCATGCATTTTCCACAATACGTAAGTGAACAAAACCTGCAGCCTCTTTTTTTATTTTATTTTTTTGCAATCAGATTGGCATGCTGATATTAACCACTACAGCAGAATCTCATAATCCCGCTACTCCACACTTCTGTTAAGGTCTTTGGGCATGATGGAAATTTTGAGCAGCTTCTAATACATCCAGATTTTAAGGGCACCCTTTTGAAGCCAAGAATGGCATGAAGAAATATTCACAATTATTTTCCTGCTTTAACTCTTGTCGTTTGCTGCCCAATTAGCTGGCGTGTTGCGTCTGCATTGCCTTTTTAAATGCATTTGAATTTGAATAAATTAAATGGGGAAAAAAGGCGTCTGTGCGTACCAATAATTGCATGAAACCTCACAAGCTTATTTCCACTCCCACTTACCATAGAGTTGATTTCAAAGAGGGAGAGACCAATATGTTCTAAAATATCACTGAATGGAGTGATATTTCCCATGTTGGCTCAGTTGATTCAAAAAATGTCTGAACTGCAGTGCTATCTCATTCCACTTAAAAAAAATAATGATAATTTTTTTTTAAAAAAAATCCACAAATGGCCTAATTGTTCATAAGTATTGATAAGAGCTAAAGAATGAAGTCTCTAAATACTTTATATTCTTAAATACCTACAGATAGTCCTCGACTTACGACCACAATTGTGCCCAAAATTTCTGTTCCTAAGCAAGACAACTGCTAAGTGAGTTTTGCCCCCATTTTGCGACCTTTCTTGCCACAGCTGTTAAGTGAATCACGGCAGTTGTTAAGTTAGTAACACGGTTGTTAAGCAAATCTGGCTTCCCCATTGACCTTGCTTGTCAGAAGGTCATGAAAGCTGGTCACATGACCCCGGGACACTGCAATCATCATCAATATGAATCAGTTGCCAAGTGTCTGAATTTTTTGATCACATGACTGTGGGGATGCTACAAAGGTCATAAGTGTGAAGAATGGTCATAAGTCACTTTGTTCAGGAAGAAGGATATAAGGAATAAGGAAATAGTAAATCACTTTCTTATTATTGCCCAGAAAATAAGAGCCTGAGTGGCGCAGCAGACTAATGCTACTGTTAAAGGTATTTAGCTTCCAGCTGCCTGCAATTACTGCGAGTTCAATTCTCACCAGGCTCAAGGTTGACTCAGCCTTCCATCCTTTCTAAGAAAGGTAAAATGAGGGCCCGGTTTGTGGGGGCAATAAGCGGACTTTGTATAAAATATACAAAAGTATGAAGGCTATTGCTTAACGCATTGTAAGCCGCCCTGAGTCTCCGGAGAAGGGCGGCATATAAATCAAAATTTTAAAAAAAAAATTATAAGGATGTCCATGAAATCCCCAGAGATTGAGATTTGACAGAAGGGAGAATTTATAATGTTATTTACTGAATTTTGATCACATGACCACGGGGATGCTGCAACAGTTGTAAGTGTAAAAAATGCTTATTGGTCACTTTTTTCAATGCCATTTTGAACAGTCACTAAACAAATGGTTGTAAGTTGAGCACTACCTGTTTTTGAGGTAAGTTCAACTGATAGAAGTTTTTATCTTTAGATTATCTTCTCATTTATTCAATCTGCTCTATAGGTGATGCTTACGACTGAATTTCCATACATCAAAAATCATAGTAACTTTAATTCTTCAGCTCTTTCTTTTGGAATATCATCCTTCAGCCCATTTGGTTTTACTTTCCGTATCATTATTGGTCTTTCCCTATAATCTTTTCACGGAGAAGAAAATCTTAAACCACCTTAAAACAGTTAAAAAATGAGCAAATGTATGACCATGTATATGCTTATATATACACTGTATTTTGCTATGTTAATATTAATCACTGCCATTTCATCAATCATAGTACACAATAGCCAATTGGATTCCATCATCCTGTGTAACAGTGTAGTCCATAGGAAAAACAGATTTTCCTTCATTCACTTTTATGTTGTTGGAAAATCTTTTTAGACAGTTGAACTTCTTATAAAATTATGGGTATGACATGCACGTCCTTTAAATTCAGAAAACTGCATAGCAGAATGACTCTAGTATATACTACACACGTGTTTTTCTGCTTGCCAGTTGGCCTCTTTCTAGGATTTTTGTATTAAAGTTCATTAAAGCTCTCAATTCCAATAATTGACCAAAAAGTACATTATTATTATTATTATTGATCAATTATTCCTGATCAGAAGGAGGAGGAGGAAGTGATATATGTTAAGTTACTCTTAAGCATAGTTGCTTGCATATATATATATATATATATATGCATATTCTTTCTAGCCAGGTTTTACCTACGTAAGCTAGGTTGTTCTGCAGCTCTGACTGTGTGAAATCTCATTCACCAACCTCAGAGCTCCTCCTCTGCTGACAAACTGCAACTCTGCGTTGCTCTCTGGGAGACTCAGATAGCTATTTCTGCCTTATAAGGCTTCGTCAGTGAGCCACACCCACTTCTCAGATATTCCCCCTGTAAAGGTACAATGTGTCTTTTTCTGTTTTTCGTAGGCTTTTATGTGCATATTCTTTCTAGCCAGGTTTTACCTACGTAAGCTAGGTTGTTCTGCAGCTCTGACTGTGTGAAATCTCATTCACCAACCTCAGAGCTCAGAAAAAGACACATTGTACCTTTACAGGGGGAATATCTGAGAAGTGGGTGTGGCTCACTGACGAAGCCTTATAAGGCAGAAATAGCTATCTGAGTCTCCCAGAGAGCAACGCAGAGTTGCAGTTTGTCAGCAGAGGAGGAGCTCTGAGGTTGGTGAATGAGATTTCACACAGTCAGAGCTGCAGAACAACCTAGCTTACGTAGGTAAAACCTGGCTAGAAAGAATATGCACATAAAAGCCTACGAAAAACAGAAAAAGACACATTGTACCTTTACAGGGGGAATATCTGAGAAGTGGGTGTGGCTCACTGACGAAGCCTTATAAGGCAGAAATAGCTATCTGAGTCTCCCAGAGAGCAACGCAGAGTTGCAGTTTGTCAGCAGAGGAGGAGCTCTGAGGTTGGTGAATGAGATTTCACACAGTCAGAGCTGCAGAACAACCTAGCTTACGTAGGTAAAACCTGGCTAGAAAGAATATGCACATAAAAGCCTACGAAAAACAGAAAAAGACATATATATATATATATATATATATATATATATATATATATATATATATATATATATATATATATATATATATATATATATATGGAGAATTTTGTGGGATTTTGGATTTTATATTTTTGATGTATTATGAAACTTCGTTTAAATGAACCATGAAGGAGGAAGGGAATTCCCAATCTTCCTGAATGTCAGTTAAATATGAAAATATGTTGCTGCAGAGGATGATTTCAAGAAGCAGATATGATATAGAATGTAGCAGATGTCACAAAATTAATATAAAATTAAGGATAGTCATGCCTAAGTTATGTAGGTTAAAATGCTAATAAACGTAAAGGCATACATTTTACAAAACACCTTGTCAATATTAATTGGCAGTGACATGGAGAAAAAACTCAGAATATATGTGTGCTGGCATATAGTTGTTGAACTTTATGCAAATACCTAGCTCCTGGTAATTCATGTAATAATTGTCTAAAGTCCATCAAATTTGGAGTTCATTTTCATGCAGTTTTAGGGATTCATTGTTAATGTTTTGGTAAATTTCCTACCTAAAATTTAATAATTTAAGGTAGTAAGTTGGAGTTGCCAGCTTTGTAGAGATCCCCATATTAACCTGGACCAGCTCTAACCTGTAGATATCTCAGGTATCTGCAACTGTGCTTTGGTGCTTAAAAAGAGCAGCAGTTCCCAAACTGCTTATTTTAATCAGTAATTGATTATTCTAATAAATTATGTAGTTGCCAGTTGGGGTTCAGCTGGTTATTTGGAGGTCAAACAACAGTATTGTCAATTAAATAGTTCATTAATCGTGTTAATTAACAGTTCTTTTATCTTGTCCCAATTAAGAGACTTTGGGGACAGCGATCTCCCTTCAAAAATATCAGAGACAACAAAAACCAACATAAAATCAACTGTGTCTTTTATCGTTTCTTCTTTGGGGATTTATTTATGTATCCACTCATTCATCAAGTTTATATGGTTTATGTTGCTGCTTACTTCACAAACAAACGATTTTAGGTGTATATTCTTAAAATGTACAGAACAATTATTAGCGTTAAAAAAATGTCAAAACCGATAAAAAAACAAGCTTAAAAAAAGAGAACAAAGTAATGGTGTACTTTTCCCATTAGGCACCCCCTGTGATGGCTTATCCTGCTACAACGCCAACAGGAATGATGGGATACG
Source organism: Arizona elegans (assembly GCA_022577455.1). Lineage (NCBI taxonomy): Eukaryota > Metazoa > Chordata > Lepidosauria > Squamata > Colubridae > Arizona > Arizona elegans. The sequence goes on along the minus strand of JAKOOJ010000025.1, from coordinate 8,467,307 downwards.
GAATGGTCAGTAAAATTTGTATTTTAAGTCCTTTATGGAGCATTAATTTGTTAGACATCCCCTCCCAATATATTCATTGTGCTTGTCTGTGTGTTTACGGGAGAAGACTGTTCTGTGACAAGATGCCACACAATCAGTGGGGCAAGATGAATCTGTTTCAATTCTGTTTTTTTTTTTCTGGTTTGTGATCTCAGTTTGCTAGGAAAATCACTCATGGTAAACTACTCTGAGCACATTATGGTGGAAAAGTGGGAGACAAATTGTACCCCCAAGAAATAATAGAATCTTTTGCTTCCAGTCTTCTAATACGTTCCAGATGTGCTCCAGAATTTGTACAAATGTACGGTTAAAATTAGAGTTAACTTAAAACAGATGGGTAATGTAAGAAACATTAACAATCAGGCTCAGTTATTACAACTGAAATGAAAAGGGTGCTTTCTGAATAAGAATACCTTAAAATGATGCAAGGACAGACGTGGCGAAAGAATTATGTATGTATCACCTGGTCTGGACCTTTTTTTATTTGTTTTTGTCTCTTTTTGGAAACACAAAGCAGATTCTTGTTGGCCATTCCTAAAATCAGGGGGTCTCTAAACTTAGCAACTTTAAGACTTGTGGACTTCAACTCCCAGAATTATCCAGACAGCATGGGAATTCTGGAAGTTGAAGTCCAGCAGTTTTAAAGTGGCCAAGTTTGGAAACCTCTGCCTAAAAGGACAGTTATGTCGGGAAAATCCCTCCAGCAAAAATGACAGCAAAGTGTTTTCCAGTGACTTCTTTGTGGTAGCTCTGATGGCTAACCCATCCTGCTATTTCATAAATATTCTGCTGACTTGTTAACAGAAGATGATGGTTGAAAGCATAATGGTTGGCATTTCATCCTTTTGATTTAATTTCATAACGTTAATTCTATTCTGCTATTCTGGATTTTTAGCCATCCCAAATGGGAGGAGTAATGACGCAGCCAACTTTAATATACAGCCAACCTGTCATGAGACCTGCAAATCCTTTTGGTCCTATATCAGGAGCACAGGTAGGTTTTAATTTCTACTCTGCAGCCCTGAAAGTACAAGGAAGGTCCTCTGTTGAGAAGGATGAAATCAGTTAAAATGTTTTTTAATCGTTAGTGGCAAGCAGACGTATCTGCTCCAGATGTTAAACTAGTTTCACATCCAAGACAGCTTTCATTCTGAGCCAGATGGAATTGTCCAAATGGATCTCAAGAAAGCTTATTATACACCAGAAGACTCCAAAGATCTGAGATGAGAGTTGTTCAAAAGAGATCTTAATGAAGCAAGTTTTGAGGTGACAATCAAGTTATTGGGGAGGTTACAGTGAATGTGGTACAAGAAAGGCAGAATAATTGCACAAATAGAGCCCAGGTAATTCATCAATGAATTCATAAATAAAAAATAGTATTTTTTTTCTGTCGGAGAAATTGAAGCTGAGCAGGAACCAAAAGAGTTATTAAAATGAATAAATAATACATGTTTCCAGAGGATGCATTAGAAGGAAAGTTATAAAGAAACGTGTGTCACTATCCAGATGAAGTATAAGGTTTCCACTTCTGAGGCTTAAAGCATTAAACTGGTTTGGATGCCTACAGCGTGCTCTCATTGTCACTGATGTCACTGCACACTTTGGGTTTCTTTTTATTTATAATGAAGGAAATGTTCCATTTTTGTTCTTCCCGTAACACGAGAATGTGAAAATGTTCCCCTTGGATGAATTCTGAAATCAAGATGGTACTGAATTCTGTGGTGTCTCTGTGTCCACAAACTTGCTTTCTTAAGCTTTCGGAAAACACGTGGAAGGTGCCAAACCCCCCGAGAATTGATTTTATAAGATAAGAGATCCTGATGTGCATTGAAAAGGTTTGTATCTATTTAGATCTTCAGAAGGAATTAGATACTGTAAAGCTTTACAGCAGGGGTCTCCAACCTTGGCAACCTTAAAACTTGTGGACTTCAGCTCCCAGAATTCCCCAGGCAGCATGGCTGCCTAGGGAATTCTGGAAGTTGAAGTCCACAGGTCTGAGGTGAAGTCCACAGGTCTTAAAAGTTGCCAAGGTTGGATACCCCTGCTTTACAGTATCAAACCAAAACTGTCCTTAGGCTATCCAAAAAACAAAAATATTTGAGGCCAGCAGTATTTTCACAGATAGCACATATTTTGGAGAATTCAATCATGAGCTATTCCTTCCCCTCTACTCCTGAATGGCACGGCAGCAGAAGAATTTGTGAACCTGAATGCTTGGGATGGATCTTGGCCGTGTACTTTAAGAACGAGGAAATCAACTGTTGCTATTAGCAGCACGCCCTCAGCGGAAGCACTCTCTGGGTTTGCCCGCGAATGAAACCATTTGTGGTTCCTCGTTGCTCTTGGCTTGGCTTTACCAATGTCAGATTTATTAGAGTTTCTCTTTTGAGGGAACAAAGGCTTGTTGTGAAAGGCCTGTTTCTACCCAGGTGTCACCTCTTACTTGGCCTGCCTGAGCGTTTTGAAGAAGGAGTTGTTCCTTTTGGGGTCACCTGTTGATGTTGGCATGTCTTTTGTTAGTCAAGCTACACGCACAGGCAAACTCTCTACGTTATATATATATTAACCAGAGCAACTGGAGTGAATGAGCCTGGACTTTCACCATTTGCCCATGGAACTGAAAGGGACCATTCATGGCATGTCCCTCTCTCTTCCTTCATTAAACCCCCCACATAGTTTTCTCATTCTGTTCTCTTCCATATCTACCTGCTTCTCTCCAGACACAAAAGTACAGCTCCTATTCTGTGTGTGTGGTCCTGACCTACAGATAGGTTTTTGCATTTAAGGGTATTTGTAAGAGGCTGTAAACGTGACCAGTTTTAGTAATTGCTACTGTCAGCTTCACCCAGAACATAACAGAAAATATCTCAACCGTCACTCAGGGGCCAAGAGCAGAAAAGTCAAAACTTAAAAGACGTTTTACTCAAAAAAGCTCTTATAATACAGAAGCTTACAGCACAATTAGACAATCATGTCCTCTATTTAAAACATCCCCAAGGTTTAACATCTAATGACTCTTTTGACCCAGCCTTTTGCCACTTGTTTTTGTTGTCTTGCATTGTGTTTGGATAAAGATCTTGCTTCTCTTAAGGCTCTACCAAGCCTTCTCAACGTCAGCTTTCATAGCAAGAGCCATTTATGAATTACTGATGGCTTCCTAACAGCAAAAGGTTCACCTTTTTCTGTTCAGGCTAAGTGTCTATGGAGATTCCCAGTCATCCAGGTCATGGTTGTCCCAAAGATGCTTTTTTCAAGAGGCAACTGGACTTTCTGGAGTTCAGAAAGTCCAGTTGGGAAAAAAAACATCTTTGGGATGTTCAGGCTATAAGGAAATTTATGTTAGGGAGAGGAGAAAAGAGGAAAGGAAAGGAAAGGAATGGAGCAGAGCAGAGCATGTAACAAATAGACTGAACTATAGCAAATGCACAAGTTGTGTCAATTACTGAACTCTAAGCAAGTACTTTTGGATAATTTAAGCTTGTTTTAAAGGACTTGGTGGCTCAGTGGCTAAGCTTGTTGATCGAAAGGTCAGTCCAGCAGTTCGAATACCTAGCACCGAGTAATGGGGTAAACTCCCGTTACTTGTCTCAATTTCTGTCAACCTAGCCATTCGAAAGCACATTAAAAATGCAAGTAGAAAAATAGGGTCCACCTTTGATGGGAAGGTGATAGTGTTCCATGTGCTTTTAGCGTTGAGTCATGCCAGCCACATGACCACGGAGACGTCTTCGGACAGCGCTGGTTCTTCGGCTTTGAAATGGAGATGAGCACCTCCCCCTAGAGTCGGAAATGACTAGCACATATGTGTGAGGGGAACCTTTCCCTTTATAGCAAATGCACAAGGAAGTTGTGTCAATTACTGAACTCTAAGCAAGTAATTTTGGATAATATAAGCTTGTTTATTCATTTGACAAACTTCTAAGGCTGCACAACTCCCTAAAGACTCTGGATGCTATAGAATATTAAAAACAGTCAAAAACATTATAACCAAGAGAAAAGAGCAATAACCCTCCAGACCAGTGTGGGTTCTCAAGGTAATTTCCAGGACTTCAATTCCCAGAATTCCAAAGCCAGCAGGCGGAAGTCCACACTCCTGGAAATTCCCAAGGTTGCTCCAGACAGTATTAAAACCATTATCTTTGCTGAGGTGGCGCAGTGATTAGAGTGCAGCACTGCAGGTTACTTCAGCTGACTTGCTACCTGCAGTTCGGCAGTTCAGATCTCATCGGCTCAAGGTTGACTCAGCCTTCCATCCTTCCGAGGTCAGTAAAATGAGGACCCAGATTGTTGGGTACAAGATGCTGACTCTGTAAACCGCCTAGAGAGTTCTGTAAAAGCACTATGAAGCGATATATAAGTCTAAGTGCTATTGGTGTTGCTAGTGCTATTTTAACACTACATTTTCGCCCAAACGGGCGAAGTCTGCTCCATTCCCTAGCCCAGGGCATGGGGCCAGAGCCAGGTTTTCTTGGCTAACTTAAACCAGGTTGAGGTACGTTGACGTGCTTTCGTTTCCTTTGAGCAGTTTCCTCATCTGAGGGAAATGCCTGGATGAAAGAGACTTCATACAAGCATTAATACTATCAAAGCCAAAGGAACAGATGCATTTAATTTTATTTAACACCCCTGATGAAGTCGATATCCTGTGTTGGAACCAGAACATGGAAGGAATTAAAATCCTATGGGAAAGCTTGGATCAGAGTGATATTTTAGGCATTTGTGGAAATCTGAGTGCTTTTAATAGAATTTTGTTCTACCTTCCCACATTCAGTGTGACTGAACTATTGTGTATACGTATGACTAAAATATTTACTTTTTAAAAAAATGCCAATTCAGGGCTGCTTTTTGGAAGACAGTTTCCATGGTAGGAAGAATTAGCTAAGCTTTTTAAGTATCTTGGACCCATTTGTAGATTATATTCTAAACATAACTAATCTATTTTTAGCGGAAAGCAAATTCTGTCGTGACAGTTGACATGGAACAGATGGGCACTTTCACATATTGATATTTATTTACTTATGGTTTTGAACAGAATTTAAACATAAGGGGAATTGTCTTAAAAAGAGTCCACAACAGTAACAGGGAAGAAAAATTCCCTTCCCCTAATTTTGTGCAGCCAATCTAATAACATGTTAATCTGAGAAGTACAGAGGTATTTTAGAATATAGAAGAGGCTTGGAAGGGACCTTAGGCGGTCTTCTAGTCCAACCCCAGTTGTGTTATCTATAGTGGACTAACATTTGAAAGTGTTTCTCAGAATATATCTGAGTAAGCCATATGCAGGCTTAGGCATGTAGAAGTGCCAAATCTGGAAACAAGGGTTTTAATTTTAATTTAATTTCCTCAAGGTTCAGAGATTGCAATAAAACCAATAGGATTCCTTATCTTTTAGCCAGTATTGCCTACTCTTGGGTAAAGAGTTGTGTCCTCTGGGCTATATATCGCAATAGCAATAGCACTTAGACTTGTATACCGCTTCATAGTGCTTTTACAGCCCTCTCTAAGCGGTTTACAGAGTCAGCCTATTGCCCCCAACAATCTGGGTCTTCATTTTACCCATCTTGGAAGGATGGAAAGCTGAGTCAACCTTGAACCGATGAGATCTGAACTGCCGAACTGCAGCTAGCAAGTCAGCTGAAGTAGCCTGCAGTGCTGCACTCTAACCACTGCGCCATCTCGGCTCTTCCTTATGTATTCCTTAACCTCTCTTTTTGTGGCTTTTGAATTCTTATTAATAAAGTGATGAGACCTGATGAAAACTGTGGTGTAAACCCTAAAATAAACATATATCAGTGGATACAGGTAGTCCTCAATTTTCGACCAGTTGCTTAGTGACCATTTGAAGTTAAAAATGGACCTCGGAGGAGGGGGGGGCAGTGCTTACGACCCAAATTCAAAGTTCTGATGCTTCCACACCCAACCACCCATGGTCACATGATCTTTGCGCATTGGGCAGGCAGCCTACGTACACGGCCATTTTGCAACATCCTGTAGTCACATGACTGCGTTTTACTACACTTGTCGAAAACCCAGCATTTGCTTCCAGTTTTACAACCATGGCATTGGCTTAACAACTACCACAAAAAAGGGTCGTAAAATTGTATAGGTCGTTGGGGCGCCATAGTTAGAATCCAGTATTGCAGGCTAACTCTGTCCACTGCCAGCAGTTCGATCCTGACCAGATCAAGGTGGATTCAGCCTTCAATCCTTCTGAGGTTGCTAAAATGAGGACCCAGATTGTTGGGGGCAATACGCTGACTCTGTGAAACCACTTTAGAGAAAGTTGTAAAGCACTGTGAAGCATTATATAAGTCTTAAGTGCTGGTCAGGACTTGCCACCATAATGGGGCAGGCTCCAGTACGCTCATAATTCGAGGACTCCGTGCAGTATAGCTCTACCCAGCTTTTGCAGCCTTTGATTCCCAGAAGGAATCATGAGTTGTATCTTTTGGCAATGAAAATATTGTCCAACGCAGCTCATTCTGTCTGGCAGCAAATCTTTCAGGCACATTTGTTCCTTTTAACGTGATTTGCCAAATGCTGAGCCTGGAAACCATCCAAACAAGGAGAAGGAACTCTGCCACTTTGCTGTAATTCTTGCTCTGTTTTTTGTTTTTTTTAAAAAAAAACTTCTTCCCTTCCAGAATTTTATATCTGAACTCTTTTTTTTTTTAAATTCTCCTTTCCCTGTACAAACACACACATGTAGGCCGAATAGTTTAGGCTACGGTGAAAGGTGGGAAGTGATTGGAAAGGCCTTTTGTTGATACGCTGTCTCTGCCTGTGATTTAAATAGAGAATTTTACCCACTGGACGTGAAGAATCCTCAATATAAAACCAAAAAAGCAAGAGCTGAAGCAGATCGTCCTCTTGAAGGGACGAAAGCAAAATAAGCAATGCTTTATTGTTAACTCCATTGCATAAGAGCCACGGTGGCTCAGTGGTTAGAGTGCAGTACTGCAGGCTGCTTCTGCTGCCTGCCGGCTGCCTGCAGTTTGGCAGTTCAAATCTCACCAGGCTCAAGGTTGACTCGGCCTTCCATCCTTCCGAGGTGGGTAAAATGTGGACCCAGATTGTTGGGGGCAATAATGATGACTCTGTAAGCCGCTTATAGAGGGCTGTAAAGCACTGTAAAGCGGTATATAACTCTTTAAGTGCTATTGCTATTCTTAACATCCATTTTCGGTGGATTTACTCAGGAGCACAATAGATAACCAATCCATCGCCATGTTGATATCAGCCCCCTTATTGCTGATACAGGTAGTCTTTGACTTACGACCACAATTGAACCCAATCCATTGTTAAGTGAAATGTTTGTTAAGTGAGTTTTGCCCCCATTTTACAACCTAGGTTGCCACAGTTGTTAAGTGAATCACTGCAGTTGATAAGTTAGTAACCCAGTTGTTGAGTGAACCTGGCCTCCCCATTCATCGACTTTGCGTGTCAGAAGGTCGCAAATGATGATCACATGACCCTGGGACACTGCAACCCTCATAAATACACGCCAGTTGCCGAGCATCTGAATCTCAATCACGTGACCACGGGGAAGCTGCAACTGTCGTTAACGTGAAAACCAAGTCGTGTCTCTTTTTCCGGTGCCATTCTAACTTCGAACAGTCACTAAACGAATGGTTATAAGTCGAGGACCACCCGTGAGTGGCTGAGATGCCAGCATTTTCTGCCAGTCAATCCAAATACTGAATTCCCTGTTTCTAGGGAAAATCTATGAGCCGTGGTGGTGCAGTGGTTAGAATGCAGTACTGCAGGCTACTTCAGCTGATTGCTAGCTGCAGTTTGGCAATTCGAATCTCACCAGGCTCAAGGTTGACTCAGCCTTCCATCCTTCCGAGGTTGTTAAAATGAGGACCCAGATTGTTGGGGGCAATTATGCTGACTCTGTACACCGCTTAGAGAGGGCTATGAAACAGTATATAAGTCTAAGTGCTATTGCTACTGCTATCTTTACTTTTTGACATCTACCATACCACTGGAGCACAAATGGTATTTTTCATGCCATGATTCTTTTTTCTGTTTTTCCTTTTAACCAGTCCACCTCAGCTGTAACTACCTTTTCTCCTAACTGCCTTCTCCATCATTACATTTCCTGCCTTCCTGGTTCTGTCATTGAGGCCTCTCTCTCTCTCTCTCTTTCCCTTTCTCTCCCTTTCCCTTTCTGCCATCTTCTCTCCCAGCTGTCTGCCGCCTCCAGCCCATCCACTCAGAGTCCACACAGACCTTCAGAAAAGGACCCCTTTGCAGAGGTCTCCCTGCAGGATTTCTTGTAGGATCCTTTAGGTATTGCATGTTCATTTTGGGGGTGGGGGGTGGGAGGATGTTGGCTGCTAGAAAACAACCCATTTGTCGTCACAGAGGGGAGGCCCTCCTTGCCACGATCACATCAAAATATTGTTCACATTGGGGAGGTCTCTGAAAAATTGCATGCTTGAATGATTTGATTGGATGAGCTCCAGCAAACATTCCCGAGGGTGCAAAATTTTAGCAGCATTGTCCCTAAAACTCCTGAAAACAGTGTAATGTTGGTTGAAAAGAATAAAATACACAGGTTTGTACGTTGGATGTGGCTGGTATCTTGAGATGCCTCTTTTGCTACGTTCCTGGGTATCATAAGTGAGCCTCATATCCCAAAGACCCGAATCTCCCCAGTTGTGTACATTGAGTACACATATCAAATAGATCTACACAGAGATTATAAATGGCTGGATTCAAGTATTAATGTCATTCTCCAAGTATTAAATCTTTTTCTCGTGTTACTGGGTTCCCAGAAGAATGTTTGTTTTTTTTTTTATTTGCCCTTCCATCACCTTTTTGGATTTTGGATTTGTTTCGCATTACATTTTAAGTCTAAAGTCTCTCAACCATGGCCTTTGAAAGGAAATGACTACTTTTAGAGACCCAGTTTGTATTGCAGTTGCCATAAAGTCATTTTACAATTTACAGTTGACTCTGTTGCCCTCTCTAGTTCTGTGAGGAGTTGCCCCATTTTGCCTGTACTTCCATTTCTGCATTTGTCAAAGTTGCCACTGTATTTTAAATTCCATATTGGGCTGAAGGGTGGCATAAATAAAACATCTGTCATGGCTGTGCCACATCCTCCATCTCTTGTTGAATAGAAACCAATTGTACATTTGTGGGACATAGGGCAGTTCTCTCCAATAATTTATCCTTCCTTGTAGAGTGATGTTGGAGTGGTGCGGTGGTTTAGAGGTGGAGCTCTAGCCTCACAATCAGGAGGCTGTGAGTTCGATCCTAGGTAGAGGCAGATATTTCTTCTCTGTGCACAATGAGAATATATTTGCTGAACAAAACTCCGCATTGGCGACAGGAAGGGCATCCGGCCATTAAACACACTGCTAGCTCCATTCAGTTGCCCAGACTCCACCCCGCAATGGTTTATAGGGTTGTTAATAGGAGATGATGATTGTAGAACCATGTTGGCTACATCAGAGATACTTTGGAGGCTTCCTTTAGGTTTTAAACATGTGGCTAGCAAAGGGATGACATAAGAAGAAATTAAGATAGAGTTGTGTGCTGACATTGTTAAGGTGGTCTGTGACCTTCCTTGGTGCACTCCGAGCATTGCTTTCTTGCAGATGTTTCATCATGCAACTAGGTTACATCAGTGCAGCAACTGATGCTGTTACCAAGCTGGGTAATGAAACGTTTGCAACAAGAAAACAACCCCGCTCAGCGAGCACCAAGGATCCCCACGGTTCACAAGCTACGGATATCCTCTTCTATCGACAAGCTAATCTTGATTTCATCTTTTTTTTCCCCTCAGATCCAGTTTATGTAATCATGCCAGACACGGAGCGGAGCGAGAAAAAAAATCCCAGAAAGACACATGTGCTCAAGTGACCAACCCTTTTTTTGCAGCTCAGTCCAAACGGAAGTCTCTCCAGCTCTCCAGTAGAACAGACTCAAATCATGCAAAGCCCACAACAAAGTTGTGGGTCTCTCGGCCAACCTAAGGAAATCTCAGCACCCTGCAGCGTGGTATAAAGCCAAGAATTGCCACAAATTTGGTGTGGGATCTTTTTTCTATTTCCCCCCCCCCTCTTCCCGCGGTAACTTAACATGTTAGTAACTCCCGTCCCCGATTTTATAACTGTTGATTGGTAACCTATGAAAGAAGCTACCTATTCTGCTAATTGGTGTTCTGGAAAGTGCTCTTTGGAATGAAGAGCTGGACACCTCGTTTTTTCCTTAACTTCAGTGGCTTTTCTCTAGAGGATCAAATCCTAACTCTTTTTATTCTACAGCCTCCTCTCTCCATTCGTCACCAACCTTAGACTCCATGCCGAAAAGTTTTAACTTAAAAAGGAGAACAAAAAAAAAAACCCCAACCGAATTATATATTCCGTTCGCATAGACATTCCTTTATGTATTATTGTTTTGTATTTATTTATGATTATCCGTTTAAAATAACAAATGTATCACAAAGCCTCCTCCTCTCTGGAGAATTGAACGCCGATGTATACTATGGGTCTCCCGTTAGAGTTCGTCTCCTTTTTATTTTATTTTTTTCCATCCACCAGAACAATTTCTAGACAAATCTCAATCCACACTCCTGCCATGCGGAATATTGGGCACGTTCCAAGGTCTCGAAAAATGCCCCTTGTGGAATACCCTCCAGGAATTAAGAGCGATCGACAGACGAAGCTGCCAGTTCTGCTCAAGATTTGGGGAAGGTGGGGGGGGGGGAACAGCTGACTGGTGGGAGCATGGTATTTTTTCGACCAGGCGTCCTCCTCGGTGCTTTGAGAAAGCTTTTCCTTGCTTTGCACTTGGCATGCCATTTATCTTACACTTGACATAACAGCCTTTTCCAAATGAATGTGAGGAATTGCTTTCACTTTCAAAGACTTTCCTTCTCTGTATAAAAGAAAAAACAAAACAAAAGCAACCAACTACAGACAGTTCTGGTGTATTATGTGAGGGGGCGGGGGAAGACAGGAAAAAAAAAAAGACGACTTCTTTTCTGTGTGTGAATCATGTACCAAGAAATAGAATGAAAATCTCAGAAGGGAAAGTAGGGTCTTTGCTAATGGGCAACTCAACCATGAAGTTCTCCAGGGGAAGCTCCATCGAATCTTGTTTCGGGATGGCTTCTTGGTGCCCTGGATTCTCAGCGCATAGGAATCCTTTTTTTTGTTCTTTGGTGAATTTGAAAACAGCACTGTGGATCGGTGCTATATGTAAATACATCCTATCGGTTTAGGTGGCATTTGGGGCCTTAAAAGGAGGATAGTCTGGGGCATGAAAGCAATTCTGTACATGAATTAAGCATATTTGCTGCATTGTCTCTGCAGATTCTATTTTTGTTTAAAATGTTATAAAAATGTATGTTAGCAAAAAAGGTGGATTTTCAAATAAAGTGCAGCTTCCACAAACCTTTTTGAGTTGCGGTGTGAATCTGTGAGGGTGTGAAGTTTATTTCTGTAAGGATGCTGGGCAAAAATAGCAACTTTTAGTTTATTGTATAAATTCAGTAAGTGAGAAGAAAAATTCTCACCAGCTGCTGCAAGTAATACTGTGTTTGATTTTTGGACAGAGGTCTTCGTGAATAGTCCTAAACTATTGCAAATACTTACAGACAGCTATACTAGACTTCTGTGTCAGAAGCACCGAAGCACTTCTGTGGTGAAGGGATCAACTGGTGACGTCATCGCTCCCGGGAGACGCCCATTTGGGGCTCCTTTTGTGTTTCCCCTTAAGTTGCTCACCTGTGATGACCCAGGGCAAGCTGGTGTGGCCCACCAGCAGAACTGGCAGCAGATTCGGACAAGTGAGGAGGTTGGGGAACAACATGGGCCAGTCCTGGAGTCTAGGGAAGACTCAGACGATGGCTCTAAGTCGGAGGCAGAGAGGGGGCTAAGACCATCTGGTAGTTCTTTGCTGTCTCCGGAATCTGACATCAGCGAGGCAGAAGAATAACGTGAGCCTGTTCCTAGTGTGCGCATGCACAGAGTTGCCAGGAGACAAGAACGATTAAGGAAACAGGGTCAACTTGGGAGTAAGGCTTGGAAATGATTAGCCCCTCCCATAAGACATAAAAGAGAAGCGAACAGGATGTGAGCTTTTGCAGGAAGCAATTAGTTCATCTGGCCGATTCAAGATTTGAAAATACTGTTTGTGACTCTGTGCCAAGTTTGGCCTTGCCCTGCATCTGGAAATTAGCTCTTGGGCAGCATTCCATGTGAGATAGGTGGGTGTTGATAACCTTCCTCTAAAAGACTCTTTATCAAGCCTTGCGGACTGTAAATGAAAGTAATTTACAGCCGTATGAATTAAAGAGGTTTGCAGGGACTAAATTTGTGGTGTTTAATCTCTAAGGAAGCCTAGGTCAGAACACAAGGCATGTGTTGTGGCTCCGTTACCTGAGCCTGTGTCATCGGCAGGAGAGGACTCCGAGAGTGAAGGAGAGGAGTTGGCAAGGCCTCCCTCTCCAGGACCCTCCTCTCTGGCAATGCCTTTGGTGTCCGCCGAAGGTCAAGAGTTAGGCCCGGGGCCAAGCACATCCACACAGCCACAGGTGGACAGTAATGAGGGAGATGAGTCTTGGCTGGATCCTCAGCAGCGTCACAGAGATAAATGCGCGCAACAGAAGAAGAGGCGTGCCAGGGATTAGGCTGAGTCATTGGACCACACCCCACGGTATAAAAGAGGGTGTGGTGGCCGGTTCTGCTCTGTGACAAGCAAAAAATGGATATTGGACAACCTTCTTTGTATTTACTGGACTTTGTTGATTATTGTGTATTGGCTTTGTTCCCGGACGGAGAACCCCCCCCCCCCTCGTGAGTAAAGAATACCTGGCAGCCAGCCACTGGGTTGCTGCCAATTCTGATACCAGATAAACTGTTGTCGGCTGAGTTCTTTAACTGTTGCCTGTCTGTGGGGGTGCGTGTGTGAGACGGGGACAGAACAGCATGGAGGCAACACAGCCAGCTGATAGTTCGAACTTCCCTTTATTGCTCCAACTTTCCCTCAAACACTCCCACTTTTATGGCAAGTCCCGGACCAAAGCACTTACACACACACCTCCAGCAGCCTCTGTCTGCTAGTAGTCCAGCAAAACGCTGTTAGCATGACAGCTTCAAGGCAAGAAGTCCAGTGAGGCAAAGTAACAAGACAGCAAGAAAGCAAGAAGTCCAGCGAACTCCAGATGTGGGCAATGGCACACAAAACTTTACGAATTCAGTGCTTGTTCCAAATAAGCACCCCTCCCTACAGCATCTCCTTAAGTCTCAGTCTCCAGGTGTGTCTTGTGAGGAGGTGCGGGACGCTCTCCTCCCGAGTCTTTGGGTCGGCCTGTGCTGCTCTTGCTTCTCCGTGCTCGGGGTTCAGGAGGGGCGGTCCTTACTCGGCGCCTGAGCTCCATTGCTCCTCATCTCCATTGCCTGCCCTCTCTTCCCCCCCCTCCCCCACTCTCGGTCATCCTGTCCCATTCTTCCCTGCTGGCAAGCCACCCAAGACACCTGGGGCTACCTTGTCCTGCTCCTCCCCGCGTTCCTATGAAGCCAACAAGGCCACCCCCTCAACCTCCGTCAGCTCCAGCTCACCTTCCACGGACTCATGCTCCAACAGGGCCATGACATCACCAAAGTGGTACCCATCTATCTATACGTGGCCTTTTGAACAGCTGGGTTGCCAAGAGCTGGAGTGAGTGACAGGAGCTCGCCCCACTGAATGGCAGCAACCAGGTCTCGAACGCAAGCCTGCCACTGGTCAACCCACCCAGTTGTTCTCTTTAGAAATAGCTACTTTCCGCATTGAACACTATTACTTTCAAATATACAATTATTTTTCCTGATTTTTCTAAGCTTTAATTTACTCTGAGGGGGGAAAAACATTTGGCACTTAACATGTACTGTAGGTGCCAGATTCAAATATAATTTATATTGGATGGGAGAATATCAAGAAACCCCAGATCTGGGCAATAACCAACTACAAAAAAAAATCGCATAGATACCTGTCTCTGGGAATTGAACTCAAAACATTTTGCTTCACATCAGAGAAGCTGCTTCAGTTTTCAAGGGGGAAAAAAACCAAGAAAATCCAGGTGCCTTCTGGAAAAGCATCTTTGGGACAATGATGATCTGGACGATTGCGAATCAGCCATATACAACTTAAAAGGAGATTTTTCCCAATTAATACAATTCTTGGCTTGGTTTTACATTGATTTAATAATGGATTCCATTTCATTTCTGGAAAAAAATCTGATAACGATGGATAAAATTTCCATTTGGACAACATTCTGAAATGACAGAGGTTTATTGCAACTGAAATGATCTTGTTGAGACAGTTAAATTCTCAACGTTATGATATCTGGGAGTTTTTTGTGTCATTTTGTGTTAACATCGTCATGCCTATATTGTCGATGTGCACAGTTTGTGTCGTGCTATCAGCAAACATAAACTGAAGCAGGTGTTGCTTCACCCTGTCCCTTTATTTAAGTCTATTCTGATAAAATGAATGCATGTGAATTTTTGTACTAGAGAAATACCAGTAGTCCTTGACTTATGGCCACAGTTGAGCCTAAAATGCTAAGTGAGACAGTTGAGTGAGTCTTGCCCCATTTTACGAGCTTTCTTGCCACAGTTCTTAAGTGAATCACCGCAGTTGTTAAGTTAGTGACACGGTTGTTAAGTGAATCTGGCTCCCCCCCTCGACTTTTCTTGTCGGAAGGCCGCAAAAGGGGATCACATGACACAGGGACGGTGCAACCGTCATAAATATGAGTCGGTTGCCGAGCATCTGAATTTTGATCAAGCAACCATGGGGATGCTGTGAGGAAAATGGTCATAACTCACTTTTTCCAGTGCTGTTGTAACTTCAAGTGGTCACTAAACAAAATGGTTGTTAAGTTGAAGATTACTTGTACTTGGGAGTTGCGAATTCTGAGTAGTTCATTTAATGGAAAACTTTAAAATGTGGTTTTTAAGTACTTAGTACTTCCAGTGATTCTGTTGAGCGTTGTGACTTTCAAATTAGGTTTAGTCATTCCCTATTTTTCTGATGGAAATCATTTTCCATATGAAAATATTTAAAAGTATACCACTTCACAAGAACGGGGCACGCAGAGGGTTTGGGAGGCCTGCAGAGTGCTCCTGGGGGCTGGGGAGGGCAAAAACGTGACGCGTGGGGGGTTTGGGAGGCCAAAAACTGGCCCATTTTTTGCAAAAACTGTGTTTTTGCCCTCCCCAGTCCCCAGGAGCACTCTGCAGGCCTCCCAAACCCTCTGTGTGCCCCATTTTTGTGAAAAACGCAGTCGTTTTTGCAAAAAATGTGCCTGCTTTTGGCCTCCCAAACCCCTCACGCATCGCATTTTTGCCTTCCCCAGTCCACAGGAGCACTCTGCAGGCCTCCCAAACCCTCTGCGCATCCCGTTTTTTGCAAAAACGGGGCCATTTTTCACAAAAACAGGATGCACAAAGGGTTTGGGAGGCCTGCAGAGTGCTCCTGGAGCCCGGGGAGGGCAAAAACTTTTTTTTTCTTTACCTCTTCAAAATCTTGGTGCATCTTATACTCCGGTGCGTCTGAAAAATACGGTATGTCAAGCATAGTTAGGACTGGTTATTCACTTGTCAAAAACTACCGAAAAGTAGGAACATGGGACACAACTGCAAGTATAGAAATCCAGCCCTTTCATTTCATCTTTTAGAAAACGGCAGGGTTTTCTTACCCTGTTTCTCCCAAAATAAGACATCCCCTGATAATAAGCCCAATCGGGCTTTTGAGCGCATGGCAATAAGGCCAAGCGCATATTTCAGTGTTCGTATTTTCGGGAAAACACGGAAATATTTGAAAGCTGAGAACTATAGTTTTGGGGGGGAAAGATGGAAAAAGCTTTCCTCTTTTTGTAGACCACCCAGAGAATAAAAACTACATTGGAAGTTATCATCTACCAACCAGACATAAACAATTCATACACTTCCATTTCCGTAACAAGCAAGTTTATATCTGATGGAAACAAATGACAGGAACTCAACAATACAACATGTATTCTTTCCGGGTGCCTCCAACGCAAATCTCTCTAAGTTGTAGATCAGTTGCAAAAAAAAAAAAAAAAGCCTCAACAATCAACAGCCAATATTTTTAATTCTTCTTCCTTTTTTCATATATGCAAGCCAACGACCCCTAGCGCCGAAAGGGAATCTTAAGACACTCCAAAGTCACTGAAAGGACTTTTGTCTTCCTCAATTTTTAAGGAAATACAGATTTAATCATACGGTAAGTGATGTGCTGTGAAGGTTCATTTGGGTCGTACCTCTCTTCCAATTGAGCTTTGCTGGGCATTTCTTTGATGTCTTCGTGAATTGGCATCTTTTCACCCACGGCGCACATTAATTTCACATCCAAAGGACCCAGCTCCTTATATTCCTTGATTTGGAACAAAAGAGGATGGGATTATTTGGTGGTAAATATGCTTGTAAAAGGTAATGCTAAAGGTTCCCCTCGCACACACAAGTGCTAGTCGTTCCTGACTCTAGGGGGCAGTGCTCATCTCCGTTTCAAAGCCGAAGAGCCAGCGCTGTCCGAAGACGTCTCTGTGGTCATGTGGCCGGCATGACTCAACGGCGAAGGCACACAGAACGCTGTTACCTTCCCACCAAAGGTGGTCCCTGTTTTTCTACTTGCATTTTGAACGTGCTTTCGAACTGCTAGATTGGCAGAAGCTGGGACAAATAATGGGAGCTCACTCCGTTACGCGGCGCTAGGGATTTGAACCGCCGAACTGCCGACCTTTCTGATCGACAAGCTCAACGTCTTAGCCACTGAGCCACTACGTCCTTTTCAAATATGCTTGAATAACTCCCAATTTCCACTAAACCAGGGGTGTCAAACTCAAGGCCCAGGGGCCGGATCCAGCCGCAGGACGCTTAGATCTGGCCCGTGGGGCCGCCCTGAAAACAGTGAAGGGGCAGCCCATGGTGCCTCTGCCAGTGAAAACTGAGCTCAGGAGGCCCACGGGCAGCCCTCTTGAGCCCCGTTTTCGCTGGTAGAGGGTTGCCGGAGGCAGTCGCAGCCGAAAACGGAGCTCGGGAGCCCGTTTTTGCTGGCAGAGCGCTCGGGCCACTACAGGCGCCCCCGAAACAAGTGATGTCAAGGTGGCCATGCCCACCTGGCTACTCCCTCCCCTCCAGTCAAATACAATCCTGATGCAGCCCTCAATGAAATTAAGTTTGACACCCCTGCCCTAAACCCACTCCTTATACTAAACGTGCATATGCCCCCATGCGTGTAAATAATATGGATAATAAAGTATTTTATTTAAAAAAAAGGCAGTGGTTGTCATTAGTAACTTACACACTGTTTAGAAGGCTGAGTAAGGACTGGGGAAATACAGGTAGTCCTCGACTTAACAACAGCTCATTTAGTGACCAAAATTATAACAGCACTGAAAAAGGTGACTTATGACCATTTTTTTCACAGTTATGACCTTTACAGCATCCCCGTCATGATCAAGTGATCAAAATTCAGATGCTCGGCAGCTGGTTCATATTCACGACCGTTGCTGTGGCCCAAGGTCACGTGGTCCCCTTTTGCGACCTTCTCACAAGCAAAGTCAATGCAGGAAGCCACATTCCCTTGACAACCCGGTTACTAACTAACTGCAACGATTCAGTTTAACAATGGTGGCAAGAAAGGTCGTAAAATGGGGCAAAACTCAGTTAACAACAGAAATGTTGGATTCCATTGTCATAAGTCAAGGACTACCTGTATATTGCAAATAATGAAGACATTCTAGGAAAGGTGCAAGACGAAGCTGAGTCAGCCTTGCTAAATTGCCTTCAAGCATTCTTGGAAAAATAAAAGAGGTAGAAGATACGTTCCTTGTAGAAGGGTAATCTTTTCTGCTGTTTGTTTTAATCTCTGCAGTATGTAAGAAAGTAAAAGTTGTAGGGTTTTTATGGCAGTAGAAGACCATCTACCTTGACATGGAAGGCAGGTGCCCCTTGCTAACATCTTAGGCATGGATCTAATATACAGTAGTGGCCAAAATTGTGGAAACATTTTGGGAAAAGTGTATTTTCTAAAACTAGCTAATAACACCACTTTTTCTTTTGGAGTAGTCCTATAAAATTATATATAAATGGAAAGATAATTTAATCAAGAATGTAATGCAATAACTTTTATTAAGGTTTAGCTATTAGAAGAGCAGTTACAGTATAAAGAAGAAAAGTGAAACACGTAGAAAAAAATGAGATATACAAAAATGATCACCATAGAAAAAATGAGACATGAAAAAATCATCACCGTGTCAGTTAATACTTCGTTGGGTAACTTTTAGCATGAATGATGGCCTTACAACATCTTCCCATGGAGTGAACCAAGTCTTTTAGTTCTGCAGCTGTTATCATGTGAAACCAAGATTGAATGATGGCTTCTATTAACTGGGTTTGATTGCTGGGTCACTTCTGACTAACAAGTTTCTTTAGTCGGCTCCATAGATTTTCCATTGGGTTAAGGAATTGCCTGGGCTACTCCCAGGCTATTCCAGCAGTGGAATAGGATTATCTTGAAACTCCCAAAAAAAGTGTTGTTATTAGCCATCAAACCTCAAAAATACACTTTTCCCAAAAGGTTTTCACTACTGTAGTGTTTTTCGAACTTGGCTACTTTAAAACAGCCCAGTTCCAATCCCAGATTTCCCCAGTCATGCTGCATGCTGGGAGTTGAAGTCCACCCATCTTAAAGTAGCCAAGGTTGAAATATACTGGTCCTCTGGCCTTGGGATGGTCAGTAGAGATGAAGAGTCAGGGTCATTGGACTTGCATCTCCAACAACATACATGCTGATGTTCTTATTAATCCTAATCCAGTGTCGTCCAGAATAATAGAACATTGGAAGGGACCTTGGAGGTCTTCTAGTCCAACCCACTGCTTAGGCAGGAAACCCTATACCATTTCAGACAAATGGTTGTCCAAACTCTTATTAAAAACTTTCAGTGTTGGAGCATTCACAGCTTCTGGAGTCAAGTCTGTCCAAAAGGGATAGACTGAACTTCCATAATTCTCAACCCATTGGTTCTCCCGCTCCACCACCACCACCGAATCTTACCAGAGGAAGATAAATCTTTACCTTGAAGTCATTTGTGTCTTCATACAGCAGAGGAGGTAGAAACTCATTTTTGGACATTCCCCGCAAATAAACCACTTCAAAGTCATCCATCGACGACTTCCCCAATTCCCTTCTCTCTTCGCTCGACTCTGGGTCCACAGAAATGACCAGCTCCGTTGCTGACATCACCTCTTCCTCTGCTTTTATAAAATAAATTATAAATTATTATATTTTTGGGTTTTATTCCTCACAATCCATTTTACATTTCATTACAGAAATGTAACGAACATAGAAAGTACAGAGTTGGAAGGGACATTGGAAGTTCTTCTAATCCAGGGGTCGGCAACCTTAAACACTCAAAGAGCCACAAAGGTCCTAACCGGAAGCCCCCGTTCAATTCTAGAGCCGACCGGAGGTCCGGTTCCGCCATCCTAGTGTGGCGCCCTTTTTCCTCTGTTGACCGGAAGTCCGGTTCCCCCACCATAGAGTCTCCTCCTAGTGCGGCATCCTTTTTCCTCTATCTGTCCTAACTGAAAGCCCTATCAATTGTGGAGCCGACCAGCAACAGGGAGCCGCAGCAGAGGGATGAAAGAGCCACATGCGGCTCCAGAGCCACGGGTTGCTGACCCCTGTTCTAGTCCAACCCACTGCACCAGCAGGAGACCCTGTATCATTTCAGACAAATGGGTGACCAGTCTCTTCTTAAAAGCTTTCAGCAATGAAGCAGCCACAACTTCTGGAAGCAGGTCATTCTACTTAATAATTATTCAGGAAATTTTTCCTTAGTTCTAGGTTGCTTTTCTCCTTAATTAGTTTCCGTCCATTGCTTCTTGTCCTGCCTTCAGGTGTTTTGGAGAATAGGTTGACCCCTTCTTCTTTGTGGCAGCCCCTTAGATATTGGAACCCTGCTATCATATCATCCCTGATCAATGGTGAAATCCAATTTTTTTTACTACTGGTTCTGTGGGCGTGGCATGGCGTGGCGGGCATGGCGTGGCCTGGTGGGCGTGGCAGGGGAAGGATACTGCAAAATCTCCACCCCACTTCAGGGGAAGGATACTGCAAAATCCCCATTTGCTTCCTACTCCTGGAAGAAGGATATTGCAAAATCTCCATTCCCACCCCACTCCAGGGGAAGGATACTGCAAAATCTCCATTCCCTCGCCACTCCTGGGAGAAGGATATTGCAAAATCTCCATTCCCACCCTGCTCTGGGGCCAGCCATAGGTGGTATTTGCCAACTACTCAAAATTTCCTCATGAAATTTCCTTCAAACTACTCAAAATTTCCGCTACCAGTTCTCCAGAACCTGTCAGAACCTATTGGATTTCACCCCTGCCCCTGATCCTTCTTTTCATTAAACTAGACATACCCGATTTCTGCAATCGTTCTTCGTAAGTTTCAGCCTCCAGTCCCCTAATCATCTTGGTTGCTCTTCTCTGCACTCTTTCTAGAGTCTCCACATCTTTTTTACATCATGGAGACCAAAACTGGATGCAGTACTCCAAGTGTGGCCTTACCAAGGCATTATAAAGTGATATTAACACTTCACGTGATCTTGATTCTATCCAGGGCTGGATTTAGATGAAAGGAGGCCCTAGGCTATTCCACTTATGAGGCCCTTTCACCTATAGTGAAAGTGTAATTTTAATTTTGCTAACAATTTGAATGTAGACCCCTCTTGATCTTGAGGCCCTAGGCTGAAGCCTAGTTGGCCTATAGGAAAATCCGGCCCTGATTCTATCCCTCTGTTTATGCAGCCTAGGATTAGGTTGGCTTTTTTGGCAACTGCAGCACACTGCTCTCTCATATTTAAGTGACTGTCCACTCAGAAAATTTATCATATCAGGGTCCTTAGCTTGAAAAAAAGGCGCTATAGAGCACTGCACACCAGGACAACTAGGCACAAGGACAGTTTTTTCCCGAACGCCATCACTCTGCTGAACAAATAATTCCCTCAACACTGTCAAACTAGTTACTAAATCTGCACTACTATTAATTTTCTCATCGTTCCCACTACCCATCTCCTCCCACTTATGACTGTATGACTGTAACCTTGTTGCTGGTATCCCTAAGATTTATATTGACTGTTTCCTAATATGATTTAATTGCTTATTTGTTTCCTATGACTATCATTAAGTGTTGTACCTTATGATTCTTGACGAATGTATCTTTTCTTTTATGTATACCGAGAGCGTATGCACCAAGACAAATTCCTTGTGTGTCCAATCACACCTGGCCAATAAAGAATTCGATTCTATTCTTTAAAGTGGTATTAACACTTACTGTGATCTTGATTCTATTCCTCTATTAATGCAGCCTGGGACTGCATTGGCTTTTTTGGCTGCAGCCACAGACAGTATTTAAGTGATTTAAGCTCATATTTAAGGGATTGTACACTAGGACAGTGGTCCCCAACCTTTGTGGCTTTGTGGCCCGGCTCGGGGGGGGGCGCAGGAGAAGGGTACCAGACCGCACAAGTGATGGCCTGGACGCACGCCGCTCACTCACACAAGAGAGAAGCCTTTGGGGTACAGTTTTGTGCTCCTCCACGCTTCTCCGCGTGGCCTGGTTCCAAATAGGCCACAGCCCAGGGGTTGGGTACCCCTGCATGAGGACTCCAAGATCCCTCTCATGTTTACTACTATTGATCCAAGTTCTTTGCCTATGTCACAATTCTCAAAAAAAACCAAAACTCTTTCCCTTCAGTTTTGAAACGGGGGTGGGTGGGCGCGACAGGTTTGTTTTTTCAAGTTTAGTAATCAGGACAGGCGTTTAGATATTACAAATATTTAGATAATGCAAGCATGGAAAAGAAGGAACAGTATTCAGTCGAGTGTACAGGATGCCAAAATGTCCTTTTTGTTTGCCAGAAAAAGTGAGAGTGCATGTAAGAAAACGCATCTCAATCGATAAATATTTTATTACAGTTAAAAAATTAAAACATGGAAATCAAACCATTCAAAGCAAACTAGCGTACCGTATTCCAGTCAGTGATGAGATAATTGAGGGGCAGCCAAAGACTGTCTAATTTTGCAGACGGTATAGAGACAGTATGGATGGATTCAAAGAAACAGTATTATTACTGAGCCAAGAGTAACAGCTGTACATTAAAAGAGACCAGAATTTTCTGGCTGGCTATTTCAGTGGTGGGTTGCTCCCGGTTCTGTCCGGTTCTTGCGAACCGGTAGTAAAAGCAGTGGGAGGCTCCGCCCACCCACCCGGATGTCATAATGGACGATCTATGCATGCGGAGAGGTACTCATGCTCCCATTGCGAACTGGTAGTAAAGGTAAGTAGAACCCACCCCTTCGAGACCGACTTCTGCCACCAGTAGCCTCCCACCGGCTAACTCGCTCCCACAGAGAGGGACTCCTCAGGGTGCCATCGGCCAAGTTATGTCGGCTGGCGACACCCAGGGGAAGGGCCTTCTCTGTGGGAGCTCCTGCCCTGTGGAACGAACTACCCCCGGAAATACGCAAGATCTCCAACCTCCGTGTGTTTCGCTGTGCCCTTAAGACTCTGCTGTTCCACCAGGCATGGCTATCTATGTAAATGATTTTAAATTGGGTGTTTTAAATTTTGGGTTTTAAATTCGGGCCGAAATTGTTTAATACTTTTAACTATTTTAAAACTTTTGTTTGTATCTTGTGTTTTTAATTGGCTGTACACCGCCCCGAGTCCTCCGGGAGAAGGGCGGTATATAAATTAAATTAAATTGTAAATAAATAAATAAATAGATAGATAAATAAATAAATATGAAAATAATGTAATAAATACTCCTTTAAGTAATAATACTATGAATGATATTAATAACAAGCACAAAAAAGATATCATCCTGGGTTAACCCTTGATGTTGACCGTTTTGGAAAAACTCGCCTTAATTTCAGGCTAAGAATGGGAATTCTGTAACTATCTGAAAGCTGCCGAATCAGTTATGTCTAGAGCAGGGGTGTCAAACTCAAGGCCCATGGGCCAGATCCAGCCTGTGGGGTGCTTAGATTTGGCCCATTGGGCCATCCTGAAAAAAGCAAACGACCAACTTACGGTGCCTCTGCCAGCAAAAATGGAGCTTGCAAGGGCCACATGCATTGCAGGAGGCCGTCGCAGCGGAAAACGGAGCTCAGGAGCCCATTTTCGCTGGCAGAGCACTTGGGCCACAGGAGCCCCCGACATGAGTGATGTCAAGCTGGCTACGCCCCCTGCAGAGGTGCTATTCAGCCAGTTCGTACCAGTTTGGGCGAATCGGTAGCAGGGATCGCGGATGGGTCCACCCATCCAGGCTCTATGCCATCCTATTTAGGCACGGATTTGAGGCCGGGCACATGCGCAGAAGACATGTGTGCGAGCAAAGTGCATGCGCGGAAGGCTGGGCTCATGTGTAGAAGATGTGCGTGAAGCAAGCATACGTGCGCGCGTGGCAAACCGGTAGCAACAAAATGTGAAACCCACCGTTGGCTCCCTGGTCACGCCCCCCGGGCCACCCCAAGGTCAAACACACCCCTGATGCCACCTTCAATGAAATCGAGTTTGACACCTCTGGTCTAGAGGTTAAGGCACCTGGCTCGAAATCAGGAGACTGTGAATTCTAGTCCTGCCTTATGCATCAAAGCCAGTTGGATGACTTCGGGCCAATCCCCCAGAGACGGTGAGTTCTAGTCCCACCTTAGGCATGAAATTCTGCTGAGTGAATTTGGGTCAATCACCAGGAGACAGGTGAGTTCTAGTCCCTTCTTAGGCACGAATGCCAGCTGGGTGACTTTGAGCCAGTTCCTCTCTCTCAGCCCAACTCACCTCACAAGGTTGTTATCGTAGGGAAAGTAGGAGAAGAAAAGAGGATTAAGTATGCATACTGTCTTGAGTTACTTATAAAAACAATAAAGGCGAGATATAAATAAAAATATAGTATATAAAATGAATAAAATATCGTTGAAGACAGGATGGCGGCTTCATTCTCCAACTTCGCCACTACTACTTCAAGTGCCTTTCTTTGATAAGTCACAGGTACAAGACTTAGGCAGATCAATCTGATTCAGACAACAACAAGAAAAAGAGATAACTACCTTCTTCTTGATCAATGCTTTCTTCAGGAATCTTCAAGCCAGCTCCTTGAGTAAGAAACAGCTTCCTGGAAAATGCAAATCATAGCAAAAATAGCACCAAAATACGTAACAGTAACCCACCAGAAAACAATGGCGAAAGCCAGATTGTGGTGAAAGCATCTGTCTAGAAACTGGGGGACTGAGTTCCAGTTCCACTTTAGTTAGACGACCTTGGGCCAGTCCCTCTCTTTCAGCCCTACAATGCAGGCAATGGCAAACCACTTTCAAAAAAACCTTGGCAAGAAAACTGCAGGGACTAGTTCAAAAAATCCAAAGGAGGTTTAAAAAGAAAAAAAACAACCTTAACTCCAAAATACCAAAAAAAACAAACAAAAACCCTACCCCTAAATTGAACTTCAACTCTGGGAAATTCTGGGTTTGAAAAACGTTGGTCTACAGCAGTGGTCTCCAAATTTGGCAACTTTTAAGTCTTGTGTACTTCAACCCCCAGAATTCCTTAGCCAGCCATGTGGATTGGGGAATTCTGGGAGTTGAAGTCCACAAGTCTTAAAAGTTGCCAAGTTTGGAGCCACTCCTGGTCTTTTTTTACTGAAGAAAATTTTCCTAAAATACGAAAAGTCAAGGAATGCTAACCAAAAAGCATTCGCATTTCCCCTTTTCTATTGAAGAAACCTGCAATCTCCAGAGGTTTTCGATCACCTATTTCTTTCAACCAGTGGTGAAATCCATTTTTTTAAACTACCGGTTCTGTGGGCATGGCTTGGTGGGCGTGGCGTGGCTTGGTGGGTGTGGCTTGGTGGGCGTGGCAGGGGAAGGATACTGCAAAATCTCCATTCCCACCCCACTCCAGGGGAAGGATACTGCAAAATCCACATTCTCTCCCCACTTCTGGGGGAGGGATATTGCAAAATCTCCATTCCCACCCCACCCTGGGGCCAGCCAGAGGTGGTATTGCCAGTTCTCCAAACTATTCAAAATTTCTGCTACCGGTTCTCCAAACTGCTCAAAATTTCCGCTACCGATTCTCCAGAACCTGTCAGAACCTGCTGGATTTCTCCCCTGCTTTCAACCACAAAATTTATCAGGACAGATGTGAGTTAGATTCAAAATATCTGGAGATTCTCAAAAGATCCATTTAGTTTTTTTCAAAAGTTACCTTTGGAAAAAGGGAACAGCAGGAAACAACTAAAAATGTTGGTCTCACCTTTTTGTTATACCCAGAGATGGGTTTCAGCAGGTTCTGAACAGTTCTGGAGAACCGGTAGCGGAAATTTTGAGTAGTTCGGAGAACCGGTAGTAAAAATTCTGACTGGCCCCACCCCATCTATTCTTTGCCTCCCAAGTCCCAGCTGATTGGGAGGAAACGGAGATTTCACAGTATCCTTCCCCTGCCATGCCCATCAAGCCACGCCAATCAAGCCATGCCATGCCCACCAAGCCACGCCCACAGAACCGGTCGTAAAAATATTTGAAACCAATCACTGGTCATATCTACTCAGTAATTACTGGGGGTGGGGTGAGGTTAAAGGGAAAAATAAAATAAAATGGTTAGGTCCATAGCCAGAAAAATTTAGCCAATTATTGGGTTATGCCTGCTTGCACAAATAATGAGCATTGTTTAAAACATTCTTCTTATATCTTAGAAGGATTTTGTGGAGTTTTAAATTAAAAAAAAACTATTCCAGGTAGTCCTCAACTTACAACAATTCATTTAGTGACTGACATTACAACAGCACTGAAAAATGTGACTTATGACCATTTTTCACACTTATGACCACTGCAGCATCTTCATAGACACGTGATTTGTATTTATGACGGTTGCAGTGTCCCGGGGTCATGTGATCCTCTTTTACGTCCTTCTGACAAGCAAAGTCAATGGGGAAGCCAGGTTCACTTAACAACCATGTTTCTAACTTAACAACGGCAGTGATTCACTTAACAGTGGGGAGGGAGGTGGAAAGGCTGTAAAATGGGACAAAGCTCACTTAACAACTGTCTCGCTTAGCAAGCGAAATTTTGGGCTCACTTGTTGTTATACGTCGAGGACTACCTGTAATGTAAAGGAAACGTTTTTGCAGGTAGAAGCTGAGATTGCAATGCCCATGTTCCCAGATACATTGTCTCACATTATCAATGCTCAGATAACGCATTTTTAACCTGCTTACACAATTAGTCACGTTTCTTCATTCCCACCCCATGCTGAACAACTAAGTGGATTGGGTTTGTCCAGCATGCTGCGCTAAAATGGAAAAAAAATGAATCAAAAATTAATAAAAGAATCACCGTAACTCATTGCATTCAATGCAGTGGTGAAATCCTCCCTAGTTTGCCACTGGTTTGCTGCCCACGCATGTGCAGTGTGCACCAAATACATGTGCACTCATGTGCAGTGCACGCCAAATGTACGCTTTACACGGAAAAAGGAGGCTTGGGAAGGTAAGTAGAACAGCGAGGGGGGAGAACAGCTGTGCCGCGCGATTTAGATTCACTAAAAAGCAGGATTTCCTGTTTCTAGCAATTTTAAATTGTGCAGCACAACTGATCGTTGGAAATACCAGTTCGGACCAATTGGTAGCTTTTTTTTTTTTACTACCGGTTCACTCAAACCGGTAATTTTTATCATTACCGGTTCACCTGAACCGGTGCGAACTGGTAGCATTTCACTGATGATTCCTCGTCTGTCAACAACCCAGTTAAGCGAGCTAAAGTTATATCATAACACGGAGCCTTTTTTACCTGGGTACTTTAAGAAATTGCAATCTCCGCTCAAACAGTTTGTTGATGAGATAGATATTTTCCTTCTCCAGTTCATTGACAGCTTCCTCTAAAGCATCCACTTCCTTTCGATAAGCTTCAACCTGCCATAAAACAGGAAACCTAACTCTGAAGTTCTAAGAAGTTACATGCATAATTTAACAAAACAGTTGCCTCATTTTTCTCTCTCTCTCCAAAATGAGTCGGCTCACAATGCAGAATGTTTTGTTCAAGAATGGAGTTGAAGGTTGCTCGCTGAATGTAGAAAAAGCAAGAAGAAAGCAAGGAAAAGACGGGAAGGTCATCTGAACTCTTGGCTGAATGCTCCAATACTAAACAAAGAAGAAAACAAGGATGTGGGATGTCTCCATGAGCGTTTAATTTTAGGACATGTAAATCAGGGGTGGGTTCTACTTACCTTTACTACCAATTGACATCAGGAGCGTGTGTGCACTTCTGCGCAGATCACTTATGATAACGTCCAGGTCAGTGGGCGGAGCCTCCCGCCGGTTTCACTACCGGTTCTTGCGAACCGGTGTGAACCGGGGGGCAACCCACCACTGATGTAAATGATGGTAGAAAGTATGGCCTCGTCCAAGGAATGAATATTTGTCAAAAGAAGCAAAAACAGCTGAGTAAAACAGCAAACATCTCTCACCTTGTTATAGGGAAGTGACAGTTAAACGCAGTGGGAATACATTACTTAAAAACTGTATAAGCGATACAGTTTGTGCCAATATGGGTACTAACGAGGCACTAGTGAGCAATCTTCTCAGCTTTGCCTGCTCCCTCGACTCCGCTGTGCTTTAACGAGGCGCTAGCATGTGAAACGATTTCCATGCTTTGCTCCGACTCTCAGCTGTTCTTTAGAAGCTTTTTTTCAGCCCTAACTAGGTGCTAGCCGAGTGAAGCGATCTCCTCCCCCCTCCCCCCCAGCTTTGCCTGCTTTTTCTCATTGCTGCTTCCTCTCAGCTGTGCCTTAGAAGCTGTTTTTTATCCCCAAGCAGGGGATTAAAAAACCCAGCAAACTGATGTGCTGAAGCTGACCAGACTAAGGACGCTAGCCAGATGAATACCTGGTAGGCAGATTTCCCCCCCCCTATTTTCCTCCCCAAAAACTAAGCTGCGTCTTATACCCTGGTGCATCTTATACTCCGAAAAATAGGGTAATTAACAAAACATACCGTATTAAGAGGCCTAGGGACTTAGCAGAAATCAAACTGGCTTTCAAGGAGAGAGAAGATCCAGACAGATATAGGAGATGGTATTGGGAGTCAGAATGATTTTAGTTTGCTAATTGACTTTTCAGTTTCTTTTGTCTGCCTCCTGCCTTAATTACTTTGGCTCCCCTTTTCTTCTGCACTCTGCATTAACATTTCTTCCCCCATGATGGGAAGGTTATGTACAATAAGTAGGTCTGCCAAAACTCCTTTAGCTGGAGATGTTGGGATCTTGGCCAAACCTGCCATCAGAAGGATGGATGTAGCTGCCTCAGGTGATGGATGCTGGAGAAAAGGGGAGCCAGTAGCTCCCCCACCACTCCTCCTATTCTTTACTCTTAGGAGCCAAAACCACAGCACTGATTATGTTTACATGTTGCTGGACTGAATATTCAACAATCCAGATGGTGCTGTTGGAAGGGCCCCCTAGTAGAGCCGTCAGGCAAGGCCAGGATCTACACGACGGTTCAAAAGGGAAAAAAATCTCCCTTGGGTTAATGCCTTGGTAATCCCACAAACACATCCGTACATGCTGTAGTCCTCAATTTAGAACCACGACTGAGCCCAAAATTTATGTTGCTAAGCAGGAGTGAGTTCTAATTTTTTTTACTACCGGTTCTGTGGGCGTGGCTTATTTTGTGGGTGTGGCTTGGAGGTCATGTGACTAGGTGGGCGTGGCTAGCTGGTCAGAGTCATTTCTGGAAGGTCCTCGCACTTACGACCAGTCCTCGCACTTACGACCCGACTCATTTGTTTGCTTTTAACACTGATGAGCTTTAGGACGGCCCTTTGAAGCCCCGCGGCAAGAGTTTAAACAGTTTTTTTTCCCCTCTAGTCATCAGCTGGGACTCAGGAGGCAGCAATAGATTGGGGGTGGGACCAAATAAAAGGTAAGAATAATGTGGGGGGGTGGGAGGGTGGGAGGGCGGGGGGGGGGCAACCGGTTCGGTGATGTCATATCGTCACCGCTACCGGCTTGGCTGAACCAGACCGAACCGGGAGGAACCCACCACTGTTGCTAAGGGAGAAATCTGTTGAATTTCGCTTGATTTTTCTCGCCACATGTGTTAAGTGAATCACTGAAGTTGTTATATTAGTAACCCGGTTGTTAAGTGAATCTGGCTTCCCCCATTGGCTTTTGCTTGTCAGGAGGTCACAAAAAAGGGGAATCCCGTGACCCAGGGACACTGCCGCCGACATAAATGTGAGTCAGTTGATGTCAGGCATTTGAATGTAAATCCAATGGCCATGGGGATGCTGCAATGGTCGTAAGTCTGAAAAATGGTCGTAAGTCACTTTTTTCAGTGCTGTTTGAACGGTCACTGCTATAAGTCAAGGACTACCTGTAAGCTTCTTGAAAATTACAAGGAAGCCAATGAAAGCCCTGAGATCTCCTGATGGACTTCCACGCTAGTACAGTTAGTCCTCGACTTACGACCACAACGGGGCCCAAACAAGACGCTTTTTAAGTGAGTTGTGTCCCATTTCACGATATTTTTTTGCCGCAGATGTCAAACAAATCCCTGCAGTAGTTCTTAAGCGAATCGTGGAGTTGTTAAGTGCAACTCTGGCTTTCCCCATTGACTTTGTTTGTCCGAAGTTGGCTGCAAAGATTACAAATAGTAATCACACAATCCTGGGAGAGATCAACTGCATTAATATATGCCAGTTGTCAAGAGTCTGAATTCTTGATTACGTGACCATTGGGATGCTGCAATGGTCGTTAAGTGTGAAAGCCGGTCATAAGTCTCTTTTTTCAGTGCCGTTGTAACTTTGAACAGTTACTAAACAAATGGTGGTAAATTGAGGATTATCTGTACTAATAAGTTTCTCTCCTGCTTAGGTGATTTTTCAAAAGCAACGAGAACTAAACAAACATACACCCAATTTAAAATAACATTTTGAGACACTGTTGTTCAGGTAGCAATAGCAATGACACTTAGACTTATATACCGCTTCATAGTGCTTCACAGCCCTCTCTAAGCGGTTTACACAGTCAGCATCTTGCCCCCAACAATCTGGGTCCTCATTTTACTGACCTCAGAAGGATGGAAGGCTGAGTCAACCTTGAGCCATTGAGGATCAAACTCTTGGTAGTGGGCAAAGTCAGCCTCCTATACTGGATTCGAACTACTGGCAGTCAGCAGAGTTAGCCTGCAATGCTGCAATACTGCATTCTAACCACCATGGCTCTAACTATGTGGTAGTAATTTTGCTACCCTTCATTTCTGTCTTGCAAAACTTAATAGTCAAAATATGGGCCCTGATGCTCAGTTGATCCCTTAGCCTCTTTCTGCAACCATTCGACCTCCTGGCCACCAAAGGATCTGCTTTCCATTTGCTTTCTGTCCTGCAGAAATCAACTTACTTCTTCTTTTAGCCATTCGTATTCTTTAATCTCCCTGCGGCTGATCTTGTCAATGTGCTTAACAGCATTCTGGGAAAATAATCCAAATACCCCAGAATTAAAATTGTATTCTTTACATTGAAGGAAGCAAGAAAACAAAGGTTTAGACAGGATATGTCTAAGGCATATGTCAAAAATGTCACACGATACCAAGTCAGTTTTATGTTTTTCTACACCCGTTAATTTTCCAGAAGATTCTCTTAGCAGCTAATGACGTGTTATACAGGTAGTCCTCAATTTATGACCATAATAGAGCCCGTCCATCATGGTCATAAAGCATGATGGTCATAAATTGGGTCACCCAACCTGATTTTACAACCTTTTTTGCAGCTGTTGTTAAGTGAACACTGCGGTTGTAAGATGACTACTGCGGTCATTAAATGAACGCCACAATCATTAACCGAATTAATGGTTCACTACGGACTGATTTTGCTGAAATCCAAAGCAAAGACCAGTTTCTGGTGAAACCGTCATAAAATGTGGTTACTGAGCATCACAAATATGATCACATGACCGTGGGAGGGTCAGTTGTTGAAACTTTGGACCTGGGGGAGGCCTGTCATAATTTTGAACAGTCATTAAGTCCAGAACTATTTGTATAAAAGCATCATAGTCTTCTAGAATAAAGTGTCAATATTATCCCTAGTGATTAAACAACATAGCAATAGCACTTAGACTTATATACCGCTTCACAGTGCTTTTACAGCCGTCTCTAAGAGGTTTTACAGAGTCAGCCTATTGCCCCCCAACAATCTGGGTCCTCATTTTACCCACCTCGGAAGGATGGAAGGCTGAGTTGTCCTTGAGCTTGGTGAGATTCGAAAGGCTAAATTGCAGGCAACCGGCAGGCAGCAGAAGTAGCCTGCAGTACTGCACTCTAACCACTGCGCCACCTTGGCACATCAGCTACTGAAAAGCTCAAAGGAATTTGGTAGTACCTTTTCCAGGTAACAAATGTTCTTAAAAGACATAAGCTTTTTTTATAAGCCTATGAATAAAATTTTATTAAATGGCACTGATGGATTCCTCCTGATTTTCGCCACCATAGATAAACACGGCTCTCCCACCAAGTTTACTGAAGCTAAACTTAACATGTAAGCGAAGAGGATGAAAGAATTGCAAAGAAAGAATTGTGTTGCTAAGTGGCTGAAATGTGATTGTGTGACTACAGGGGTGGTGAGGTAATTGTAATTTTGAGGACTGGTCGTAAGTATCTTTTTTTGAGTCCATTGTAACCTTAAACGGTTGTTAAGTGATTGTTCATAAGCAGTGGTAAAATCTGAACCGGTTTACTACCGGTTTGCTGGCAGTGCATGTGCAGTGCGCCCCACGCACCAAAAGGAGGCATGCGGTAAGTAGAACAGCACGCGAGGGGGGGGTTATCAGCTGTGGCGCACAATCTTTTTTTTACTTTTAAAAGCATTGCTTTTAAAAGGTTGTAGAAAAAATGCTTTTAAATGTTAAAAAAAAAAGCCTCTGATGATCGCGCGGCTCAGCTGAGCATGGGGGGGGCGCAGGGATTTTTGCTACCAGTTCTCCGAACCACCCGTCGCCATCGCTACCAGATCGGGCGATCTGGTCAGAACCGGGAGCATTTCACCCCTCGTCATAAGTCAAAGCAACTGTATGCCATCCTTTTCGATCTAATTTCTCCCACCTGTGTCAAGATTTCAAGTCCCAGAATTCATCAGTGTGACTGGGGAATTGTGGGAAATTTCTAATGTATCAGGCACGAGCCAACCAGAGGTGGTATTCGGGCCAGTTCAGACCGGTTCTGACGAACCAGTAGCGGAAATTGTGGGTGGACCCGCTCCCCTCCTCCCCCGCCCCAGCTCTATGCTGTCCTATTTAAGCATGTTTTTGAGGCCGGGCACATGTGCGGAAGGCGCATGAACGAGCAAAGTGCATGTGCAGAAGGCCGGGCGCACGCACAGAGGTGGGAGCGTACGCTTACATTTCCGGTGCTGGGTGAACTGGTAGGTAAATTATGTGAATTCTACCTCTGGAGCCAAACTCTGAAAAACCAGATGAGGAGATTCCACTAAGCATCTGAAATAGCAAAATCAAACATACCTCAGTGGCCCATTCTTTCTTTAACTCCATCTGCCTCAAAGTGGTTTTGTCAATTCTTTCCTTTGCTTCCTCCAAAGAAATCCTAAAAAATTCTTAAAGGGAGAAGAGGGTGGTGAGGAGACGGAATATACAGAAAAGAGATCTATGGTCTATGGCCTTTTTAAGATGCCATCCAGAATGTAAATCACAGGCAGTCCTCAACTTACGACCATAATGGAGGGATATAAGAAATATGCAAGGAACATAAATCCTTCCATTCCCTGCTATTGTGATGACCCGGGGGTGTGACACAAAGGCAACACAGCCAGAGAACCGATATGAGTTCCTTTATTATCACCAACTGTGCCCCCAATGTCCCTTTCAACTCTCCAGCCTAGAGAGAGCTCTTCGACCAACCTGTAATAGTCTTTGGCTGACAATACTTCAGTCCCAAATGTTGTAAACAGAAAACTTTCAACAAAAAATCCAACAAGGCAAGACAAGGTAATTAATCCGGCAGGGCAAGCAAAATAGGGAATTCCAGAAGTAAAGAAGCATGGCAGCAAATCAAACCAGTTGGGAGGATGCCAGGAACTCAGATAAACAGTGAATACGATGAACTCAACATTTGTTTCTGACAACCGCCCCTCCCATTTGCCTCTCCTTTAAACTCCATCCCCAGGTGTGCCTTGTGAAGGGAATCGGGGCCCTTTCCTCTCTTGTAAGCCATGCAACCCACGTTGCTCTCTTATCCGTTCCTCCCTGCACTGCCTAGGATGAGGAGGGGGTGGGCCTTGGTCTTCATCTGAACCCCCTCTCCGTTGTTCTACCTCTCCCCTGCTCTGTCCAGCCTGACTTTTCCTTTCCCCAGTTTCTTCCATAGCCAACGGATCCACTCTCTCACTCTCTGTCAGCTGTTTATCTTCCCCTTCGGATTCAGACCCCGACAGGGGCATGACAGCTATCCTGTCAGAGCTGAAGAAGCTACTTGGATGAGATGCGAAACCACAGGTGGTATTCAGCTGGTTTGGACTGGTTCGAGCGATCATGTGATTGCCTGGGCGTCCTACATTGCTGTGTTTTTGACGCCGCATGCATTACAGACGGTGCGTGTGAGCAAATTGCATGTTGTTTGACGTCACATACATGTGCGGATGGCACACAGGAGAGAATTGCCATATTTTGTGACACCGCATATATATACGGATGGCTCACATTTCCGGTGCTGGGCGAACCGGTTGCTACAGTATATGAAGCCCACTTCTACACAAAGCATCTTCAACCCCCCCCCCCCCCAAGAAAGTCCAGTTGCCTGAAAAAGCACCTTCGGTACGACCACAACTGAGCCCAAAAATTATGTCGCTAAGTGAGAAATTTGTTAAGTGAGTTTTATCCCATTTTACAGCATTTCTTGCCACAGTTAGTAACACGGTTGTTAAGTAAATCTGACTTCTCCATTGACTTTGCTTGTCGGAAGGTTGCAAAAGTTGATCACGTGACCCTGGGACACTGCAGCCGTCATAAATGTGAGCCAGCTGTCAAGCATTCGAACGTAAATCACGTGACCGTGGGGGTGCTGCAATGGTCGTAAGTGTGAAAAATGGTCATAAGTCACTTTTTCAGTGCCGTTGTGCCATTCGAACGGTCCCTAAATGAACTGTTGTAAGCCGAGGACTAACTGCATTCCAGAATTAAAGACAGCAATTCTGGTTTCTCTAAAGTTTGGGTTACCATATAATTCAGCATTACTTGAGCAACAATTGAACAGTCTCTCTCTAAAAATGAAGTGCCAATTTTTGTTCTTTTTGGCCAACACACAAAGCTTTCTTCAACTTAGTCTAGTGCTTCCAGATGTTTTCTTTCCGCTGTTCCCAAAGTTTCCCACCAGCGTGGCCAAGAGGCATACAGGCTCCTGAAACATCTGGAAGACGCTATGTTGATTCAGACCTGTGGTTCTATCTGTCCGGAGTTTCTCCAACTTAAAATCTGGAAATAATTAGGAATGGGAACTTCACACTTGACAATGCACTGAATCGGCCAACTGGCAATACAGAAACAAGTGGGATGAGGTTTCTCTTAGGATATTAAAATTTAGTCGCTGGAACAGTAATGTGTACAATGGGCCAGAGCACACCGTTGTAGCTGTTTGATTGGAGAGAGCTGGCTTCTGAGGCAATCTATGTTGTGATTGGTTGCTTTGGGTGCAAAGGGGGAGTATTGTGGCCTGTCAGCTGCCGGCCCCTCCAGCAGCTGAATCAGAGGAGAAGGCAGTGTGGGAGTCAGAGTCAGCATCAAGGCAACCTGAGAGCTCCGAGGGGGAAGAGAGAATGGAGCTGGCAGAGAGAGAGAGAGAGACAGAGGCGGTGCCTGGGCCATTGGTCAGCCCTCAGATGGAGAGTCAACAGCCCCCAGGTCTGGAGCAGTGGTGGGTTCCTCCCGGTTCAGTTCGGTTCGGCCAAGCCGGTAGCAGTGACGATATGACGTCACCGAACCGGTTCTCCCCTCCCCGCCCTCCCACCCCCCACCCCCTCCACGTTATTCTTACCTTTTATTTGGTCCCACCCCCAATCTATTGCTGCCTCCTGAGTCCTAGCTGATGACTAGAGGGAAAAAAACTGTTTAAACTCTTGCCGCGGGGCTTCAAAGGCTGTCCTACAGCTGATCAGTGTTAAAAGCAAACAAATGAGTCGGGTCGTAAGTGTGAGGACTGGTCGTAAATGCGAGGACCTTCCAGAAATGACTCTGACCAGCTAGCCACGCCCACCTAGTCACATGACCTCCAAGCCACACCCACAAAATAAGCCATGTCCACAGAACCGGTAGTAAAAAAATTTAGAACCCACCCCTGGTCTGGAGGTGGCTGATTAAGAAGAGGAGGAACAGCTGGGTCCAGTGCCTGATGTGCGGATGCGCAGAAGGCAGAGAGGAGAGGAGAGCAATGGAAATCTATGGGCTGATTCTTGGAACGGAAGAGGCACCACTGCTAGCGAAGCCCCACCCTAGCCCTGGGGCTAAAAGGCAGGGGGCGGAGATGATTAGATGTGGCAGACAACTATTCATCTCCCCTGCTGGACAGACTTGTTAGCCTGAGGTGAAAGAGGAACTTTTTTCCAGGGCTGCTGGCGCTCCTAATAAAGGAATCATTGCTTCAACTACAGAGGGTTTGTCATGTTTGGGGAGCTGGGTCAGAACAGGGAGTCTCCCTTGTTTCTCGCCTTTTTCTTCAGGATGCTCTGTATGCCACTTGATTTACCTCATGATATTCCTGTGTCCCTCACTATCTTGTCTGCTGTGGCTATAAATGTTAAATATATTTATTTAAATAAAACGACAAGTTTGAGCGTCAGTGTCTCGGACAAACAACAGATGGCCGCAAAGGATATAAATCTTTCCATTGTCCACTACTCAGTCAGAACTGAAGAAGTTTCTTGGGTGAGAAGCGGATTGTCTTCAAGCAAAAGAAAATCCAGTTCAGGAGTGGGCTGCTAGGGGTTCGGGAGAACCTCTAGCTAAAATTCTATGCAGTTCAGAGAACCCCCAAATCCCACTCCTGGCTGGCTCCGCCCACCCCACCCCTTCCCTCCCAGGAGTCCCCATGCAGCCTGTTTTGGATGCAGTTAAGTGCAGGGCACGCGCGGAGGCTTGGGGAGGATGAAAAACAGGCCTACCGGAAGTTCGGGAAGGCAAAGGGCCTCCGAAGCCTGGGGAGGCCGTTTTTTGCCCTCCCAGAGGCTCGAGGAAAGCCTCCAGAGTCCAGGGAGGGCAAAAATGCCTTCCCGTGTTGCAGGAGGCCGACTAGGCCACACCCACCATGGCCATGCCCACCCAGCAACTGGGCAGAGAATCCCTTGCTAAAATTTTTGAAGCCAGTTGCCTTTTGAAAAAACACCTTTGGGACAACATGACCTGAATGTAATAGTTTGAAACTGACGTCTTAGTAGGCCTCTTACAGACCCTTACCTGTCATTTCTTCAAGATCTTCCTTCAACTTTTTAATATCCTGTTCCAAGAACCGAATCTGATTTCCATGTTCACTGCTTCCCACGTTTTTGTAGGCGGTCCAGTAGTCAATTTCAGTTTGTTTTTGGACAAGTTTCTGTTCAACATAATGTATCTGGAAACGCATATCTAGGGCAAGGCAACAAGGCATCATTTTCAGTACAGTTATAGTAATAGTAACAGTGGTTGCTTTATAAAAAGTATGGATAAATACAGGGATACCAGTATTTATATTGGACCTCAATATACCAACTTCCAAACCAATTAACATCATTTGCATCCTGACTTCCTTCACAAATGATGCGGTTTTGTTTTTATTTTTAATTTTACATTTACCGTATTTTTCGGAGTATAAGACGCACCTTTGTTTTTGGGGAGGAAAATAAGCAAAAAGCTGATTGGCAGGTGGATCGGCCTCCCAGAATACCCCCAATCAGCTGTTCCCAGAGGTGAATTTTAGCAACAGGTTCGTTGGTTGTGAGCTCTGTGTCTTGATTTTTTTTCAGCCTCTGAAATTTCTGAAACTCCCTTTCAGTATAACTTTTTTTTCTGCCTCTGAAAGCCTCCAAAACAGAGCTTCAGAAAAAAAGCCTCTGAGGCTTTTTTTCTGAAGCTCTGTTTTGTAGGCTTTTTTCCTGAAGCTTCATTTCTGAGGCTTTTTTTCTGAAGCTCTGTTTGAAGACTTTTTTTTCTGAAGCTTCATTTCTGAGGCTTTTTTCAGCCTCTGAAACCTCCGTTTGAGAAGCTGGGCACAGCTACAATAGGAGTATAAGATGCGCCCAGATTTTCACCCTCTTTTTTGGGAAGAAGCGCAGCTCACCTCTGATAAGTTTCTCCTGATCTTTGATGTACTGCCATTTGGCCATCATGGCTTTCTCGACATCATCCCGAGTAATGATTTCTACTTTTTCGAGCTCTTTCTCCTGCTCCTTCAGGGCCGTCAGCAGGGCTCGGATGTGTTCGATCTGTTCATATTTGAGTTGCTGATTCTGGTGGCAGGAGAGAGAAGGCGTACTTTTGATGGTTTGAAAAAAGCGAAGGATTGTGCAACTTATCCAGGTGTTGGGCAAGCAAAACCATCCGACGTCAATAGCTATTTTAGAACAACGTTCAGTTGTCCTGTGGTGATTCTGGGGGAAATAAAGGATGCCCTTTGTGCTTTATTTATTTATTTAGCATACACTTATTTATACGGCGACCTTTCTCACCAATGGGGCTTCCAACGCCACAGTTAAACATTCCACAACTATCTAAAGTCAATTGCTTTAATAATAGACACAATTATTAGACATTTAAAAGCAGGTACGTGAGGAACTGATCCTCTATTCTCCTACATTACAAACAGGTCAGGGGTGGTAATTACTTACCTTTGCTACCGGTTCGCAAATGAAAGCATGTGTGCTTGCTTTGCACACGCTTGACACCTCTGCACATGTGCAGGATCTTCTGCGCATGCGCAAAGCGTCAAAAACAGGAGGTGACGACCTCTGGGCAGGTGGGCGGAGCCTGCTGCAGCCACCGCTACCGGTTTGCCCGAACCGGATAGACCCAGCTGAATATGACCACTGAAACAGGTGTTCCGTAACTAAGACTGAGTCCCTCCTGAACCTCAAGGAAGTTCATTTGCTTGCTTACTCTTTCTTTGCTTCTCTCATTCTCGGCTTCCAGTAACCTGATTTCACCCAGTAGCTGATCAATGGTATCTTCCTTTATCTGAATTCTGAAAGTAATTAAACACAAAAAATAAGCTGTCATGCTTTCGGAAAGTACACGCTCTCTTTGCAAGGAAAGATAAAACACAAGTGGAGGAAACAGGTTGAACCTTCGAATTCTTTGCTTCAAGTTTCATTAAAGGGTTCGTTTGTGGTTATTTTACCACCATATTTATCATTTCCACAATGCAAATGAAGGTACCGGTAAGTGATAAAAATGAGGTCATTTGCATTGACATCCTCTCTGACTGAAATGGACCACTGAGAGTAAGGGCTACTCTGTCTTCCCAGCTGGTCTACTAAACCAGATTTTCCCGTCAATTGCTTAATCTCCATGAGCTAGAAGCATACATTTAGTGATGGTTTAATCAAGCATTTAACAGCTATTTTTACAGGTTTTCCCATTATTGTATCCCAAAGAAGCTGACAACTAGCAGTTCCTATCCCATTTCTTGGTAGTTTTATGTAGAATGGGGAAAAAAATAAGATAAATCAGAAATGCGCCTCCAAAGTAGACATAATCATGGGAAGAACAGTTTTCTGCCACTTTTTCACTTCTCAGTGTACTAAAGCAGAGGTCCTCTAACTTGATAACATTAAGACTTGTGGACTTCAACTCCCAGAATGACTGGCTGAGGAATTCTGGAAATTGAAGTCCACAACTGCCAACTGGGTTGTAGTTCCCAGTAGGGCCTTGTTTTGTGTGTACCATCTAGGACTTGGAGCGATCATGAAGTTTGAGTTTGATCATGGACTTTTGAGTTTCATCATGGAGGGGACAGAATTAATTAATCCAGTGGCCAGCAAAGGCAATTGAGATGTCATTCCTAGCAGGGCCTTATTTTGTGTGTACCATCTAGGATTTAGAGTGATCATGGAGGGGTAAGGATTAAGTGGTGTGGTGGCCTAGAGAGGTGGAGCTCTTGCCTCATAATCAGGAGGCTGTGAGTTCGATCCTGGGTAAAGGTAGATATTTCTCTCTTTGGGCACAATGAGAATATATCTGCTGAACAAAACTCCACATTGGCCACAGGAAGAGCATCCGGCCATTAACCCAGACTCCACCCCGCAAAGGATCATGGGGTCATTAAAAGATTATGATGATGGAGGGATAAGGATTAGTTAACCTAATGGTCAGCTGGGGAATTATTTTAACCCAGTCCAGACTGGGGCTAAATCTAACCAGGTTCAATTCAGTTGGATCTTTGACTCTGCTTATTTATTTACAGATCAACATTCTATGCAGTGGTGAAATCCAAATTTTTTTACTACCGGTTCTGTGGGCGTGGTTTGGTGAGCGTTGTATGGCTTGGTGGCATGGCAGGGGAAGGAACGGAAAAATCTCCATTCCCACCTCACTCCAGAGGAAGGATACTGCAAAATCCCCATTCCTTCTTCACTCCAGGGGAAGGATACTGCAAAATCTCCATTCCCACCCCACTCTGGGGCCAGGCAGAGGTGATATTTGCCGGTTCTCTGAACTACTCAAAATTTCCACTACTGGTTCTCCGAACTGCTCAAAATTTCTGCTACCGGTTCTCCGAACTGCTCAAAATTTCTGCTACCGGTTCTCCAGAACCTGTCAGAACCTGCTGGATTTCACCCCTGATTCTATGCCTGTTGAGTCTCTTGCCCAGTGAGGCAAAAATATTATAGAAAAACTGTTAGGGTGCGTGTAAAAAGTATTTGTTGCTTGTGCAACGAGCAGAGCAGAAACACACAGGGAAGGAGATAAATGTGCGGCTCGTGTGAGAAAAAATAGTTTATCTACAAGTAACAAGCAGTCTCGGTGTAAGTAAAACAGTCCAAGGTCATAAACAGTAATATCAGTCCAGTAAGTATCTTCCCTTACCAAAGCAAACAGACTTTAGTAACTCTTGGTATACAGTACCATATAATAGACTCAGTAAGCAACAGGATACAAACAGGTATCACTCAGGAAGAACTAGGAAGAACCAGGAAGAACCAGGAAGATCCAGGAAGAACGAACGCTTCTCTGTGCTGCTTATTTATGCACTGCAGCCTAATTACAGGGTTCAGCAAACCCTGATTACGTGGCTCAGTTGTTTCTTAAAGAAACAGATATATTGCCTGACCAACAAGTTAGGAGTAAGCTACAAGCTGAACCTAACATTCTCCCCATTGGGCAGGACAATATACACAATAGATACAAAAACAAAAACACACATCCAAATCATACATTGTACAGTAGTATCAGTTACATTTCAGATTCTTAATCCAAATCTTTCACAACAATTGGTGTGTTTAATGGCACCTTGCGCTTTAGTAAAGTTATCGGCAATATTGTCCTCAGATGCGCAATATTCCAATGTAATCATGTTATCCTTAACACATTGCCGAACATTCAGATAACGTATATCAGTGTATTTAGTCCTTGTTACAGCAAGATTCGTTGCCATTTTAATGGCTGCCTGGTTATCTTCATAAACCGTAATAGGATAGTCCATTTTGAATCCAATATCTTCCATCAACTGTTTATAATAAATCAGTTCAGTACATGTAAGTGATAGACAAGAAAACTCCGCTTCCATGGTAGACAAACTGATGTGTTTCTGGCGAATTGATCTCCATCCATTCAGGCAGTTATCCAACATGATTGCAATTCCAGATGTAGAAGTTCTGTCAAAACTGGCATCAGCATATGCCTTTAACATCATATTGGCATTTGGTTCTAAATACATAGCAAAATGCAGAGTTCTTTTAAGATACCTAAGAACACGTTTTGCAGCCTGCCAATGCCTATCAGTAGGCTCTGAACTATATTGTGCTAGTTGATTAACACTAAAAACTATATCAGGCCATGTCCAGTTGCTCAAATACGACAAACTGCCTATTAATGATTGATACAGTTCTTTACTGAACTGTGGACTCTGCAAACTATCCTGTTGGAATTCCTGTACCATAGGAGTCTTGGCAGGTTTACACAATTCCATCCCATATTTTTTTAATGCCGTATATGTCCTAGATTTCTTAGTTTAAATTTTGTTTGCAACTGACCAATAATCTCTCTGGCCTCAGCGTCAGTTCTGGTAATTATGGCAATGTCGTCTGTAAAGAGTAACAAGAATGAAACACATCCATCCTGTTCTTTTTTAAACAGACATTTATCTGCTACGCCCTCATAGAACCCAATGTTACGTAATTCCTGCACTATATATTGGTTCCACTCGTAACCTGATTGCCTTAAACCATATAGGCTTTTTTGTAGCCTCCAACACTCAGTTCTATCCTGTGTAACATAACCAGGAGGTTTCTTCATATATATTGTATGCCTCAACGGAGGGTTCAAATAAGCTGTCTCGACATCTATATGAGTAATAGAACATTTATTTCTAGCTGCCCAAACAAGCATCGTTCTCAAAGTGCTCGCTCGTAAACTTGGAGCAAAAACCTCATCATAGTCTCTATCTGTCTGTGAGAACCCTTGTGCAACAAGCCGAGCTTTATGGGTTACTACCCCATCTACACTTTTCTTTACCTTATAGACCCACCTACAGCCTATAAGTTTCTCATTTGGTGGTATTCTTACCACTTCATAGACACCAAGCCTCTTCAATGAATCAATTTCTCTATCCATTGCCTCCTGCCAGGCTTTTTGCTCCTTTTCTGGATATAATGTTATATCCTGATAACTGGATGGTTCGATATCTACTTGGCAAACCACTGTGGCTTTATAGCGATCTGGTGGATGCCGGTCCCTGGAAGATCGTCTAGGCATAACAGGACTCACATTAGGTATATTGGGTTCATCCTCCCCTAACCCTAATTCCTGTTCCTGTTCTTCAATCTTAATAGATGGTTTATCATCCATCTCAGATGAACTATCATCAGGAATATGGTCCATCTTAACATCAATATCTGTAAAACCATAGTCTGCTTTTTCTAACCTGTCCCAGCCTTCGTGTTCTAGGAATTTAGCACTAGCGCTACACAAAACTTTTGTTGTTCCTTTTTCCCAGAACCTATAGGACCTATGGTTAGCCTCATAACCAACAAAAATCATTTTCTTTGCTCTCTGTTGGTCCTTCCTTTTCTGACTAACCGGTATATGCACCCAGGCTGGTGCACCAAAAGTATGTATGTAACTTAAATCAGGCTTCCTCCCGTGCCATAAAGTAAAAGGTATTTTACCTGTAGAGGAGTGCACCACATTATTTAAAATATGATTGGCACATAGTATTGCTTCTCCCCACAATTTATCAGGTAAACAAGCATCAGCCAGCATAGTCCTAGTCATAGCTTGTAGGGTCTGGCCTCTTCGTTCTATATATGCATTATGTTCCGGCCGAAAAGGGGCAGAACGTTTATGCTGTATCCCAGCGTCCTTTAACAACTTAGCCAACTGATGGTTAGTAAACTCAGTTCCATTGTCAGTAACAATGCATTTCACCTTAAACTTCTGCTTCCGTTCTACAAAACGAAGCCAATTTGTGATACACTGGAACGTATCACTTTTGGACTTCATAAGGTAGCAAAAACCATATCTGGTAAAGTGATCAACTATACTCAAAATATAGCATGCTCCCCCTAAACTGGGTTTCTTTGGCCCTATTAAGTCTAAAAAGACTACCTCCAAAGGTTTAGTTGTTTTAAACCCATTGCAGCGGTTTGCAGGTGTAACTTTACTTTTATGCTGGTTACAAGTATTACAGTTTAGGTATTTGCTGCAAGCACTTAAATTAATGCCTTTAGACTGCTTAACAGTCAAATGCAACAACCTGAAATTCAGATGACCAAGCCTTCTATGTAATAAATGTACGCATTCATCATGAGGCTTTACATTTCCAAATTTAGCTTTTGACTGAACTAACAGTAATGACTTATCCCTAATAACAAACAAGTCGTTTTCTAATTCTGCAGTAACCACAGTGCCTTCACATTCCAGCAAACATTTGTTGTTTTTAAAAGTTACTGTAAACCCAGAATGTAGTAATGACTTTACAGATAAAAGGTTATATTTCAAACTAGGGATATAAAGCATGGGTAAAGGGTGCTTACTAATAGAACATTGAACAAGTCCCTCCCCAGCAACAGTCACATTCCAGCCATTAGCCAATTTGACCTTTTTAGTACTTTTCTTCATATTTAGAAACAGTTTTCTGTTTTTTGTTATTGATTGAGAGGCACCGCTATCAATCACCCACCAATCATCTTTTATATTATTAGATGAACTGGTTGCTAAATTACACCCTTTCCTGGGTTTAGCAGAGTTTCTAGCAGACACTTTCTTATTTTTACAATATTTTGCAATGTGCCCCTTAGCCCCACATGCATAACAG
This sequence comes from Arizona elegans, assembly GCA_022577455.1. Taxonomy (NCBI): domain Eukaryota; kingdom Metazoa; phylum Chordata; class Lepidosauria; order Squamata; family Colubridae; genus Arizona; species Arizona elegans. The sequence goes on along the minus strand of JAKOOJ010000025.1, from coordinate 8,423,678 downwards.
CGTTTAACAATATTGACATTCTCATATACAGCTTCCACTTTTGGTTGCTGTTGCATCCTTAACTGGTCTCGTTCTTGCCTACGTTTGGCCTCATCCAGTAACCTACCAGTTATACTGGCCAATGTTAGTTCATCTCTAGACAATACTTCTAATGATGAAACAAAAGAGTCATAACTGTCATCCAACGATGAAAGAATAATATAAACTTGCTGCAATTCAGTAAACACAAGGTCTTTCTCCTGTAGCTCCTGGAAAAGCCCTGTCATGGAGTCCAGGTGAGCCATCATGTCTCCTCCTTTCTGAAGATGTAAGCGAAATAATTTCCGTGTCAGGTAGATATGGACACCCACAGAGTCACGAACGTAGAGCTTCTTTAGCTTTGTCCAACACCTCGCAGCAGACTCTTCGCCCCGGAAATGGACAAGTTGCTGGTCTCCCAGTGTCAGGCCAATGATGCATAAAGCACGCTCGTTGTCCCTGTGAAACTTCGCTATCTTTTTGGCATCTTCTTCGTCAGCAGCATTCAATGCAGTTATGTCCGGTGGATTATTAACCATGTCCCACAGCCCTTCTTTTCGCAAAAGTAGACAGCATTTTGTGGACCAGGTAACATAGTTTGTTCCATCCAACCGGGTTATAGTAGCATAACTTGTACCTTGCTCAAAAGCCATCATCTTGACTACTACACCCACTGCCTGCACTTCTCACTTCCACAAAAACAAATTAAAGAGCCCTGGAACGTTCTGGGCCCATAACCAATGTTAGGGTGCGTGTAAAAAGTATTTGTTGCTTGTGCAACGAGCAGAGCAGAAACACACAGGGAAGGAGATAAACGTGCGGCTCGTGTGAAACAAAATAGTTTATCTACAAGTAACAAGCAGTCTCGGTGTAAGTAAAACAGTCCAAGGTCATAAACAGTAATATCAGTCCAGTAAGTATCTTCCCTTACCAAAGCAAACAGACTTTAGTAACTCTTGGTATACAGTACCATATAATAGACTCAGTAAGCAACAGGATACAAACAGGTATCACTCAGGAAGAACTAGGAAGAACCAGGAAGAACCAGGAAGATCCAGGAAGAACGAACGCTTCTCTGTGCTGCTTATTTATGCACTGCAGCCTAATTACAGGGTTCAGCAAACCCTGATTACGTGGCTCAGTTGTTTCTTAAAGAAACAGATATATTGCCTGACCAACAAGTTAGGAGTAAGCTACAAGCTGAACCTAACAAAAACAATTTTCAAACTTTTTCAGGCTGCGAAAATAGTTAGAAAAAATATAATCACAGAATTTTTGACCAAGAGGTAAAGTTCTAGAAAAAAATGGGTTGAGTTTTGAGTGAACTTTTTGTCTGTCTGGGTCTCTTATGAAATTCCATCAAGTTTATGTGAAACCTGTAAGCTCCCTGCTGTAAGAATATATTTCCCATAATATGGGTTGATTTATTTGTAACCAAAAGATGAAGTCATCATGAAAAAATGTCAGTGACTACTGTATATCAAGTGCAAGCTCTATTTTTAACTGTCAGTGTTTAAACTTTGTGCATTTTTTCCCTCCTGCCTGCTCTACGTAAAGGCTACCAGCGATCTTGGATAGGAGAAATAATTTCCATCACTGTGTGTGAACCACATGTTATAATTCCCCTTTTCCCTTTAACACTCCCCTCTTAAGTATTGCATACACATTGGCTCTCTAAATTAAAATATTTACTCTAGCTTCAAAACCCTTTATTATCTTCATGTATATTCTGCCGATTTGTAATTTGGCTTTCCTGACATTAGATTTCCGCTCTGTTCCATCGGTTCAGTCTTAGAGACTAAACTTAGCATAATAAAGATGGTTTTGAATTGTCAATCTTATTTTTGACTGGATTGGAAGCTTACATGACGCTATTCCTTCTATGCATAGGTCTAAGCCAGGGGTCAGCAGCCTGCGGCTCTGGAGCCGCATGTGGCTCTTTCATCCCTCTGCTGTGGCTCCCTGTCGCCAGTCGGCACCACAATTTTGTGGGAGAGGGGAGCAGGGCATTCCAGGAGGAGACACTATGGGCGAGCTTTCAGGTCAGCCCACAATTGATAGGGTTAGGACTAGTAGAGGAAAAAGGACGCCATGCTAAGAGGAGACTCTATTGTGGGGGAACCGGACTTCCAGTCAGCTCCAGAATTGAACGGGGGCCTTCCGGTTAGGACCTTTGTTCTTTGAGTGTTTAAGGTTGCCGACCCCTGCTCTAAGCTCTTGGAGAAAATATTAGATATAAACCTAATGGATTTAATGGCACTTAGACCATTAGAGATGAGTACTCTGTCAAGGACCTTGGAGTACTCATCTCTAATGATCTAAGTGCCACTGTAACAACATTGCCAAAAAGGCATTAAGAGTTGTTAACCTAATCTTGCGTAGCTTCTTCTCTGGTAATATTATACTGCTAGCTAGAGCATACAAAACATTTGCTAGACCAATTCTTGAATACAGCTCATGTGTTTGGAACCCGCACTGCATATCGGACATTAATACAATTGAGAGAGTTCAGAGATATTTCACGAGAGAGTCCTCCACTTCTCCGCTCACAACAGAATACCTTATGCCACCAGACTTTAAAATTTTGGGCTTAGACACGCCGCCTTCAGTCTGACCTAAGCGTAGTACATAAAATTATCTACTACAATGTCCTACCTGTCAATGGCTACTTCAGCTTCAACCACAACAATACACCAGCACACAATAGATACAAACTTAAAGTGAACTGCTCCAGACTCGATTGCAGAAAATATGACTTCAGCAACAGAGTGGTCAATGCCTGGAATGCACTACCTGACTCTGTGGTTTCATCCCCAAATCCCCCATAACTTTAACCTTAGACTGTCTACTGTTGACCTCACCCCGTTCCTAAGAGGTCTGTAAGGGGCATGGATAAGAGCACCAGCGTGCCAGTTTTGTAGAGATGGCGAAGATTTCAGCATATCTAAAAGATTGTTCACAAGAGACTTATGAATGGGAATGGAAGAAGTGGATAGATTATGTTCAGAACAAATATCAAACTAGGAAGTATCAAATAGCTTTTATTTGAAAATGTTATATTAAGATAGAAATATTTTAAGGTAATGAGGATGAAAATTTATTTGAAAATGTTATATTAAGATAGAAATATTTTTAAGGTAATCAGGATGTAAACTTATTTGAAAATGTTATATTAAGATAGAAATAGGTTAATGTAATGAAGATGAAAATTTATAAGGGGGAGGGAGGGGTTCAAGTTTTATATACAAAGGAGGGTTTTTCCTTTTACTTGATATGAGTATACTGTGTGGAAGTCTGGGGGGAGGGGAGGGTTAGGGTGGGTTAGGGAGGTTGGGAAGTTTGGGGTGGTTTGAGGGGGGGAAAAAAGGGGTGAAAATGTAATTGTAAAACTTTTGCAATAAAAAAAAAAAAAAGAGCACCAGCGTGCCTACTGTCCCTGTCCTAATGTCTCCTTTTATTCATATCCATTTCATGTATTCATAATCATGTTTATACTTATATCTGTTTTCTAATACGTGCTTGACAAAATAAATAAATTAACAAAATAAAATAAAATAATGGAAATACATCAAGGGAAATTCTCACTAACAGCTCAAGGAAAGCTTAGCATGATTACTGGGCATAGAAATTTAATTGGCTATCAAACAATAAAGTAACCCTGAAAAATGGCAGATGGGAGAAGACAAAATTTAATGAAATGGTCTGCAAGAGGGCATAGATGAACGGCAAGATGCATGAATAGGAAGGAACACGTTACAACTGTCATCCTAATAATAAATCACTGAAAAAAGTAGAGATAGTCCTTGACTTACAACCAGTAGCATAGCAACTACAGGTAGTCCTCACAAGAATTTGTTTAGTTTGAAGTTTCAACACCATTGGAAAAAAAGAAACTTATGACCATTTTTCACACTTACAACCATTGCAGCATCCCCACGGTCATATAATCAAAATTAGAATGCTTGGCAACTGACTCACACTTATGACGGTTGCAGCGTCATGTGATCCCCTTTTGCGACCTTCTGACAAGCAAAGTCGATGGGGAAGTCAGGTTCTGTTAGGAAATGACTTATTACCTAACTTGTTGGCTTGGCAATATATAAACCCTCAATATACGGACTCCTCCGGGTGCCGTCGGCCAAACAATGTCGACTGATGGCCCCCAGGGGGAGAGCCTTTTCTGTGGGGGCACCTACCATCTGGAACGGGCTTCCCCCGGAGTTACGAAACATCCAAGACTTACGCATATTCCGCCGTGCCCTGAAAACATTTCTATTCCAACAAGCTGGTCTGGCCTAATTCTCCCGTTTTAATTGGCTTTTAAACTGGCTTTTAAATTGGGTTTTAAACCTCTTTAGATAAATTTGGATGTTCTTAATCTTTGAGCCTAAATTACTTAATCTGTTTCTTAATAGTTTTTAACTTCTATATGTATTTGTATTTATTATGGCTGTTCACCGCCCTGAGTCCTTCGGGAGTAGGGCGGTATACAAATATGAAAAATAAATAAAATAAATAAATATAGCTGTAGGACTGCTGTATTGCATCATACTGTGTCCTGATTGGTTAGTTCTATAGCCAATCTCCTTAAGAGGGAGCTAGAAACATGATTTGTTTCTCTTTGCCGTTTTTGCTCTCTGATATCTGTGTGCTACTGTTTGCAAATCCAGAAGAACTGTTTATTGTGAATGACTACAACGACTGGTAAGAAGACTTTGTTATTGGATTAATCCTGGACTGTCATTTTGCTATCTTCTGCTTTATATGTGTGTGACCTGGACTGTTTATTGAACTGTGCCTTTCCTGAAAGTAAACACAACTCAGTGTATCTGTGTGTTGGCTGTGTTTATTCGTAACTACTCTCAATCGTTTTCATGTGCACACCCTTGCTACTCAAGGGTTACTCTGCGAATTCCTTAACAGGTTCACTTAACAACCGTGCTACTAATTTAACAACTGCAGTGATTTGTTTACAGATGTGGCAAGAAAGGTCATAAAATGGAGCAAAAGTCACTTAACAAGTTTCTCACTTAGCAACATAAATTCTGGGCTCAATTGTGGTTGTATGTCAAGGACTACCTGCATTCAAAGTTCTGATAGCCGTCCACCCTCCCTGTAGTCACATGACCACATTTTGGATGCTTTGACAACCGGCCTGCATTCATGGCTATTTGCAGCATCCCACAGTCATTGTGACATCTCGCAGTGGGGTTGGATTAGAAGACCTCCAAGGTCCCCTCCAACTGTTATTCTGATAGTTTTTAAAAACAGCAGAAAATGGGATGTTTTTGATGGCATTTGGTCATCCTGTGATTTACAATGATTTTTTTTGCTGGAAGAAATTTCAGCAACAATTTTTTTTGCTGGAAGAAATTTTTTTTCCAGTAAAAAACGTATTTAAAAAAAAAATCTGCAAAAGTAAATAATTGGTATTTACTTCTAGTTTCTGGCAAAAAAAACAAAACAAAAACGCCATTGGATAGAATCGGTTCACTTAATGGCCATCACGTTCCTTTAAGGACTGTTGCATATGTTTTGATAACCATGGCATTTGTTTAATGGCCAAAGTGTTTGTTTAACGACCACTGGCAAAAAAAGGGTAATAAAAGCATGACTTAACTGTAATTCCAGGCTCAATTACAGTCATAAGTCAAGGACTTCCTCTATAGAGCTACTCCTGCCATTTTATAAATTCAACTGGATCAGAGGTGGGATTCAGCCGGTTCGGACTGATTCGGCCGAACCAGTAGCGGAAATCGCGGCTGGGTCCACCAACCCACCCACCCGCCCTGGCTCTATGCCATCCTATTTAGGCACGTTTTTGAGGCTAGGCGCATGCACGGAAGGTGCGCGCACCGGCAAACCACATGCACAGAAGGCTGGATGCTCACATTTGTGAACTGGTAGGGAAAGTAAGTGAATACCACCCCTGAACTGGATAGAGAATAGTTGTAGTATTACTACATCTCCCTCAGGAGTGAAATCCAGCAGGTTCTGACAGGTTCTGGAGAATCGGTAGCGGAAATTTTGAGCAGTTCGGAGAACCGGTAGCAGAAATTTTGAGTAGTTTGGAGAACCGGCAAATACCACCTCTGGCTGGCCCCAGAGTGGGTGGGAATGGAGATTTTGTAATATCCTTCCCCGAGGAGTGGGGAGGGAATGGAGATTTTGCGGTATTCTTCCCCTGCCACACCCACCAAGCCACGCTCACCAAGCCACGCCCACCAAGCCCCGCCACGCCCACCACACCACACCCACAGAACCGGTAGTAAAAAAAATTGGATTTCATCACTGATCCCCCTGCCCCCAAACTAGATAGTCAGTTCACTAAATAGAGATAAAGTAAAATTTTGATTTTTTTATGACTTATACATACTGAAATGCCAATAGGGCTTCTGGAAAATAGGTTCTAGGCTCTTTGGGTATTTGTGAGGTCCCTTTTTTCTTCTTCTCTTTCTTCTTTTCCTTTGCCATGGCTTGTCTTTATGAGGTCAAACAAATCTAGAGGGCAAGAAAGATATTAAATCAAGACATTACATACAGTAGTGGCTAAAATTGTGGAAACCTTTTGGGAAAAGTGTATTTTTGAGGTTTGATGGGTAATAACACCATTTTTGGGGGAGGAGTTTCAAGATAATCCTATTCCACTGCTGGAATGGCCTGGGAATAGCCCAGACCTTAACCCAATGGAAAATCTATGGAGCCGACTAAAGAAACTTGTTAGTTAGAAGCGATCCAGCAATAAAACCCAGTTAATCGAAGCAATTATTCAATCTTGGTTTCACATTAGAACACCTGCAGAACTAAAAGGCTTGGTTCACTCCATGGGAAGACGTTGTAAGACCGTAATTCATGCTAAAGGTTACCCAACTAAGTATTAACTGACATGATAATTTTTGTACATCTCTTTTTTTCTATGGTGATAATTTTTGTACATCTCGTTTTTTCTACATGTTTCCCTTTTCTTCTTTATACTGTAACTGCTCTTCTAATAGCAAATCCTTCATAAAAGTTATTGCATTACATTCTTGATTAAATTATCTTTCCATTGATATATAATTTTATGGTACCACTCCCCCACAAAAGTGGTGTTATTAGCTAGTTTTAGAAAATACACTTTTCCCAAAAGGTTTCCACAATTTTGGTCACTTCTGTAAACAGTAGGCAGATGATTCCAATAGAATCTTACACAGATTTCTGAAAAATCTATTCTAGTAGGTTTATTAATACTGATTTCCTGACAATGTGGTATAAACAGCAGCCTAAATAATAATTTATTCACCTAGATTTTCTCATTGTCTTTATAACAGTTCTAGGAGAAAGGCTTATTTATCAATTGAAAGTTAAGTTTTGGAAATGTTTATGGGGATTCTCAGTCATCCAGGTCACAGTTGTCCCAAAGGTGCATTTTCAATCGGCAACCAGACCGATTTTTCCTTGAAGACTTTTCACTTCTCATCCAAGAAGCTTCTTCCGTTCTTTTTCAGAACTGAAGAAGCTTCTTGGATGAGAAGTGAAACATTTTCAAGGGGAAAAAAACCCCAAGAAAATCCAGTTGCCTTTTGAAAAAGCACCTTTTGGTAAGTTTTGGAAAGCAAATCTCTAGCAGGTGCAAACTTTAATTATCACAGTTTTTGGTTGAATAAACATTTGCAACCCACTTTAATCAGAGGAGTTGAACAAAAGACATAATTGTTAATTCAGAACTGATATATTAATATCAATAAGGAATAACAAAAGATGACACTGTTATAATGTAAAACAGGTTTTTGTATAACTTCAAAACACCCAGATTTCCCCCACCCCCCACTAATGAATTCCTTCTATCCCAGCTAAAATGAAAGAAGATAAAACTTTTAGTGTGTCAAGCTTTTGAAGATTTAAAATGGTTGAAATCTGGGATTAAAAAAAAAAAAAGAAAGAAAGCAAATTCATATTTCTGGCTTGTATATGTGAAAGAAGGTGCATTTTTCAAAAATTCTTTGATTTCTTTCCAATTCCTTCATTACTGGAGGCTTTTAAAAAGAGACTGGACCGTCATTTTTCCAGAATGGTATAGTACCGTGATGACGAACCGTGATGGCGACCCACTGATATGGCTCATCGTGAGGAGCCATATCGGTGGGCACGCAAGAATTGCCCTAGTTCAGCTCCGGCACGCATGCGCACACCAGCCAGCTGAATTTTGGGCCTTCCATGCCCACCGGAAGTCAGCAGTCTGTTTTCAGCCTCCTGAGGGCCTCCAGGGGAGGGAAGGTCCATTTTTCGCCCTCCCCAGGCTCCAGAGGCTTTCTAGGTCCCACCGGAAGTCAGCAAACAGTCTGTTTCCGGCCTCCTGAGGGCCTCCAGGGGAGGGAGGGTCCGTTTTTTCGCCCTCCCCAGGCTCCAGAGGCTTTCTAGGTTCCACCGGAAGTCAGCAAACAGTCTGTTTCCGGCCTCCTGAGGGCCTCCAGGGGGGTGGGGAAGGCCGTTTTCACCCTCCCTAGGCTCCAATAAAGCCTCTGGAGCTTGAGGAGGGCGAAAATGGGCCTACCGGGCCCACCGGGCCATCACGTGCCAAAAGCAGGAGGAACTCAGTGGGGTCACGTGGGCATGCACAGGGGGGCCGGGCGCATTGCATTATGGGTGTAGGCACGCACGTGTGTGACACCCCCGCACTCCCCCCCCTTTTGGCATGCAACGGCAAAAAGTTTAGCCATCACTGGTATAGGATCTCCGGGGGGTTGGACTAGAAGACCTCCAGGGTCTCTTCCAGCTCTGTTATCCTGTTCTGTTCTTCTTCTCAGTCTTTAAGACGTCCATTTAATGATTTCAGAATACTCTGGCTCTTTAATTTTGGCTGTTGTTCCCAGTTCTTTATTTGTGCTAAAAACAATCCAAAACTCAAACAGAAATCCTTGTTTCTGGAATTGAGATGCGCTCCCCTTTAAAAAATATTTTTTTCCCAATTAGAAACGATCGTGTTCTGAGTCAAAAGCAATCACGATTCTTCCAGATGACAATCAAAAATAAGGGAATGGAATGTGCTAGTAATATCTTTGCTCGCCCCCAAATACCACAGTTATGGAGTTTGCTCTCCAAGTGTGATTGTCCCCTGACGAATTCCAAAATATGGAACATGTGGCAACACTTTAATAAAATAACATACGTATTACAAATATTAGTTCACGAACAGTACAGCATTTTATTAGAACACATTGTAACGTATTCAATGCATTTATTTCATGTAGACACGTAATGTTTTTTTTTTATTATTATTATTACGGAAGCTGTTTTATGAGAAACATCCAGGTTTGCTCAGCCTTACCGAAGTCCCTCTAAAATGAAAGGAATTTGAGCTACATGCTATAATTTATTGTCTCATTGCGTTCAGAGTAAGATCTCACAAATAATTTAGCTTGCATGCTGCTAATCCAAGGAGCAACTCAAAGGCGTTTCAAATGCATCAGAGAATGAAAAGAACTGAGTTAAGAACAAGAAATTCTTCCTTTAAACAGGAATTGGGTTGCTTTTAGGTTTTGCACAAAGGAAGGGAGGGAGGGAGGGAGGGAGGGAGGGAGGGAGGGAAGGAAGGAAAGAGGGAGGGAAGGAAGGAAAGAGGGAGGGAGGGAGGAAGGAAAGAGGGAGGGGGAGGGAGGGAGGGAAGGAAGGAAGGAAAGAAAGAGGGAGGGAGGAAGGGAGGGAGGAAGGAGGAAAGAGGAGGAAGGAAAGAAGGAAAGAGGGAGGGAGGGAGGAAGGAAAGAGGGAGGGGGAGGGAGGGAGGGGAGGAAGGAAAGAAAGAGGGAGGGAGGAAGGGAGGGAGGGAGGAGGAAAGAGGGAGGAAGGGAGGGAGGAAAGAGGGAGGGAAGAGAGGGAGGGAAGGAAGGAAGGGAAGAGGGAGGGAAGGAAGGAAATAAAGGAAGGAGGGAAAGAAAGAAGGAAAGAGGGAGGGAAGAAAGGAAGACAGACAGACAAAAAGAAGACGGAAGAGTGGATAGAAGGAGAAGGCAGAAGTGGGCAAGAAAGAGGGATGAAGGAAAGATCAGAAGGAAAGGGGGAAGGGACAAAAGAAAGAAGAAAGGGAAGAAAGGATGGATGGATGATGGAAGGGAGAGGAAAGAGAAAGGGGAAAGAAGGAAGGAAAGACTATTTTGCCATCCTTCCTCCCACCCCCTTCCCCACTTCAGACGCCCTCAATCCCGTTGCCAATGCCGGCGCCCACCTCCTGCTCAACAGCGCCGCCCTCCCGCCCTGCAGGGGAACTGCCTTACCCAATTTCTCTCTTCTTGGAGGAAGATGGGAAGGGGGAAATTATACTCCGGGCTGCTGCCTTTTGATTGGCTGCCACTGCAAACTTTGCTAGTTGCCGGGGTAACCGCGCTAAACTAATCCCAAGGAGCCTACGGCCGGCCTCCTCCAGCGATTCCTTCTCCTTTTTATGACGGGAGAATGGCTCCCCCTTGTGTCACAGTTTAAAAACTGCAGCGAATTAGACGCCGATGAAGAAAGTGACGAGCTGGTAAAACGTTTAATTTTGTCTTCAAAAACGGAGTCAGTCACGCCTTTTGTTTCCTCTTTATATTACAGTGACCGTATACAATATTTTCTTGGGGAAAAAATAACACACCTGAACAGGAGGCAAATCTGAAAGAGGTTCACGAGGATAAAAAAATGTTTATATACAAAATATTTATATAAGTTAACTTACAAAGGAAAATTCAAGAGCAAAACCAAGAAAAGAATTAAATAATACTAAAGGACCACTTCCTGAATTAAAGAACTATCCTTTATAATAAAGGATATATGGTTGCTGCTCTCTATATATGTATTTCAAGATGTCCATGTAATTACTTTTTCTCTTTTATACTGCTTTTATTGGCTCCTTGTTTTTATTGTGTTTCAGTATATTTTCCTTTCTTTTGTAGTCAAATCAGTTCTTTTTTTTTTAAACAGCCCTTGGAAAAAAAACCTCGAAGGACAGGACATACCGGGGTTTAGGATGGCTCTCTGTAAAACCACCAGAACAATTATTATTTTTTAATCATCTCCCTTTGGCTCATTTGCTACAGTACTTTAATTTCTGCTTCAACAACTTAAAGGGTATTTTAAAAGAAATTTTAATTCTATCCTTTTGCGGATAACATTTTGATTATAAATTTTTATTTATTTATTTATTTATTTATTTATTTATTTATTTATTTATTTATTTATTATAACTTATATGCCGCCCTATCTCCATAGGACTCAGGGCAGCTCACAACAATTAAAACAAACCAATAAAAACATAGAATACATACATAAACAAATATTAAAACCCGTTAAAATAATCGAAAACCCCCTCAGTCCAGGCTAGACGCGAACAGCCATGTTTTTAATTTTGCTTTAGAAAGGAAGAAAGGAAGGAATGGAAGGGAGGAGGAGTAGGAATAGGAGAAGGGAGAAGGGAGGAGAAGGGAAGAGAAGGACCACGGGAGACAGGATAGCAGACTTCCAATATTTGAGGGGCTGTCACAGAGAGGAGGGGGTCAAGCTATTTTCCAAGGCACCTGAAGGCCAGACAAGGAATAATGGGTGGAAATTGAACAAGGAGAGATTCAACCTAGAAATAAGGGGAAAGTTTCTGACAGTGAGAACAATCAACCTATGGAACAGAAGTTGCCGTTGGAAATTGTGGGAGCTTCATCACTTGAGACTTTGAAGAAGAGATTGAACTGCCATTTGTCAGAAATGGTGTAGGGTTTCCTGCTTGGGCGGGGGTGGGGGTTGGACTAAATGACCTACAAGGTCCCTTCCAACTCTGTTAATCTGTTAAGGGAGAAGGAGAAGAAGGAAGAAATATCCATCGGGTTCAGTTCCAAGCCAGGAGGAAGACACTGGAAACATGGAGGCTGATTGGAAAGATGAAGCAGAACCACATGGGTTTGTGGTTCTGGGCAGCTGACAAAATTGGGAGTTGAGAGTGGGGGGGTTTTATACCTTCTCTTGGGCTTTGCACCTGAGCTTCCTGTTCCTGTGCAAGAACAGGTATTCTATTGGCTCTTGTCAGACTTCCCATGGGACCATGTAGGGATTATGTAGGGGTCATAGCTGGTTCTATAGGCAAAGTAAAAATCCTAGGTGTTTGTCTGAGTTACGTTTGGTTGAGGTTTGGACTGCTCAGAGGGTGATGCAATGAAGGGTCTTGTGTTCTGAAAGGGTGTTGAGTAATTCCTATTGTGGCTTAATGGCTTCCATCCTGTTTTGGCTCTTGGGTGAGGGTATTTGCTTATGAATAGAGCTATCTAGATACTTGTCTTCTTTCAATAAGCTCTTTATCTCTTAAGTACTGATATCTGCTGTGGACTATTAAGGAAAGTGGGGGTTGCTTTCTGCCTCTAAAAAACCATGTTTCTCCATTTCTCCCTTTGGGAAATATAATAATCGGCCTTTTTTAATATTCCTCAAAATATTTCATTCTTCTGGGGGGGGGGGGGCGGCTTTCCAAGGAAGGAAGGAAGGAAGGAAGGAAGGAAGGAAGGAAGGAAGGAAGGAAGGAAGGAAGGATACATTTCCCCAGAAATAAGTTGTGAAGGCAATTACGTACTCTGGTCAGATTATTTATTTATTCATTTATTGGGTTTATATGACTGCCTATCTCATACAATGACTATGGGCGGCTCACAACAATCCATCAAACAAGATTTTAAAGCATTGTGGCGCCAGACCAAACGTCCTTCCAGCTCAACCCTCCCCCATCCTGGCCTAATGCTTGGTGGAAAAGCTGACTGGGGGATTCTGGGAATTGAAGTTGACATATCTTAAAAGTCGCTAAGGTTGAGAAACACCGGTATCTCATCTTTCTCCAAATCATGGATGCTGAAATTTTCCTAATATTTAATACCCTGTTTCCCCTAAAATAAGACATTCCCTGATAATAAGCCAAATCGGGCTTTTGAGAGCATGCACTAAAATAGCCTCCCCCCCTCGAAAATAAGCCCACCTCAAAAATATTTAAAAGCATGTACAGCCGGTCCCCGGCATTTCCTCTGGTTAGAGTTAGGGAGACAGAGCTGGAAATCAGGTAAGACGGCAAGAGGAGCCCCGTCTTGCTCCACATGCTCCAAAATAATAAGACCTCCCCGAAAATAAGGCCAAGCACTTATTTCGCGGTTCAAAAAAATATAAGACAGGGTCTTATTTTTGGAGAAACATGGTAATTCTCCATTTACTCATGAATAATTCTTTTGTTCAAGAAAAGCAGCCCTTTTTTTGCTAGATTCATTCTCTATCAAAGCAAAAGAGATTCAAGGGCCAAATTTCATAAGCAAAGCAAAACGACCAGTCATTTGGCATAAACCTCTCCCAAACAGTCCAATTTTCTTATCAAGTAAAAACATGTTTAAATATTTATTTAGCAGGAGGAGGTGGTGTTCCTTGTCAGCTGGCTCATGACCTCGATTCCTTTTGGGTGGATTGCTCTTCCACGAAGTTAGCTGAGTTAGCACATGCTTCGGCTAGGCTAAAATGGGAAATGGTGGCTTGTGGTCAGCTCTGTAACAAAATAAAAGACAGAAAGTTGCTTGTGTTACTAAAACTGGAAGCTTAATCTACACCCACAGCAGTGGACATGTGTAGAAGCGAAAAGATACTGGACTAAAATCCACACATGGTTGGAAAAAATGACAAAAAAAAACACATAGACTTTAAGCCAGAGATTTTTTTATTAGGGATTGTGCCAGAAATATACAATAGAGAATTGAGATATTTGATTGTGAGTGTTTGAACAGCGGCTAGAATTGTGTTTGCTAAAAACTGGAAAACAGAGAAAATACCAACGTAGGATGAAGTTATTAAGAAAATCATGGAATGTGCTGAAATGAGTAAATTGACATTTGAAATTAGAGAACAAGAAGATAAAGAATATTATAAGATATGGGATTTATTTTATCAATGGCTAGATAATAAAACATGGAAATGAAATATGAAATATGAAATGGATGTTATAAATATAATATTTGAAAATAATTTTTATGAAGCGATAAAGCCATAGTTAAATAAATGATAAATGAGGATGTTTATTTGTTTGACAATATGAGAAATTAGATAATAAGTAAATTTTGAATATGGGGGTGAAGCACAAAAGATTTGTAATCGACCGACACACTGTTTGCAATTGTAATGGATGATGGATTTATATTTTATGTTTTGTTTAGAAATAAAAATAAAAATTCAAAAAAAAAAATCTACACCCACAGCTTTCTTTGATTGATCAAATCCTTCCATCCAATTAAATGAGTTTTCTGGGGTTTCTAGGACAGAAACTGGAAGATAAGGGAAGCTTATTCACCGGGACAAGGAATCATGATACATTTTGTACCATGATACATTTTTTAAAATTTAAAATAATTGCACAAAACTCTAAACCCCACAACCAGATAATAGATGTCCGTACGGTATTATTTTAATCCCTTTTTTCCCTTTTTGTTCAGGTATGATATCAAGATGTCTAAGGCTGCCTGTGTCCCCCAAAAGTCAACATATTGCGTTCATGGAAAACAGAATTTGTAACTAATTGTAAGTTTTTTGTTTTTGTTTTTAAATCCACTTTTTTATAAGGCCAAAATAGCAATCAGTCCAGATTGGAATGACTTGATGAGGCTCAAAGCCTAAAGAAGACCAAGGAATGGGTGGTGATAGAATTAAGATGGTGGCACGCATGTTAATATGGCTTATAAACTTAGTTTACCACATGAATAGAGCCAAGAAATAACAGCTTGAGAAAGATGAAATGTAGGGCATTTATGAGATACTTATGCTATTATCTGAATATTCTTAATCCAAGCTTGTTTCCGCTTTTCAGTCCTGGAAGAGAGCTTCCATTGCACCAACAGAGTAAGTTAAATACTAAGAACAAAATAATAACATATATATAAATAATACCCTACATGCAGTGGTGGGATTCAACTGGTTCAAGCCGGTTTGAGCCAACCGGTAGTTAAATTGCTGGCTGGCCCCTCTCCACCCCGCCTCTTCCAGGAGTCCCCATGCACCCCATTTTGGCTCCCAGGTAAGTGCAGGGAGGCCTCCTAGGCCCAAAACAGGGCGCGGACGGGTGCAGGGCGCCTCCGCCCACAGCCCGTTTTTGCTCCCAGGAGGCTTCAGGGAGGCCTACTAGGCCCAAAATGGGGCATGGGAGGAGTGGCGCATCCCCCCCCGCAGCCCATTTTTGCTCCCAGAGTACTCCCAAAGTGCTGCTTGCCACACCTCCTGGCCACACCCACCATGGCCACGCCCACCATGGCCACGCCCACCTAGCCAGTCATTAGGGCAGAGAACCGGTGGTTAAATTATTTGAATCCCACCACTGCCTACGTGGTTTAGATAGAATTCTTTCCACAGCTATCTGAAATTCTGGAAAAATACGACTTCTTCACTATTTTACCTCATATACATAAATTAGCTGAAGGATTTGGTTCCAAAATAGGTCTACAATAGTTGGATATTTTCATTTCCTCTTATTCTTTCCTTTCATCTACATCCTCTTCTTTCGTCCTCTTTTTCCTCCTCGTGCGTCCTTTTAACCTTGTTAATTTCTTAACTTTGATATTTTTTTAACTTGGTAAAATTTGATCTTGTCTGTCAATTCGGTTTTTAACTGTGCTTTTAGTCACCTTTTTAATCGTATTTTGTGATGTACTTTGTAAGCTACCCAGACTACCTAGGTGACATAGGTTGATGTAGAAATCTGATAAACAAGTGAATTTGACTCCATCCATTTTCTCATATGGAATTAAGTTTCTAACCCCATTGCTTAATATGGGGTTAAATCACCTGCCCTCCTGCTTAGAAATCCTTTAATTCAGATGGCTCAGCAGCTATTTCTCCATCTCTTGAATGTGAAGATCATCAACAGATCTGCTCGGATCTTTCTAGATTCCAAGCCTTGCTTTAGTCTAAGTCACGGGTGTCACACTCACGGCATCATGTTTCTATCACATGACGTATTACAATGTTTTTCCCCTTCGCGGAGCTGGGGTGGATGTGGCCTTTGTATGATGCATCCAGACTGCGGGCCATCAGTTTAACACCCCTGGTCTAAGTGATGATATGCCCCAGGACAGGTGGACTTTGATAGCTACAATGGATGGTGGCCCAGATTAAGAAAATAGCTAGGAACTATGAAGGATAAGGGGATACGGTGGCTCAGTGGCTAAGATGCTGAGCTTGTCGATTAAAAGGTTGGCAGTTCAGTGGTTCGAATCCCTAGTGCTGCATAACGGGGTGAGCTCCCGTTCCTTGTCCCAGCTTCTGCCAACCTAGCAGTTCGAAAGCACGTTAAAAAATGCAAGTAGAAAAATAGGGACCACCTTTGGTGGGAAGGTAACAGCATTCTGTACGCCTTTGGCGTTGAGTCATGCCGGCCACATGACCATGGAGAAGTCTTTCAGACAGTGCTGGCTCTTCGGCTTTGAATCGGAGATGAGCACTGCCTCCTAGAATCGGGAACGACTAGCACATATGTGCGAGGGGAACCTTTACCTTTACCTTTATGAAGGTTAAATTGAGGTTAAACAAGAAGTCATATATTTATGTATCGCAAAGCAGAACCCAACCATTGTCAAAGAGAAGAGTTATGAGGGACATGATCAGAGGTGGGTGTCACATAATTTTACAACCGGTTCGCCGTGCCCCGAAAATGTGTGTGCGCGCATGCCTTCTGCGCATGTGCATGGCTTAGAAAACGTGGCTAAATAGGACGACATAGCGCTGGGGCAGGTGGGCGGGCAGGCTCGCTCACAGGTCACCACTACCGGTTCGCTTGAACCGGTCCGAACCAGCTGAATACCACCAATGGACATGATAACGTCTTCCAGTATTTGTGGGGCTGTGAGAAGAAGGAATTGACTTATTCTCCAGACCACCAGAGGGCAGGACAAGAAGGGTAGAAGCTTGTTAAAGAGAGATCCAACCTACAAATAAGGAGAAATTTTATCTGACAGTGAGGACAATTAATCAATGGAACAGAAGTTGCCTTCAGAGTTGTGGGAGCTTCATCGCTGGAGGTTTTCAAGAAAAGGGGGGACAACCGCTCATCTGGAATATTTTAAAGACTCCCACCCTTAGGCAGGAGGTTGGACTAGAAGACCTCCAAGATCCCTCCCAGCCTTATGATCTATTCTATGCTATCAAATCCGAAAGGAATTGAATTAGTGGAAGCTATGGAAACATGCTTTTCTGTTGGGTAAAGAGATTCAAGATTCTTTGTCTGAGTCATTTATTAAACTATCTGTTCTTTTCAAGCTGTATTTTGCAGCTTGACTGGTGCTACCACATTCTCCGCAAGGAGATCACCTCCTTCAACATCAATATTTACCAAAGGTTATTCGGTGTTGCTTTTTTTCTTTTTTCTTAGATAGTGCAGATAGACTGTTGTTGCTTTCTGCTGCAGATTGTTCGCTTTCCAGTCAAATTGGTTATGGGATGACAATATACTTTGTCTTGAAACTGGGTTTCATTGTGGTTTTCCTAGCCATTCCGGGCATTCTAGGAATTTGCTTAAACTCATGTTCATTGCGTCTATGACACCATCTAACCAGTGGTGGGATTCAGCTGGTTCGGGCTGGTTTGGGAGAACCAGTTGTTAAATTGCTGGCTGGCCCCACCCCACCCCTTCCCACCCCATCCCTTCCAGGAGTCCCCATGCACCCCGTTTTGGCTCCCAGGTAAGTGCAGGGAGGCCTACTAGGCCCAAAACAGGGTGTGGGGTGTGGAGCCTGTCAGCTTCAACATGTTATCGCAGCCTGATTTAGCATGAACAGCTGATTGGCGGTTGGATCAGCCTCCCGGAATACCACCAATCAGCTGTTCCAGGCTGCAGTGATCGCCAGAGCCCATTGCTACCTCCGTGCGTTGCATTTTTTGCCTCCATGCATCATGTTTTCAGCCTTTTCACGCTCCATTTTAGACCCGTTCCAGGCTGCGGGGATTGCCACAGCACATCGCCACCGATCGCTGCCTCTGCACATTATGTTTTCTGCCTCCACATGTCGCATTTTTGGCCTCCTCAAGGCCCGTTTTTGGCCTCCATACGTCGCATTTTCGGCCGGTTCCAGGCGGTGGGGATCGCGACTTGCGGAGGCCGAAAATGGCCAAAGGGTGGGGGCCGACAGGTAGGCGGGGCTTCGGCAACATTCAGTGTATAAGACGCATCACAATTTTCACCCACTTTTAGGGGTGGGAATGTGTGTCTTATACTCCGAAAAATACGGTATATAGGATTTCTTAGGAAATAGACCAAATATGGAAAAAATTGGTCATGGCTACAAACATGAGAATTATAAGGGGGAAAAAAAAAACCTTAGTAGCTGATGTGTCTGCCATGCACGTTGATTTTAAATGAATTTACATGGATTAGAAGCGCAAAGAGCTGAATCAGAACAAGCTAGCTCAAGACAGTTGATTTATAACGTATGTTGATAACCATAATGTGCAGATCTCCGTGATTAATGAGAATTAAAACCTGCAGACAATAATCTACTTACCCAATAAACTTTGCCAGTTTATTCCAACCAATTTTACAAGTTTGAGCCACTGGAGAAACACAGCTGATTTATTCCCCCCGTTCCCCCGCTATTGTGCAATCTCAGCTTCCTTTGTGTTGTGTGTGTCCAATTTTGTATTGCAAGTAGCCCTCAACTTACAACCCGAGCACCGAAATGGAGCCTCAAATTTCAGTCATAAGCCACGACGGTGGTTAAGTGGCTCACTATGTACTTATGCCTAATTTTATTATCTTTTTTTGTGGGGTTTGTTAAGCAAATGTGACGGTCATTAAACAAATCCATTTTATCCAATGGATGTCTTTTGCTGGAAACTGAAAGTACAGGTGGTCCTCGACTTACAACGGTTCATTTAGTGACCATTCGAAGTTAAAACGGCACTGAAAAAAGTGCCTTCTAACAGTTTTTCGCAGTTATGACCTTTGCAGCATTCCCAGGGTCATGTGATCAAAATTCAGATAGCAGTAGCAATAGCACTTTGACTTCTATCCCGCGTCACAGTGCTTTACAGACCTCTCTAAGCAGTTTACAGAATCAGCCTATTGTCCCCAAAAATTTGGCTCCTCATTTTATCCACCTCAGAAGGATGGAAGACTGAGTCAACCATGAGCCAGTCGATCATGATCGAACTCCTGGCAGTGGGCAGAATTAGCCTGCAATACTGCATTATAACCATAGGGAGGGAAGGAGGGAGGGAGGGAGGGAGGGAAGGAAGAAGGAAGGAAGGAAAGAAGGAAAATAGCACTAGCACTTAGACTTATATTCCGCTTCACAGTGCCTTACAGCCCTCTCTAAGCAGTTTACAGAGTCAGCCTCTTGCCCCCAACAATCTGAGTCCTCATTTTACCCACCTCGGAAGGATGGAAGGCTGAATCAACCTTAAGCCTGGTGAGATTCGAACTGCCAAATTGCAGGTAGCTGGCAGTCAGCAGAAATGGCCTCCAGTACTGCATTCTAACCACTGCGCCACCACGGCTCTTTGGCAACTGGTTAGCAACTAGCTCATACTTATAATCATTGCCATGTCTCAAGGTCATGTGATCTCCTTTTGCGACCTGACAAGCAAAGTCCACAGAGAAGCGAAGTTCACTTGACAAATATTAACTTATCAACTGCAGTGATTCGCTTAACATGAGGTAATAAAGGTCATAAAATGGGGGAAAACTCACTTAACAAATGTTTCACTTAACAACAAAAATTTTGTATTAATATTATTCTTCTCATCTTGCATATTAACTATTTCTTTTTCTACGTAGAATAGAATAGAATAGAATAGAATAGAATAGAATAGAATAGAATAGAATTTTTTATTGGCCAAGTGTGATTGGACACATAAGGAATTTGTCTTGGTGCATACACTCTCAGTGGACATAAAAGATACATTTGTCAAGAATCATAAGGTACAACACTTAATGATAGTCATAGGGTACAAATAAGCAATCAGGAAACAATATCTTATAACTTTATTACTTGTATCTTTACGATTATATTGTTTTATTTAGTTTCCTAGTACGATTTATGCTGATTGCTTATTTAGTATCCTATGACTATGACTAAGAGTTGTAGTTTATGATTTATGATGTATTTTTATAATGACTATGATCATGATTTATCACTTATAGCTTTTATGTACAATGAGAGCTTGTGCACCGAAGACAAATTCCTTGTGTGTCCAATCACACTTGGCCAATAAAGAATTCTATTCTATTCTATTCTATTCTATTCTATTCTATTCTATTCTATTCTAATTCTTTATTCTATTCTATTCTAATTATTCTATTATTCTATTCTTATTCTTTATTCTATTCTATTCTAATTATTCTATTATTCTATTCTTATTCTTTATTCTATTCTAATTATCCTACTCTATTCTATTCTATTCTAATTATTCTATTCTATTCTATTCTATTCTTATTCTTTATTCTATTCTATTCTATTCTTATTCTTTATTCTATTCTATTCTATTCTATTCATTCTATTATTCTATTCTTATTCTTTATTCTATTCTACTCTATTCTAATTATTCTATTCTTCTAGTCTTCTTTATTCTATTCTATTCTAATTATTCTATTATTCTATTCTTATTCTCTATTCTATTCTACTCTACTGTATTCTATTCTAATCATTTTATTATTCTATTCTATTCTAATTATTCTATTCTTATTCTTTATTCTATTCTATTCTAATTATTCTATTTTTATTCTTATTCTTTATTCTATTCTATTCTAATTATTCTACTCTATTCTATTCTAATTATTCTATTCTATTCTTATTCTTTATTCTATTCTATTCTACTCTATTCTCTATTCTACTGTATTCTATTCTAATCATTCTATTATTCTATTTTTATTCTTTATTCTATTCTACTCTATTCTCCTCTCCTCTATTCTAATTATTCTATTATTCTATTCTTATTCTTTATTCTATTCTATTCTATTCTATTCTAATTATTCTATTATTCTATTCTATTCTATTCTATTCTATTCTATTCTATTCTATTCTATTCTATTCTATTCTACTCTACTTGTTGGAAACCAGCAAAAAATCGCAGCCATGCCACTGAGAGACCCTGCAAATGGCCATAAATGTCAGCCAGTTGCTAGGCACCCAAAATGTGATCATGGGGAGGTTGTGGCAGCCCGAAGTCTGGAACCAGGTCATAAGTACCTTTTGGAAGCAGGTGGGTGGGAATCTGTCATAAATTCAAATGGCCCATAAACAAGGACTACTTGTACTTGAGATCTTCCAAGCATATCTTCAGATAAGTCCAGTCAGCTCTCATAATTCCAACGCAGCAGGGCAAAACGCTGAACCAAAACCATATTTTTGAGTATTAAAGCAGAACTTCAATATGATTGTTCTATTAAATCAAATGTTAAATTACTTCAGTATCTTTTTTTGAATGCATGGAGAACACTTAAAAAAAAAACAATCTATCCTGAAATCTATCCTGCAGGTAATCCTCGACTTACGACCACAATTGAGCCCCAGATTTCGGTTGCTAAGCGAGATATCTGTTCGGTGAATTGTGCCTCCATTTTATGACCTTTCTTGCCATAGATATGAAGTGAATCCCTGCAAGTGCTTTTTTTTTTAAATTTGATTTATATGCCGCCCTTCTCCGAAGACTCAGAGCGGCTTACAATGTGCTCAGCAATAGCCTTCATCCTTTTGTATATTTATACAAAGTCAGTTTATTGCCCCCACAAACTGGGTCCTCATTTCACCTACCTTAGAAAGGATGGAAGGCTGAGTCAACCTTGAGCCTGGCGAGAGTCGAACCTGCAGTAATTGCAGGCAGCTGGTCTTAATAACCAGCTTAATAACAGGGTGCCTTAAACCCCTGTACTACCAAGGCTCTTAAGTTGTTGTTGCCGTTGTTAAGTGAAATCTGGCTTCCCCATTGACTTTGCTTGTCAGAAGGTCGCAACAGAGGATCACATGACCCGGGCATAGTGCAACCGTCATAAATACGAGTCAGTTGCCAAGCGCCTGAATTTTGATCACATGACCATGGGGATGCCGCAACGGTCAAAAATGGTAGTCACTTTTCTTTTTTTTTTTTGAATCAAGTTTTATTGATTTTTTCCCCCCACTTTCACCCGCATCTTTTTTTGAACAGAGTATTGGCCATTTCTTGTCTTATACAATTTTTCAAGTTCAAATACATTTTACTCAATTACAATTTTTGCCAAAAAATCTTTCTTTTTTTCCCCTATTTTTTCTTTAATTCATATCTCAATATTTCTATATTTATTTCTATAAACAACATCTTCATTCGCTCTCAAATTCTAATTTTCCTGTTTGTTCACATTTATTCTCTTTTATTTTTTAACAATTTCTTCTTTATCGTCATATGTGTGTTCGGGATTGCCTTTCTTCCATTTCCTCTTTTTTGTTATACAGCAATTTTTCTTCTCAGTCTCTTCCCTCTCCCTCTCTTCCTTCCTTCTTACTTTCTTCCCCTCTTCTCCTGCTCCTTACTACTCCCTTTTCCTTTCTCCTTCTCCTCCTTTCTTCCTCCCTGACTAACTCTCTCTCCTACTCTGATTTCCCCTCCCTCCCTTCCTCCCCTCTCTTCTATTCCTCTCTCTCCTTTCCTCCTCTCCCATCTCTCTACTTCTTCTTCCATCTCTCTCTATTGCTGTATAGATTTTCAATTTAATATTTTCACTATGGTGTCCAGGCAACCCCGACTTTTCTTTCATTTATTAAATATCTTTCTCAAAATTCAGAATGTTGAGAATTTTGTCATCAGTTACTTTTTTCAGTGGCGTTGTAACTTTGAACCATCACTGAATGAACTGTTGTAAGTCAAGGACTAAAATTGGGTCACCTATTAGACTGAGCCCCGATATAGTTTATTGCACAAAGCAGGGAACTCTGCTTCTTTTAATAGTGCAATTTAAGATTGTAACCAGTAACACTTCATTCTCTCAGACATGTAAAGTAAACCAGACATTCGCTGGGGGAAACATTTCAAATATTTTCAAACAATGAAGAGGAAAAAGTTGATTTTCTTGCCTGCCCTCAGCCAGTTTTTATCTCTGGGTTAAAAATGTTTTAACTCAAATAGCCCTTCTCCACCCCGAGTTTTTCTGTTCCCAATACCGGTGCAACCACATTCCATTTTCAAACTGGAGAAATAAATGTAATGAGTCTGTCCGAAAACAAACACACATCAATTTAACTTCCTGATTCTAAGGCAAAGTGCCAGATGCACGTCTTATAAAACACGAATTTCCTTGTAGCACAATGATCTTTCTGCATGAAAGGCATCAAAGATAACAAACGAAAGTCTCGCTGGAGAGGGCGTCATGTGTTAAATATGAAATATCAGGTCCGGGGAAGAAAGGCCCAACTTCACCAAGACATAATTCACTTTGATGGGTTAGTTAGCATCCACCCCTCTCTTAGAAAAATGAGATATTTTAGGAAATATAAAAAGGGCGGAATATTTCCCCTAAAAAGGAGGCAGAAACTCAGCCCCCACCACCTTTGTCAATGGGCCATTAAGGCTTGGGCCAGTCTACCTCCTTCAAGCAGAGCCATAGTAGGAATTGCCCAAAGCCCCTTTCATTACATCATCACCCAGCAAGGCTCAACCAAACCTGGGACCCAGGCAACCTACAAAGTTATGCCTGCATGGCCCCATGGGAGTCTGACAACCAATCAGAACACAAGGTCAAATTCAAAAACCCCAGAGAGGGTATAAAACTCAGGCACTCTTGGCATTTCTTCCCTTTTTTTCTCTTCGCCCAAGATTTTCAAGGCATGTGATCCTGTCCACCATTAAAACCATCTTACTAAGCAGTCTCCATGTTTCCAGTCTCTTTCTCCCCACTTGGAACTGAACCCAGAAGGACATTTCTTGCAACAGAAGAATTCAGCTTTCCAAATAGAAGGCGAAATGTTTTTATTAGAAATTAGAATTTGGAAGCCTTCCTTTAGATCAGTTGCTCTGCAACAATTATTTTAGGGATTATTCTTGACTTCAAATAGAAATTTGCCTTCCCAGTTCATGATAAGAACAATACAGATAAGTCCTCGACTTATGACCGTGATCAAAGCCAAAATTTCCATTGCTAAGCAAAGGCAGTTGTTAAGTGAACATTGCCCCGTTTTACAAACTTTCTTGCCGCAGTCATCAAGCTGATCACTGCGGCTGTTAAGTGAATCGTGCAGTCATTGAGTGAATCTAGCTTCCCCCCCCCATTGACTTTGTTGTCAAAAAAGATCGTAACGTGGGACAAAACTCACTTAACAACTGTCTCGCTTAGCAACAGACACTTGGGGCCAGTGGTGAAATTCAATTTTTTTTACTACCGGTTCTGTGGGCGTGGCATGGCTTGGTGGGCATGGCTTAGCTTGGTGGGTGTGGCTTGGTGGGTGTGGCAGGGGAAGGATATTGCAAAATCTCCATTCCCACCCCACTCTCAAGTCAGCCAGAGGTGGTATTTGCTGGTTCTCCGAACTACTCAAAATTTCTGCTACTGGTTCTCCGGAACCTGTCAGAACCTGCTGGATTTCACCCCTGTTTGGGGCCCAATTGTGGTCGTAAGTCAAGGCCTACCTGTGGTTCGTTTTCGCCTTGGGACAAAGAGGGTGGGCGAGGCGTGAGAATATTCTTATTCGTAGTTCATGCACTTGAGTTGGCATTAAATTGGAGGAAGATTTCCAAACACCTGTTACACTGATCATAAATCAGCATAGCAGCTTATCCTTTCTGCTAGTCACACGAGGCGTGTAAAGTATATGTACATAAGTGAGAGAAATAAATAAAGCAACTTCAATAACACAATGTGTAAGATACTTGGTACTTTCTGAGCTTGGTGGTTTTCTTGCAGACATTTCATTACCCAGCTAGGTAACATCATCAGTGCTTACCGTAGAAGGGAGTGGGGTTTGCTCTCTTGTTAATATACAGGGCTATAAACAGAGAGCAAACCCCACCCCTTCTAGCATTGATGATGTTACCTAGTTGGTTAATGAAACGTCTGCATGAAAATCACCAAGCTCAGAGACCACCAAGGACTCCATAGTTCAACTCTGAACGACAAATGTTTTCTTCTATCTATCTGCATAGGGTACATCTATTTTACTGATTACGTAGCATGAAGTCAGTCCTAACTCTTAGTAATGACACAGACAGATCTTCTCCAGGGCAAGGTGTGCCCAGCCTTCTTCTTCAGAGCTTCCAATGGACCAGTTATGGTCACTGTTGCAGTAATTCACTTTTTCCATCTAGCTGTGGTCATCATTTTCTTTTTCTTTCTTTCTTCTTTCTTTCCTTCCCTTCTTTTTCTTTCCTCCCTCCCTTTCTTTTTTCTCTTCCTTCCTTCCCTCCTCCTTTTTTCTCTTTTCTTTCCTTACTCTTCCCTCCTTCTCTTTTCTTTCTTTCCTTCCTTCCTCCTCCTCCTCCTTTCTTTCTCTTCTCTCTTCCCTCCCTCCCTGTCTTCTTTCTTTCTTTTCTTTCCTTCCTCCCTGGGTCCCTCCTCTGTCTTCCTTCCTTTCTTCCTTCCTCCTTCTCTTTTATTTTTTCCTTCTTTCCTCCCTCCCTCCTCTTTTCCTCCCTCCTTTCTTTCTTTTTCTTTCTTTCTTTCTTTCCTTCCTTTTCTTCTTTTTCTTTCCTTCCTCCCTCCCTTTCTTTTTTCTCTTCCTTCCTTCCCTCCTTTCTTTTTCTCTTTTCTTTCCTTACTCTTCCCTCCTTCTCTTTTCTTTCTTTCTTTCTCTTTCTTTCTTTCTTTTCTTTCCTTACTCTTCCCTCCTTCTCTTTTCTTTCTTTCTTTCTTTCCTTCCTCCTTTCTCTTCTCTCTTCCCTCCCTCCCTCTGTCTTCTTTCTTTCTTTCTTTCTCTTTCTTTCTTTCTTTCTTTTTCTTTCCTTCCTCCCTGGGTCCCTCCTCTGTTGTCCTTCCTTCCTTCCTTCCTTCCTTCCTTTCTCCTTCTCTTTTCTTTTTTCCTTCCTTCCTTCATCCCTCCCTCCTCCTTTCCTCCCTTTCTTTCTTTCTTTTTCTTTCTTTCCTTCTTTCTTTCTTCCTTTCCTTCCCTCTCTCTCTCTCTCTCTCACACACACACACATTCTTTCTTCCTCACTGTTATAGCTTTCTCAATAAACCTGTGCCTTTGCCTAATGTGTCCAAAATATAATCATTTCCACCTGATCATTGTGGCCCGAGAACTCTGTGCTCCTAATGTTTTGACGATCCATGGCGTTGTTTTCTTGGTTCAAAAGCTTTTCCAAACACACTTTTCCCCTAACAAACTTCTCCCTTAGCAACATCACTTTTGGGGCTCCGGCGGGGCCGTAACTTGAGGACCCCCGTCCCGTCCTTTCCTTCTAAATAAACGTTGATCTCCAAAGCGGGCGAAGGAAGGGAGAGAGGCAGCGAAAGCGAAAGGGAAGAGGCGGCGGAGGGAAGGAGGCGCGGCCGCAGCGCGAGTGAGTCTCCGCTCGGAGTCCCAGGAGGGGCGCGGCGGGGGGCCTCCCAGTCCCCGCTGCCCTCCCATTGGCGGGGGAGCGGAGAGGCGGGGCTGCCAAACCGGGAGCACCGGCCGAGTCGAGCCGAGCTGAGCTCGCCTGCAAAGACCCAGCCAACTCCAACCGAGTTGCCCAATTCCAGGGGCGGCTCGCTCCAGCCCCAGCCGAGCGCAGGCGAAGCCCGCTTAGAGACACTTTCCAGGTGTGTTTCCGCGGGCGTGGCCAGGCGATGGAGGAAGGGGGCGGTGGGGGAGCCCCTGGCCCGGGAGGAGAAGCCGCTTGCCCACCTGCAAAGCCCAGGGGCTCTTTTGCCTCTTCGAGGGGCAGATCGGATCTCCGCGTCCTCGGCGGCTTTTCCGACAACACGTGTGTGTGTGTGTGTGTGAGAGAGAGAGGGGGGGGGGAAGAAGGAGAAGGAGAAGGAGAAGGAGAAGGAGAAGGAGAAGAAAGAAAGAGGAGGGAGGAAAGGGAGGAAAGAAAGATAGAGAAAGAAAGAAAGAAAAGAAAAAAGAGGGAGGAAGGAAGGAAAGAAAGAAAGAAAGGAGAAGGGAGGGAGGAAAGAAGAAAGAAAGAGAAAGAAAGAAAGAAGGAGAAGGGAGGGAGGAAAGAAAGAAAGAAAGAAAGAAGGAGAAGGGAGGGAGGGAAGAAGAAAGAAAGAGAAAGAAAGAAAGAAGGAGAAGGGAGGGAGGGAAGAAGAAAGAAAGAGAAAGAAAGAAAGAAGGAGAAGGGAGGGAGGAAAGAAGAAAGAAAAAGAAAGAAAGAAGGAGAAGGGAGGGAGGAAAGAAAAGAGAAAGAAAGAAAGAAAGAAAGAAAGAAAGAAAGAAAGAAAGAAAGAAAGAAAGAAGAAAAACTTGCTCTGCCAAGCTGCCTTCCCCAAGCTGGCGTTCGCCGGATGCACCGGACAAGACGATTCCTTTCCCCCCGGGTGTCGAGCTGGCTCAGAGTGATGGGAGTTGGAGTATGAGATGGGATCGCTCCGGGTTTACGCGATACGCGGAGCGGTTCTGCCGTGGCCGGGGTTGGGCGGGGACGGTAAATCATGGTTTGCCAGGAAAAGTCTGTATTGAATTGGGGCCGGATTCACACGACGTAGGGAATCCAGAAAGGAACCACACTGGGGCCGGGGGAGGACGGACTTGTAGGGAGAGTCCGGTTCTTAAACTGTGCGCAACTTTTCTATGGTCAATATGTTGAGTGGCTTTCAGTTTTTAAGTTTTTTTTGCATGCAGGCTGGTTTTTAAAAGCTGCTTTGCAGGTTCTTCCAAAGGGATTTTACACAGACTGGATTTTTTGAAAGGTTGCTGGTAATTTATTATTGATGTGTTGGATTTATATTCCACTTTTTCCTATGGAACGTGAAGGGGGATGGGATTCCTTAACACTCCCCCCACCCCCCCTTTTTTTAAAAAAAATCTCAGTCAAACCCTAAAAAGAGCCATTGAGCCAAATGACTTTGACTGATCCTCTAAACACCTTTCTCCACTACAGGTAGTTCTCGGACCTATGTCCACCATTGAGCTCCGCATTTCGGTTAACTAAATGAGACAGGTGTTAAGTGTGTTTTACCCCGCTTTGTGACCTTTCTTGCCACTGTTGTTAAGTGAATATCACGGTGTTAGTTAAGTTGGTATGCACACCAGGGGTGGGTTCTAAATTTTTTTACTACTGGTTCTGTGGGCGTGGCTTATTTTGTGGGGGTGGCTTGGAGGTCATGTGACTAGGTGGGTGTGGCTAGCTGGCCAGAGTCATTTCTGGAAGGTCCTCGCACTTACGACCAGTCCTTGCACTTATGACCCAACTCATTTGTTTGCTTTTAACACTGACCAGTAGGATGGCCCTTTGAAGCCCCTTGGCAAGAGTTTAAACAGTTCTTCTACCTCTAGTCATCAGCTGGGACTCAGGAGGCAGCAATAGATTGGGGGTGGGACCAAATAAAAGGTAAGAATAATGTGGGGGGGTGGGAGGATGGGAGAACTGGTTCGGTGACGTCATATCATCACCGCTACCAGCTCGGCCGAACGGGACCGAACCGGGAGGAACCCACCACTGATGCACACCATGGTTGAGTGAATTTGGCTTCCCCGTTGACTTCGCTTGCCAGAAGGTTTGCAATGGTGATCGCAAGGTGGACCCCAGGATCCTGCGACCGTCGTAAATGTGAGTCGGTTGCCAAGTGTCTGAATTTTGATCGTGTGAATCAGAATAGAAGGGACCTTGGAGATCTTCAAATCCAGCCCCCTGCTCAAAACAGGAAATCTATACCGTTTCAGGCAAGTGGCTCTCCGGTCTCTTCTTAAAAAATAATTCACACGATTTCTGGTGGCAAACTGTTCCTCTGGTTAATTGTCCTCACTGTCAGGAAGTTTCTCCTTAATTCCAGGTTGCTTCTCTCCTTGATTAGTTTCCACTCGTTGTTTCTTGCTCTGCCTTCTGGCGCTTTGGAAAATAAGCTTGACCCCTCTCCTCTTTGTGGCAGCCCCTCAAATACTGGAATTCTGCTGTCATGTCACCCCTAATTCTTCTTTTCTCTAGACTAGCCAGACCCAAATCCTGCAACCGTTCTTCATATGTTTTGGTCTCCAGGGCTTTGATTGTCTTAGTTGCTCTTCTTTGCACTTTTTCCAAAGTCTCAACGTCTTTTTTTGAAATGTGGTGACCAAAACTAGATGCAGTATTCCAGGTGTGGTCTTTACAAAGAGATAATGCTGCAATGCTTGTAAGTGTGAAAAATAGTCATGTCACTTTTTTCAATACTTATTTTCAAATGGTCACCTTTGGCGTGGTTGTAACTCCAGGACTACCCTGCACTAACTGGAATAATATTATTAATCTATTAATTACTGGTGCGTAGTTTTTTTTTATTTTTTTTATCACAACATGTTTCTGTCCTGAGTTTCCTAAAACAAATACGATAACTTTGAAAACAAGCTGGGAAATTGAACAAACTTTTCAGAAGGCAGAGCTTTGGTACTGTTGGCAAAAAAAACCCCGCCTACATGGGGGCATCTCCAGGATGAGAATTTGAATAAAGTACATTTTGTCCCCTTTCCTGCCTGAGCAGGGGGTTGGACTAGAAGACCTCTAAGGTTCCTTCCGATTCTGTTATTCTGAATCATGCTAGGATAGTTGACAAACTCAGTTTTCATCCACTATCTAAATAAATAAATGCAGTTAGTCCTTGACTTACAACAGTTCATTTAGTGACCGAAGTTACAACGGCACTGAAAAATGTGACTTATGACCATTTTCCACAGTTACGACCCCATAATCAAGCAACTAGATTACTAACTTATCCACTGTAGCGATTCACTTAACAGCTGTGGAAAGAAAGGTCGTAAAATGTGGGCAAAACTTACTTAAACAACAG
The DNA here is from genome assembly GCA_022577455.1 of Arizona elegans. NCBI lineage: Eukaryota > Metazoa > Chordata > Lepidosauria > Squamata > Colubridae > Arizona > Arizona elegans. The sequence goes on along the minus strand of JAKOOJ010000025.1, from coordinate 8,393,797 downwards.
AAATGTTGGGCGCAATTGTGGTTGTAACTCGAGGACTGCCTGCACAGGCAATCCTCAAATTGAGCTCAAAATTTCCGTGGCTAAGCGAGACAGTTATTAAGGGAGTTTTATCCCATTTTGTGACCTTCCTTGCTGCAGTTGTTAAGTGAATCACTGCAGTTCATGGTTGTAAAGTAAATCCCCATTTATTTGATTTAGCGTTTGGCTTCCCCATTGAGTTTGCTTGTCAGAAAGTCACAACAGGTGATCACATGACCTCAGGACATGGTGCATGGGGATGTTGCAACGGTCGTAAGTGTGAAAAACGGTCATAAGTCACTCTTTATTGCCGTTGTACCTTTGATTACTAGAGGAATGGCTGCAAGTTGAGGACTATCTGTATGCAGTTCAGAGACTAATAGATTTAACTGGGTTTTTTTAAAATTAGCATTTTCAAAGATGTAATAAGATAGGGAACAATACAAGGAAAATATATATAAAATGTTTTATAGGTAGCATTTACCACCGGCGAGATTAGCAGAGATGTTTAAAAACATGTCTGCCAGATGTTGGAAATGTAATCAGACACTGGGTATGTATTACCACCTGGGGTGGACATGTCCAAAAGCAAAGAAATATTGGACAAAAATACATACCTGACCTGGGGCACTCACATTGCAGCACTGGTCAAAAGGGCCCAGCAGAGATTATACTACCTGAGACTTCTCAGGAAAGAACAACTGAATGAAAAACTGCTGGTGGCCTTCTACCACTGCACCATAGAGAGTATTTAATTTACTGCACCTGTGTATGGTTTGCCAATTGCACAGTGGTAGATAGGACAGAGCTCCAGAGGGTCAACATCATTGCCCAGAGGATCATTGGTTGCCCTCTCCCCTCCTTGGAAGAGCTTTATAGCTTCTGCTGCCTTAAGAAAGTTCAAAACATTGTTAAAGATCCATCTCATCCTGGGCAACCTTTTTTTTTTGAACTATTACCATCTGGCAGACGGCACAGGACAATAAAAACAAGGACAAATAGGCTGAAAAACAGCTTCTACCCCAGGGCAATAACCATATTGAATTCTACGGTAGAGTGCAATATCGGGTTTTCAATTTCAGTTATATAGAATGTAAAGGATGTATGTTTGTGTTTTTATTTTTATAGTTATAATGTACACTGAAGACGGCATTTAATTTCGTTGTACCATCTGCAATGACAATAAAGTAAACCAAACTAAGCATACATGGTTAGAAAAGATGTGAAAGTTACATATAGATTATAAGACAGAAACATTTCTGTTAGGTATAGTACCAGAAAAGTATGATAAAGGGAATATATATTTAATATTTCATGTTTTAACAGCAGCGAGAATTGTATTTGCACAGTACTGGAAAAATGAGGAAACACCTACAGAAGAAGGTGTAATTAAAAAAAATACTACGATTGTGCAGAAATGGATAGATTGATGTTAAAGATAAAACAAAAAGAAGATACAGAGTATTTTCAAACATGGGACTTGTTTTACAAATGGTTGGATAATAGAAGTAAAAATTAGGAGCTGGGAAAGTATTATTATGTAAGCAAATGGATTCAGACAATACGCTGTTCACAAAACACTTTGTTGTTATTAGTTGCGAAGTCGTGTCCGACCCATCACGACCTCATGGACAACGTTCCTCCAAGCCTTCCTGTCCTCTACCATCCCTCAGAGTCCATTTAAGCTCATAGCGACTGCTTCAGTGACTCCATCCAGCCATCTCGTTCTCTGCCGTCCCCTTCTTCTTTTGCCCTCAATCGTTCCCAGCATTAGGCTCTTCTCCAGTGAGTCCTTCCTCCTCATTAGGTGGCCAAAGTATTTGAGTTTCCTCTTCAGGATCTGGCCTTCTAAAGAGCAGTCAGGGTTGATCTCCTCTAGGACTGACCGGTGGGATCACCTTGCAGTCCAAGGGACTCGCAGGAATCTTCTCCAGCACCAGAGTTCAAAGGCCTCAATTCTTTGGCGCTCAGCCTTCCTTATGGTCCAACTTTCACAGCCATACATTGCAATTGGCCTTATGTATGTGTAACTGAAAATGTATAAATAAACTGTTAAAAAAAAAGATAGGGAACAAAACAGCCACAAGAATAATCACTTACTAAAAGGCATTCCCCCCGCCCCTTCAGATTAGACATCAGAAATCAAAGTTTGGGCATATCTAAACTCTGAAAAAGTTACTTGAAGTTTTGTCTCCATGTTTGAAATCCAAAGCAGCTCATTTTGGATGCTATTGCGGTAAATTTTCCAGCAATATATGTAATCCATATATACATAAGTGTCGGGAAGAGGCTTTAGTGGTGTTGCTTGCATTACAACTTTGGGATTGTGATATCTTTCATCGTGCAATATGCTTATGATGTCACCTTAACGAATTCCAGGTCTATCTGGTCTTAAAAGTATATATTTTGGGCTGCTTTTCAGAGTTGTTGGTCTAAAACTGATGAAGTCCATTATAGACCAGCAACTCCGGTCTATAGAACAGAATAGAATAATTGGCTCCAAAGGGACCCTGGAGGTCATCTAGTCCAACCCCCTGCTCAAGTATAAGACTCTATACCGTTCTGGATAAATGGCTGCCCAATCTAGTCTTAAAAGCTTCCAGTGATAGGTAGAATACTCACAACTTCCTGAAGCCAGCTGATTAATGATTAATCTCTTTATCTGTTACTTCTTGTCCTGCCCTCAGGTGCTTTGGAAAACAAGTCAACCCCCTCTTCTCTGTGACAGCCGCTTAAATACAGCTAGTCCTCAACTTACGACTACAAGTTGAACCCAAAATCTCTGTTGTTAAGTGAAACATTTGTTCAGGTGAATTTTGCCCCATTTTATGACCTTTCTTGCCACCGTTGTTGAGCGAATCACTGTGGTTGATAAGTGAGGAACTGTTGTGGCCCGTCAGCGGCCTGTGCAGCTAGTAGCTGATTCCGACAGCGAGGAGGCTGGTTTGGTGCTGCGCCAGCAGCCTGTGCAGCTGGCCCTCGAGTCAGACAATAAGGAGGCTGGAGAAGATGTGGTGCCAGAGGTGGGGATTCAGCCAGGGCCTTCAGAACCTCCAGAAGCTCCCTTAAGTAAACAGGATGAAGAGGAGGAGCCTCTTCTCGATGCACGGGTGTGCAGAGTTGCCAAAAGGCAGGAGTGGCTCCTCAGGAGGAGGTCTCAAGAGTAAGGCTTGGGGCTAATTGGCCCACTCCCTTAGCCTATTTAAGGAGGAATGCTGACTGAAGCAATTTGCAGGGAACAACTTAGTTCGCATACCTTCGTGTCTTGTCTTGCTTATCTTATCAGTTCCTGCAAATTGCTTCTGGGCATTCTGCCAACCACAGAAAGCTTTCAGTTATTATTCTGTGAATTCTTGGTGGCTGTTAAGGCAGTTAATTAACAGCCGTTGTTGTAAAAAACTGGTTTATTTAGTAAACTAAGATTTGAACGGACTTTGTGTGTGCTGCGTTCTTTGGGGTCCGTAGCTGGGGCAGAATAGGGACATGGTTGTTAAGTGAATCCGGCTTCCCCATTGACTTTGCTTGTCAGAAGATCGCCAAAGGGGATTGCATGACCCCGGGGACGCTGCAATGGTCATAAATGTGAACCGGTTGCCAAGCGTCTGAATTTTGATCATGTGACCATGGGGATCCTACAAAGGTCGAAGTGTGAAAAATGGTCATAAGTCACTTTTTTCACTGGCGTTGTAACTTTGAACGGTCACTAAACGAACTGTTGTAAGTCAAGGACTACCTGTACTAGAAGAATGCTATCATATCATCCTTCTCTTCATTAGACCAGACATACCTGGGTCCCTCAATTGTTCGTATGGTTTAACCTCCAGGTTAATTATCACCTTCCTTCTTGTTCTCTGCATTCTTTCTAGATCAGTGCCTTTCAGATTTAACAGGTAACTTACAACATACCCGTATTTTTCGGACTATAAGGCGCACCAGAGTATAAAACGCACCTAGATTTCAAAAAGGAAAACAAGAAAAAAAATAATTTTGGCCTCTGCGCGTCTGGTTTTTGCCCTCCTCAGTCCCCAGGAGAACTCTGCAGGTCTCCCAAACCCTCTGCGCATCCCGCTTTTGCGAAAAACAGGCACATTTTTGGCCTCCTGAATCCCCCATGCATCCCGTTTTTGCCCTCCCCAGCCCCTAGGAGCACTCTGCAGGCTTCTCAAACCCTCTGCGCATCCCGTTTTTGCGAAAAACAGGTCCATTTTACGGGACGCGCGGGGAAGGTTTTGGGAGGCCAAAAATGGGGCCATATTTGGCCTATAAGACACACTGACATTGCCACCCACTTTTGGGGGCGGGGGGGGGGAAGTGTGTTTTATAGTCCAAAAAACTACAGTACATTTAGCAACTGCTTGAATTTCCGACACTGAAAAAAGTGACTGACAATTTTTCTTTATAAAAAGATTTTTATTTTATAGACAAACAAACATACAACACATAATCATTCAGTGTATCATTTGAGTACATCTTTTGTGTCTTCTTCTTACTCCTCCAATATTTATCATATCTTAATATTATCATTTCATTTATTATAGCATTTCTCCCACTTTTCTATTAATACATTTATCTATCTTCTTTCTTCTCTGTTCTTCTTCACTCATTTCATTACATTACCCTATATATATATATATCTTCTCTAGCCACTAATAAAATTGCCCCCATATCTTAAAATATTCCGATTCCTCTCTTTCTTTAATTGTCAAAGTCAGTCTATTCATTTCTGCACAATCTAATATTTTCTTAATTACTTCTCCCTCTGTGGGTATTTTCTCTGCTTTCCATCTTTGCGCAAATACTATTGTTCTATTGTTTCTCACACTTATGACCATCATAGCATCCCCATCCTGATAATAAGCCCAATCAGGCTTTTGAGTGCATGGCAATAAGGCCAAGCGCTTATTTCAGGGTTCAAAAAAAAATATAAGACAGGGTCTTATTTTCGGGGAAACATGGTACAAGTTTCACAAAATGGAAAAAAGGAGATAACGAGGGGGAATACATACCATTTTACTCACCTTGCAGGAATGGAGACAATTCTGAACGAAGTCCTTGAGGCATGTGTGTTCTTGCTGTTGCTTCTGGGTGTTTGAGTCAGGAAATTAACGATGGGTCTTATCAAACATAGGACATGTTCTGCAGAAAATGTCCAAGAACACCTGGTGGGACATCAAATATAAATTTTTCTTTCCTTTCTTTCTCTTGTTTCAGATTTGTTTAATTTTAGGGGGCGGGGAAGGAGCCAGAGAAAACTGGCTTGTTGCAAAGAAGAATTTTAGGTTTCTCACATTATTCCTGATCTGAGTGGGGTTGAACTTCGCCTTAGATCACACTTGGCAATTTGTGGACTTCAACTCCCAGAATTCCTCAGCTAGTTATTAGTTGAAGTCCGCAAGTCTTAAAAGTTGCCAAGTTTGGAGACACCCCCCCCTCTCTTACAAATCAGTTTTGCCACCTGGAGGTTCTTTTTGATGCTGGACAGCTCCATTACATCATTGATGGAAGAAATGTTGGCTTTTTACAAGTGGTCCTTGAGTTATGACCATAATGGAGAGGGTCAATTATGGTCATGATGTCCATAAAGTGGATTACTACATAACCGGACCTGATTTTATAATCTTTTTTTGTGGCAGATACCCTATTTTGTAGATACCCTGTTTCCCCCAAAATAAGACATCCCCTGATAATAAGCTCAACCGGGCTTTTGAGCGCATGGCAATAAGGCCAAGCACTTATTTCAGGGTTCAAAAAAATATAAGACAGGGTCTTATTTTGGGGAAAACATGGTAGATAGATAGATATGGATACTTAGATGATAAATAGATGAGATGATAGATAGATAGATAATGATAGATAGATAAATAGATAGATAGGTAGGTAGGTAGATGATAGATAAATAGATAGATAGGTAGGTAGGTAGGTAGATAGATGATAGATAGACAGACAGACAGACAGACAGACAGATACCCTGTTTCCCCCAAAATAAGACATCCCCTGATAATAAGCTCAACCGGGCTTTTGAGCGCATGGCAATAAGGCCAAGCGCTTATTTCAGGGTTTAAAAAAATATAAGACAGGGTTTTATTTTTGGGAAAACACGGTAAGTAAACCCGTTGTTTGTTATATGGAGGTTTTTTTTGACGGAAACTGGTTATATAAGGGAAGGTTTCTGGAAAAAATGTCGTAAATCACAGTCAGATAACCATGACGGGAACTTGGATAGAGTCAAGAACTACCTCTAATCAACCTTAAGCAGAGGCCATTTCATAGGTTGTGAATTCCTTTTCAGGGTTGAACTTCTGTCAGTCACTCCTGGCATAGAAAGGAGAAACAAAACTCTGCAAAACTTGTCTGGCAGTAAGTAAACAGTGAGCAAAATACTACTGGTGAAAGGAGGAAGCTGTTGCAAGTTTATAATTCCCTTTACAATGAAAACAGGTCAGCAAATTAAGAAAAAGGTGATTTGGTTATTTTGGAGTTTTGTCTAGAGCCGTCGTTGACTGATGATTCATTTTGTGCTCCTTAATGAGACATAAAGGGAAGTCTTCTACTCTGGCTGTCCCAAGGCAGGTTTCAAAATTCAAATGTATTAATTGAAATAATCCAGATGGTTTTGCAAGAGTTAATGGCACGCCTCTTCCCTCCTAGGTTTTTTTTTTCTATTTAACAACTTCTACTGTGGATCAAATATATTCCAAGTTCAGTAGGACTTTTAGGGAGTTTTCCCTCCTTAGCAATAATTTCTGGTAGACTTCGCCCAGTTTTCGTCAGTCATGGTGGCCTCACCTACCATGTGGCAGGTCTGCCTTAGATGCATGTGATTTGTTTATTTTTTTGAATGTTGAAAGAAGAGGCAAGAGAAGAAATGAAAATAGATTAGAATTTTCTCATGAAAAGGAGAGGGAGAGGGAGGGAAGGAGAGAAGGAAGGAAGGAAAGAAAGAAAAGCAAAGGGAAAGAAGGAAGTAGGAAGGGAGCGAGAGAGAGAAAAATTAAAGAAGAGAGGATGGATGGTTGGAAGGAAAGTAGAAAGGCAGGAAGGGTGGGTGCATGGGAAAGGAGAAGGGCAAAGGGATGGAGGGCAGTGGTGGGATTCAAATTGTTCTACAGGTTTTGTGGGCGTGGCTTGGTGGGCGTGCTTGGTGGTGGTCATGTGACTGAGTGGGCGTGGCCACCTTGACATCACTCATGGCAAGGTGGGTCGGCACCTTGCGGGCAGGGCAAGCAGTGAGCAAGTGGGCAGGGGCAGGGCCAGCCAGAGGTGGTATTTGTCGGTTCGGTGAACTAGTTAAAATTTCTGCAACCGGTTTTCCTGAACCGGTCTGAACCAGCTGAATACCACCTCTGATGGAGGGAAGAAAGGACGAGGATGTAGAAAGACAGAAGTGAGGGCGGGAGATGAAGAGAAGATGGATAAATGGATGTGAAAAGGTAAAATGAGGGAGGGAGTGAAGGCAGAGGAAAGGGAAAGGTAGGAAGAAAGGAAGGAAGGAAAGGAAGGAAGGAAGGAAAGAAGGAAGGGTGTCTGTGTTCAGATTAGGCCTGGAGAAAGAAGATAGTAGATAGTTCACTAACTATCTACTTCAGTAATGGCTAACCTTTTTGCCGTCGCGTGCCAAAAGTGGGGGGAGCGGGGAGGAAGTTGTGCGTGCACATCCCCAGACCCATAATTCAATGTGCCCCACCCCCCATGCATGTGCGCATGACCCTCCGCCCCCAGAGGCCCTCCGGAGGCCAGAAACAGCCGGTTTTTCGATTTCGAGTCCCACCGGAGCTGAGCTAGGGCAATGCTCGCATGCCACCGATATGCCACCGATATGGCTCCACGTACCACCTGTGGCACGCGTGCCATAGGTTCGCCATCACGGATCTACTTCCTTATTTGCTGGTACTTCCAACAACCCAGTTCTTGCCTTTGTGTTTTGTGTACCGATTGCCTAATGTTTGCAAGGTTATTTCCTGAGCAAAGAGATTTGCCTTCTGCAGAAAAAAGTTTATGCACCTGGCTGGTGATGGAGTATATGACTAACTTAAAAAGACCAGCATCTCTCATGTAACACATCAACAAACTTTTTAGTCCATAAACTGGTGACATTCCCATGAACGTCAACTCCGATTTTCTCCTTCAGAAATACTAAACTGCTTAATTTCTCATGCCCTACCGTGTTTCCCCCAAAATAAGGCCGGGTCTTATATTAATTTTTGCTCCAAAAGACGCATTATGGCTTATTTTCCAGTTATGTCTTATTTTGGGGGGAAAATACGGTACTAAACGCCTCCATCTGCTGACGATCTTAACTGGGGCTTATTTTTGGGGTAGAGTTTATATTACGAGCATCCTGAAAAATCGTGCTGCGATTTATTTTCCGGTTGGGTCTTATTTTCAGGGAAACAGGGTAGTTAAAGGAAAAATACAACAATACCAAAAACTCTTGCGTGATTTAGATACGGTCCCAAGAATTATTTTAGTCTTCTGGCATTGAGAAAAATAAATGGTTCAAATGTTTGTCTCTTTATCTGTTCCCTCCTTCCGCAAACCAACACGAGGAGCCCCAGTTCAACCTTTAAATAGCTGTCAATTTTTATGGGACAAGAAGAGTTGACATCTCCTTTTGATTGCGGCATAGCAAAACTTTTTAAAAAGAAGTAAACGGTGAAATAAAATCAAGGAATAATGGGTGCCCATTATTCTTCAGCCTCCTTTCATGTTTCGGGCACTCGCGAGAGAAATATATCTGACTTCCTCTCTGGACTACTTCGAAGGGCTGCCTTTGACAACCTTAAACTAAGATTTATAAATGAAGTTTTGAGCTTTATGGTACAAATAAATGGAGTGAAAGGATGAAGATGAAACAAAGTAATCCAGAAGACAGTTTAGTTAGTGCAATGTATATAACCTATACGGTATGTGAGGATAAGGTCAAAGCAAAGGCAGCACCCTGGCATCAGGAGTTCCTCCCATAGCTGTCAGTCTGTCAGGGTACACCCCGGACTGAGATGCATGAAAACACACACACACACACACACACACACACACACACACACACTTTCTCCCTCTCTCTGTCGAGTAAATCTTTCAGCTTGCTTGTGTCGTTTTTCTGCACTAATTGCAGGTTTTCTAGTATCACTAATAAAACTAGTTTATCAGGAGTTGTGGGCTTGAATCTCAGCCTGCAAGCTTTCTAATTCAATCAGCCTCAATGAAGCTGCCTCCTCCTCCTCCTCCTCCTCCTCCTCCTCCTCCTCCTCCTTCTCCTTCTCCTTCTTCCTCCTCCTCCTCCTCCTCTCCTTCTCTTCCTCCTTCTCCTTCTTCTTCTTCTCTTCCTCCTCCTCTCCTTCTCCTCCTCCTCCTCCTCCTCTTCTTCTTCTGCTCCTCCTCCTCCTCCTCTCCTTCTTCTTCTCCTCCCTCTCCCCCTCCCCCTCCCCCTCCCTCCCAGAATTTACAAGCCCTGTGGTTTTGGATTTACAACAATTTTGCTGGATTTTGCTGCATTTACTTCTTGTTCCCAGCAAATGATGTATGTCTGTAGACAGTGTTGCTCAATGACTGCAGATTGGCTTAATGACCATGGTAATTTGCTTAATGACTGCATATGTCATAAAATCGAGTTGATCATATGATGACGTGCTTTATGACTTGCACGACCTATTAACTGGGTAATTTTGGGCTCAATTACGGTCATCTTATGACAGTGCTGAACAAGTGGTACTTCATGAGCCGCGATGGTGCAGTGGTTAGAATGCGGTACTGCAGGCTACTTCTGCTGACTACCAGCTGACTGCAATTTGGAAGTTCGAATCTCACCAGGCTCAAGCCTGACTCAGCCTTCCATTCTTCCGAGGTGGGTAAAATGAGGACCCAGATTGTTGGGGCAACAGACTGACTCTTTAAACCGCTTAGAGAGGGTTGTAAAGCACTGTGAAGCGGTATATAAGTCTAGGTGTTGGATGGAAGAAAGGGAGGGAGGAGCCGTAATGGCGCAGTGGTTAGAATGCAGTATTGCAGGCTGACTCTGCCTACTATCAAGAGTTCGATCCTGACTGGCTCAAGGTTGACTCTGCTTTCTATCCTTCCAAGGCTGATAAAATGAGGACCCAGATTGTTGGGGAGTAACATACTGACTCTGTAAACCTCTTAGAGATGGCTGTAAAGAACTGTGAAGCGGTATATAAGTCTAAGTGCTGTTGCTATAACTAGTCCTCAAAGTTCCAGCTGCCATGATCCCACGTTGCATAATTGGGATCTAAGCCCTTGGCAGCCGGCCCAGATTTCCAATGGTTGCAGCATCCTGCAAGTCATATGATTGCGATTGGTGATGTTCCCTGCCAGTTTCCACAAGCAAAGTCAAATGGGGAAGTCAGCTGTCCTAATCAAGTGATGTCCTTGAATTAACTGACTGTAGTGATTTGCATAACAATAGTAACTCTGGATTGCTAGAACTGTTGTTGCTATGCAGCGGCATGCTTTATGACCACGCTGGTCAACAATGAAAGTTCCGGTCCCTGTAGATGAATGATGAGGGAAGCTCTTCTGTGGTCTCCAGTAGGACTTTCATTCAAGTTGAACTCAATACTCTATACTTCTTTTCCCGTTTTGTGTTCAGTGAGTAGATCTTTTCTCTAAAGCTGAGGGGGCAATATATATTTGAAGCACAGAATCAAGCATTTATTTGTAGCATAGAATCAAGATCATGGGAAGTGTTAGTACCATTTTATAAGGCCTTGGTAAGACCACACTTGGAATACTGCACCCAGTTTTGGTTGCCACAATATCAAAAGGTGTTGAGCAGAGGTGGGTTTCAGCAGGTTCTGACCAGTTCTGGAGAACCGGTAGTGGAAATTTTGAGTAGTTCGAGAACCGGTAGTAAAAATTCTGACTGGCCCCACCCCCATCTATTCTCTGCTTCCCAAGTCCCAGCTGATTGGGAGGAAATGGGGGTTTTGCAGTAACCTTCTCCTGGATTGGGGAGGGAATGGAGATTTTGCAGTATCCTACCCCTGCCACGCCCACCAAGCCACGCCCACCAAGCCACGCCATGTCACCGAGCCACACCCACAGAACCGGTAGTAAAAAAATTTTGAAACCCACCACTGGTGTTGAGGCTCTAGATCAGGGGTGTCAAACTGGCAGCCCGTTGGCCAGATACATCACGTGAAGCCACGCCCACCCCAACTCCATGAATGGGAAAAAAATGTCACAAAACGTCACATGACGGCAGCGTGACATGCCGAGTTTGTTTAGATGAAGACTGCAAAGAAGAGCAACAAAGATGATTAGAGGACTGGAGGCTAAAAGATATGAAGTATGGTTGCAGGAAGGGGTATATCTAGTTTAATTTAGAATACAATAGAGCTGGAAAAGGACCTTGGAGGTCTTCTAGTCCAGTCCAGGAGAACCTATACAATCTCAGACAAGTGACTGTCCAGTCTCTTCTTAAAAACCTCCCGTGATGAAGCACCCACAACTTCTGAAGGCAACTTCTGTTCCACTCGTTTAATTATCCTCACTATTAGGAAGTTTCTCCTTAATTCCAGGTTGCTTCTCTCTTTGATTAGTTTCCATCCATTGTTTCTTATCCTGCCCTCTGGTGCCTTTGAAGAATAATTTGACCCCCTTCTTCTTTGTGGCAGGTCCTCAAATCACACTTGGCCAATAAAGAATTCTATTCTATCTATTCTATTCTAAAAAAAAAAATACTGGAATAATTGCTATCCGCTATCTAAATACTGCTAATAAAAAGAAGGAGTAGAAGTTGTAGACATGATAGCAGTGTTTCGATATCTCAGGGGCTGCCACAAAGAAGAGGGGGTCAACTTATTCTCCAAAGCACCAGAAGGCAGGACAAGAAGCAATGGGTGGAAACTAATCAAGGAGAGAAGCAACTTAGAACTAAGGAGAAATTTCCTGACAGTTAGAACAATTAACCAGTGGAACGACTTGCCTCCAGAAGTTGTGAATGCTCCAACACTGGAAGTTTTTAAGAAGATGTTGGAGAACAACTTGTCGGAAATAGTATGAGGTCTCCTGCTTGAGCAGAGGATTGATTCATTGACATTATTTTTCTGGTCTTCCTACCAATGGTCCTTATTTCTGTTTGAGTCTATTTCACTAGTGCAGCTGTGTACCTAATGACTGGAATTGCCCAGGTATGTATTACCTTGACGGTATTTCCTCCAGTGAGTTTGGATTTTAACATCACTGTCGTGATATATTCACTTCTAACCAGAGGTGGTATTCAGCCGGTTTAGACCGGTTCAGGTGAACTGATAGCAGAAATCGTGGGTGGGCCTGCCCACCCACCCTTGGCTCTATGCTGTTCTATTTAGGCACCTTTTTGAGGCTGGGTGCATGTGTTTGTGAGATGCATGTGTGAGCAAAGCGCACACACGGAAGGCCGGGCGTATGCATGGTGGGGGCACATGCATGGTGGTGGTGCATGCACAGTAGTGGCGCATGCACAGTGGTGATGCTCTCTACTTGGGGCTGCCCTTGAAGACCACTCGGAGGCTTCAGCTGGTGCAGAATGCAGCCACGCGGGTTGTGATGGGAGGATCCCGATACGCCCATGTTACACCTCTCCTGCGCGACTTGCATTGGCTGCCGGTTGCCCTCCGGGTGAGATTCAAAGTGCTGGTGATGACCTATAAAGCCCTACATGGCTTAGGCCCAGGATATCTGTCAGACCATCTGCAACCATCGACGCGTGCGCTCCCATAGAGAGGGCCTCCTCGGGGTGCCATCAGCCAAATAATGTACGCTGGTGACTCCCAGGGGGAGGGCCTTCTCTGTGGGGGCACCTACCCTATGGAACCAGCTGCTCCCTGAGATAAGGAGAATCCAAGACCTTGGGGCCTTCCGCCGTGCCCTTAAAACTTTCTTTTTTCATCAAGCCGGGCTGGCTTAACATATTTTTAAATTTTAAATTTTTAATTGGTTTGTCATTTTAAACTGGGTCCAGATTAATATATATTCTTTTAATTGTTCTTAATGTTTGTATTGTATGTTTTTATCTGGCTGTACACTGCCCTGAGTCCCTTGGGAGAAGGTGCGGTATATAAATTTGAAATAAAATAAAATAAATAAATAAAAACCAGCAACAGCTCCCCATCGTCCGGTGCGTTCTCACAGGGAGGGCCTACTCAGGGTGCCGTCGGCTAGACAGTGTTGGCTGGCAACCTCCAGAGGAAGAGCTTTCTCTGTGGGCGCCCCCACCCTTTGGAATCAACTCCCCCGGGGGCTCCGGTTGGCCCCTGACCTTTGCACTTTCCGCTGCGAACTAAAAACATGGCTGTTTAAATTGCCCAGCCTGGACTGATGGGGTTTTGATTTTTAATGTATTTTAATATGCGTTTAATGTGTATTTTAACATATTTCTTACTTGGATTGAGATTGTATATCTTAATTGTTGTGAGCCGCCCTGAGTCCTATGGAGATAGGGCGGCATACAAATCTAATTAAAATAAATAAATAAAATAAACATGCGCGGTGGTGGTGCATGTGCTCACATTTTCGGTGCTGTGCGAACCGGTAGGTAAATTATGTGAATCCTTCTAACCTTCATCTTGATTTCAGTCTGTTTGATGATGTTGTTGTGGTCCTCCAGCAGCCTGCGGAGCTGGCAGCGGAGTCGGACAGTGAGGAGGCTGGGGAGGAACATGGGCCAGTCCTGGAGTCTGTGGAAGGCCCGGACGAGGGCTCTGCGTCAGAGGCAGAGATGGGGCCAGGGCCATGTGGGAGTGATGTGCGGAGTCCAGAGTCCCCGGAGTTGGACAGTAGAGAGGCAAAGGAACAGGAGGAGCCTGTTCCTAGTGCACGCATGTGCAGAGCTGCCAGAAGGCAAGAGCAGCTAAAGCAAAAGGGACAACTTGGGAGTAAGGCCAGGAGATAATTGGCCCCTCCCATAAGGCTTAAAAGAGAAACAAAGTCACTTGAGGCCTTTTGCAGGAAAGCAACGTTGCTAACTCTGTTTCCAGTCGGCATCTCTGTTTGTTTCTGAACTTCATGGGGCTTTGCCAAGTAAGGCCTTCGGCAGAGTGTCAAAGAAGATAAAGGTTGGTGATTATCCCGAAGGACTTCGTCGGAAGGACTTGTTTTGCAACTAACTGGGACTCAGCTGGGAATGAACGTAATTCTCAGCTGTTACAATAAAATAGGTTTATTTGGTACTAATTGTGTCTTGTAATGACTCAGTAAGCCTAGGTCACAACAGTTGTGAGCTTGAAGAATGCCCATGTATCTCAGGTGATCATCTTCATCCAGACTCTTGACCTTATTTCCATAGGGGCATCTTGATTCGTTCAGTTTTCACTAATTTTCCCCCTGTTTAATGGTGTAAAGAAACAGGTTTGAGGTGCATCTTTGTCTCTTTGGACCAGCTACAATCTGTGGCAAAAATTTGGCTCTATTCAGACATGGTCTGTCCAGATGCAATATGTATGGTCATGTTAACCTGGTTGTGATAACAAACTGAATAATAGAGATAACTAACCACAGATCGTGTTTTTTTAACTGCAAGAACCTGCATGCATGAGGAAGTACCAGCTTAGGGCAATTATTACGGCTGTAGTGAGTTTAGCATGCAAATACTACGGGTTGTGGCTTGCAAACCTTCTTCCTGAAATGATGGGGTGTGTGGACTGTCTCATGCTTAATAGGAAGAGGAATTTCCACTTGTATAATTGCCAGGTGATCAAATTAGCACATACAAGTCATATGCTTTTTTTCCCTTTCCCTAGCCAGCTAAATAACATTTGCTCGAGGGATTGAAATATGGAGGGCTTTTGAACCTCCAAAAGGAATTAATTACTCTTGCTTATTTTAATGACTTCTTGATTATTGTCAGACCTGAATCTGGGAGAGAAATGAAGTTTCTTATCAAAGAAGTGTACATTTACTCTACAGGTAGTCCTCGACTTAATGACCACAACTGAGCCCAAACTTTCTGTTGTTAAGTGAGACATTTGTTAAGTGAATTTTGGCCCATCTTACGACCTTTCTTGCCACAGTTGTTAAGTGAATCACTGCAGTGGATAACTTACTAACCTGGTTGTTAAGTGAAGCTGGCTCTTCCCCCATTGACTTTGCTGATCAGAAGGTCGCCAAAAAATAATCACATGATCCTGGGACATTGCAACTGTCATGAACCGGTTGCATAATAATAACAACAATAACAATAACAATAATAATAATAGGTGAGAACTGTAAAAAACTGTGCTACTTGGAACATCTTAAGAAGGTACTTGGTTGATACCCAGGACGCTGGCAGCAACCCGTATCAACCATTAGCATCAGTCAGTGGTATTTGTGATGCATTTTAAAATGTTCAGTTGATTGAGTTTCATGTTTAATGACTAAAGTAAATAATGGGTGGTATGATTAAAAGTTAGAATAAGAGAGAGAAATAAGAGAGGGGAAATATTAGTGTATACACTTTTATATAATAAAATAAAAGCAATAACAAGAAAATATGGAATAATTGAATGATGACAGACTGAAACTTAATATAAATGTGTATTATTATTAGAAATATATGTTGATTGAATGTAATAAATATGATTAATTTTACTAGTTTTATTTGTATTAGAATGCATGATACCCAAGTGCCACACTGTTCACGCATTGATAGGTTTGTAAAAAAATAAAAAAAAACTTGAAAATAAATAAACAAATATGAACCAGTTGCCAAACATATGAATGTTGTGATTGTGGGGATACTGCAAAGGTCATAATCCTGAAAAATGGTCATATCACTTTTTTCAGTGCCGTTGTAACTTTGAGCGGTCACTAAATGATTTGTTGTCAGCCGAGGACTACCTTTACACGTAGCCTCAACCCTGTGTACAGGTAGTCCTTGATTTACAACCGGTCGCTTAGCAACCATTCAAAATTCTGATGGACGCAGGGGTACTTACCGTTCTGTTCTTAAATTCCATCAGCCCCCTCCAGTCATGTGACTGCGGTTTGCGCTCCGGGTAATTGGCCTACATCCTGCACTCATGTGACCATATTTTATGACATTTTTGTTGAAAAGGGGCATTTACTCCAAGATTGGGTAATTATGGCCCCTTTACAACCTGTGGACTTCAACTCCCAGAATTCCTGGCAGCATGGATGGCTCAGGAATTCTGGGAGTTGAAGTCCACTGGTCATGAAGAGTCCATACTGGCTCACCCCTGCTGTAGTCATTTAATTGACTACAATTAAAAGCTAGGTGGCTCAGTGGCTAAGACACCGAGCTTTTCGATCAGAAAAGTCAGCAGTTCGGCGGTTCGAATCCCTAGTATAGGTCTGCGTTAGCAGGGGGTTGGACTAGATGATCTCCAAGATCCCTTCCGACTCTGTTACTGTTACTAATTATTAAGCTTATCTTGCTTAATAAGAAAGAAGGTAAGGCCTCCTTTTTAGGGTCTTTGTTTTCTAAATCTCAGATTCAGTCCTTGAGTTACATCCATTCATTTAGTAACCGTTTGAAGTTACAACAGCACTGGAAAAAAATGGCTTCCAGTGGTCCTTGCACTTACAACCATCGCAGTATCCCCATGGTCACATGATTAAGCAGCACGTATTTATGACGGTTGCAGCATCCCGGGGTCAGATGATCGTCTTTTGCCCCCTTCCCAGCTCGCTCCCATCAAACAGTCAAGGGGGAAAGCTGGATTTACTTAACGACTGCCTGATTCATTTAACAATTGCACTGATTTGCTTAACAACCATGCCAAAAAAGGTTGTAAAATCAGCTTCCTTGCTTCGCAAAGCTTCGAAATTCTGGTTCCAGTTGCCAAGGACCACTTGAGCTCAAAACAAGCAGCTGAAGTTCATTTTTGAGGCTTGGCGATGTCTTGCAGACGGGTGGGTTCTAAATTTTTTTACTACAGGTTCTGTGGGCGTGGCTTATTTTGTGGGTGTGGCTTAATGGTCATGTTACAAGTCTTTAAGATTTAGCAGAGGTACTGGTCTACCAGGCTTTTAACTGCTTGCAGAGCTGTACTGGTCTACTCATTTGTTTTTGGAGGCGTCGGTCTATTCAATTGTTTTTGGAGGCACCGGTTTACCCATTTATTTTTGCAGGCACTGGTCTACCCATTTATTTTTGCAGGCACTGGTCTACCCATTTGTTTTTGGAGGCACCGGTCTACCACCACACTGCCTTTTAACACTGATCAGCTGTAGGGCGGCCCTTTGAAGCCCCACGGCAAGAGTTTAAACAGTTTTTTTCCTTCTAGCCGATCAGCTGGGACTCAGGAGGCAGCAATAGATTGGGGGTGGGGCCAAATAAAAGGTAAGAATAACATGGAGGGGCGGAGGGGGGGCAGAACCGGTTCAGTGACGTCATATCATCACCGTTACCGGCTCGGCGGAACCGGGAGGAACCCACCACTGCTTGCAGATACAGACAGCAAAGCAGCAGCATTCAAAATAACATTTGCTGTTTGCCCCAAGTCTTATTCCCCATTTATTAAATATGCACGTGACAAATAAGTTGTAATGAATATCTCATTAAAGATCAGCTTGAGTTAACAGTTTAGCCAGTGCTGCCCGTGATAAGCTTTATCAAATGAAACTTTTCCTGGGCTGTTGGTGTTGTTATCTTTATCGTTCAGCCCTTCTTTGCTTTTAGATAGGGGGCTGGGAGGAAACTGAGGGAAGAGAGTCGGAAGTTTAATGCTGGTTTATTTAGAAACGTGCTAGAATTGCTTCTTGATCGACAACGCTGCAGTGAAAGAGAGAAAATACACCGCACTAGAAACATTATGAGTAATTTATCTCTCTTGCTGGAAGGTTATACTCTGAATTTCCTGCCCGTTTATCTGTGTAGTTCAGATGCCCTGTTTGGGGCATGGGAAAGAGTTGGCAGTGGCTTCAGGCATGCCTCTACAATAATGACCAGCTGACTTTCTGAAGCGCCTGGCAAGAGATTGTAAATTGCAAACCCGCTAAAACCGGAGAAATGGCTTTTCCTTGTCGATCGATGAACACCAAAGCATGCCATCTCTGTCATCCAGTGGCATCCATAAGAGAATTTTTCAGGAGTACATTTGAACAGGAGACCAGGAGATGTTACATTGGTGGTGTAAATGAGTGGTAAATGAGGAGTTGTAAGTCAAGAACTACCTATATGTTTTTTGAACTACAAGGTTGGCCTGCCGTCCACTCTAAGAATCTATAAACCGGTTTGGAGTCTGTTGCAAGCTCTTAAGAAACTCTTCCTAAATTTAGCATGAATAGAGTAGAGTAGAGTAAGGTAGGATAGAATAGGGTAGAGTAGGGTAGGGTAGGGTAGGGTAGGGTAGGGTAGGGTAGAATAGGGTAGAGTAGAGTAGAGTAGAGTAGAGTAGAGTAGAGTAGAGTAGAGTAGAGTAGGATGGACCAGACCAGACCAGACCAGGCCACCAGAACAGAACAGAACAGAACAGAACAGAACAGAACAACAGAATAGAATTCTTTATTGGCCAAGTGTGATTGGACACACAACGGATTTGTCTCCAGTGCATAAGTTTTCAGTGTACGTACAAGTAAAAGAAGTGATAAGTTGTGTTCATAATCATAAAATCGTCATAAATCATCAGATACAACACTCAGTGATTGTCATAGGAGACTAAATATAAGCAATCAACATAAATCATAAAATGCAAACAACAAAGTAGTAGTCATAAGATTCTAAAGGAATAGATAAAAGGGAAGATGAGAAGGATAATAGTAAGGTGGTTACTAGTAGGTGGTTTGACCTAGAGCCGTGATGGCGAACCTATGGCACGTGTGCCACAGGTGGCACGCGGAACCATATTGGTGGGCATGCAAGTGTTGCCCTAGCTCAGCTCCAGCACGCATGCGTGCAGTGGCCAGCTGATTTTCGGGCCTTCTGGGCCCACCAGAAGTCGGCAAATAGGCTGTTTCCGGTCTCCAGAGGGCCTCTTGAGGGGTGGGGAAGGCTGTTTTCGCTCTTTCCAGGCTCCTAGAAAGAAGCCTCTGGAGCCTGGGGAGGGCAAAAAAACGGACCTACTGGGTCCACCGTGCCATCACATGCCAAAAGCGGGAGGAGCATGGGGGAGGGGTCGCGCGTGCATGCGTGGGTGAGAGGGCACATAGAATTATGGGTGTGGGCACGTAAGCGCACGACCACCCCGCACTCCCCCCGCTTTTGGCACGCGATGGCAAAAAGGTTAGCCATCATCACTGACCTAGGACATAAGAGCATGCTGTGGGAATTAGTTGTTTAGCAGAGTGATGGCATGGGGGAAAAAACTGTCCTTGTGTAGGCATGCAATGCCCTATAGCAGTGTCCTGGGGGGAGAAATTGAAACAATTTATGTCCAGGATGTGAGGGGTCTGTAGATATTTTCACAGCCCTCTTTTTGACTCATGCAATGGAAGGCAGGTTGGTAGCCATTGTTTTTTTCTGCAGTTCTGATTATCCTCTGAAGTCTGTGTCTGCCTTGTTGCCTTGCAGAACCAAACCAGACAGCTATAGAGGTACAGATGATAGACTCAAATATTCCTCTGTAGAACTAGATCAGCAGCTTGACTTACAACCTGTAATTTGTTGTGTTGTGATGGTCATAAAAAGACCAAACCAATTTTATTGGCCTTTTCTGCAGAGGTTGTTAAATGAATTTCCACAGTCATTAAGTGAATGCCATGGCTGTTAATTAAGCCAATAGTTCACTGTGGGTACGATTTTGCTAATGTGAATGCTGATCTTCAGCAAAATCGGGGTAAAATGTAATCATGTGACTGTGAGATGCTACAAACAGCTATATATAAATTAAAAATACGTGCTAGGATTCATACATGGCTTATAAATGTGTTGTATAAATAAAGAAACATGGATTTAGTGTGCATAAAAATTTTAATCTAGGATTGCCAACATCTAAAAGTTAATTTAGTGGGTTTTTTTTAAAAAAAAGGTTATATATGTGCCATTTTCTGTATGCCATAATTTAGAAGACTTGTAAATCAAAAAGTTCCAAATTTTGAACTGTAATATCAAAGAACAGTGGGGAAAAAAATATTGCAGACCAATATTGTAGGCCAAATTCAACATGTTCACCAACTGTAATTTAGTTTTTTCTGTGTTCGTCAGATTTATATTCAAAGCCCTAATTATCCGGCACCCAGATGTGTTCTAGGCCACAATATATTTTTGAGGCTGAATAAATTGCCCGCATTGGCCTGGTTACTCAACTGTCAATTTTTTAAAACAATTTTAAAACCCCTAAAACTGAGAAGGTTAATAAAAGTTTCTCTTTTTTATGATCCTGAAATAAATCCGTAAAAATTTACATCACAATAACTTGCTGCATGCTTATTTTGCGTGGGTATGTATATATGTAAAAGATGTAAAATGTAAAATGTAAAAACATTTTTGAAAAAGAGATGTTGCTTTTCTTCAACATGGCCTCTCTGTGTGTCGACTTTAACTCCCAGAATTCCTCTATTCTATTCTATTCTATTCTATTCTACTCTACTCTACTCTACTCTACTCTACTCTACTCTACTCTACTCTACTCTACTCTACCCTACCCTACCCTACCCTATTCCATGGTTCATGCTGACACCTCTGTTCTAACATATTAATACTTTATAAAGTATTTCTTATGCAGTTATTCAGCCATTAATCTGTTTTAAGGGTGTCAGCTGACCAGAATCTCGTGGTTTCCTGTCTCCTCATATGTCTTATCTACAATGACTTGATCAACAGCCAACCTGTTTCCTGCCATTCTTTCCCATACAAAATATTGTTTACAGAGAGGAGAAATATTCAGCACCAATTAGTGCAGGCTGTGGAAGTTAATGTATTTAAAATTCCAGCACAGATGGGGGTAACTTAAACACTAATTGGGCACACCCAAACCAATTTGGAGCTGAATTCTGCTGTAACAAAATAATGAGTTGACTAGAGTGACCTTATTGTTTATTTAATAGTAACAGAATAACAGAATAACATATTAATAATAATATGACCCTTGGCAGTACAGTGGTCTAAGGCACCCTGTTATTAAGCTGGTTATTAAGACCAGATGCCTGCAATTACTGCAGGTTCGAATCTCGCCAAGGCTCCAGGTTGACTCAGCCTTCCATCCTTTCTAAGGTAGGTAAATTGAGGACCCAGTTGTGGGGGCAATAAGCTGACTTTGTATAAATATACAAAAGAATGAAGGCTATTGCTTAGCGCATTGTAAGCCGCCCTGAGTCTCCGGAGAAGGGCGGCATATAAGTCAAAATAAAAAAAAAACAAAAAACAGAAGAGACCTTTTCGAGGTCTTCCAGTCCAACCCCCTGCTCAAGCAGGAAACCCTATACCAGTAATGGCGAACCTTTTCGACATCGAGTGCCAAAAAGGGAGTGCGCGCGTATCCATGTGTCACATGCATGTCTGGGCCGCAACCCGGAAGAGCAGCTTCCCAGGGCGCATGTGCGTCCCTGAAAATGAACTTCTGGTTTCAGCTACTGAACTTCCGGTTTTAGCTACTGAACTTCCGGTTTCAGCCAGCTACTCTTCCGGGTGTCTGGCGCATATGCGCATGCGACGATCAGCTGGCCGGCATGCATGCTCATGCAGGAAAACAGAAGACCAGCTCTTCTAGTTTCCAGCACTGCCGCATGAAAAAAGGTCAGCTGATTGTCGCATGCGCATGCGTGCCAGAAACCCAGAAGAGAAATAGGCAACACCGCATGTGCCAGGCGACATAGCTCCACATGCTACTTCAGGCATGCATGCCAGAGGTGGGTTTCAGCAGGTTCTGACCAGTTCTGGAGAACCGGTAGCGAAAATTTTGAGTAGTTCGGAGAAGCAGTAGTTTCCATCCATTACTTCTTGCTTTCCCTCAGGTGCTTTGGAGATCCTTATTCAACTTTGGGAAAAACTACAGAGTTTGGGGCAGGTTACTGTGAACAAAAACTGTGGGTTACTACTGGTAGTCATGAATGCTGATTTGATGGCACATAATCTAACTACTAAACATAATCAAAGTGTCAGAGTTCCAACGGATGCCCTAATTAAATCATGAGCTTCGAGCCAAGCTTCGAAAGAAATCCAGTTATTTATTAGGAGCTTCATGTTGGCAGGTTCTAAGTGACGCCAACTCTGACCCCACGTAATTTATGCCCCAATCATGACCTTGTTTTTCCCCTCCGCCCAGGGTGTGTAATCAATCACATTCACCAACGGAGCAATTTTGCGGGTTGTAGAGATCACTCCCCTCCGGTCGCTGTGGGTAACCCTGGGAGATAGCCTTGAGAGAGATATGTCTGGAATGTGCTTTTGTATTTGGCTGCTGTGCTGCAGGCCAGGGATGCTTTGCGAGTTGACACAAAGCTACTAAAAACTAGAAGGAAATGGAGAATTAACCAACCCAAAAAACCTTATTAACCATAAGGAAAGTGGAATTTAGGACACATTCTGCCTTTTCTTGACTGTGTGGTTCTCTTGACTGTGAGAACAATCACTGAAACGGCCCTTCCCTTACATGGCTGTGCTAAAAGTGTACATACAAATAGCGGAGGTATCTATGCTCTTAGCATTGCGGAAGTCCGTAAGGATGTGGTCTATGACAGGGGGCGTTATTTATAAATGATACCATCCTTCTGATACTCTCTCATTCCACGCAGAATAAATGGGATGTAAGTCTACACTGTACGTCTTCATGGTTGCAACCAAAAGATATTTTTTTCCGGAGGATGAACCATGTTAAGGGATTATAGCATAAACAGTAAAGAATCCTGCGGCAATTCAAAGACTTACGGGGTTATTACGGAGGAAGTTTTATGGATGACAATCTATTCTTTCAGATGCTTAAATGTCACGAAGTAGCTTGTGGTCTCCTAAGAGCTGACTGTCATCGTAACTTTCTTGGTATTTGAGGTGACATTACTTTCTTCTTAATGGTCATATTGAAAATGTACATACTAGCTGGGATTTGAAAGAGTGGGTGCGTCAATGTTTTTCCTTCTTTGAAATATTTTTACATTCATTGATTGCTGAAGGATATATCTTCTAATATATTGGCATAAATTGTGAGAGTTTGCTCTGAAATCCTACAAAAGCGTAAACACCTCATGGATTAAAAAAAAAAAGTATGAATCATAGCAAGGGAAACATTTACAATTCATCCTGCTTTAATATTGTATACCATCAGGTAATCTATAGTATTTCCTCCATTTCATTTCTTTGTACTGATATTTTTATATGTACTGATCCCTAGGCTGTAAAGTTTCGATAAACAGATAAAGTTTTATAGATATGTTTAATTAACTTAATCAGAGCAACAATTTTATAGTTTTTACCTTCATAATTTACCTATATCTGGAATGTACCTATATATTCGAATAAAGGAGAATATTTATACCTCAGGGTTGAAATGAGGAATCCTTGGCGCTCTCTGAGCTTGGATGTTTTCTTGGGTGCTTTTCAGTACCCAAACTAGGTACTAACACTAGCAGTGATAATGTTACCTAGTATGATAATGAAACGTCTGCAAGGAAACAACCAAGCTCAGAAAGCACCAAGGACCCCTTACCTATATACTGGTAGTCCTTAATTTACGACCACAATTGAGCCCAAACTTTCTGTTGTTAAGTGAGACATTTGTTAAGTGAGTTTTGCCCCATTTTACGACTTTTCTTGCCACAGTTGTTAAGTGAATCACTTCAGTTGATAAGTTAGTTAACCCGGTTGTTAAATGAACCTGGTTTACCCCTTGACTTTGCTTGTGAGATGGTTGCAAAAGGGCATCACATCACCTTGGGACACAGCAACGGTCATAAATACAGAAGAGCCTGTAGTACAGTGGACTAAAGCACACTGTTATTAATATCTGCTGCTTGCAATTACTGCAAGTTCAAATCCCACCAGGCTCAAGGTTGACTCAGCCTTCCATCCTTTCAAAGATAGGTGAAATGAGGACCCAGATTGTGGGGGCAATAAGCTGACTTTGTATAAATATACAAAAGTATGAAGGCTATTGCTTATAGCATTGTAAGCTGCCCTGAGTCTCCGGAGAAGGGCGGCATATAAATTAAAGCAAAAAAAAAAAAAAAAAAAATCCGAACCAAATTGCCAAGCATCTGAATTCTGATCACATGATCATGGGGATGCTTGCAAAAATCGCAACTCTGAAAAACGGTATTTTTCAGTGACATAACTTTGATTGGTCACTGAACAAACTGTTGTAAGTCGAGGACTACCTGTATTCATTTTCCCATATATACGTGTATATTTTGCTGTATTTTTTTCCTCTTTTTTTCTACTGATTACTGATTGTACTAAACTGTGTTCTGCACAATTTGTTTTCCCCAAAGGTGCTTTTTTCAAGAGGCAACTGGATTTTCTGGTTTTTCTTTGAAGAAGAAAAAGCTGAAGAAGCTTCTTGGATGAGAAGCGAAACGTCTTCAAAGAAAAACCAGAAAGTCCAGTTGCCTCTCGAAAAAAGCACCTTTGGGACCAGGGGTGAAATGTAAAATTTGTTACTATCGGTTCTGTGGGCGTGGTTTGGTGTGGGGGGAGTAATGTGACTGGGTAGGCGTGGGCAACTTTTTTTTTTTTTTAACTTTTCAAAGCATTTTTTCTAATGCTTTGAAAAGCCTCTGCCGATCAGGCAACTCAGCTGGGATCGTCAGAGAGGCTTTTTAAAAAATACCTCTCTGCCCATCAGGCAACTCAGCTAGGATCGTCAGAGACTTTTCAAAGCATTTTTTTTACCACCTCTTCGGTCAAGAGGTTGCAGAAAAAAATGCTTTGAAAAGCCTCTGACAATCCCAGCTGAGCCGCACGATCATCAGAGGCTTTTTTTTTAACTTTTAAAAGCATTTTTTCTAATGCTTTGAAAAGCCTCTGCCGATCAGGCAACTCAGCTGGGATCGTCAGAGAGGCTTTTTAAAAAATACCTCTCTGCCCATCAGGCAACTCAGCTAGGATCGTCAGAGACTTTTCAAAGCATTTTTTTTACCACCTCTTCGGTCAAGAGGTTGCAGAAAAAAATGCTTTGAAAAGCCTCTGACAATCCCAGCTGAGCCGCACGATCATCAGAGGCTTTTTTTTTAACTTTTAAAAGCATTTTTTCTAATGCTTTGAAAAGCCTCTGCCGATCAGGCAACTCAGCTGGGATCGTCAGAGAGGCTTTTTAAAAAATACCTCTCTGCCCATCAGGCAACTCAGCTAGGATCGTCAGAGACTTTTCAAAGCATTTTTTTTACCATCTCTTTGGCCAAGAGGTTGCAGAAAAAATTGCTTTGAAAAGCCTCTGACGATCCCAGCTGAGCCGTGCAATCATCAGAGGCTTTTTTTTTAACTTTTAAAAGCATTTTTTCGTCGGAAGAGGTTGTAGAAAAAAATGCTTTTAAAAGTAAAAAAAAAAAAAGCCTCTGATGATGATAGTGCAGCTCAGCTGGGCATGGTGGGGGGGGCGAGGGATTTTTGCTACCGGTTCTCCGAACCGCCATCGCTACCGGAGCGTGCGATCTGGTCTGAACCGGGAGCATTTCACCCATTTGGGACAGTAGTGGATTTCAAATCCCGGCACTACCAGTTTGCTATCGGTATAGAGCATTTTTGATGATGTCTGGGCGGGTGGGCATAGCCTCCCCCCACCGCCGCTACCAGTTTGCCCAAACTGGGGCGAACTGGGAGCAACCCATCACTGCTTTGGGACAACCATGACCTGGATGACTGAGAATCTCCATAGACAAAGCGTTTGTTCTGTTGTGATAATAGAATCTCACCATCTCAATTTGACCTCCTTCCTCCCATGTTTTCTTCTCCTAGAATTGAATATTTCTCTTCTTCTCATTCTGCAGATGAAGACCTTCTTGATATAAACACCTACCACGTAACATCCCTATGATGACCATCATCCAGGAAGGCCAACTCCACTCAAGAAACCCTTGGTTATCCATGTATAGCTTGCTCAAACCCTGCAACAGAATTTAGGTTTTGGTTTTTTTTTTAAAGTTGTGTTTGCTGTGGCTTCTTAGACCTACAAGTGCTGGCCTTGCCAGCGAAGATTTTTGGACTTCTTTTCCTTCTTGGCTGTAAGCCAACAAGATGATCGATCTGAGCTTCCTTACGGATGAAGAGCAGGAGTCAATTCTGAAAGTGTTGCAGCGGGATGCGGACTTAAAGAAGGCCGAAGAGGAGAGAATCAGGTAAGGAAGGGCCGTGAATAATTCCACCCTACAGGCCACTTGTAGAAATTGGCTTGGGTCAAAGGCATGAATGGAGAAGAGATTGCTCAACCGTTAACTTTGTTCAGAGTTGCTGAATTAATCACCGTTTATGAAGAGGGTTTGGTGTTTTGTTTACTTGCTTTGTTCCAGGCTTTTGAATAGTTAGAACTTTAGGAGCAGAATGCAAATATTTCCCTTTTTAATCACTATGCCTTCCCTGGGGAAGACCATGCATGGAGAGATTAGGATAGTTCACTCTGTTGCAAGGCATTAAAGACCTCAGTAAATTAATTAGTGAAATGACTTGCAGGTGCTCCATCCCTGGAAGTTTTTAACCGAGAGATAGGACAACCATTTATCTGAAATGGTGCAGTTGGGTCTCCTGCTTGGGCAGGGGTTTTTATTTTATTTTATTTTATTTTATTTTATTTTATTTTATTTTATTTTATTTTATTTTATTATTTTATTTATTTTATTATTTATTTTATTTTATTTTATTTTATTTATTTTATTATTTTATTTTATTTTATTTTATTTTATTTTATTTTATTTTATTTTATTTATTATTTATTTTATTTTATTTTATTTTATTTTATTTTATTTTATCTTATCTTATTTTATTTTATTTTATTTTATTTTATTATTTTATTTTATTTTATTTTATTATTTTATTTTATTTTATTATTTTATTTTATTTTATTTTATTTATTTCTTTATTAGTTTGTCAAACATGTACAAGATAGCAGGTATGAATATGAACATGGACATGAACGAAGGAAATGAAAACAAATAAATGGGGACAGTAGGACAGGGATGGTAGGCACGCTGGTGCGCTTATGCACGCCTCCTTTACGAACCTCTTGGGATTCACATATTGTAGCAACCGGTTCGCCCAGCATTGGAAATGTGAGTGTGCACGTGTTCATGTACATGTGTGCAGCATCACAACACATGGCAATTCGCTCATGCCATCCACACATCCATGCGACATCAAATAACATGGCAATTTGCTCACACGCGCCGTCCACACATGCATGTGGCATCAAAAACATAGCGATATAGGATAGGATTGCGCCCAGGCGGGTGGGTGGGTCCACCTGCAGGTTGCCAATACCGGTTTACCTGAATCGGTCTGAACCGGCTGAATACCACCTCCGCTTCCAACTCTGTTATTCTGTCACTCTGACCTGGAAGCTGTCACGAGCATTTGAACTTTGAGGTTGAAATTTGATTTTTTTTTAAAAAAAATTAAAATTTGATTTATATGCCGCCCTTCTCCGGAGACTCAGGGCCGCTTACAATGCGTTAAGCAATAGCATTCATCCTTTTGTATATTTATAGAAAGTCAGCTTATTGCCCCCACAAACTGGGTCCTCATTTCAGCTACCTTAGAAAGGATGGAAGGCTGAGTCAACCTTGAGCCTTGGAGAGATTCGAACCAGCAGAAATTGCAGGCAGTTGTGTTAATAACAGGGTGTACTAAACCACTGTACTATCAAGGTTGATTGATTGTTTTGTTTTAATAATTTGAATGGGAATAGTTTTTTTTTTTTTCTTTAACCTGGTTAGGTTGCATATTGATTTTATGAACTATTTGGTTTTAGTTTTTATATGTCCGTCCCTCAGCAGTCACCTTTGTGAGGTGGTTGCTATGCAAATTATGCAAATAAATAAATAAGGGATTTTTTTTTTTTTGCACTAACAAATCATGATCTTCCAGTTATTTATCTAGGGACAGTGGTGGCGAATCTTTTACTCACCGAGTGCCGAACAGCTACACGCTTTCTTTGCGCACGCACGTGCTATCTGCACTGATGCACAGCTCCTCCCCGTGCGCTGCATGTACAACCACACCATCTGTGCATGCGCACAGGTTTTGCGCAGCTCCCCCTGTGCGCTGCGCATACAATCGCACCATCTGCACACGTGTGCAGTTTTCAGGCATGCAATGTGCACACGAATGTGGTCTATGCTTGCATGCACTGCGCGCAAGTACTCTCACACACCTGCGCAAATTTGCGCGCATGCCCAGGAGAGCTCTGAAGACCAGCTGGATCCCCTGAATGTTGTGGCCCCGCCCTCTGAGCCTGTCCCATCGGAGGAAGAAAGCTCCGAGCATGAGGAAGAGGAGTCAGCCAGGCCTCCCTCTCCAGGCCCCTCCCCTCTGGCATTGTCTCAGGTGCCGGCCGAGGGAGAGGAGATCAGCAGGGAGACAGCTGGTTCGGATCAGAGTGACGTAGAAACATCATTCCTGGACGCATGCCTCCGAAGGCGTGATAAACGATTGCAGCAGCTTAGGAGGCGTGCTAGGGATTAGAACTGAATCACTGGACCACACCCCAGAGACTATATAATAGAGGGTAGTGGTCAGGGATCCTTGTGACGAACAAAAGCAAACCTTGGATAGTCACTAAAGCCTCGTCCGGAACTGCTGAGAGAAAGATTTATAGTGTCGGACATTTGGACTCTTGAGTATTTATCTTTCTGTTTTACTGTGAAAATAAAGTCACTTGGCAGACAGTGTGTCTATCGCTGCCAAGTGGGAGATAAGACCTGGGTGCGTTCCAAAGTGTTTCCTTAACCCTCGGCTGGCTGTGTTTGTGTGTGTGTGTGGACGGGGACAGATCACTGAATTGTGTGAATGCCCGAATACCAGCTGGGGCGCATGCGCAGCTGCAGGTGAGTTGGGTGACAGCTCACGTGCCCAGAAAGATGGCTCTGCGTGCCACTTCGGGCACACATGCCATAGGTTTGCCATCAGGAATCTAGGACTTTGCTCTGATGAGACTGTCATTCTGGAATACTTTCCTCACTGAAATTCATAAGGTATTTATTGATCTGTTGAACTCCAGCACCAACTTTACACACCAACTTGTGGGAACATTACAGTAGTATAGTACAGACAGTCCTCAACTTATTTTATTTATTTATTTATTTATTTATTTATTATTCGAATTTCTATACCGCCCTTCTCCTTTCGGACTCGGGGCGAAAGGATAATAACATTTATACATAAAGTACGATTAAAAATAGATTTAAAATAATTAAATTTGGCCCATAGTTTAAAATTTTTCAGTTTAAAATCCATATCGAAATTTAAAACCAACCATAAAATCATAAAATCAAGAGAGACCAGCTAACTGAAAGAGATGAGTTTTTTAGGTCCCGACGAAAAGTCCGGAGGTTGGAGATCACTCGTATCTCTGGGGGTAGATTGTTCCAAAGGGTAGGTGCCACCACAGAGAAGGCTCTCCTCCTGGGGTTCGCCAGCCGGCATTGTCTATGACCATAATAACTTATGACCATAATGGAGGCAGTTACCTATTGAGTCGCCCGTGTGACTGACCCAATTTACATCCTTTTTTTTGCAGGGGTCGTTAAGCAACTGGACATAAGTTGAGAACTAACTGCATTTGGTTTTTCCTTCCTCTCTGCATTCCTTTAATGATTATGGTTTTTACCTTTTTTCATCTTTACTTCTGTTATTGTGTTTTACTAGCTTTTTTTTTTTAATTCAACTGCTTTAAGATGTGACTGCAAGAGGCAGCATAGAAATATCAGGGCATACCTTAAAATGTGATTTTATTGTCCATTGCAACCTATGCCATGAATAATAGTAGTAATCAATAGGCTTATTTATGACTGTATTAAAGATTGGTTGGATTGTGATTTAGTAGTGAAAATACATAAAGCATACCGAAATAAACAAAAATGAAACATTGTTTTAAAGTCTAAGAATATTAAAATTTATTAGGACCATCAAAGAGTACTTTTTAAAAAAAATTTACTGCGTGCAGAAAGGGACACAATTTGATCTTCCTGCAGAATTAAAGTGTTAAGATATTTAAATTTAGTAGCTGGAGCAGTAGGGTTGAGCAGCGAGCCAGAACACAATCTTATCTTCTTATCTTTATCTTTATTCAATTTATATACCGTCCTTCACCTATTGGACTCAGGGTGGTGCACAGCCAAGGATAAAAAACATACAATACAAAATTTAAAATCAATTAAAAAAATTATACAGCTTTGGCCCACAATTTAAAACAATCCAATTAAAACCCAATTTGCGCTTAAAAAGCTAAAAAAGCTAAAAAAAGGGAGGGGGGGTTCACGCCAGCCCTACTTGATGGAAAAGAAAAGTTTTTAGGGCACGGTGAAAGGCCCGGAGATCTGGTATCCTTCGTATCTCCGGGGGCAAATCGTTCCAGAGGGCAGGAGCTGCCACAGAGAAGGCCCTCCCCCTGGGGGTCACCAGCCGACATTGCCTGGCTGATGGCACCCTGAGGAGTCCCTCTCTGTGGGAGCGTACTGGTCGGTGGGAGGCTATCGGCGGCAGAAGGCGGTCTCGCAAATACCCAGATCCGATGCCATGGAGCGCTTTAAAGGTGGTGACCAACACCTTGAAGCGCACCCGAAAGACCACTGGAAGCCAATGCAGCTCGTGCAGGAGAGGCATCACATGGGAGCGTCCTCTTGCTCCCATAATCCCCTGCGTGGCTGCATTCTGCACCAGTTGGAGCCTCCGGGTGCTCCTCAAGGGGAGCCCCATGTAGAGAGCATTGCAGTAGTCCAGGCGGGAAGTGACGAGCATTTGCACTTGCATTTTTTACGTGCACTTCCCTCCAGCCTTCGGCCAAAGCCCTACACCAGGAGGCTGAAGCAGACCCCAAGTCGGAATTTCTGCCCCCCACAACCCACACAAAAAGACCCCAAAGGGGGAGGCTCTCTGCAGCAATACAAGTGTTCAGTGCACATATTGCACTGATTTAATGCAATATAAAAAATGCAAATAATTTTTCTGCGGACCACCAAAATTTTCTCATGGACCACCAGTGGTCCACGGACCACCAGTTGGGGACCCCTATTCTAGAGGACCTCTAATGGAGAATTGTGGTTTCTACGAAAGTTATGTCTCTAGCCAAAGTCTATGACGTCTCTTCTTGCTTGTTTTTCTTTTGGCTTGTGGTTTTAGAGTTTCCTTGCTTGAGATGTAATCTGGCCGTGGCATTTGTCTGCATTCCATTCTTACGACCTTTTGCTGAGAGATGAGTTAACAGCCACATAGCTCACTACATTTTAGCCCTTGCGCAAGATCTAATAAACCTCTGGCAAGAGGTCCCAGTCTGCTCAGCGCGCTTGATGAAAACAGGGAAAAATTTGTAAATTCAGCTAGTGGGTCTGGAATACTCATACTCAGTTTGTGGATGTAATAACAGCATACGGATACCCGGTGGGTTTAAGGATAGGTTAAAAATAAACTGGCACTTTTGGACTCTTTACCACCAAGGCCACTGGCACCATGCAGTCTGAGAAAGTGAAATGTTGTGGTTGTGTTAACACTAGGGAAACACCCTCTGCTGTTTTTTTTCTAGGTTTTCTTTTGTGGCAGAAACCTTTAGAATAGCAAATGTGTTTGTGTGCTTGTGTCTGTGTTTGATTTTTTTTCTGCTTTAAACTCTGCAAATTGGCTTATCTGAGCATGTACGCTGGAAAAGAACAATGATCTGGTTGATGCACAACTCTCCATCTGTATCTGTGGGTATATTTTTAGGGCTTAGCTTTGTCCTACTTGTGGACCCAGCTACAAATGGGGTTATCCAGAGATAATCCAATTATCTGGACTGAAGACCTGCTTGTTATAGTCTGCAAGAAAAAGAAGAATGGTTTTGGATTCTCTCTCTCTCTCTCTCTCTCTCTCTCTTTCCCACACACACTCTCTCTCTCCCACACTCTCTCTCCCTCCCTCCCTCCCCCTTCCTCTCCCTCCCTCTCTCTTTCCCTCTCTCTCTCTCCCCCTCCCTCCCTCTCCCTCTCCCGTCCTCTCTCCCGGTACCTATCTTTCTTCCTATCCTTCCTTCCATCCATCCATCCATCCATCCATCCATCCATTCTACCTTCTTTCCTTTTTTCTTTTTCTTTCTTTCTTTCTTTCTTTCTTTCTTTCTTTCTTTCTTTCTTTCTTTCTTTCCTTCCTTCCTTCCTTTCTTTCTTTCTCTTTCTTTCTTTCTCTTCCTCTCCTTCCTTCCTTCCTTTCCTCACTGAGAAAAGTAAGGAAGTAGCATAAGACCTTGTGGCATTTTGTATATTGTTCCTTCCTAAGCAGGATGGCTCAGCAGTTGAGCCATCTGACAGCCCGGATTTGAGAGCCGAGTGTCACGTGATGGGGTGAGCTCCCATTCTTGCCTCAGCTCCTGCCCAGCTGGCAGTTTGAAAGCATGCAAATGCAAGTAGATCAATTGGTACCACTTTGGTAGGAAGGGAACAGCGTTCCATGCACCTCGGCGTATAGTCATGCCAGCCACATGACCATGGAAGTTTCTTTGGACAACGCTGGCTCCCTTGGCTAGAAAACTGAGATGAGCACCAGCCCTTAGAGTTGGGCATGACTGGGCAGGGGAAACCTTTACTTTATCTTCAAGCAGGATGCGAAGGAGAGGGAAGTCAACTTTTCTGTTTGCTTATTGTATTACTCAGCTGGGCTGGGTTCCTATTCTTTAGAAAGGCAAGGGTAAAAGTAAGCTCTAAATCTTCATGCATGAGAAGTTACTGGGATTATCGGATGGCTAGCAGAAAAATTACAGACAGAGAGTTTGTTTTCTCTTTCTGAAGAATTGGTGAAGGAGAATTCCTGTGGCTAAGTGAGCTGTAATGTACAAGTCAGGAGATCTTAATTCTGCTTCTTATTGGATCAATCTGTGATGTGTTGCCAGAGTTTTAAATTTCTTCTTGGCTCCTCTTCTGCCTGAAAGGGGAAAGAAGAAATTTAGGCATTAAACCATGTTCTAACAATGGCCCTAAATGCTAGAGTAATGAATATGTATTCTTGGTTAATGACTTGTCTCCGTTTTGGCCTTTGTTTTAAGCTCTAAATTGGGCTTTCTATGCACTGTACAGGGGATGCGGTGGCTCAGTGGCTAAGATGCTGAGCTTGTCACTAGAAAGCTCGGCAGTTCAGCGGTTCGAATCCGTAGAGCCACGTAACAGGGTGAGCTCCCATTACTTGTTCCAGCTTCTGCCAACCTAGCAGTTCGAAAGCACGTAAAAAATGCAAGTAGAAAAATAGGGACCATCTTTGGTGGGAAGGGAACAGCACTCCGTGCGTCGTCAACATTTAGTCATGCCAGCCACATGACCACGGAGACATGTTCAGACAGTGCTGGCTCTTCGGCTTTGAAACGGAGATGAGCAGCGCCCCCTAGAGTCAGGAACAACTAGCACGCATGTGCAGGGGAATCTTTACCTATGCACTGTACATCTTCTATATTTTTTTCAGCAATCTTCTGCAGGTAGTCCTTGACTACGTAAAACTATTTGCTTAGTAACCATTCAGAGTTACCGTGGCACAGAAATAAAGTGACTTACAACCAGTTCTGTGATCCGAATTTGGGCACTTGGCAACTAGCATGCATTTAGGATGGTTACTGCATCCTGGGGTCACGTGGTTGCCCCTGCGACTTTCCCAACAAGCTTCCAACAAGCAAAGTCAGCGTGATTCACTTAACATGATTCGCTTAACAACTGCAGTGATTTGCTTAACGATTGTGGCAAAGAAAAAGTAACCGAAATCGGGACTATAAGATACACTGGAGTATAAGATTTCAAAGAGGAAAACAAGAGGAAAAAAAATAGTTTTTGGTCTCCCTGGCTCCCAGGAGCACTCTGCCGGCCTCCCAAACCCTCTGTGCATCCCGTTTTTGCGAAAAACAAGCCCATTTTCGGCAATGTGAAATGTAAAATTTGTTACTACCAGTTCTGTGGGCGTGGCTTGATGGGGGGATAATGTGACTGAGTGGGTGTGGCCAACTTTTTTTAAAAAAACTTTTAAAACCATTTTTTCTACACCCCTTCAGCCGAAGAGGTTGTAAAAAAAATGCTTTTAAAAGCCTCTGACGATCCCAGCTGAGCCGCACGATCATCAGAGGCTTTTTAAAAGCATTTTTTCGGCCGAAGAGATTGTAGAAAAAAATGCTTTTAAAAATTAAAAAAAAGCCTCTGATGATCACGTGGCTCAGCTGGGCATGGGGGGGGGGGGCAGGGATTTTTGCTACCGGTTCTCCGAACCACCCGCTGTCATCGCTACCAAATTGGGCGATCTGGTCCGAACCGGGAGCATTTCACCCCTGATTTTTGGCCTCCTGAAACCCCCACACGTCCCGTTTTTGCCCTCCCCAGCCTCCAGGAGCACTCCTCCCAAACCCTCTGCATGTCTTGTTTTTGTGAAAAACTGGCCCATTTTTGGTGAAAATGGGGCATGCGGGGCAGGGTTTCAGGAGACCAAAAATGGCTGTATTCGGTCTATAAGACGCACCGACATTTCCACCCTGTTTTAGGTGGGAAAAAAATGCATCGTATACTCCAAAAAGTACAGTAATAAAAGTTGTTCAAACACAAGTGATGTAAATTTTCAGAAATCCTGGGCTTCTTCACTATTCATTCTAAGAACTGATTTAGGGTTAGGATTAACAGGTGGAGCATAAAGATAAACATTGCGTTAACAGGTGGAATTTTTGTCTTCTGACCAGTCATATTTATTCAAAGGGTGTTTCATAACTGTAGGTAGAAAGAACCACATTGTGGTAAAACCGAAGAGGGGGTTTAAAAAAGAAAAATACAATTGGTATGTATTGGGCTATTCCAGTTGAACAATATCTTCATGGACACATATTGGATAGGCAAAGAAAAGGACAAATATTGTAATGCTCTGGAACTTAAAACATACTTAGAAAATTAGTTAAAATGTATTATTTGCTTGCTCTCAGACTTATTTTATCCTGGTTACAACATACAGATAGTTCTTACTTAATGACCAGTTGCTTAGCGACTGTTCAAAGCTCTGACGGACTCCGCGCAAAAGGTACATACGACCTGACTCCAGAGTTCCAACAGTGGCACAATTGATATTCATTCATTCATTCATTCATTCATTCATTCATTCTCCAGTTCTACTGAATCACATTTAAGCTTTTTGTGGTTCTCCACGCCCCCGATATAATAACCACTGTATTTTTCATTATTTTTCATTTTCTAGGAATTTACCTGAAAAAGTAAAGGATGATGCCCAAGTTAAAAATATGAGCGGGCAGTGGTTTTATGAAGCCAAGGCAAAGAGGCACAGAGAGAAAATACATGGAGCCGATATTATCCGGGCATCAATAAGAAGGAAACCCTTGACAATAGGTATGTATTGATTTTGGGGAAAAAAGAAGCATAGCTTTGTGTAGAAGGGGAAATGGGGGTTTTGGGGTTTTTTTGTAGATCTTCAATCAAGAATACACTTCGTTATGATTAAAATGAGGAAGGACTTTTAATGGTCTTGATTCAAGTCAGCTTTCCTCCAACCTACTGTCCTCTAAATGTTTTGGACCTCAGCTACAATTCCAAGCCAGCATGATCAGTGGCTCTCTCTAAGTGGAGGATCTACCCAGTGGTGGGATTCAAGTAATTTAACAACCAGATCTCTGCCTTAATGATTTCTTCCAGCAACCAGTTTGCCAAACTGCTCAGAAAGTTAACAACCGGTTCTCCCGAAGTGGTGCGAACTGGCTGAATCCCACCACTGGATCTACCTCCTATCTACCCATCCATCTATCTGCCCTCCTATCTGACTGTCTACTTGCCTGCCTGTCTTTCTGTCTGTCTGCCTGCCTGCCTGTCTACCTGCTTATTTACTTACCTGCTTGCCTACCTACCTTCCTACCTATTTATCCATCCATCTATCTGCCCACCTATCTGACTACCTATTTATCTGCCTATTTTTCTGTTTGTCTGCCTACCTGCTTACCTACCTACCTACCTAATTGCCTGCCTACCTACTTATTTACTTACCTGCCTGCCTACCTGCCCACCTATCTATCTACCCACCTACCTGACTGCCTACTACTTACCTACCTGTCTTTCTGTCTGCCTGCCTATCTGCCTCCCTGCCGATCTACCTATCTACCTACCTACTTACCTGTCTTTCTGTCTCCCTACCTACCTGCCTATTGACCTACTTACTTACCTGCCTAGCTGCCTGCCTACCTACCCATCCATCTATCTGCCCACCTATCTGACTGCCTACTTATCTGCCTATTTTTCTGTCTGCCTGCCTACCTACCCACCTATCTATCGGCCCACCTACCTGACTGTCTATTGCCTGCCTGTCTTTCTGTCTGCCTACCTACCTGCCTTCCTGCCTATCTACCTGTCTGTTTGTCTGTCTGCCTACCTACCTACTTGCCTATTTACCTACCTACTTACTTGCCTACTTGCCTGCCTGCCTACCTACTTACCTGTCTACCTACCTGGCCACTTACTCTCCAAGCAACTCAGAATCAATGGAAGTCAATATATTGAATGAAGATTCAATGAAAATGCTTAGATGATTTATCCATACTTCCATCTTGTTCAACAGTCATTGGGATAACTGGGTGTCTACAGAATAGCTAGTTTCTCCTAGACAGGTAGTCCTCAAATTATGACCAAAATTGGGACCAGAAAATTTGTTGTTAAGCAGGGTGGTCATTCAGTGAGACATCACACGACTGTGCCTGATTTTATAACCTTTTTGCTGTGGTCGTTGCATGAGCCACCAAGTGCTTGTGATTTGCAACCTCCTGCCATCTTCCCCATTGACTTTGCTTGTCCGAAGCCAGCTAGGAAGATTGCAAATGGTGATCAGGTGATCCGGGGACATTGCAACCATTTTAAATACCTGCACCTGGATTTTGATCACATGGCTGTGGAGATGCCATGAAGGCGATGAGTGTGAGGACAGGTGGTGTCGCTTTTTTCAGTGCTGTTGTAACTTCGAACAGTCGCTAAGCGAATGGCCGTAAGTTGAGGACTACCTGTATAGCACAGTCAGCGTTTAGAATCTTGAATGTATTGAGAGTAATAAAAAATAGTGGAAATATCTAGACTGAATAGCCAAGAAGTAGATGCAGACAGAGATTAAGTTCCAAGAGAGGAATTTGGGAGGCAAGTCAAAAAAAGCATAGCAATTAAAGTATTGAAGCAGGCAAGAGGTGATGGATAGATGATTTCTCTTTTTTTGTTGTTGTTCTGATTTGCTTTTTCTCTTTTCTCTCCTTCTTTTCTTTTTTTTAAGTAGGCAACATGACTAGAAATTAGGTAGGATAGAAAGAAAACGTTTTTTTAATAAAGGGTGACATGATTAAAAGTTAGAATAAGTGATAGAAATAAGAGAAGGGGGAATATTACTGTATACACTTTCATATAATAAAATAAAAATAATAACAAACATGGAATAACTGAATAAGGACAGATTGCAAATTAATATAAATGTGTATCATTATTAGAAATATATGTTGATTGACTGTAATAACCATGATTAATTCTACTAGTTTTATTTGTATTAGAATGTGCCCATACTGTTCACTCATTGATATGTTTGTAAAAAAATAATAATAAAAAAAAATAGTGGTGTTCATGTTTCATATTTAGTGTTGATCAATAAAGAAGGAACTTGCATGTTCAAACTGTACATTGGCTACTCTCTGTGTATGAGTAGACCAAACATAAGCTAATTTTCTCCCATTTTTTTGTCTTCATCTTATATTTTAGCTGAGCTGAGTCATCAGAGTAAGTCTGGAAATACCAAAATCAGCTGGGTGAACAATGTCAACAAAGAGATCTTTGTATCACCAGAAAAGTTGGGTGTCATACAAGATAAGGAAGAGGAATCTAGATCTAACCAGAGGTTAGACATCTCACAAAATTTGCTGATTGCATAATCTACGATCAGATATAAACTTGTTTAGAAAATTACTTGCCATGGACTCCCAGTTTAGAATTTAATTCATTTCCTGCACCCATGTTTTATTTATTCTTTAATTTTGTTGCATAATCAGCTTTGTGACAACTGCATCAGGTTCTGGCAGTTCTATGTAATGGCTTTACAGGTAGTCCTTGATTTCTGACCACAGTGGAGCCTAACATTTCTCTGGCTAAGCAAAACAGTGGTTAAATGAGTTTTGCCCCGTTTACAACGTTTCTTGCTACGGTGGTTAAGTGAATCACTGGAGTTGTTAAGTTAGTAACACGGTTGCTAAGGGAATCTGGTTTCCCCCACTGAGTTTGCTTTTCAAAAGGTCGCAAAAGGGGATCACATGACCCCTGGACG
This sequence comes from Arizona elegans, assembly GCA_022577455.1. Classification (NCBI taxonomy): domain Eukaryota; kingdom Metazoa; phylum Chordata; class Lepidosauria; order Squamata; family Colubridae; genus Arizona; species Arizona elegans. Next base: position 8,355,495 of record JAKOOJ010000025.1, on the reverse strand, counting down.
CTATAAACGTCATAAATATGAATCAGTTGATAAGCATCTGAATGTTGATAATCTGATCATGGGGATGCTGCAAGGGTCATAAGCAGGGATGGGCTTCAAAAATTTTAGCAAGGGGTTCTTTGCCCGGTTGCTGGGTGAGTGTGGCAATGGTGGGCATGACCTAGTTGGCCTCCTGTACCACAATGGCAATGGTGGGGCTTCGGAGGCCTTTGTTGAGTCCCCAGGAGGGCGAAAATGGTCTCCCAGGCTCCGGAGGCCCACTGGAGGCTGGAAACAGAGGCCCGTTTCCGGCTTTCCCATTTCCCATAGGCCTGTTTTTCGCCCTCCCTGAGCCTCCATGCATGCCCTGTACTGCATCCAAAATGGGCTGCGTGGGACTCCTGGGAGGGGAGGGGTGGGCGGGGCCAGCCAGGAGTGGGATTTGGGAGTTCTCCAAACTGCACAGAATCTTAGCTAAAGGTTCTCCCAAACCCCTGTGAACCCCCAGCAGCCCCCCCCCCCGGTCATAAGTGTGAAAAATATTCATAAATCAATTTTTTCAGTACTATTGTATCTTTGAATGGTCACTAAACAAACTACTTGTACATGCCTTGAATTTCTTGGAGGAAAGATAGAATAGCTAGTCACTACTTACAACCATATAAGATAGACTGGCCCGAGAGAGAGTGACTGACCTAAAGTCTCCATGATTGGAATCTGCGTTTCCCTTAGTCCTACATCTTACTCAGTACACAATCAAGCTGCCTCACCCATTAGAATGTTAGAATGACCGCGGGAGGGCAAAAAAGCAGTAGGAGTTGAAGTGACTTTCAACTTCCTGCTGATTTCCCCATTGAGTTTCCTTGTGGGGAACTTGCAGGTAAGTGGTTGATGCTGTGGGGAGGGGGGAAAGGGGAGGAGAGAAAGGGGTTGCGAGACTGGCTGGGAAACTGTCATGGACTGGCTGGGAACTGCCAGAACTGAAGCAGTCCCTTTTTTTTGTAGAAAGGGTGCTTGTGATGGTAGCTCAGATTTACAAGTGAAAGGTGTTTTCTTTCTCTTTCTTTCTTTCTTTCTTTCTTTCTTTCTTTCTTTCTTTCTTTTTCTTTCTCTCTCTTTCTCTCTCTCCCTTCCTTCCCTCCCTCCCTCCCCTTTCTTTCTTTCTTTTTCTTTCTTTCTCTCTTCCTTCTTTCCCTCCCTCCCTTCCCCCTCTTTCTTTCTTTTTTCTTTCTTTCTTTCTTTCTTTCTTTCTTTCTTTCTTTCTTTCTCTCTCTTTCTCTCTCTCCCTTCCTTCCTTCTCTTCCTTCCTTCCCTCCCTCCCTTCCCCCTCTTTCTTTCTTTCTTTCTTTCTTTCTTTCTTTCTTTCTTTCTTTCTTTCTTTCTTAAAAAATGTCTGGGATATTTTTTAACTGTATCTTCTCCTACAGATATTTCAAACTAGAAATAAATGTGTCCACGATCGTGTGTGTGTGTGTGTGTGTGTGTGTGTGTGTGTGTATGTACACACCACTTTTGTTTGAGGTGAGGGCTGGGTTATTATTTTTAAGATCTGTGACTTCTCCCTCAAGTAATATTTACTTGCCTTTTCGGGGTGGAAAGAGAAAAAAATAATCTTCAGGTAAAAGGTCTTTAAGGTAGGGCATGAAAAGCAGAAGCCTGCATAACTGGAATGCTTTTAAAAGGCACATGGATCATCTGAGTCTCTTTTTGTCATCTCTAAGACTGGCTTGCATTTGGTTAGGTTATTAAACGTTTGCTTTTCAGGGGTTCCCGCTCTCATTGTGCAGCCACGTCTGCTTCCTGTTTGTGGGCACGCTATAATACCTTCACGGTATTAGGCGTTGCCCTGTAGATACTTTTATTTATTTATTTATTTGTGTGTTTGAGTCAGTGTTGACTTCTGGAGATTGCCTGGGCGAGTCCCCACAGTTTTCAAGGTTTTTCGAAAAAGGTTTGCCATTGCCTTCTTCTAAGGCAGTGGTTTTCAACCTTCCTAATGCCGTGACCCTTTAATACAGTTCCTCATGTTGTGGTGACCCCCAACCAGGGGTGGGTTCTAATTTTTTTTAATACCGGTTCTGTGGGCGTGGCTTATTTTGTGGGTGTGGCTTGGAGGTCATGTGACTGGGTGGGTGTGGCTAGCTGGTCATGTGACCGGGTGGCCATGGCTATGTGTATAGGGACTACTCAGAGGGCTGAAAAAAGTCATTTCTGACACTTTTGACTGGTCCTCACACTTATGGCCATCCTCACATTTATGCCCGTGCAGCATTCTTAACAACCATGTCACTCATTTCACAACTGCTTCTCTTCACCATGGTGACAAGATAGGGCAAAAACGTAAAATGTGAGGACAGTCGTAAATTCGAGGACTGGTCAAAAGTGCGAGGACCAGTCAGAAATAACTTTTTCAGCCCTCTGAGTAGTCCATATGCACAAAAGGACTACCCAGAGGGCTGAAAAAAGTCATTTCTGACTGGGCCTCGCACTTTTGACAAGTCCTCACACTTATGACCATCCTCACATTTATGCCCTGCAGCTTTCTTAACAACCATGTCACTCATTTCACAACTGCTTCTCTTCACCATGGTGACAAGATAGGGCAAAAACATAAAATGTGAGGACAGTCGTAAGTTCGAAGACTGGTCAAAAGTGTGAGGACCAGTCAGAAATAACTTTTTCAGCCCTCTGAGTAGTCCATATGCACAAAAGGATACAGCAATAGAGAGGGATGAAGGAAGAGAAGGGAAATTAGAATAGGAGTGAGGGTAAGAGAGGGAGGAAGAGAGGAGGAGAAGAAGAAAGGAAGAGGAAGTAGGGAGGAGAAGAAGAGGGTGAGGAAGAGAAAGTAAGAAGGAAAGAAAAGAGAGAGGTGGTAGGTTTGAGGAGAAAGATTGCTGTACAATAAAAAAGATGAAAGGGAAGAAAGGCAACCCCAAACAAATATAAAGATATTAAGATAAAGAATGAATTGTTAAACTTTAAAGAATAAAAGAGAACAAATATGAATAAATAACAATAATTAGAAACACACATACAAACATACAATGTATTTTCTTTGAACAGAGTATTTGGCCGTTTCATAAATTTAAACAGTGTTTAGTCATTTCAATTAAATTTACAATTTCTATATTTCCTTTTTGCCATATTTATTCCTCATCTATTTTTGTAAAAAACCAATATTACCCTTCATCCTCATCTCTAATCTTAATCAAATTCAATTTTTCCCTTCTATTCTATATTATACCCCTTCCCATTGTCATCTATTTTTATATCCATCCTCACACTGGTTAATTATGTAATATTACAGTTGTTTAATATGAATTCAACATTTTAATATAAATCAATTAGTTATATAACTATCTTTTTTCTATATTAATCAATATGAACATGAATATTCCAATTATTTCCATGCAATCCAATTTCTTACAAATCAATTAATTATACTTACCAATAATAATAAACCAAATAATTTCCCCCATATATTCCTCCAAACCACAACTTAACCATTTCTGCTTTCAACACAGTATACAATTAATAATATCTCAATTATTACAATTCCCTAGTTAAAAAGAGCTTTTTTTTCTTTTGTGTTTTAAAATCTTGAACTCTCCTCTTTTGCCCTAAATAATTTTCCATTGTTTGCACTTACCTTTTTTGGTGAGGAAAAGGAAAATAAATCTGCTGCCTAATTTTCCAACGTGCAAAGCCAACAGCCTGCTTTACTTTCTCTTTCGTTTTTCAGTATAGGTAGGGGGAGAAAAAATCAGCACTCTTTGCAAGCAAGGAGCAGATCCGTGAGCAAAACAGCTGAGAGCAAATCTAAGCAAGGGCTAATTAGCCTATGCTGAAGCTCCGGGGGCCAAAAAAATTACAAAAAAAAACCACCGAACCCTTTGTTAAATTGCTGGCTCCCCCGCCCCTCGCCCACCACTATTGATTGGCAATAAATAATGGTGCGGAGGGCGGGGCAAGCCAGCAATTTAACAAAGGGTTGGGCTGCACCACTGGCTCTAGGGCGGCCCTTTGAAGCCCCGCGGCAAGGATTTAAACAGTTTTTTTTCCTCTAGCCATCGGAGGCAGCAATAGATGGGGAGTGGGCGGGGTAAGCGAAGGCCGGCGATCCAACAGAGGAGTGAGGGTGAGTGAAGGCGTGGGGGGGGGGAGAGAGAGGGCTTTGGCGACCCCTGTGAAATGGCCGTTCGACCCCTAAAGGGGTCGCGACCCCCAGGTTGAGAACCGCTGTTCTAAGGGCTGAGAGAGAGGGACTGGCCCAATGTCATCCAGTGTAGAAGAAGAGGCAGAGCTGGGGGTGGAGCTAAGAGAGTTATCAGTCTGGCATCATTACATTGCCACAAGTGATCCAAGTCCAGCGTCCCTTGAATTCCATTGATTCTTATCTAGCACCAATTTATTACAGACCCGTTAGCTGACTAGACTCTTGTGTATAGGGTTGAGCAGTGAATCTTCTGAGAACTTAATGTGTGATCCTGATTCCTTGCGCCTGATACCCAGCTGGCTTTCTGCCTAAGGGAGGACTAGAACTCCCAGTCTCCTGGTTTCTAACCTGATGCTTAAACACTACATTAAACTGGCTCTCATGTGTAGATACTAAATAGCTGAATTTCCTTCTCTTGGCCATGCTTTCAAGAACAGTTTCTGCTATAGAAAGCGTTATGATCAGAAAACTTGGAGGCACACAGATGAATGCTGACAAACCTATGTTTTAATATAGGTTGATGTAATTAGGGATTATTTTCGTGGGCTCCAAGATCATCGCAGATGGGGACTACAGCCAAGAAATTAAAAGACACTTGCTCTTTGGGAGGAAAGCCATGGCAAATCTAGATAGCTTACTAAAAAGCAGAGACATCACCCTGCCAACAAAAGTGCATGTAGTCAAGGCTATGGTTTTCCCAGTTGCAATGTATGGCTGTGAAAGTTGGACCATAACAAAGGCTGAGCGCCAAAGAATGGAGGCCTTTGAAGTCTGGTGCTGGAGAAGACTCCTGCGAGTCCCTTGGACTGCAAGGCGATCAAACCGGTCAGTCCTAGAGGAAGTCAACCCTGACTGCTGTTTAGAAGGCCAGATCCTGAAGATGAAACTCAAATACTCACTGGAGAAGAGCCTAATGCTGGGAAAGATTGAAGGCAAAAGAAGAAGGGGACAACAGAGAACGAGGTGGCTGGATGGAGTCACTGAAGCAGTCGGTGTGAGCTTAAATGGACTCCAGAGGATGGTAGAGGACAGGAAGGCCTGGAGGAATGTTGTCCATGGGGTCGTGATGGGTCGGACACGACTTCACAACTAACAACAACAATTAGGGATGACAGTTTAGGAATGTGACAGTAGAGGTGCCCATGTTTCCCCGAAAATAAGACCCTGTCTTATACTTTTTTTGCCACAAAAAAAGGCACTAGGTCTTATTCTCGGGGGGGGGGGATGTCGTCCACTGACTCACCTCACTTGTGCGTGTCGCCCTCGGCCTCCTTTTTGCTGTCAGAGGCCTTCAGGAACTACTTCTGTAGCCAGCAAGGCTTTCCTGAAGACCTCTACAGCTGATAACAGAGCTCAGGATCAATCTGGAGCTTTGTTATCGGCTACAGAGGCCTTCAGGAAAGCATTGCTGGTTGCAGAAGAAATGGGCCGGCAAGGCAGCTGTTGGGATGTGCGAGGCCTGGTTGCAACTGTCCAAAGATAAGTAGTAGGGCAGCTCCACCTCCCCTATTCTCACCCTAGCTTAATTTTTACCCCTGCACCCTGGAGTGGGCAGGGTCTTAATTAGGGCTTATTTTGGGGGATAAGGCTTATATTGGGTGCACATATAAAAATCAAGCTAGGACTTACTTTCGGAGTAGGTCATATTTTCAGGGAAACACAGTACGGTATATTGCTAGGAGATTTCAGTGGTCTTGATTTTTCTTCTGCAGATAAATGCCACATTGCAGAGTACAGTTTTTTTGCAGGAAGCATTGGATAGACAGTTTTATGTAGCAAGGTGTACAGATGTTAAAATTAATTTACAATTAATTAATTGCAATGTCCTTGTTACAGAATGTACACAATGAATGAATGAAAAGTAATTGCGTTGAAAATGAATTGTGCTTAAAAGGGAAAATGGGTTTCATTATTCTCCGTGAGAAATGGTGCAAAACCATGAAGTTGGTAGTCCCCAACTTACGACCGCAACTGAGCCCCAAATTTCCTTTGCTAAGCAAAAAGTGAATTTTCCCCCATTTTACAACTTTTTTTTGCCACAGTTGTTACGTGAATCACAGCACCCGTTAAGTTACAGGGTTACCACTTGTATAAACACATCACGGAAACTTAATACAGTAAAAAAAACAATAGAAACCAATTACCGTATTTTTCGGAGTATAAGACGCACCGGAGTATAAGACGCAGCTTAGTTTTTGGGGAGGAAAATAGGGAAAAAAATCTGCCTACCAGGTATTCATTTGGCTAGCGTCCTTAGTCTAGTCAGCTTCAGCACATTAGTTTGCTGGTTTTTTATCCCCTGCTTGGGGATAAAAAACAGCTTCTAAGGCACAGCTGAGAGGAAGCAGCAATGAGAAAAGCAGGCAAAGCATGGGGGGATCGCTTCACTCGGCTATCGCCTAGTTAGGGCTGAAAAAAAGCAGCTGAGAGTCGGAGCAAAGTAGGGAGATCACTTTACTTGCTTGTTAAAGCACAGCTTAGAGTTGAGGGAGCAGGCAAAACTGGGAAGATCACTCGCTAGTGCCTCAGGGCTGAAAAAAAGCTTAGAAAAAGCTACATTCGGAGTATAAGACGCACCCAAATTTTCAGCCTCTTGGGGGGGGCGGGGGAAAGGTGCGTCTTATACTCCAAAAAATACAGTACGTATATCAGCGGGTGCTTAGCTGGTAAAATCTTGTGAGGATAAAAATGTATCAGTCAGTTGGAGAGAGGGACAGATGAGACACCTAATTCAGATACAGGTAGTCTTTGACCTACGACCACAGCTGAGCCCAAAGTTTCTGTTGCTAAACCGAGATGGATGTTAAGCGAGTTTTGCCCCATTTTACAACCTTCCTTGCCAGAGTTGTTAAGCAAATAACTGCAATTATTAAGTTGGTTGTTAAGTGAGTCTGGCTTCCCCATTCGCTTTGCATGTCAGAAGGTTGCAAAAGGTAATCAATCAATCATGTGACCATGGGACACTGCAACCGTCATAAATACGAGCCAGTTGCCAATTTTGATCATGTGACCATGGGTAGCTGAATGGTCATGAGTGTGAAAAACAGTCATAAAATATTCAGTGCCATTGTAACTTTGAGTGGTCACTAAACGAACTGTTGTAAGACAAGGACTACCTGTACTTAGTCTGTAGAGATTCTCAGTCATCCAGGTCATGGTTGTCCCAAAGGTGCTTTTTCAGGAGGCAACTGGACTTTCTTGTTTTTTCTTTTGAAGACGTTTTGCTTCTCATCCAAGAAGCTTCTTCAGCTCTGACGGGACAGTGAGGAATGGAAGGATTTCATATATCTTCAAGGAGTAGAAATCCTTCCATTCTCCACTATCCTGTCAGAGCTGAAGAAGCTTCTTGGATGAGAAGCGAAATGCCTTCAAAGAAAAAGTAAGAAAGTCCAGTTGCCTCCTGAAAAAGCACCTTTGGGACTGACTACCTGTACTTAGGTTTCCTTAATTAAAAGTCCTGGCACTTAAGCCTGTTTAGATGGGTGACCTGGACAGGATCTAAGCTTCTTTTCTTGTCTCTTTTTCTTCAGTCCCAAAATGTCCAATGCAGCCTCCAATACATTACAGAAACCTCAGGAAGAAACAAGGAAACAAGCTCTTTCCCCATCTAAGGTGGGTTTATTATTACTACCCAGTGATGGTCAAGTGCCTAAATGAATATTTAGAAGAAGCAGAAAAGGCAACAGACTTTTATGACCTCACCTTTGCGTTATTGATTGCTTATGCTAATCCTAAAGTGGAACTGCATGGTCCTAAGCTTAGCTTTTTCTATGAGCAATTCAGTAACATTTTAAGTGGTCTCAGAATTTTACTAACAGTTCCCTAGGGCCTGATTCTGGCTCTTTCACAAGCAATGAAGAAAAGTAAAATAGCTCATTGGTCTTGAAAGGCATATGGAGGGAGGGAGGGAGGGAGGAAGGGAAGGAAGGAAAGAAGGGAGGGAGGGAGGGAGGAAGGAGGGAGGGAAGGAAGGAGGGAAAGAAGGAAGGAAGGAGAGAGGGAAGGAAGGAGAGAGGGAAGGAAGTAAGGAAGAAGGGAGGGAGGGAAGGAAGGAAGGAAGGAAAGAAGGAATGGAGGGAGGGAGAGGGAAGAAAGGAAGGAAGGAGGGAAGGAAAAAGGGAGGAAGGGAGAAGGGAGGGAAGGAAGGAAAGAAGGAAGGAGGGAGGGAGAGAGGGAAGAAAGGAAGGAAGGAGGGAAGGAAGAAGGGAGGGAGGGAAGGAAGGAAGAGAAGGGAGGGAAGGAAGGAAAGAAGGAATGGAGGGAGGGAGGGAGAGGGAAGAAAGGAAGGAAGGAGGGAAGGAAGAAGGGAGGGAGGGAAGGAAGGAAGAGAAGGGAGGGAAAGAAGGAAAGGAAGGAAGGAGGGAGGGAGGGAGGGAAGAAGGGAGGGAAGGAAGGAAGGAAGAAGGGTGGGAGGGAAGGAAGGAAGAAGGAATGGATGGAGGGAGGGAAGGAAGGAAGGAAGGAGCGAAGGAAGATGGGAATGAATGAATGAAGGAGGGAGGGAGGGGAGGGAGGGAGGGAGGGTGGGTCAGGACAAATGCAATCTTGCTATTTCAGTAACTTGCCATCATTTTTTGCAATGATTTTACTTCTTTTTAAAATAATACCTTGAGATGAATGGTTACAGAAAGCAAATTGCCTTTTCAGAGCTGAGCAGCCTCCATGATCTATGGAATTGGATTGGTTAGTGAAGTGCCCCAAGGCCTCTTGTTTGTTGAAGTTACAGCTTTCATTGGCAGGCAGAACAACGAAGTGATTGGTGAACCCTCCACTGGCTCTGGAATATTCTCATTTTTAGAAGTAAATATCTGAGCTGATAATGGAATTATTTTTAATTCCACCAATTACAATGCCATTTTTAGTCCCAAATCACCAGCAAACTCAACAAAGCACCATTCTTTTTTTTTAAACATTTTGTCATTTATTAAGATGGATTAACATTCATTACCGTGTCCCTTTTTACTGCTTTTTAATGCCAGAGCAAGATATTTTATGCATCTGTACAAAAAATATGCCTTTTAATAAAATGCATTAGTTGGAAAAGGTGTTACGGGTTTCTGATTTTTTGCTACCTTAAACTAATTCGAGTCTCCTCCTACAATTATTTTCTCTCTATGATTTCTTAAATTACAGTATTTTTAGACTTGATGGAGTCTAGCTGCAAGCTTTGAGAAGATGTTTATATTATCGATATCCTGTTCACTGTGTTTTGTGAAGGCAAATTTTTATTCCTGTATCAAATGTGGTTCTTTGCTTTCCAGAATGTATGTTTGACTTGCACAGCTGTGTAATGCTGGTCTTTAATTTCCATTATGACAATCAGCATCTTTAATGGAAAGAAGTCTTAATGAATGGAGTAAGATTTATTTTAATTAAAAAGAAGTAACAGTCGTCTTGGTTAATATAGCTTTTATCCTTCTAAATCAGGGATGTTGTCAATCCCCTTTGAAGAATGGCCAATGAAGGGAGTTGAGAATATGAAAGCATTTTTGAAGGTCTTTATTTTCTCTGCTATTCTTTCTTTCCATGTTATTAAAACCATGTAAATTAAACCCTTCCAGCAAAGGAAAAATCCGTTTAATGACTCAAGTGGACCAGAAGATAATGCAAAAACTGAGCAGCCTGAAAATGGAATGACTGATTCATCGGAAGCAACAGAGGAAGGTGAAGATTCTTTTTTTAAAAAAATAGTCTGCACAATTTTTATAGAATAAGCATGACAGTATGCTTGGATATCATATAAGTAAGAGCTACATTACAAAGTTGTTTAGCAAAAGTACTGTGTGGAATTGGGGTGGGGTTTGCAGATAATGGGCAAAATTGCACAGTTATTATATTAAGACAGCTTCTGTCTTTATATAATTGTACAAATTATACAATGTTGTTACTTATGCAGTGCTTTGCTTATCCAATGCCAATACTGATAGTCCTTAACTTAAGACTGGTCATTTAGCAACTGCTTGAACTTACGACGCACTTCCCAGAGCTACTTATGACTTGGATTTGAAGTTCTGATGACCACACACACACACACACATTTCCCCTCCCAACCCCCCCAACCTGATCGCATTTTGGGTGTCCGCATCTGGTCCACATTTAGGCCTGTTTTCAGCATCTTGCGATCACGTAACTGTAATTTACGATGTATCTTTGCCAGAAACTGGTTTACTTCTGGTTTCCAGCCAAAATGCCTGTTGTGGATAATGGATTTGCTTCATGACTGCCATGCTCATTTAACAACCACGGCATTTGCTTAACAACTGCCACAAAATAGGTTGTAAAATCTGGCACAGTGACATGGTAACCAGTAAAATGACCAGCACAACTTAATAACTACAATTCCAGGTTCACTTATGGTTGTTGAGCTCTACACTTACCAAAATTGTTTCAAAATGTTGGTTATCCAGCATTGTTGGAGTAGAGTAGTTACTGATCCATATATTGGATGTAAGATCTCCTCCGCCTCCTCCTCTTCCTCCTCCTCCTCCTCCTCCTCCTCCTCCTCCTCCTCCTCTATCACCACCACCCCTTCAAGTCCTGGTAACTGCTTGGACTAGTCCCTGCAGTTTTCTTGACAAGATTCCAGATGTGGTTTTCCATTTCCTCCTTCCCAGGGCTGAGAGAGAGGGACCGGCCCAAGGTCACTGAGCTAGCTTTATGCCTAAGGCAGGACTAGAACACAGGGTCTCCCAGTTTTCTAGCCTGGTGCCTTAACCACTATATCAAACTGGCTCTCCATGTGCCAGTTAACTAACCATATTTTACAAGCATGCCATGAGAAACAAGAACTACTACTTAAAATATGTCTGGGTTTCTTATACTAAAAAAAATAGTTTTCTTTCTTACTTTAATCCAGGGGTGAAATGCTCCCGGTTCGGACCGGATCACCCGATCCAGTAGCGATGGAGGCGGATGGTTCGGAGAACCGGTAGCAAAAATCCCTGGCCCCCCCATGCCCAGCTAAGGCTTTTTTTCTTTTAAATGGCTCTGACGATTCAAGCTCTGACCATCCAAGCTGAGTTGCCTGATCAGCAGAGGGTTTTTAAAAAACCCTCTGATGATCAGGCAACTCAGCTGAGATCGTCAGAGCCTTTTGAAAGCATTTTTAAACAATTTTTTAAAAAAAAAATGTAGAAAAAATGGTTTTAAAAGTAAAAAAAAATAATTGGCCACGCCCACCCAGTCACATTACCCCCCCAAGCCACGCCCACAAAACAAATTTTAGATTTCACCACTGCCTTAATCCAATATTTTTTCTTGATCTGAGGCCTAGCCATAGCAGGCAGCAAAATCAGACGAGCGGACTCGGATTGTATTGAAGAATTCCACTCGTGGAATTATTCACCTGCATTTGGAAAATTAGCAAAATAAATAATAGCTTGGGCTATTTTCTGTAATTTTGCTGGGCGTTCCTAAAACCATCACTTTATAACTGCCTCTCTCTCTTTACTATGTAAGATAGAAAAATAATTCTGGTTTTACTATTCCTATAGAATAAGGTTAAATCTTAAAATTATTTAGTAAGCATGTTAGCATCAATTCTTTTCTAGATTTATCATAATGTGTGGCTGGCTAGGGAATTCTGGGAGTTGAAGTCTACAAGTTTTGAAGTGGCCAAGCAGTTCTTATCTGCAGTTTGCTTATAAATCTTTCATTGTATGTGTGTGTGTGTGTATCTTTCTCTCTCTCTCTCTCTTTCTCTCTCTTTCTCTCCCTCCCTCTCCCTTTCTCTCCCTCTCCCTCTTTCTCTCTCTCTCCCCCTCCCCCTTTCTCTTTCTTTTTCTTTCCCTCTCTCCTCTCCCTCTTTCTCTTTATCCCCCTTTCCCTCTCTCCTCTCTCTCTTTCTCTCCCTCTCCCTCTCTTTTTATCTTCCTCTCCCTCTCCCTTTCTCCCCCTCTCCTCTCCCTCTCCCTCTATCTTTCTCCCCCTCCCCCTCTCCCTTTCTCTCTTTTTCTTTCTCTCCCCCTCTCTTTCTCCCCCTCTCTCCCTTTCTTTCTTTTTCTTTCCCTCTCTCCCTCTCTCTTTCTCTCCCTCTCCCTTTCTCTTTATCCCCCTTTCCCTCTCCCTCTCTCTTTCTCTTTCTCTCCCTCTCCCTCTTTCTCCCCCTTTCCCTCTCCTTCTCTCTTTCTTTCTTTTTCTCTCCCTCTTCCTCTTCCTCTTTCTCCCCCTTTCCCTCTCCCTCTTTTTCTCTCCCTCTTTCTCCCCCTCTCCCTCTCCCTCTTTCTCTTTTTCTTTATCCCCCTTTCCCTCTCCCTCTCTTTTTCTCTCCCTCTCCCTCTTTCTCCCCCTCTCCCTCTCCCTCTTTCTCTTTTTCTTTATCCCCTTTCCCTCTCCCTCTTTTTCTCTCCCTCTCCCTTTCTCCCCCTCTCCCTCTCCCTCTTTCTCTTTTTCTTTATCCCCCTTTCCCTCTCCCTCTTTTTCTCTCCCTCTCCCTCTTTCTCCCCCTCTCCCTCTCCCTCTTTCTCTTTTTCTTTATCCCCTTCCCTCTCCCTCTCCCTCTTTCTCCCCCTCTCCCTCTTTCTCTTTTTCTTTATCCCCCTTTCCCTCTCCCTCTCTTTTTCTCTCCCTCTCTCTCTTTCTCCCCCTCTCCCTCTTTCTCTTTTTCTTTATCCCCCTTTCCCTCTCCCTCTTTTTCTCTCCCTCTCCCTCTTTCTCCCCCTCTCCCTCTCCCTCTTTCTCTTTTTCTTTATCCCCTTCCCTCTCCCTCTCCCTCTTTCTCCCCCTCTCCCTCTTTCTCTTTTTCTTTATCCCCCTTTCCCTCTCCCTCTCTTTTTCTCTCCCTCTCTCTCTTTCTCCCCCTCTCCCTCTTTCTCTTTTTCTTTATCCCCTTTTCCCTCTCCCTCTCTTTTTCTCTCCCTCTCCCTCTTTCTCCCCCTCTCCCTCTCCCTCTTTCTCTTTTTCTTTATCCCCCTTTCCCTCTCCCTCTCTTTTTCTCTCCCTCTCCCTCTTTCTCCCCCTCTCCCTCTCCCTCTTTCTCTTTTTCTTTATCCCCCTTTCCCTCTCCCTCTCTTTTTCTCTCCCTCTTTCTCCCCCTCTCCCTCTCCCTCTTTCTCTTTTTCTTTATCCCCCTTTCCCTCTCCCTCTTTCTCCCCCTCTCCCTCTCCCTCCCTCTTTCTCTTTCTGTGTGTATGGGTCTTGTTTTGCAGTCACTCATTCACCTTCCGTAGAAAACCAATCCAGAGTACATTTATTGAACTACAGTGGAACAGAAGCATCTGAACAACCTTCTTCAGAATTTAGGCAGACAGGAAAACTGCCTATACCAAAAGCTAGGAAGAATGTCCACAAGACCTCTGATGTCAGCTTGCAGAGTAAAGATTCCTTACCCAGAACACCTAGAAAGATCAAGCAAGTCAATGGCCAAGGAAGGCTACCCAAGGGCATCCTCAAACGAAGCTCAAGTTCAAGTTCCACGGATTCCGAAGTGTTGCGTCTGAGTCAAACTTTGGAGCCACCTAACAAAAGTGGGTTGCCAACCTCCACCATCCTTGAAGATGTTGCAGAGAAGAGTCCTCCCTCAGCAGAAGACTATTCTCAAAACTCACTGGAAAGACTAAAACAGGTCAGGTTTTCCTCCAGCGTAAATAAGAATGAATGTCCACCAAAACTCGAGTTGCATGAGGGCAAAGAACTTGGGGAGTTTCATTTGTTAGACACCAACTCTGTTAAGGCCAACGAGAATGAAGTCAATTATTTAGATGGTCCATCTTCTCCAGGAAAGCCAGCATGGTCCTATTCTCTGGCTTTAGATGGTAACGTGAAGGATGGACAAGAATCTCGAGAAGGAGAAATGCCTTCAGGTTCCTACAGCTTTAATGACTCAGATCTGCCACGGTTAGTGAAAAGTCCTCCCACAGAAGCTGCACTCCCAGGGGAACCATCCAGGAAGATAGTTCCAAGCACCATGGACAATGAAACTGTTCCAGTTGTGTCTCAGTCCAAAACTAAGCAGCTGAATCCTGAGCCATGTGACACTACACAACACACAACTGGTAAGAAACATAATGAAAGCCAATGAGATAACATCTAGTCAAGTAGTCACTCTTGTTTCATCCTATTTTCAGTCTTGTTTTTAGGAGTATGGTAGTACAGGTAGCCCTCGATTTCCAAGTATTCATTTAGTGACCGCTCAAGGTTACAACGGCAGCGTCCCCATTATCATGTGATCAAGATTTGGATATATACAGAATACATGTATACAGAATACAGAAGGCATGGCAACTGGTATGTATTTATGATGGTTGCAGTGTCTCGGGGTCACGTGGTCAGTTTTTGCGACCTTCTGACAAGCAAAGTCAAGAGGGGAGCTGGATTCACTTAACAACCATGTTACTAACTTAACGACTGCAGTGATTCACCTAACAACTGTGCCAAAAAAGGTCATAAAATGGGTCAAAATTCACTTAAGTATCTGGCTTACCATCGCAAACTTGGGGCTCCATTGTGGTCATAAGTCGAGGACTACCTGTACTTTTAACGTCTTTGCCTCTCTGTTAATTCCCCATCATCAAATTATTGTGTACTTGCTAATTATTTCATTCAGGATGCATTAAACAATGATGGAAATAGCAGCAACACTATCAAACAGAATTAGAACAAGCAGGTTATTATACTTAAGGAGGCTTGGTTTATTTTTTCATGTAGCTGGTAAGTAATGGGGCTTGGAGAAGGATTTTGCTGTGTTTTTTAAGATGTACGTGTTAGGATGCCAGAATCTGAACTTAAACAGAAAAATCCTTCTTTATTCCAATTGTGCATCTTGTTTTCTAATTTTTGGTAAATCGTTGTTTGTTGTTTAGTGTGGACAAACTGGTTTGTTTCCATAGCTAGTAGCCAAACTGTCAGGCAGAAATAATCAGGAACAGGAGTTGAGTTCAAAGTACTTCAAGTTTATTTCATGCTAGCTATACGCAAGAATCTGACCTATTGATGATCAAGCCAAATTACGGTAGCACTAGATAAGAGGCAGTGGAATTCCAGGAGGGCTGGGCTTCAATCTCTTGTGGCTGCATAGTGACTCCAAACTATGATGTGTTTGCCCCCGCCTTCGATCTCTATTTGGTCGTCTCCTATATAGACTGATCTAATCACTACCATTATGAGAAAATAAAAACAGCTGATTGGTGCTTTTCAAATGTTTGTAACAGGAAGTTTCATCTTAAAATTTGACCAGGAATTTAAAATTTTTCATCTAAAATACGAAGGAATTGGCAGCGGTGAAATCCTCCCTGTTCTATCTGGCTCGCTGAACAGGTAGCGGTGGCGGTGGGAGGCTCCACCCACCTGCCGGGACATCATTACGTCCCGTTATTTTACCTTCTGCCCATGCGCAGAAGAGATGCACGGGTGTTCCCGCGCGCTCCCCGTTCCCGAACCGGTAGCGAAGGTAAGTGGATTTCACCGCTGGGAATTGGGTATGTTTAATTTGAGATAAGAAGGCTAATGGGGAGACATGATAACAGTTTTCAAAGTTTAAAGAACTGAGTATAGATTTAATCTATAGATTTAAAAGAAGTGAGTATAGATTTAATCTCCAGAGTTCCTGAGAGCAGGTCAAGAATCAATACCGTTTCCCCCAAAATAAGGCATCACCTGATAATAAGCCCAAACAGGCTTTTAACCGCATGGCAATAAGGCCAAGTGCTTATTTCAGGGTTCAAAAAAATATAAGACAGGGTCTTATTTTCGGGAAAACACGGTAAATGGAAGCTTTATATAAAAAAGACCTAAACTTGAAATAAGGAGGAATTTCTTGACTGTCAGAAGTTACAAAGCAATGGAACAGCTTATCTTCTGGAAGCATAAGGGCTTCATCACTGGAAGTTTTCCAAGAAAAGTTGGGATAGCTATTTGGTCTAGTTGTTAAAGCATCAGGTTCAAAAGTGAGAGACCATGAGTTCAAATCCTGCCTTAACCATGAATGCAAACTGTGAGTGACCTTAGGCCAATCACTCTCTCAGCCCAAAATACCTCACAGGGTTGTTATGGGGAAAACAAAAAGAAGATGTATTGGATATGTTCACTGCCTTGAGTCATTTGTAAAAATAATAAAGGTGGGATATAAATAAAAAATAAAATAAAATAAATGATATGAGGAGGCTCTCTCGTCTGGGTAGGGAGTTTGAAGTCACTTCAAACCCTATGATTTTAGGATTCTTCTACAAAATGTAATAATAGCTACATTATCAAAACAGATTTAGCAGGCTGTTCAAGAATTTCTACCAATACTAGTGTTCTGGGAGATTGTTTTTTTAAAAAATGAAAAATGCAGGACATGGAATGTAAACAAATAACACGTGAATATGTTTACTTAAAAAAACACCGATTATGCAGTTGGATATCCTAGGTAATAATTAAACTGCAAATTTAATTGATTGGCTGATGTTAAATCCTATAAATTGGATAACACATTTTAAAATTAGCTTTAAAAATACAAGCATTTTAGATGTCGGGCAATGTTTTGGGAAATATTTGGCAGACTGGAAAACAGCCACCACTTTTCTAATTCAAAATATATACACCATCTAAAAATGAAATATTTTTTTTCTTTAAAGGTAATATATATATATATATATATTAGAGGTGGGGAACTACCATGACCCTTTTATGACTTGTGGACTTCAGCTCCCAGAATTCCTGAGCCAACATGACGGGCTCAGGAATTCTGGGAGTTGAAGTCCACAAGTCATAAAAGCATCATAGTTCCCAGTCAGGCTGATCTAGGCAGCTAGAAATCAAGTGATACCATTAATTGGGGAGGCTACAAATTTTTCCCTCCCCTGTTTCTCAAGAAATATTGGCTGTGTCTCTTGTAGGCCAGGAGTTGCGTTTGGCTGAGGCAGAGGAAGCCGTGTTGCCAAAATCTGGCCTTGCAGACCCTGAACAAGGTAAGCCTGCTCTTGTTGTGGGTCGCAGTGTTGACAAACATGCTGCTGAAAGTTTGAAGGCCGCTGATGAATCCATATCCAAAGTGCTAGACTGGTTCAAAAGAAGTTCCGGCACTGCTGACAAAGAAACAGTTTTGATAACCTCTCAGGAAAGGCCATTTGCAGAAGAAATGGACACTCCAAAGTCAGTGGAATGGTCTGCAATTGGAGAAGATAAGGGGTCGAATACAGATCCGTTAAATCCGAAATCCTCTCTGTATCAAAGAGGAGAGTCAACGAGCAGAGACTTAAGGCTCCAGGATGTCATAAAGCAACCAGGGCAGTTATCATTTTCGGAAAACGAAAGTCCAAGTGATGTGGTCCTAGGAGACCAAGCTCCTTTGAACCAAAGCAAAGAAAATGAGAATGCAACTTCTCGCAATATTCATGGTATCACCAAGAGAACCCATTTCCAGACCATTGATCAGAGTAAGGACAAGATGGATGAAAGTAACCCAAAAGACATGTGTGAAGATGCTTTTGAAGATAAAACATCTATGGATTTGAAGAACCCTGACACTTCTTTCAGAACTGGAATGAAAAGAGAAACCAGTTCACAGACATACACTGATGGAGAGAGAGATGTTAAATCTTTCTTGGAAGAAGAAAACATTGAGCTTAAATCTGGAGAAACTCGGAAAGATCTTAAAGGAGAGGCCTGTAATTTTCTAGACGCCGAAAATATGGCCCATGCCAACAATAGAAGTAACCTCGTCCTGCAACAACATGAGTTACAACAATCATCAATGATAGGAGATGAGAAAAGAGTCAAGGATATGAAGGCTTTCTGGGAAGGTGGGAAGATGACTCCAGAGCTCGGAAATAAGGAAGTTCTTACAAATGAAAACATGTCTAATTATACAAAGGAATACGGTAGGCGAAAACAAGTGAGCGGATCTTCTGGCTATGTAACCAGTGAATCTGACCATGAACAAAGCAAATATAATTTAGTTACCTTCAGAAAAGTTGAGCTAAGTGAGGAGGACTCTGAGGTGGAAGGTGATGATGTTAAGTTTTCAGGAACGAGCGAGCCCATCCGAGGGGATAAATCTACGGAAAGCCAAGACATTAATATAGCCAATGAAGTACTTTCAAACGACCAGAAAAATACTAACGTGACGGGATTGTTGAAGGAGAGCAATTTGCAGCTGAGTTACAAAGAGAGGGCATCTTCTAAAGAAGGTGAAAGGCCAAAGGTCACTGCTTTAGAAAAAGAGACCATTCTACCCACTCTCCAGCCAAAGTCTCCTTTTAAGATTCATTCGTTGAAAGAAAAAATGGATGAAGAATCTAGGTCTCAAATGCTCAACCCTTCTCAATTCCAGAGCCTGAGAAACTTTTGGGACACGGGGACTAAATTACAGAGCAAAACCGATGAGACCATCCCACCGCAGAAGCACAAAGGAAGCACTGGAAGTTACACGAAAGAGTTACCAGAAAGAATTGGAAGTAGCCAAGCCATTTCGGACGATGGAAGATCTGGTTTTCCTCTTCCAGAAGAGGAAACGAAGAAACCCACTGCCAAGTTTTCACACCAAAGTCCTTTAGCAGAACCTGTGTTTTCCCCATCAGCAACTACAGTACCCATGCCTTTAGATGATGTCCCAGTAGGGAACAAGGACCCCTCTCCTCCAGGAAAGGAACACGCAGGAATAAAAATTGTTTCACTAGAAATACAGCATAAAGTTGCTCACAGTAATTTTCAACCACCAGCGTTGGTTGAAGAGTTACAGGAGTCCCCTTGCCCACCAATACATGAGAAAGGGATTCCACGTGTAGAGTTAGTAGCAAAGGATCCAATGACTCCCAGTGACCAGAGTCAAGAACCTAATTTTGTCCTTCCGGACACAAACAGAAAAGCTGGACTTAAAACAAGTGAGGTCATAGAGATTGTAAATAAGACTTTGGTCCCACCAAAAGCTGCAGCCGCTGATGCTTTTAATACAAGTTTGGAGAAGTTGCTTAAGGAAACGTCTGGTCTACAGGCCTCTCTCAGGCATCATTTAATAATGGATGTCTCTGAACCAGCAGATCCTACATCAGAGAAAAGGGATTTTTTTAATAAGGTGATGGAGCGCAGCCATCATTCTTATCCCAGTGATCCAAAAGAGATCCAAGTGGATTCTCAAACAGAAGGAACTATTGAAAAACGTGACTCACTCCAAACTCAGCCTGTGGAATTCACAACCCACATGGGAAGCTTGCCTAGATCATTGGAAGAATTAACATCTGTGTCAATGAAAATCCCCAACAAAAAAGATAGGCCAATGTATTTAAATGATAATCCTGCTTGGAAAAAGAATTTTCTGGTTCCATCACTAGAACTGATACAACCTGATACCTGTGGTGCAGCTCAGAACAGAACGGATTCTCCTGAGGAAGAAGTTCTTGAGATGGTATCCAAACATAACGTCCCACCAAACAGAGAATGCAGCAATTTGAACGCTAAACTCATCAGTCTGTTGAAAGAATCGGCAATATGGCCCAGTACGGACGACATTTTGGAAACCCCACTTGATGGTATTCCTAAAGAGAATCAACAAAAATCCTATCAACAGATGAGTGAAAAGGAAGGCTTTGCTTCACTCCAAACGTCCAGTCATTTAAGAGAGACTGTGGGTGAGATGGTTGCGGGAAGCAAAGATACAAACCAAGATGACAATGTGAAGATCGTCCCGCAAGATGGCACAATGGAAGCAACGAGAGAATATGCAGATCATAAGGAGAGAATCCAGGGGGAATTAGCTAGGGAGCAGCCTCTGGACGAGATGGAAACAGCTGTGAAAACTATTAAACCCAAATCATGCCATCAGGCAGCATTTAGAGCCAATTTAAAACAAAGACTTAACGAAGATTCAACAGTGTTACTTGGAGGCATAGAATTTCCTAAATTTACACAATCCACATTACAGCCTGATACAGCCAAAGATACACTGGATATTCAAGAAGTAACTGAATCAGTAGGAAAATCTACTATTCCTTCTAATTCTAGACAGGTTGAATTCAAAGACCGTTTCCAAACGTTACTCAAGGAAAATTTTGAAATCTTATCAGATAGCCAGAAAATCGCAGAGAGCAGCGACAAGATGCAAATAAACAAAAAGTCCACTGAGAACAGAGGTTTTATCAGTCAACAAGAAACAGACGGCGTTCAAGAAGTCAGTGAACCTGCAAACAAGATTAGCACACCATCCAGATTTCAACAAAGTGAATTTAATTCCAGCTTGCAGAAATTACTCAAGGAAGCTGCTCAGGCACCACCTTCTCAACATTTCAACCTTCCTCAAGAAGAAACCATCATGAAATCGGTTGCTCCAGCAAAAGATGACTGGGCATTAAAATCGAATTTAGAAAAATTAATTTTGGAACATTTGGATCCTGCTTCTCAGCCACCCACAGTCGATTGCAAGAAAGTCACCAGTGATTCAACACCTGATTTAGATGAACAAAGGTTACCGGTACGAATGTCAACATTGACAGAGACGGTGTCGAGTGATTATCGTAGCGAACTTAAGATCCCACTTACAGAGAAGGCCTCCAAGCAAACTGACGAAGGAGCAAAGATTTCAGAGAACATGGCCTTCGAAAAAATAATCCATCTTCATCTAGCATCTTCAAAAAGTCCTTATCTGGAAGAAGATAAGAATTTTCCTTCCACAACCGATAAGACAGAGGACAGAAGCATACAAGAGAAAGAAACAGAGTTCTCCACTTCATTGATTGATGCCAACAGAAGCCTGATGGTGGACCATGGTTTGCAAAGATCAAGCACCCCTGTCTATGGAAGTCCTCTCCAAACCAAGGAAGTGGAGCTTCATCATGCTGTCCCTCCAGCTGATGATGACAACGATGATGATGGAGGTGCCAAGAATTATGAGTCAGATTTTTCAGACAAAAATAAATCCATTCCGGGAAGACAAAGAGATCCAATATGTGAGCATTTAAAAATTATTTTATTCTTATCTGGGTCTGTATTTATAAAGATTGTTAGAAAGCCACTTGGAAGCTACACGCTCATTTTTCCCCCCTAAAGCAAAGATGTCCAGATTTATGATTCAGGGATCATAGTTTCCTCCATGGGGATTTAAATGGAAGTATATTTTGCATTGAATTAAGAAATGCTTTATATGCTTTTGCAGGAGGTCCAAAACATTGGGCAAAAAATCTGTACAGTAATCTTAATTTATGATGTCTTCCTATCTTCCTCTTGTCCAATCAGTTAGAAGTCAGGAATGGTAGCATATATTCTGGATGATTTTTTAAAAAATAATTTCTTTATACCTGCCAGATATATGTTTGGATTATATCCTGCCTTAGTTTGGCAGGGAGACCTAATCAATATTGTAGACAGCCCCTTAACTTTGTGATAGCACAAATTGATTGAAATTCTAAATAGTCACGTTTTCAAAGTTCATTTTAGCTCCCCAATTTAGCAAATTGAGACAACTTCACAAGTGGGAGATGAGTAAATGGTTTATTCATACATTGCTTTTTTTAATCAGTTGGAGGACTTAAATAAACAGTTTTGAGTTAAATGTGCTCCATTATTCAAGGTTGACTCAGCCTTCCACCCTTCTGAGGTAGGTAAAATGAGGACCCAGATTGTTGGGGGCAATAGGTTGACTCTCTAAACTGCTTAGAGAGGACTGTAAAGCATTGTGAAGCAGTATATAAGTCTAAATGCTATTGCTATTGCTATTGCTATTATGGTTCTTAGGATAATTGTGCCCAGCAAAGTAAAATTGGGATATGCATGTATTTTTTTTTTACTCCAAGCAATCTTGCAGAGCTGGAAATCAGTGCAATGTATTATTTTACGCTTTCTCTGCTCTTCCTCCTACGCCTGCTTTCTTAATATATCTGGACCACTGAGGTTGCTTGGAGAAATTCCTCCTGATCAAACCAAATGAGGAATAGCTTAAGGAGTTTCTTTACATCGGAAAGAGTGAGGAGAAATTTAAGGAGAAACGGTGAGAACAATTAACCAGTGGAACAGCTTCCCCTCCAGAAGTTGTGGATGCTTTATCACTGGAGGTTTTTAAGAAGAAACTGAACAACCACTTGTCTGAAATGGTATAGGCTAGAGTCTCCTGTTTCAGCAGAGGTTGGACTAGAAGACCTCCAAAGTCCCTTCCAACTCTATTCTGACTGAATGGTTTGAAAGTTTTCTGTTAGTAGATCCTGCTGTCTGCTTGAAGATCTGCTATAACTCCAGGATGGCGCCTTGCTTTGCTTAGCTATCGGTTCTGTTCTTTAGCTCTTCCAACAGCATCAGTTCTCAAGATTCAAAAATCGATTCTCGCCCCAGTCTGTGGCTGTGATCCTCTTCCAGCCAGCCCAACTTATTACAACCTGGTATACGTCAATCAATTTTTCAAAATCCTAGCAACGCAAGAAGAAAGTCATGTACTTGACATTTGATAACCTGACACGAAGCTACTTGTGAAATAGGAATATTAGATAACATGACCAAATAGATAAAAATATTATAAAGAAGTGGGACTCTAGAAGGCATGGGATTCTACTTTTCATTATAAAGGTGGAATTACATACAGACAATCCTTGACTTACAACCACTTGTTTAGTGCCCGTTCAAAATTGCAATGGCACTAAAAAAAGTGATTTATGACTGTTTTTCACACTTACAACCCTTGCAACATCCCCGTGGTAACATGTTCACAATTTCAATGCTTGGCAACTGGCACGTATTTATGACGGTTGCAGTGTTTCGGGATCATGTGATCTCCTTTTGCGACCTTCTGAGTAACAAAGCTAATAGAGAAGCCATATTCATTTAATAATCAACTTCTTTTAACGACTCCTATAATCCCTTGCAGGGTAGAGTCTGGGCAACTGAATGGAGCTGAGTATTTACTGGCCGGATGCCCTTCCTGACGCCAATGCAGAGTTATATTCAGCAGATATATTCTCAACGTGCCCAGAGAGAGGAACATCTGCCTCTACCTAGGATCAAACTCACAGTCTCCTGATTGTGAGGCGAGAGCTCCACCTCTAGGCCATCGCACCACTCTATGATTCGCTTAACAATACATGTTACTAACTTAATAACTGCAGTGATTCCCTTAACAATTGTGGCAAGAAAGGTCGTAAAATGGGGCAAAACTCAGTTCTCAACTGTTTGCTTAGCAACAGAAATTTTGGATTCAATTGTGGTTGTAAGTTCAGGACCGCCTGTATTGCAAGAAACATGGACTTGTCCCATTCAGCGACAGTCCTTGCAAATTTCATCTAGTGAAGGGGAAAGGGAGGAAGTGAATAATGAAGAAATTTCCAGACCACCACGAGGAGGAATGGTGTTAAGGGCTGGCATTCTTGTATTCTTTGGTTTTTATTTTTAAAACCTGGGTGAATTAACACCGATAAAGATAAGGTAACGTGGTTGGGTCATTTGTCTATGTGTTGTCCAGTGCTCATATTTTTTGTTTTGAAACAGGTTCGGAGGAAGAGTTGAATCCCGTTATGAAGGCTCTGAAAAGGAATTCAAATAGGCAAATTCCTTCTAAAAGTGTAGAGGATATACCGTCAGCCACCTCAAGTGAGCAAAACCTGACCTTTTCCATGCCCTTAACGTTTCTCTTTTAATATACTTTTGTCCCAGTCTGTCCACCATTGTCGTTTTATGTTTCTTGTGGAAGGAGTAAATACCAGGGGTGAAATCTACTTACCTTCCTTACCGGTTCGGAAGTGCGCATGTGCAGAGGGTTAAAAAACAGGTTACTTCCTGGTTAAAACCAGGAAGTAACGACACTCGGGTGGGCGGAGCCTCGTGCCGCCATCGCTACCGGTTCTCCAAACCACCGGCCACAATCGCTACCGGATCGGGAGCATTTCACCCCTGGTAAATACCTTGAAAAGTTTTCGTGAAGGAAATGCATCTACAAGTTTGATAAGTATAGGAGGGATTGAAAAAAACTTATATAAAGTTATTTTTTTAAAAAATATTTTATTAATTTTTTGATAAACACAAAACCAAAAACATACATACAAAAATACAAAAGAAAAAAGAATACAAAGATACAAAAAAAAAAGAAAGAAAGAAAAGAGAACACATTTATGTGGAACTGTGTCCATTTACAAAACTTATCACTATAAAGTACTTACGCTCTATATATTTTTACTTCATCCATTTTTGTTACGTCTGAGCCTGTTTCATCTTTCTCTTTTTAATCCATTTGTACCATTTCTCCCATATAAAGTTATTTTTTTAGTGGGATTTTTTTCAGAAGATGCAAGGTGAAATGGCTCACACCCTGTCTTGATCAATATTGTAGCTATTCCTGGGTCGAAATACATGATGGCTCATCCAAAGTTTTTATTACAGGTAGTCCTCGGTTAGCAACTGCAGTTGGGACCTGCAACTCCATCATTAAGTGAAGTGGTTACTAACAGTGATTGGGCTTATGGTTGTAATTCAACTTTCCTTTGCTTTACAGACCTGCAAAGGTCACAAATGCAAGGATGGCTCAGTGGTAAAATTAATTTTTCATCATCACTGTAACTATGAACAGTTGGAGTGGTGCAGTGGCCTAGAGGTGGAGCTCTCGCCTCACAATCAGGAGGTTGTGGGTTCGATCCTAGGTAGAGGCAGATATTTCTCTCTTCGGGCACAATTGAGAATATATCTGCTGAACAAAACTTCACATCGGCAACAGGAAGGGCATCCGGCCAGTAAACACTCTGCTAGCTCCATTCAGTTGCCCAGACTCCACCCCACAAGTGATTATGGGGTCGTTAAAAAAAGATGATGATGATTATAACTATGAATTTAGTTATTACAATTGCTAAATGAGGACTATCTGCACCTGAATTTTATTTCCATTATTCCACCTGGCGGATAATGCTGGTAGTAAGGTCTTATCAGGGGATGACTTGATTATCATTAAGTCATAGCCATACACATTTGATATAAATGTTCTATACTTAAAATGATTCTTAAAATGATGTACTATTCAGGTAGCCTTTGACTTTACAACAATTCGTCTAGTGATTGTTCAGTGTTACAGTGGCACTGAAAAAAAGTGGCCATTGGGACCATTGTTCACATTCACAAGTGTTGCAGCGTCCCCAAGGTCACGTGATTAAAAAATTCAGAGGCTTGGCAACTGGCATGTATTTATGCCGGTTGCAGAGTCCCGGGATCAGTGGTGGTATTTAGCCGGTTCTATCCGGTTCGAGCAAACCTGTAGCGGTGGGGACGTGAGGCTCCGCCCAGACGTCATCACGTCCCATTTTTGAAGGTCCCACACATGCACTGAGGTAGCGCGTACGCTCACATTTGCAAACCGGTAGCGAAGATAAGTGAATAGCAGCCCTGCCCCGGGATCATGGAATCACCTTCTGACAAGCAAAATAAATGGGGAAGCTAGATTCCCTTACCAACCATGTTACTGTCTTAACAACTGCGGTGATTCACTTAACAATTGTGGCGAGAAAGGTCGTAAAATGGGGTCAAAAAATTCACTTAACAACTGTCTTGCTTAGCAACAAAAATTGTGGGTCCCATTCTGATTGTAAGTCGAGAGCTACTTCCAGTGGTGGGATTCAGCCAGTTCGGGAGAACTGGTTTGTAACTTTCTGAGCAGTTTGGTGAACTGGTTGTTGGAAGAAATCATTAGGGCAGAGAACCGGTTGTTAAATTATTTGAATCCCACCACTGGCTACCTCTATATAAATTGTACTAAAAATTTTGATAACCTTCTCTTCTTCCTGTGGCACAGTCCATGTGGTTTTATAAAGGAGGCTTTTTCAGTACTCCAAATTTCATTTTGCTTCTCTCCCATTTCTAGAGGCTTCAACCTACAAGGATATCCTGAACAGCCGAGTTATCTAATTGTCTCACCATTTTTCCTCTTGCACAGATAAAGAAAAAATAAACCTTGCCAAGGAAGACTTGGTACTTAGTGCTGAAGATGGTAATTATTTTATACGTAGTTGCATGAATCTAATGTTCTACTTTAGTCAAATGTGTGCAATAAGCATTCTGTGTTTTCT
Source organism: Arizona elegans (assembly GCA_022577455.1). Taxonomy (NCBI): domain Eukaryota; kingdom Metazoa; phylum Chordata; class Lepidosauria; order Squamata; family Colubridae; genus Arizona; species Arizona elegans. Next base: position 8,329,359 of record JAKOOJ010000025.1, on the reverse strand, counting down.
GTGGCAGCTAATAGCTAGGCTTTAGAGCCGTTAAATATTGCATGATTTAGACTTCGGGTTAGTCTGTGGGTTTTGGTTTACTGCCGTGTATGAAGATGGCCCTCTCAGAAATATAGATTGCAGTCCAGCTTACGTTGCTCAAGTTTGAACCCACAGCCTTGGGAGAACTCAGAGTATGTATAAAATGCGTGCCAAACCTTAACATAAACTATGATATGCCACCGTAATTGAAATTAAAATGGACAGAACATCCCTAACTTCCTAGAATATTTGACCACAATTAATTGACCAGTCAGTGATTGATTGCTTTGGAAAAAAATGATATACACCAATCAGCCATTAGGAAGGCACCGCATAAATATGACTCCCCAAATAGCTCAAAGCACATATTTTGGTAGAGAGAAGTTCTCTGAAGATGGGCTCCAGGGTGAGTCCAAAATCTGTGGTCCAGGGGTGAAATTTACTTACCTTCCCTACCGGTTCGCCAATAGTGTGCACGCTGGTTAGGGTTAGGGAGACAGAGCTGGAAATCAGGTAAGACGGCAAGAGGAGCCCCGTCTTGCTTGACGTGCCCCAAAATAATAAGACGTTGCCGAAAATAAGGCCAAGCACTTATTCTGGGGTTCAAAAAAAATATAAGACAGGGTTTTATTTTCAGGGAAACACGGTATTAAATACAAACAGTTCAAAAACAGACTTTATTAGAACAGCTGAGAATTAACTCATTCTCAGCGTAGTCCAAATTAAATGAAAGCAAATTCTTCAAAACACCATTCCTCAGTTTATCACTGACCTTGGGATAATTAGGCAAACTGCCAAAGGCTTTTCTTGGCAAAAGTTCAGAAGCAGAAGACGCTGACAAGAAATGAATACAGTGAAACAAGAAGCAATTCTCTCAACGTTGTTTTCTGGCAAAGAGCCCAAGAGCCGTTGCTGGTCTTTTAAGCCTTATGGGAGGGGCCAATCATCTCTTGGCTCTACTCCCGAGTCGTCCTCTTTGCTTTAGCTGCTCTTGCCTTCTGGCAGCTCTTCTCATACGTGCACTAGGAACAGGCTCCTCCTATTCCTCTGCCTCTCTATTGTCAGCCTCTGGAGGCTCCGAAGTCCACACATCACTCCCGATGGCCCTGGCCCCATCTCTGCCTCCGATGCAGAGCCCTCATCCGGCCTTCCCCAGCCTCCAGGACTGGCCCATGTTCTTTCTCAGCCTCATCGCTGTCCGATTCCGCTGCCAGCTCCGCAGGCTGCTGGCGGACCACAACAGTCCAGTTGCCTTTTGGAAAAAGCACCTTTGGGGCAACCATGACCTATAGGACTGAGAATCACCATAAACATTCCGGGTTAATTATCCTCTGCCCAGTCCGTTTTCCAGTCTGTTTTCAAAACCCATCCAAGTTATCATCTGTCATTACATAAATAGGTCCTGTCGGTTAATTGCAGCACTGTTATAACGAGAGCCTCCTTGTTAAATATAACAGTATGTTATTTGTGGTTGCAATTTTTTAATCAGATCACCCAGCTGAGCCCAATGACAACCCAGCAGGAAGTGAGTAATGACCCTTCCTGAAATGTGTAACATTTTGTGACTTCTCATTATTTTATGTTCTGCGACTGACTAACTAAACCACTAATACATTCCGAGGCTGTTCTTGTGCCGCTAATTGCTTGCATATTATAAAACAAGGACTAATTTTGCATTGCGGAGAGCCATTGTGTGTTTAAAGCAAGGCATGGTTCCATTTGCCACCTGAAGTTAACACCCAGCGAACAGAAGGAAAACAAATGGTAGAATGCATGAGAATGAGATAGTAATGCAGCAGGAGAAAGTAATAATCTGATCGTGAAGGATTTATAGCTCATTTGCAAACGTGGTCCAGTATTTTGGGAAGAGATTGTTACAGCCTTGATTCCAGAGAAGGATCAGGGAAGAATTTTGAGATTTTTATGTTCTTGGTGGATATACAGTAGTGGCCAAAATTGTGGAAACCTTTTGGGAAAAGTGTATTTTTGAGGTTTGATGGCTAATAACACCACTTTTTTTTTGGAGTTTCAAGATAATAATATTCCACTGCTGGAACAGCCAAGACCTTAACCCAATTGAAAATTTATGGAACCGACTAAATAAACTTGTTAGTTAGAAGCGACCCAGCAATAAAACCCAGTTAATCGAAGCAATCATTCAATCTTGGTTTCACATTAGAACAGCTGCAGAACTAAAAGACTTGATTCACTTCATGGGAAGATGTAAGGCCGTCATTCATGCTTACCCAACTAAGTATTAACATGGTAATCATTTTTGTATATCTCATTTTTTCTATGGTGATAATTTTTGTATATCTCATTTTTTCTGCGTGTTTCACTTTTCTTCTTTATACTGTAACTGCTAATCTAATAGCAAATCCTTCATAAACATTATTGCATTACATTTTTGATTAAATTATCTTTCCATTGATATATAATTTTATGGTACTACACAGTGGTGAAATCCAAATGTTTTTACTACCGGTTCTGTGAGCGTGACTTGGTGGGCATGATGTGGCTTCGTGGGTGTGGCAGGGGAAGGATACTGCAAAATCCCCATTCCCTCCCCACTCCTGGGGGAAGGATACTGCAAAATTCCCATTCCCTACCCACTCTGGGGCCAGCCAGAGGTAGCATTTGCCGGTTCTCTGAACTACTCAAAATTTCCGCTACCGGTTCTCCAGAACCTGTCAGAACCTGCTGGATTTCACCCCTGGTACTACTCCAAAATAAAATGGTGTTATTAGCTTGTTTTAGAAAAATATACTTTTCCCAAAAGGTTTCCACAATTTTGGCCATTACTGTAGGGACGGTTTTTGTTTGTAGAAAACTTGGTGCCCACTGAATAATTGCAACATTGCTAAGCTTTATTTTTCCCCCACCGCTTCCCACTCTTCATCTGCCGGAATGGATGATGAATGTTCAGTTTCAGGGAAAAAAAAAGAAAGAAAGAAAAATTTCCCCTTTCTTCTCCTTTCTTTTTTAGTTTGTTTAGGGAAGGAATATATAAAATTATGAGTAAGGATTGTATTGTGCAATTCTATATTGCAGTGTCTGGCTACTCCAAATGTAAAATAATTAAATAAGTAATGTACAGGTAGTCCTTGACTTATAGCAGTTCATTGAGTGACTGTTCAAAGTTATAACGGCATGGGAAAAGTAACCCCATGGTTACTTGATCAAAATTCAGATGCTTGGCAACTGACTCATATTTATGACAGTTGCAGTGTCCCCGGGTAATGTGATCCCATTTTGTGACTTTCTGACACGCAGAGTCAATGGGGAAGACAGATTCACTTAACAACCGTGTTACTAACTGAACAAATGCAATGATTCACTTAACAACTGGGTCAAGAAAGGTCTTAAAATGGGGCAAAACTCAGTTTTAACAACTGTCTTGCTTAGCAGTGGAAATTGTGGGCTGAATTGTGGTCGTAAGTTAAGGACTACCTACACTGAACATCCATCACTATCAGTTTCCAAGGGATACTTAAATACAGGTAGTCCTCGACTTACAACCATTCATTTAGTGACCGTTCAAAGTTACAACGGCACTGAAAAAAGTTGCCTACAACTGGTGCTCACCTTTACGATCCTCATAGCATCTCCAAGCTCACGTGATCAAAATTTGGGCTCTTGGCAGCTGTCATCTATTTACGGTGATTGCAGCATCCAAAGATCGTGTGACTGCCACTTGCAACTTTTCTCAGCTGGGTTTCTGACAAGTAATTGGGGAAAGACGGATTTGCTTCACAGAAGCGATTCGCTTAATAACTGTGACAAAAAAGTTCATAAAACCAGGCGTGACTCACTTAACCTCCTTGCTTAGCCACAAAAATTCTGGTCCCAATTGTGGTTGTAAATTAAGGATTACCTGTACTGGGATGCAGTTGCATTTAAATTTAATCTTCAGTGTATCATGATGAAGGTTAGCATCCCATTTTTCTGATGTTTTGAAGCAGGAAATAGTCCTTAAAAATGTGGTTAAAAATAATAATAAACGTCTGAAAACCCTGGTCTTAAACTTCCTCTGTACCTTCTTTGATCATCTGCAACTTCAATTTTCTGGTAAAATCTTTAAATTTAGTCCATTACATTCAAAAGATCCTGATTTAAGAAGTGCGTTGAACGTCAACAAGGAAGAGTAGAAGTCAGATAATTTCATGATAATATTCAATTCGATAGAGGCACTTTTTTTCACACAGAGGGATATTGGTAACTGTTTAATACATGGATAATTTGAATGAACCTATTGGTAAATTTATTTATAAACCAGGTTTGCCACAAATCCTTGATTTATATAAAATGTAAGTTCTGGTATAAATTATCTCTTAAGCACCATCTCATGTAGCTTTGCTTATATCTCATGGGAGAATTCTTGTGGACCTATATTATTGTAGTTGTAGGAATGGAGAAATGGCAAAAATTCTTTATTTTAGAGGAGATTTGAAATCCCAGAAAGGACTTTTGTAGATCATGAATTATGTTAGTTCTTTGAGCTTCTTTGCAGCAGACTTTGCTGGTTTTATTAAACGTAACTTGCATGTACATGTTTTTGAAGCATGTTTTTGGGGGTTTTTTTTCTTCCAAGAACACTTTTATGAGTCAATCTTTTTAGCAAGACTAGAATCTAATTAGCTTTTCTCCATGTGAATTGCTGCTTTTTAGTTTCCACAGCACCTTCTTTCTCTGACAGTCAGTTTTCGCGTCCGGAAAAAATTAAGATGATGAGCAAATCGGTCCCAGCATTTCTTCAAGATGAGGCAAGTTTTTAATCTCTGTTTAAGAAAAAACATAATGTTGATTTTGCTTTAAGGTTGTGCTGTTTTAGTCAAATGTATGGCAACTACACTAAGAAAGCAGGAGGGTAAAGAAATGAAGCTTGCAGATGTCCTTTTTATTGCAATCAGTCTGAATATTGTAAGAAAGAAAATAATGGAAAGATACCTTGGAGAATCCTATTAAGAAAGCAGCACTTTTTCCTTAGTGGTTCATAAATAACATTTTATGCATCTGGACTGATCAAACAACTGCTTTCAAAAATTGAAATAATCATCTGTTTCATACCCCATATTTTCTCTAAAGGGATAGCAATGCAGTTTTTTTGACAAGACAAACTAAAATTGTAATTTGTATTGTAAAAATGTGTATTTGATTGCACAGGAAAGCAGCCCCCTCTGGTTGCTTTTCATCCAGTTAGCAAATTGTCACCCTATTATATCACTTACCCAATTATTTCTTCAATTATTTATTTCAGGGGTGTCAAACTCACGGTGTCACGTTGTTCGGCACGTGACATATCATGACTTCCTCCGCCTTTGCTAAACCGGGGGTGGGCGTGGCCATCGCGTGACACATCCGGGCTGTGGGCCGTGAGTTTGACACCCCTCATTTATTGGGTTATTAGGTTTATATGGGGTTTCAGACACAACTGCCTTTGAGGGGCTTACAAATGAATAACTAATAAAAAGATTACATTGATATGTAAATCATAAAAAACATTTAAGTTTTGCAGCGTTGAAAGAGAGCCCAGTTAGAAGAGATTCACTCACAAGGAGGGAATAAAACAGTCTCTCTTAAAAAGCCGCTACTTCATTGCCATAAACTGTGGTTTGCAAACGCCGGTGGCTACGATTTATAGAATGCACTAAGACAGACCCCAAGCAAGCCACAATATGTAGATGAAATCCAACTATATATTAATTCCTAGATATAGGTAGTCCTCGACTTACAAGCATTCACTTAATGACCATTTGAAGTTACAACAGCACTCATAAAAGTGACTCGCGACCGTTCCTCCCTCTTATGACCGTCACAGCATTCCCATGATCATGTGATCAAAAATTTGCAGGCTTGGAAACCAGCATGTATTTATGATGGTTGCAGCATCCTGGAGTCACGTGATCGCCATTTGCAAACTTCCCAGCTGACTTCCGACAAGCAAAGTGAAAGTGGGAAGCCTGATTTGCTTAATGACGACATAAGTGCAGTGATTCACTGAACAACCCTGGGCAAAAGAAGGCCATGAAATTGGGCATGACTCCCTTACCAACTGCTTTCCTAGCAACCAAAATTCAGGTCTCAGTTGTGGTTGAAATTCGAGGGCTACCTGTTACATGGAACACAGAAGCAAGACTTTTCAATTTCTGGAATTAGAAATTTCTTTCCTCAGAGGATCAGATTTGACAAAACCTGAAGATTGCAACACTGGCTCCTTTTTCTTAGGGACAGATGGCCTTTTTCTTTAGGCCCAGAACGAAATCAAGGAATAATAATAATAATAATAATAATAATAATAATAATAATAATAATAATAATTGGACTTACAAATTGAAGTTGAGCGACTGTGGAAAAAGAAATTGTGTGTTGTCCCGATTGTAATTGGAGACCTTGGAGCAATACCCAAAGGGCTATCCCGCTATTTAGAAATTCTAAATTTGCCAGACTTGAACATTTTGACTCTACAAAAAACCACCTTACTCGGAACAGCTTACATCCTCTGACGATACCTTAACAGTTCCTAGGTCCTTGGTTAGGACTCGAGCTGCTGAGCTATTAACCAGCCTCAAAGGCTGTGAATCTCACTAAAGATTAAATAATAATAATAATAATAATAATAATAATAATAATAATTAAACCTGGCCATCAAAACTATGCAATTATGGATGAAACATGTAACAGTGATACCCATTGTCGTCGGGGTATCTGGTGCCATGACCAAGAATTTTATATGATACATCAACAAATTTCAGCTTTCTGCAATAACAACAGCAGAACTGCAAAAAACTGCACTACTCGGAACATCTTAAATCTTAAGAAGGTACTTGGTTGATACCTAGGACGCTGGCAGCAATCGGTATCAACCATTAGCACCAGTCAATGGCATTCGACCAGTTCGTTCTCACAGGGAGGGACTACTCAGGGTACCGTCAGTCAAATTATGTCGACTGGTGACTCCCAGGGGGAGGGCCTTCTCTGTGGGGGCTCCAACCCTTTGGAATGAACTGCCCCCGGAGATACGGAATATCCCTGATCTCCGTGCTTTCCGCCGTGCCCTCAAGACCCTGATGTTCCAACAGGTGGGTCTAAACATACGAACATGTGAATGATTTTTTAAATGTTATCTAATTCTGGGTTTTATTTGATTGACCAAACTAAGTAATAATTTTAATTTGCAATTTTATGATGTTTGTGTGTATATTTTTCTTGACTGTACACCGCCTTGAGTCCTACGGGAGAAAGGCGGTATAGAAATATAATAAATAAATAAATAAATAAATAAATAAATAAATAAATAAATAAATAAATAAATAAATATTTGTGACACATTTTTAAATGTCCAGTTGACTGAGTTTCATGTTTAATTAATAATAATAATAATAATAATAATAATAATAATAATAATAATAATAATACACCACATCACATGTCTTATCTACACTAAACCAGTAGCCAGAGAAACAGGGCAGCTGACCTCCTTTCCTTTGAAATTGATCCAAGTTTGTTTGAAGGGGGAATGCTGAGCCTTCTGAGTGCACCACCTAATTCCTTACTGTTGTTTTCATTAAGTGCTGCTTAAACGATTGCATGCAAATTATGCATGCCACATTAACCTGAGATATGGCTGGCTGGATCCCAGACTCGGGAATCTCGGCAGAGCTGTTTGTTGTCCTTACCACTTTTTCGAACATCTGTGCAGACTTTTCTTTCTCTCCCTTTGTGTAATGTCTTGTAGAGCGATGACAGAGAGACAGATACAGCATCTGAGAGCAGTTACCTACATGGGAGACTCACAAAGACCCCGAGTTCCCTAACCAATCTTAGTGGCTCTTCTGGCTTGGCATCCTTGTCTTCTGTATGTAAACCGAAACACTAGTTAATCATGCTGCTTTCACTAATAGTCTTCTCTGACTTCTTTGGGAGTTCATGCTTTTGGTGCCCTTATAAAGGATCTTGATTAATTATTACAGGTAGTCCTTGACAAAAGTTTGCTTAGTGACCATTTGACGCTGTGGTGGCACAGTGGTTAGAATCAGTGGTGAAATTAAAAAAATTCCCCTACCGGTTCTGTGGGTGTGGCTTGTTGGGGGGGAGATCATGTGACTGGGTGGGCATGGCCAACTCGACATCACTCACATCGAGGGGCTCCTCACCGGCCTCTCCCCTCCCAGCCATTCGTTGTCGTGAATGGCAGGAAAATGGGGAGGGGAATATTCCTGCCTACCATCCTTCCTTCATCTGTGTTGAGATTGAGGAATGGATGACAGGCAGGAAAATCCCCTTCCCCAATTTCCTGCCTTTCACAAAAAAGGCTCCATTCCAGCTGCTCCCTCCCCATCCCTCCCTCCTGGGGGCTACCTTAAAGGGACAGGCTGCAGTAGCTCTGTTCTGAATGGAGGGAGAAAAGTTAACATTTTCTCAGCTGCATTTAATGTTTACTTCTGTGGCAGAGAGAATGCTGCTCCCTTTATGGTTCCTTGCCTCCTGGGGACTACCTTAAAGGGACAGGCTGCAGCAGCTCCGTTCTGAATGGAGGGAGAAAAGTTAGCAGTCTCTCTGCTGCATTTAACATTGAATTCTGTGGAATATCGAGCAACCAGAAGAGGTGAGTGGCCACTGGCCGGGCATGGGTGGGGCCAACGAGGGGTGATTAGTACCGGTTCAGCGAACTGATGCCAATAATCCCTAGCGGTTCGCCCGAACCGGTAGGATTTCAACCCTGGTTAGAATGCATTACTGCAGGCTACTTCTGCTGATCACTGGCTGCCAGCAGTTTGGCAGATCGAATCTCACCAGGCTCATGGTTGACTCAGCCTTCCATCCTTCCGAGGTCGGTAAAATGAGGACCCAGATTGTTGGGGGCAATAGGCTGACTTTCTGTAAACGGCTTAGAGAGGGCTGTAAAAGCACTGTGAAGCGGTATATAAGTCTAAGTGTTATCGCTAAATGCTATTGCTACAACGGCACTGAAAAAAGTGACATGACTGTTTTTCACACAATTGTTGCAGCATCCCCATGATCAAAATTCAGACCCTTGGCATCTGACTCATACTTACGACAGCTGTAGTGTCCTAGTGTCATGTGGTCACCTTTAGTGACCTTCTGACAAGCAAAGTGAATGTGAAAGCTAGATTTACTTAACAACTGTGCTACTAATTTACCAACTGCAGTGATTCGCTTAACGACTATGGCAAGCATGATCTTAAAATGGGGCAAAATTCATTTAATAAATGTCTTGTTTAGCAACAAAAATTCGGGGCTCAATTGTCTGGTTGTAAGTCGAGGACTACTTTGTTACATCTTTGGGTTTGAAACTTTGGCCAATTTTGTTTGAGTTGGAAAATTTAGGATGGTGGTGGACAACACAGAATCCCAGGGTGGAAGTTCAAACATTATCGCGGAAGCAGCAAAAGATACTTCTGTAATGTTGCAAAGAAAATTGTAGCATGATGTCCAAGATTTTATGTCCAGAACCTGAGCTTGGTTAGACAGTATCAATTTTTTCTTTTTTCCTTTTCAAAATCTTTTCTCATCTGAGTTATTTTTTCAGTTTTATTTTTGGAAAGTCCTTTCATTAGGACCTTCAGAGTGCTTGTTCTTAGGATCTGTGAAACGAACCATAACTAATTTCAGTTCTTGTATGGTTTATTGAAGACGATGGCCAAAGCCAGAGGGGAATTCATTCTGGTTTGCCATGACCGGCTAGAAAACCAAAATGGAAATCCATGTTCAAAATGTCTGAATTTATTAATTAATATTAATATCTCTGGTAGCTGTTGCACCATGAAGACGTGTTGAATTTTTTGAATTCTGTATTGATCTAGAATCCTTTCTTTAGTAAATCTTGATGAAGATCACCCAGAGGCATGGTAATAAAGTAATACACTTGCATTTTGAAGCCAGAATTTTAAATCAACCTTGAATTTTCAGGAGAGATTGAACTGACCTTAAATATCTATAAAAAGGGTCTTATATTGCCTTGGTCACTGCATTGTTTGGAGAACAAGAGAGTTGAAGATTGTCACATAAATGCTAAGACAAAATGCTAAATGTCACCAGTGGATAATTATATAATAGTTCTGGGCACAAACCTCTAAATAATGAGCACAGAAGGGAAAGTCAAAAGCAAAACCAGTTAAGAGGGTTTTCGATACTCATTGTTAATTGGTTCCGGGAGACACGATGAATACCAAAAAGGAGTACCAAACAAAATTTTCCCATGAGGAATAATGCAGTGAGTTAGCAAGAAGGGATGGGATTCAGCTGGTTCAGACCAGTTCGCGCAAACCGGATGCTAATTTTACATCTGGTTCGTTGAACCGGTAGTTGCAAGGACTGGCTGGCCCCGCCTACTCCATTCCTCCCAGGAGTCTCCACGCGGCCCTTTTTGGATGCCAGGTAAGTATACCGCCTGTGTGGAGGCTCTGGGAGGGTGAAAAATGGGCCTCCCAGAAGTTCTGGAAGTCTGGAAACAGGCTTGTTTCCAGCCTCCGGAGGGCCTCCAGAGCCTGGGGGAGGCCATTTTCGCCCTCCTGGAGGCTTGAGAAAAGCCTCTGGAGCTTGGGGAGGGCAAAAGTGCCTCCCTGCCGTGGTGCAGGAGGCTGAGTAGGCCACGCTCACCAGGGCCACACCCACCCAGCAACTGGGTAGAGAACCGGTTGCTAAAATTTTTGAATCCCACCCCTGGTCACAAGGCACCCAACATGACAAATTCTAGCTTGTGCATTGAATACCAAACAAACGACGACAAAATTTTTGCATCAAAATGCATTGAGTAACAACCTTGATGAATTCCAAAGCAGTTGAGTATCAAGGTACCAGTGTAGTAGAATTTCAAGAGAGTTGCAGTTGAAATATTTTCTGCTGGATCTGCTGTATAAAATTATTCTTTGCATGAGTCCTCTTAATGATTTCTGCTTACTAAAAAAAAGAGCATGCATTATTTGGATGTGTGGATTATATCTTCCTTTGAATAATATCTGTAAGGGGTTTCTCAGCTGTTCTCCCTTAATTTTTCTATCGCGTCCAGAGGCGGATTTTTCTTCTGCGCTTCAATGTCTTTCCTGTGCTGAGAACTGACCTAGGAACTCACCCTTTCAAAAAGCATTTATTCTCTTCCTTTCGGACATCTGCAGGTGAGCACCAGTGTGATGAGCGTGTACAGTGGAGATTTTGGCAACGTGGACGTGAAAGGGAATCTCCAGTTTGCCATTGACTATGTGGAACAGTTGAAGGAGTTCCATATTTTTATTGCCCAGGGCAAGGATTTGGCAGTTGCCGATGTGAAAAGACAACGTTCAGATCCGTAAGTGCAGTTGGAGGAGAGAGCCTGAAACAGTCATTTCTTTAGAAAAAAGAAAAAGAACTGTGCCGTTATTACTTTCATTATTTGTTTGTTTGTTTGTTCGTATCTCATCTTCATTACTTTTATGAATAACTCAAGATGGCGAACATATCTAGTGCATCTTCCTCCTCCTGTTTTCTCCACAACAGCCCTGTGAGGTGGGTTAGGCTAAGAGAAAGTTAACTGCCCTAGAGTACCCAGCTGGCTTTCATGCCTAAGGCGGGACTAGAACTCACAGTTTCCTGGTGATTGGCCCAAAGTCACCCAGTCGGCTTTCATGCCTAAGGCGGGACTAGAACGTACCATCTCCAGGTGATTGGCCCAAAGTTACCTAGCCACCTTTCATGCCTAAGGCGGGACTAGAACTCACAGTTTCCTGGTGATTGGCCCAAAGTCACCCAGTCGGCTTTCATGCCTAAGGCGGGACTAGAACGTACCATCTCCTGGTGATTGGTCAAAAGTCACCCAGCCTGCTTTCATGCCTAAGGTGGGACTAGAATTCAGACTCTCCTGCTAATAAAATAAATAAAAAATAATTAAAATTAATTAATTAATTAATTAATTAAAAAGAAAATAGAAAGAAAAAACTCAAAGGGCAGACTCAATGGACCATTGGGGTTTTTTTTTCTGCCATCAGCTCCTAAAATTCAGTAAATGTGCAAACCCAAATAGGGCTGAAAGAAATTTGTAGAGGAAAAAAAAATATTAGTAACATATTCCGTATTTCAATTTTTTGGAAGAAGCTTGTAACAAAATCATAGATATGTTTTGTTTTTTTTTCATTTAAAGAGAAACTTAAACATAATCTAACCGAAGGTTTTTAGGTTGGTCCTGGGCTTCACTGGAAATTTTATTCTGACTCTTGTCTTCTCATATTTGGCCATGAAACCTTTTTAGGTATGTGAAGAGTTACCTGCTACCAGAGAAACATAAATTGGGCAAAAGAAAGACATCTGTGAAGAAGAAGACACTGAATCCCGTCTACAATGAGATATTACGGGTAACTTTCATCTTTTTCTTGCTTTCTGATGAGGGATTCATACCCAGATGAGCATAGATTAACTCCAAGATTTAAATCAGATCAACAATCGAAAAATAAACAATACCCCAATCAAAGTAGCCAGGGGGACTTTTTGTCAGGTTCGCCTGATCCGCCAGTTGCGGCCCTTTCTTGATCGGGATTCCCTGTGCACAGTTACTCACGCCCTCGTCACCTCTCGCCTGGACTACTGCAACGCTCTCTACATGGGGCTCCCCTCAACTGGTCCAGAATGCAGCCGCGCGGGTAGTTACGGGAGCTGCATGGCGCTCCCATACAACACCTCTCCTGCGTGAGCTGCACTGGCTCCCAGTGGTCTTCCGGGTGCGCTTCAAGGTTATCACCTTTAAAGCGCTCCATGGCATAGGACCTAGTTATCTTCGAGACCGCCTGCTGCTACCGACGGCCTCCCATCGACCTGTGCGCTCCCACAGAGAGGGCCTCCTCGGGGTGCCATCAGCCAAACAATGTAGGTTGGTGACCCCCAGGGGGAGGGCCTTCTCTGTGGGGGCACCTACCCTATGGAACCAGCTGCCCCCAGAGATAAGGAGAATCCAAGACCTCGGTGCCTTCTGCTGTGCCCTTAAAACTTTCTTTTTTCAGCAAGCCGGGCTGGCCTAACACTTTTTTAAAATGTTTTTAATTGTTTTGTCATTGCTTTTAATTATGGGGCCAAATATATATATATATATATATCTTTTTAATTGTATTTTAATGTTTGTAGTTTATGTTTTTACTTTGGCTGTACACCGCCCTGATTCCTCAGGGAGAAGGGCAGTATATAAATTTGATTAAAAAAAAAAAAAACTACCAAAGTAAGCCAACAATAAACAGCCCAACCAAAGAACCTGTAAGAGCATCCCCACCCACACTGACAGGGCAAACCACTAGAACCATGATGGCAACCTTATGGCATGCGTGCCCAAAGTGGCACGTGGAGCCATGTCGCCTGGAACACCAGCTGTCGCCCCAGCCCAGCTCCACTACACATGCGTGTCAGCTGGTCTTCTGGTCTCTGCAGCGTATGTGCAGGGGCGGGGCCAGGGGTGAAATCCAGCAGGTTCTGATAGGTTCTGGAGAACTGGTAGCGGAAGTTTTGAGCAGTTCGGAGAACCGGCAAATACCACCTCTGGCTGGTCCCAGAGTGGAGTGGGAATGGGAGATTTTGCAGTATCCTTTCCCTGCCGCGCCCACCAAGCCACACCACGCCCACCAAGCCACGCCCACAGAACCGGTAGTAAAAAAATTTGGGTTTCACCACTGGGCGGGGCGCATGTAGGGGATGCACGTGTGCATGCATGGGGGTGCTCGCGTTACATTTTGGGGGTTCACGCACAGCCTCACACACCCCATTTTCAGCCTGGAAGGCCACCGGCACCAATGTGGAAGCCAAAACAGGGCGCGGGGGGCAGAGTGCATGCACGGGGCCGGGGCTGCATGCCCAGGGGGGTGGAGCTCATGCACGGGGGATGCACATGCATGTGTGGGGTGGGCGCATGCACGGAGGGCACTCACATTGCGTTTTGGGGGTCCAGGCACGTGTGCGTGCATCTGTGCGTGCATTCGCACACGTGCTTGCATGCATTGGGCACTCGGCACCAAAAAGGTTAACCATCACTGCACTAGAATATAAACTGAGTGTCAAGTTTCGAGGTCGTCTCAAATAAATTGCATTTCAAACAAAGTCTTTGAAGGAAAACTCCTATTTATTAAGCACGACATTCTAAATCAGACTCCATCGAAGCCAACACTGACTTCCAGACCCAAAACCCTCCCTTTCCGTTCCCCACTCCCCTGCACTCACTGGCCATCTTCCAAGTCATTCTACCCCTAATCTACTGCTCCAGCTCAAAGGAATTTCCCCCCTCCCATCCCATCTCCTAGGGGATATTATCTCCAGGGAAAATAAGTAGGTGAAAAGCCAAACGTCCCTTTCCAGACGCCTCTACTTCTCCTTCTTAGGTCAGCACTAGAGTAAATGCAGCTTGAAGTGCTGACACTTGAGAGCAAACCTCACTCCCTACTAGCACTGATGATGTTACCTATTTTGGTAATGAAACGTCTGAAAGAAAACCAAGTTGAGAAAACTCCAAGGATCATATGATGACCATTTGTGGCCGTCTGACAAGCAAGGTCAAGAGGGAAGCCAGATTCATTTTACAACCGTGCTGTTAACTTAACCACTGCAGCGATTGTGGCAGGAAAGGTTGTAAAATGGAGGCAAAATTCACACAACTGTCTCGCTTAGCAGCGGAAGTTTCGGGCTCAGTTATAGTTGTAAGTTGAGGACTATCTATTGTAAGAGTCAGTAGCAGGCTTGTCATGTAGAAAATCCATGGAGTTTATCAGAAGCAATGCTAATGGAAATGGCCCGAAACCAGTCAATAACATAAATGCCCAAACAACCATAAATACCGTATCTGCAAACTGTCTTGTGTTTTAATTGAAAGGCTTTATTTTTATTTCCTTAGTTTTTACCCTGCCGCATTTCCCAAGGACTAATGGAGGTGCCTAATTAAAATCATAACGCAGCAACAGAGTAGCAAATACAATAAATCAAAGCTGACAGAATCCTGGATCAACAATAAAAGTAAAAATACGATGAATCCGGTGGTAGAAACAGCTGAAACCTTGTGACATTTCAGCAGCTTTCATCAGAAAAATTGAAGAAATACCGTGTGCAATATCATTAAATTTGGGTCACATGGAATATTTAAAATAAAAACTCTTGCAAGATTTAGCAGTATCTTCAGATTTGGGGCAATTTTATTCATGGAGAGCACACTCAGATCTTGAAATGATAAAGGGCTATAATATTATTCATGGGTTAGAATTATTGGAATCATTGAATGAAGCTGATTTGAAGATGATGAGTAAGTCTACCAGGAATATCCAGATACAATAACTAAAAGAAAAGTCAAATATTCCAAAATAATAAAGTTAGGAACAACAGAAGCAAAATTACAGAGTTGGAAGGGACCTTGGAGGTCGTCTAGTCCAACTCTATGCTCTATGAATGGCTATCCAATCTCTTCTTAAAAGCCACCAATGAGGGAGCACTCACAACTTCTGGAGGCAAGCTGTTCCACTGATTAATTGTTCTCACTGTCATGAAATTTCTCCTTATTTCCAGGTTGCTTCTCTCCTTGATTAGTTTCCATCCATTACTTTTTGTCCTGCCGTCGAGCGCTTTGGAGAATAGGTTGGCCACTCTTCTGTCTAATCTTCCAAAAATTGGAAGATTGCTATCATGTCACCCCAGGTCCTTCTTTTCATTAGACTAGACCAGTGATGGTTAACCTTTTTGGTGCTGAGCGCCAAAAGTCTCTGCGTGAATACACGCTGTGTGCCCGGACCCTCAAAATGCAATATGAGCGCCCCTGTGCAAGCGCCCCGCTCCACGCATGCGCACACACCCTTATGCATGCGCAGATCCCCGCTCATGCGCCCCCCGTGCATGCACCCCCCTGTGCATGTGCTCTGGGGCCCCCCACGCATGCACCCTGGGGGATCCCGCGCCCCGTTTTGGCTTCTAGGTTGGTGCAGGAGGCCTTCCAGGCCCAAAACAGGGCACGGGGGGTGCACACGAACCCCCAAAATGCAATGTGAGCACCCCTTGCACATGTGCCCTGCCTCCCCCGCACATGTGCTCGTTCACCACATGTGCCCCGCCCCCGCACAGCAGAGACACGAAGACCAGCTGGCCGGCGGGAGGCATGCGTGCATGCGCAGTGGAGCTGGGCTGGGGCGATGGCTGGCGTACCACTTCGAGCACACGTGCCATAGCTTTGCCATCACGGGACTAGACATACCCAGTTCCTGCAATGGTTCATCATATGCTTTAGCCTCCAGTCCAATAATTATCTTTGTAGTTCTTCTCTGTACTCTTTCTGGACTGTCAACATCTTTTTTGTATTGTGGTGACCAAAACTATGATTTCTAACCCTGCCCTATTTTGCTCATGAGCTACCCCAAAGCATCTGAACTGCGATTGTTGATGGTAGGATGCTAATGTCACCACGAAAAATTGCTGGGACGTGTCTGCAGATCACAGGCTCAGTGGAAAGGATGTTGTGGCTTCGTTACCTGAGCCTGTGTCATCGGCAGGAGAGGACTCCGAGAGTGAAGGAGAGGAGTTGGCAAGGCCTCCCTCTCCAGGACCCTCCTCTCTGGCAATGCCTTCGGTGTCCGCCGAAGGGCAAGAGATAGGGCCGGGGCCAAGCACGTCCACGCAGCCACAGGTGGACAGTGATGAGGGTAATGAGTCTTGGCTGGATCCACGCCATCGTCACAGAGATAAGCGCGCACAACAGAAGAAAAGGCGTGCCCAAGATTAGGCTGAGTCACTGGACCACACCCCACAGGTATAAAAGGGAGCGTGGTGGCCAGTCAAACCTTGTGACGAACAAAGCTGAAAGCTTCCACACCATTCTGCATTGCCGGACTTTTGCTATAAGCTTTGCTGGATTATCTTTGGACTTGATTGACTCTGTAATTATTGAGCTGTTTCTTTTGATGTACCAGAAGCGGGGACAAGTTATCTCTCCTCTTCGTAAGTAATAAACTCTTGGCAGGCAGCCACTAGGTTATTGCCAAGTTCCGTTATCATAAAGAAAAGGATTTTGCCGGCTGGTTTAGTCTTTAACTCTTGAACGTCTGTTGGTGTGTGTGTGCGTGTGGGACGGGGACAGAACAAAGGAGACGTCATCCTAACTATGTTTCATGTCTGTTTGTTTCTCTGCAGTATAAAATAGACAAAGCCGTTTTGGAGAGTCAACAGTTGAATATCTCAGTTTGGCATCACGATACTTTTGGCCGCAATAGCTTCTTGGGTGAAGTGGAGCTAGACTTGGCAAATTGGGACTGGAATGAAAGTCAGAGCAAACAAATGATCTGGTACCCATTGAAACCAAGGGTAAGTTTTGATTTCCTACATATGAGCTAAATGTTCTTTGCCCATACACCCCCAGGCATAGCACAAACTTCCCAAATGTCTATGAAGATTCTCGGTCATCCAGGTCATGGTTGTCCCAAAGGTGCTTTTTCAAGAGGCAACTGGACTTTCTTGTTTTTCTTTGAAGATATTTCACTTCTCATCCAAGAAGCTTCTTCAGCTCTGACTGGATGGGGGGTGTGGGAAATGGAAGGATTTATACTCCTTGCAGACAGCTGGTCAACAGAGGGGGAGGGACACGACATCATCTATCTCCAGTCTACAACACAGTCCTTTCAACAGTTCCAACAATGCTCCACACCCATCTGCACCACTCAGGTGGCCCTGAGGACACAGATAAAACCCCAATTTCTTCAATG
The DNA here is from genome assembly GCA_022577455.1 of Arizona elegans. Taxonomy (NCBI): domain Eukaryota; kingdom Metazoa; phylum Chordata; class Lepidosauria; order Squamata; family Colubridae; genus Arizona; species Arizona elegans. The sequence continues at coordinate 8,311,642 of JAKOOJ010000025.1, read as the reverse complement.
ACTGTAAAAGGATGCAAATGAGCAGCTGCTTGCAAGGAGTATAAATCCTTCCATTCCCCGCCATCCAGTCAGAGCTGAAGAAGCTTCTCGGATGAGAAGCGATACGTCTTCAAAGAAAAACCAGAAAGTCCAGTTGCCTCTTCAAAAAAAAAAGCACCTTTGGAATCTTCCCAGATATTACAAGGAATATAAAAAAAAGGTCACCTAAATGATATTTTATGTCCTGAAGTACAAAACCTCTGTGACCGTTGGCCTTTGTAAAGCTTATGGCCGTGAGAACTTAAACAAATAGAGTATATTGGCTTTTGTGGTGGAGAATTTTTGTTTTGGGGAAAACAAAACAGCTGGTGACATTATGTAAATTGATTGTGAGGGCTTTAGTGGCCCTTTCAAATTTCCAGAGATTGTTTGCACTCCTTTGCAGATTCTGTTTGACAAAAAGATACGTAGAGTTACAAAAGTACAGATAAATAGCATTGTGTGTTAGGCTGTTCATAAGCATTGACTGGTTTAGCTTTATTTTTTTATTCCTTTTTCCAAATGGTGAAGACTCCCTTAAAAGGATTAGAGCTTGAAAACAGAGGGGAGATAAAGATAGCTCTCCAGTATATCCCACAGCCTGTTGGAGGTAAGTATTCCAGTTTTGTGTGTGTGCCTGTGTGTGCATCTTCAACAATAAAACTACAATTAACTACAACTAACAATAAAAACGCATGTTACAAAAGAAGACACTAAATAGCGAATAAATCATTAACAATGACATTAAACATATAATGTCCATCCTGGCTGATGCTGAAAAATATATCGAAAGTATCTGGTACGTTTTCTTTGCTTTACTCAACAGGTCTACAAGTAATTATAAACTTTCCCATCTATAGTTAATAAAAATGCTAGAGGTCCCTGATGTGGAAATCTATTTATCTATCAGTTAAATCAACCCACCATCTGTTCACTATTCCTGACAGAACAATAAATCAATGGAACAAGTTGCCTCCAGAACTTGTGGGTGCTCCAACACTGGAAATTTTAAAGAAGAGATTGGACAAACATTTGTCTTGCAATAATATAGGGCAGTGACGGCTAACCTTTTTGCTGTCGTGTGCCAAAAGCAGGGGGAGCACAGGGGGGTCGTGTGCGTGCCCACACCCATAATTCAATGACCCTCCTATGCGCCGCCCTGCCACCCCCCCATGCATGCACGCGCAACCCCCCACACTCCCCCTCTTTTGGCACATGATGGCAAAAAGGTTACCGGTGGGCCTGGTAGACCCTTTTTTTTGCCCTCCCCAGGCTCCAAAGGCTTTCTTGGAGCCTGGGGAGGGCGAAAACGGCTTCTCTCACCTCCCCTGGAGGCCTTCCGGAGGCCGGAAATGGTTCATTTCCCGACTTCCAGTGGGCTCAGAAGGCCCAAAATTCAACTGGCCGGTGCGCGCATATGCGCTGGAGCTGAGCTAGGGCAACACTTGCGTGCCCACAGATATGGCTCTGCGTGCTACCTGTGGCACGCGTGCCATAAATTCGCCATCACGGGTATAGGGTTTCCTACCTGAGCAGGGGGCTGGACTAGAAGACCTCCAAGGTCCCTTCCAACTCTGTTATTCTATTCTGCTACATATACAGCTACATATGCTACATATAAACATACAGCTGTGTCCTCTTCTCTGATGACATAAAATTATTTAATACCACTGACAATGCTGTTGCCCTACAAAGCGACATTGACCATGTGTCAGAATGGTTGCGCATTTGGCAACTCCAAATCTCAACTAATAAATGTTCTCTCCTGCAAAATAAAAAATAAAAAATCAGAACACCAAGTACAAGTTGGGCGGAAACGATCTCGTAGACAACCCTCACTTTGTCAAGGACCTAAGAGTACTCATCTAAAAGCCCCAGAATTCCCTGTAACAGCATTGCCAAAAAGACATTAAGAATTGTTAACCTAATCTTGCGAAGCTTCTTCTCCGGTAACATTGTGCTGCTAACTAGGGCATACAAAACCTTTGCCAGACCAATTCTGGAATACAGCTCATCCGCCGGGAATCCACCCTGTAAATCAGACATTAACACGATTGAGCGGATCCAGAAGTATTTTACAAGAAGAGTACTCCACTCCTCTACTCACAATAGAATCCCTTATGCCACCAGACTTGAAATTCTGGGCTTGGACAATCTGACAATGCTGCTACCCTTTAGACCTAGACTTTGTGTCAGAATAGTCAAACAATTTGCAACTTCAAATCTCAACCAACAAATGCTCTGTCTTACACATTGGCAAAAAGAATCAGAACACAAAATACAAGCTGAGTGGACACGACCGTGTAGACGATCCTCACTCTATCAAGGACCTTGGAGTACTCCTATCTAATGACCTAAGTACCAAAGCCCACTGTAACATCGCCAAAAAGGCATTAAGAGTTGTAAACCTAATCTTCTTCTCCGGTAATATTACACTACTAACCAGAGCATATAAAACATTTGCTAGACCAATTCTTAGACCAATACAGCTCATCTGTCTGAAACCCACACTGCATATTGGACATTAATACAATTGAGTGTGTCCAAAGATATTTTATGAGAAGAGTCCTCCGCTCCTCTGCTCACAACAAAATACCTTATACCACCAGATTTGAAATTTTGGGCTCAGACAATTTAGAACTAGGCTGCCTCCGGTATGATCTAATTGTAGCTCATAAAATTATCTGCTACAACATCCTCCCTGTCAATGACTACTTCAGCTTCAGCCACAACAATATATAAGCACACAACAGATACAAACTTCAAATAAACCACTCCAAACTCGATTGCAGAAAATACGACTTCAGCAACAGAGTGGTCAATGCCTGGAATGCTCTACCTGACTCCGTTGTTACATCCTCAAACCCCCACAGCTTCAACCTCAAACTGTCTACCGTAGACCTCACCCCATTCCTAAGAGGTCCATAAAGGGGGCGTGCATAAGCGCACCAGCGTGCCTACCGTCCCTGTCCTACTGTCCCCATTTATTTGTATTCATTTCCTTCGTTCATATCCTTTGTTTATATTTATACCTGCTATCTTTACATGTTTGACAAACTAATAAAATACAAAAAATACAAAAAAATAAAAAAATATAAAAAAGCAGTCAACAGGTAACCCAAAAGTAAAACTATTATTTGAAGCCCTCTGTTAATCATCTGTTATATATGTTTCTGTTTTAAAGGCAAAAAGACTCCAGCTACCGGTGAAGTTCACATTTGGGTGAAACAATGCAATGACCTGCCTGTACTCAGAGGTCCAAAACTCAATTCTTTTGTGAAGTGGTAAGTACATCACTAAGCACGATAGCTCAGCGGTTAAAGATGCTGAGCTTGTCAGCTGACAGCCACGGTTTGAGACCCAGGCGCTTCGCGACGGGGTGAGCTCCCGTTGCTTTCCTTGGCTCCTGCCCACCTAGCAGTTTGAAAGTATGCAAACGCGAGTAGATAAATAGATACCACTTTTGTCTTTGTTGTCCAAAGTACTGTTCTTCCGGATACAAGTAGAAAGAGCCGTCAGAAAACGAGAGCTGTTGCGAAGACGACAAATCCAGTTTTTAACCACACCATGGTTTATGATGGCTTCAAACCTGAAGACTTGAAAGAAGCATGCGTGGAACTTACTGTTTGGGATCATAATAAACTTGCCAACCATTTCGTAGGAGGACTTAGAATAGGACTTGGAACAGGTACAAGTTTTTATCACTTTCTCCTTTCTTTCTTTCCTTCCTTCCTTCCTTCCTTCCTTCCTTCCTTCCTTCCTTCCTTCTGTCCTTCCTCTTGCTCTCTCTGTACCTTTACTTCCTTCCTTCCTTCTTCTCTGTATCTCTGTATCTCTTTTTTCCTTTCCTTTCCTTTATCTCTTTTGTCTTCTTTCCCCCTTTTCTTTTTCTTCTCTCTCTCTCTCCCCTTCCCCCCCCTCTTTTTCTTCTCTCTCTCTTTTTCTTCTCTCTCTCCCTCCCTCCCTCTCTCCCCCTCTCTCCCTTTCTCTGTGGGAGTGTGGAAAAATGGTTATAAGTCACTTTTTTCGGTGCCGTTGTAACTTCAAACGTCACTAAACAAATGGTTGTAAGCTGAAGATAACTTGTATTACCGCGTAGATAACTCAATCAGTATTTGCTACTAATCTCATTTATTTAAACACTTTTATTAGGCAAAAGCTACGGCATTCCAGTGGATTGGATGGACTCTACATTAGACGAAGCCACCTTATGGGAAAGAATGATCAACTCTCCCAACACTTGGGTAGAAGACACACTGCCACTCCGGATGCTGATGGTGGCAAAAATGACAAAATAAAAATGACACTGTTATAAATTGCTTCCTGTTCATATCATTTGCTGGAGTTTGATGGAGAGAAGAATCAGAAAGACACAGAGATGAATATCTGGGGGATCAATTCTTTCATCAGGTGTAAATTTCAACAGTGGGCATCTTTATGCTGTATATAACTTGACCTTGCTTTTGCTGGATGCTACCACCACGAAACATGTGTCTACTTATCACCTGGTACCAAGTTTTAAATTAAACTCTCTTAATCTTTAATAAACACTGTATTAAAACATGAAAAGTATTTAAATTATGTGCAGTTGTCTTGTGTGGTCATTTAAATAGATCATGAAAAAGGAACGAAAGGACTTCACTCAATAAGATAAATGATTATTATTATTTTTTATTTTTTAAAAAAATTGATTTATATGCTGCCCTTCTCCGGAGACTCAGGGCGGCTTACAGTGCGTTAAGCAATAGCCTTCATACTTTTGTATATTTTATACAAAGTCAGCTTATTGCCCCCATAAACTGAGTCCTCAATTTACCTACCTTAGAAAGGATAGAAGGCTGAGTCAACCTTGAGCCTGGCAAGATTCGAACTTACTTTTAATTGCAGACAGCTGATGTTAAATTACAGTGCTTTAGTCTGCATAGCTATCCAGGCTCCTATTTATTATTGGTGAAGATTTATAAGTTGGCGAAGGAGTCAACCTATTCTCCAAAGCATCTAAAGGCGGGGCAAGTATTGGATGGAAACCAATCAAGGAGAGAAGCTACCTAGAACTAAGGAGAAATTTCCTGACAGGTAGAAGCAACTAATTGGTAGAATGTATTGCTTCCAGAAGTTGTGAATGCTCCAACACAGGAAGTTTTTAAGAACAGATTGGACAACCATTTGTTTCAAATGATATAAAGATTCCTGCTCGAGCAGGGGGATGGACTGGAAGATCTCCAAGGCCCCTTCCAACTCTGTTGTTCTGAATTGGTTGCAGCATCAAGTTTATCAGAAGATCTTGCAAATTTGCAATTTGTTCCCTTGGGGGATATTCCACAGTGGAATTAAATCCTGTGCAAGGCCTTATAGATAGCACTCTTGATATTTGATCATCAATAAGTCCCATAGAGCATAGCAGGGTTGGCTTTTAAGTAGATATGGACAGGGGCGCAGATTTAAATTGTAAGGCATCTGCATCCCCAGTTACCAAAAAAGATTATCTTTTTTTTTTGACAGCTATAGAATAGAATTAGAATTAGAATTAGAATTATTAGAATTATTAGAATTAGAATTAGAAGAGAAGAGGAACAGAACAGAACAGAACAGAACAGAACAGAACAGAATAGAATAACAGAGTTGGAAGGGATCTTGGAGGTCTTCTAGTCCAACCCCCTGCTCAGGCAGGAAACCCTACACCACTTCAGACAAATGGTTATCCAATCTCTTCTTAAAAACTTCCAGTGTTGGAGCATTCACAACTTCTGAAGGCAAGTTGTTCCACTGGAATTGTTCTCACTTGTAAGGAAATTTATCCTTAGTTCTTGATTGCTTCTCTCCCATTGCTTCCTGTCCTGCCTTCAGGTGCTTTGGAGAATAGCTTGACTCCCTCTTCTTTGGGGCAGCCCCTGAGATATTGGAAGGCTGCTATCACGTCTCCCCTAGTCCTTCTTTTCATTAAACTAGACATTCCCAGTTCCTGCAACTGTTCTTATTTTTCAGTGTTTCACCTTTATTACTTTTCTTAATTAATTGTCAGGTCAGCAGTAGTCTTCAAGAGTTACCATCTGGTGCTGTAGAGATAAAACATGTTCAAGGAAACAAATGTCTGTTGAATGTAGGGACAGCCAAAACTTTTCCTCCCCACCACTTTGGAGGTTTTCTTTTGAAAGCAAGATAAAGTTGCGGGCTCTAAAAGGAACAGCTCGACTTCTGTTGCAGTCTCCGTTTCCAGGGAGATGCAAACTCGAGAGGAGTGTCACGTCTAAGAGAGTCAGAGAACTAAAAACATGGTAAGGAGAGAGTTTTCTGATCTAAGGTAATCTTTCTTTCTAATGATTTTTTTAAACGAAAGGGGAATGTGTACGAATGACCAAATCCAGGACCTGTAGCTCAAACTACGATGACAAAAATGGAGACACATACAAAAATCAGATGAGTTTGCATTAACGTTCATTAGTCTCACGTCCAGACCTTATTGTTGAATTATGAGAGTATTCAGCATTCTTCAAATTTAATTTTGAAATTTCAAATTAAGGAGAAATTTCCTGTCGGTGACGACAATTCATCAGAGTAATGGCTTGCCTCCAGAAATTGTGGGCATTTCCATCACTGGAAGTTTTTAAGAAGAGACTGGACAGAGTCACTTGTCTGGAATGGTATAGGATCTCCTGCCATGGGTACAGTGGTTGGAGTAGAAGACCTCCAAGGTCCCTTCCAGTCCTATTATGTTCTATATTCTTTGTGAGTGTGAAGGACTTTGTGTGTTTTTTTTCCCCGTGCTTCCTTTCGTAAGCTCCATCTACTCAAAGAGAGAAGCAACTTAGAACTAAGGAGAAATTTCCTGTCGGTGACAACCATTAATCAGTGGAACAACTTGCCTCCAGAAGTTGTGAATGCTCCAACACTGGAAGTTTTTAAGGTGATGTTGGATAACAAGTGGTGTAGGGTTTCCTGCCTAAGCAGGGGGTTGGACTAGAAGACCTCCAAGGTCCCTTCCAACTCTGTTATTCTATTCTATTCTACTCTGTAACTGAACCAGATGCCTTCTTTCATTGTAAATGGGTGATCTAGTTAACATGATAGAGTGTTTCCTAACGTAATTCTCTATTATACTGATTCTAGGAAAGAGCACTGTAGTATTTATCCTGACCCTATTTTTGGTTTTTAACAACTATACTATTTTACCTAGAAATACTATTTTAACTAAGCTAGGGTGAAAGAACAAGCATGAAAAAGGATAGACTTACTATAGTTCCCTCCTCCATTATAATTTACTGTATATTGATTGAATGGAATCTGATTGTTGAATAAGAAAGTCTAGTACACATTAGATTTGATTAGAAAACAAATGTTAAATATTTGCTAGGAGAGAAGGCAAGAAAGCTGCATGGGGAAATTTATCTGGAGCTTAGTAAAGGTAAAGGTTCCCCTCGCACATATGTGCTAGTCGTTCCCGACTCTAGAGGGCAGTGCTCATCTCCATTTCAAAGCCAAAGAGCCAACGCTGTCCGAAGACGTCTCCGTGGTCATGTGGCTGGCATGACTAAATGCCAAAGGCGCATGGAACTCTGTTACTTTCCCACCAAAGGTGGTCCCTATTTTTCTACTTGCATTTTTTACGTGCTTTTGAACTGCTAGGTTGGCAGAAGCTGGGACAAGTAACAGGAGCTCAGCCCGTTACGCGGCACTAGGGATTTGAACCGCTGAACTGCCAACCTTTCGATCGACAAGCTCAGCGTCTTAGCCACTGAGCCAACGCGTCCCTATCTTTATCTGGAGCTTACCTTCCCCTTATTTTTTTAAAAATCCAAACTACACAATATATTGCTTCCTTGAAGGGGTTTTCACCTTTTAGTCCTTAATCCTCTTCCTGAGTAGAGCTTCAACCGGTGGCATCTTTATAGCTTGAAAACTACACAGAATCAGATTTGATTACAGTTTGGAGCAAAAACTCCAAGTTAGATGCAGAAAGAAAGCGACAATAGTTTCCCCTATTTCCAGAGTTACTCAGCACACATAAAGTAGAGAAAAATCCCAATAAATAGAGTGGTGTGTTTTTGAGTAGATATTTATGGAAGTTGGTAATCCTTTAAGAACTTTTTTTGTATACAGGTAGTCCTCAATTTACGACCGTAATTGAATCCAAAATTTTGGTTGCTGAGACAGTTGTGAAGCGAATTTTACGACCTTTCTTGCCACAGCTGTCAAGGGAATCACTGTAATCGTTAAATTAGTGACGTGATGGTTAAGTGAATCTGGCTTCCTCATTGAGTTTGCTTGTCAGGTCGCAAAGGTGATCGCATCACCCTGGGACATTGCACCAGTGGTGAAATTAAAAAATTTCCCCTACTGGTTCTGTGGGCGTGGTTTGTTGTGGGGAAGGTCATGTGACTGCATGGGCGTGGCCAGCTCGACATCACTCACATCGAGGGGCTCCTCACCGACCCCTCCCCTCCCAGCCACTCCTTGTCGCTAATGGCAGGAAAATGGGGAGGGGAATATTCCTGCCTACCATCCTTACCTCAGTCTGTGCTGAGATTGAGGAATGGATGACAGGCAGGAAAATCCCCTTCCCCATTTTCCTGCCTTTCACAAAAATGGCTCCATTTCTGCTGCTCCCCATCCCGCTCCCTCCTGGGGACTCCCTTAAAGAGACAGGCTGTAGCAGCTCCGTTGTGAATGGAGGGAGAAAAGTTAGCATTCTCTCTGCTGCATTTAACATTGAATTCTGTGGCAGAGAGAATGCTAACTTTTCTCCCTTCATTCACAACGGAGCTGCTGCTCCCTTTATGGTTCCCTCCCGGCTCCCTCCCTCCTCGGGACTACCTTAAAGGGACAGGCTGCAGCAGCTCCATTCTGAATGGAGGGAGAAAAGTTAGCATTCTCTCTGCCGCATTTAACATTGAATTCTGTGAAATATCGAGCGGCTGGAATAGGTGAGCGGCATTTGGCCGGGTGTGGGTGGGGCCAAAGAGTGGTAATTACTACCGGTTCAGTGAACTGATTTCCATAATCCTTAGTGGTTCGCCCGAACAGGTCCAAACCGGTAAGATTCCACCCCTGCATTGCACCCATCATAAATATGAGCCAACCATTTGAATTTTGATCATGTAACCATGGGGAAGCTGAAATGATCGTAACTCTTTTTTTTCAGTGCCATTGTAACTTTGAATGGTCACTAAATGAACTGCTGTAAGTCGAGGACTACCTATATTCTATAGAAAACCCAGAGTACTGGGACACCTTGAAATGGAGGAAAGCAGGTTTTGAATTAAGAGGAATCAAGGAAGCACGGTCATCTTCTGCTTTCTCTCGTCTCTTTAAATAAAACAGATTTAAGAAGGCCGCAAAAGCATCTCTTGAAAAATATGGTTCGCGTTTCTCTTCAAGAATATTTGACAAAGCACCAGCTGAAAAAAGATGAATGTTTGCCTGTTCTTAGGGTGTTTATTATGAATTAACCAATATCAAGAACTGACTGAAGTTAAAATCTACTAGATATGGATTGGTTTCATGCTGTCTCTTTGTTCCTGAGGAGATCAAAGAGCTACACCATTTCTCTATTGAGCACAAGGATGGCAAATAGGATTAAGTGATAGGAGAAAACTCTGTCAGTTCTGGACAGCCAGGGCCTTCTAAGCTTGTGATGTCACAAAATTCTTGGAATTTTTCCACCAACTGTCATTTGGATCCATTGAACTTCTGAAGGGCAGTTCAGAATTTTTGAATGTTCACCTGAAGAAAGCCACTGGGGGAACTTGTGTTTGGAACAGCAAGAGAAAACTGTGCTCCTGATATGCCTCAAGACGGGAAGAATCCGAAAATATCCAAAGATATGGAAGGAGAGCTAGAATGGAGCATGGGGGATCCCTTCGACCAGTTGGAGAAACTCCATGGTCTTTCTGATGACGAGAAGGGCGAGAAGGCCCTGCTGCGTTCGCGCCTCAACGAACAGTCTCAGCTGATCTGTATCCTCAAGAAGAGAGCCGACGATCAACTCTTGCGCTGTAAGACGCTGGAACAGATCAACACCGAGCTGGAGGAGACGAGAACGGGAGATGCTTTGAGGTTGGAGAATCAGACACGACGCATCCAGCACCTGGAGCAGCGCTTTATGGACTTGGCTGCCAACCACGAAGAAATGATCCGCTTCAAAGATGAGCACAAACGGCAGAATAAGCAGCTCCGAGAAGAAAATGGCCTCTTGCGTCAGGAAAACGAAAGCCTCTTCAGCCAACCTTTGAAAGATAAAGAAGTAGAACTGGCCCGGGTTTCTTCTGAATTCAAGAAACTTTCCATTGATATGGAGGCCTTGAAGAAAACTTATCAACAGCGCTGTCGTTCAGCCGAAGAACGAGAGAAAGAACTTCTGGAAAGCCAGAGAGAACAAACCAGAGTCTACACCAAGGAGATGGACTCCTTGAAAAGGCAACTGGACGTCCTACAGAAGAAGCAAAAACCGATCCTTGACCAACTGGAACAAACAGAGAGGCAGCTGAGAGAAACCGAGAGCAGCCTGCAAGCCAAGCTAGATGTCCTCTCAAAGGAGAAGGAGGACTTGTTGAAGCTGGCGATGGAGAGAGGCAAGGTGCTTCAGGAAAAGCAACGGGAGATCCTTCAGCTGGAGAAGAAGGCGGAGGATATGGAGAAGGCCAAGCAGGCAGCTGAACTACAGTTTGAGACCGAAGCTGCAATGGTGGATAGTAACCTCCGAGTTAGAGATTTAAAGCGCCGTCTTGAGGGGGCAGAAGAAGCTTACTCCGAGCTCCGGATGCATTTCGAAGCTTACCGAAAACACAGCACCGAATTGCTAAACAAAGAGAAAGAGTTAAATACCAAATTACGCCACTTTATGGCGTAACGGGCACGTTTAAGTATTCCTGTCCATCTGAAGCTGCCTTTTAAGAAAGACTCGCCTTTTAACAGATATGGGGGTGCTATTTTCCCTCTATTGTACTTGCTAAATATAACATCTTTTATTTAGAGTTAGATAGATGGATTACTCGTAGGTGGTTGCGATTGCTATATTGACTGCTCAGCCCAGAGAGATGTTGGATATTTAGAATAACTTTCAAATAAATCTGTCGAGATAATAATGCTTTCCAGTCTGAAGCAGAGATTTTGCATTTAAGCCTCATGTCATTTCTAACAGGTTTATATTTGTCCAGGAGCCGCTTGGGTTAACACTAAACGCATTTTAAGACAGGCCTGCAGGTAGTCCTCGACATTTAGCCATTTGTTTAGTGACAGCTTGAGGATACTGTTAGGTTTTAGTCAGTGGTGAAATCCAAATTTTTTTATTACCGGTTCTGTGGGCATGGTTTGGTGGGCTTGGCAGGGGAAGGATACTACAAAATCTCCATTCAAACCCCACTCCAGGGGAAGGATATTGCAAAATCTCCATTCCCACCCCACTCTGGGGCCAGCCAGAGGTGGTATTTGCCGGTTCTCTGAACTACTCAAAATTTCCGCTACCAGTTCCCCCATACCTGCTGGATTTCACCTCTGGTTTTGGTGCAGCTCAGAATCTGATAAATCCCAATGAAATTCTGAACACGAGGCAACTGATAATCAGTTTTATTTTGATCAAAGCAAAACTGGGCGACCTTAATCTCCCACCTTAAACAGCAAAGCAAGGAGAGAAAAGCAGGCGCGTACAACCCCCCCCTTTTTTCTTCTTCTTATAGTTTACACCGCTTGCACAGATCGTCAGTGCTATAGAAACATAATTTCTTATCCACGGGTTTTATGCAAAGCTCATGATTTTCTCTGCGCTCAGAAACAATGGATCTCAGAAGGGAAAAGGAATACATTTTCTAGCTTATAGCCCAGAGTTCATTAAAATTAGTATCTCACATTATGTTGTCACAGCAGACAGAATTCACATTTTGAATTACAGCAAGTTACTTAGCAAAGCTCCTTGGCATGTGGCCTGGAGGCTTTATCTCCTCAGTTGGCACATTAGGTTACAACGGAGCTTCAGCTCAGCAAGGAATATCAAAAGTTGAGTTAGTTACACTCTGTACATGCTCTAATCCAGGGGTGAAATGCTCCCGGTTCGGACTGGATCACCTGATCCGGTAGCGATGGTGGCGGGTGGCTCGGAGAACCAGTAGCAAAAATCCCTGCCCCCCACCATGCCCAGCTGAGCCACGCAATCATCAGAGGCTTTTTTTTTTTTACTTTTAAAAGCATTTTTTCTTCGGCTGAAAAAATGCTTTTAAAAGTAAAAAAAAAAAAAAGCCTCTGATGATCAGGCAACTCAGCTGGGATCGTCAGAGCCTTTTAAAAGCATTTTTTTTACAACCTCTTCGGCCGAAGAGGTTGTAGAAAAAATGCTTTTAAAAGTAAAAAAAAAAAAAAGGTTGGCCACGCCCACCCACATTAACCCCCCCCACCAAGCCACGCCCACAGAACCGGTAGTAACAAATTTTACATTTCACCACTGCTCTAATCCTTTCAATACAACAGGTGTTTGCGCTTAGGACTGTGGCAGCATCTCCACGGTCACATGATCATGAAAATTTGGGCACTTGGCAACCAGCATGTAGCATTCTGGGGTCATAAATATATATATATATATATATATATATATATATATATATATATATATATATATATATATATATATATATATATTTGATTTATATGCCGCCCTTCTCTGGAGACTCAGGGCGGCTTACAATGCGCTAAGCAATAGCCTTCATTCTTTTGTATATTTATACAAAGTCATCTTATTGCCCCCACAAACTGGGTCCTCAATTTACCTACCTTAGAAAGGATGGAAGGCTGAGTCAACCTTGAGCCTTGGCGAGATTCGAACCTGCAGTAATTGCAGGCAGCTGTTCTTAATAACAGGGTACTTTAGACCACTGTACTACCAAGGCTCTATAATCCCCATTTGTGACCTTTTCTGCTGGCTTCTGACAAGCCAAGTCAACGGGGAAAGTTAGATTCGTTTAAGGACCGTGTGATTCACTTAACAATGGCAATGATTTGCTAACAATCATGGAAACGAGGGTCGTAGAGTCAGGCATGACTCATTTAACAACCACCTTATTAACATATTTTTGGGGGGGTGATCATAAGTCGAGGGCTACCTGTAACCCTAATTCTAGATTGAACTGAGTTTAGAAGATTGATTTCGGCTGGATGTTAGGAAAATCTTCCCAGCGGTAGATTCGGTTGCTTGCCATATTTTTTAAAATATATATTTTTATTAAAAGTTTTTTTTTCTTAATATAAAATAAAAATAAAAATAAAGACAATGGAAAAAGGGGCAGGGAGTGGGATAGAGGTGGTAAAGTGAAGGAAAGACCTAAGTCTTTCCCCCTTTTAAATGGAAATTTTAAATTTGGTTTTAAATTATTGGGGTTTTAAATTTGTTCAGCCAAATTATTTAATTCGTTTTATTTTATTTTAAATTTTGTATTTATATGTTTTATTCTATGGCTGTTCACCGCCCTGAGTCCTTCGGGAGTAGGGCGGTATATAAATTCAATAAAATAAATAAATAAATAAATAAGGAAGACGGGAAAAGAAATATATAAAAAAGCAGCGACTTCCACATTTTTTTTTTAGTACATTTAGGTATGTCAATAAAGTTATAGTATCAACTTTTTAGTTATACCAAATAATAACTATCATCCATTTCTATAGCAGCAACCCGCTTAATTGTCAAAACCCAAAAATTGTCAGAAAAATGAAATGTTGACTTTCCATTCAGTTCCTATAGCTTTCAACCAGTTAATCACGGTGAAGATCTAACTTTGTCTTCTAATCATAGAAAACGTGTAAAATAAGGAATATCTTCTAAGACTTGGTGATGATGTTCCCTATTTTGAGCAATGAAACATCTGCAAAAAACAAAAACAAAAAACCCCCACCAAGCTTAGAGAGCAGAAAGGACCCCTCATTCCAACCTTACAAATATTCTCCAAACTGCCCATCTTATAACCAACTCTGAGTTGCTTCCAAACAACAATAAAAGCAACATGAAAACCATAATAAAATGATAAAACTAAACATTAATTGTGGAAGCAACCAAGGTACGATTCTAGGCCTTATTATTCATGCTTTATGGTTTAACCCAGGGGTCAGCAATCTGCGGCTCCGGAGCCACAGGGCCCTCTGCTGTGGGTCCCTGTCAGGTGAACCCACCACTGGCTGGCCCCATCCCTCACCTTCCCCTCCCAGTCACTCCTCGCCTGGCCTGAGAAGGTAAGGGTGATGGCAGGGGATGGAGAAGCGGCCAGGGCAGAGACAGAGACATACAGAGAGGGGGAGAGCGAGAAACAGAGAGAGATACAGAGAGAGGGGGAGAGAGACATAGATATAGAGAGGGGGGGAGAGAGAAAGAGACATACATACAGAGAGGAGGAGAGTGGGGGGAGAGAGACAGAGAGAGATACAGAGAGAGATGGAGAGAGAGAGACATAGCTATAGAGAGGGGGGGAGAGAGAAAGAGACATAGATATAGAGAGGGGGAGAGAGAATGGGGGAGAGAGACAGAGAGAGATACAGAGAGAGGGGAGAAAGAGAGACATAGATATAAAGGGGGAGAGAGAAAGAGACATAGATTCAGAGAGGGGGAGAGAGAGGGGGGAGAGAAACAGAGAGATACAGAGAGAGGGGAAGAGAGAGAGACATAGATATAGAGAAGGGGGAGAGAGAAAGAGACATAGATACAGAGAGGGGGAGAGAGAGTGGGGGGAGAGAGACAGAGAGAGATACAGAGAGAGGGGGAGAGAGAGAGACAGATACAGAGAGAAGGGGAAAGAGAGAGAGACAGAGAGGGGGAGAGAGACATTGAGAGATACAGAGAGGGGGGAGGGAGGGAGGGGAGAGAGATATATGTCAAAAGATTTTTGTGGTTCCCGGTGTTTTTTAACAACTGGTTCTCTGCCCTAATGACCAGCTGGGTAGGCATGGCTAGGGGGGATCATGTGACTCTGGAAGAGAGTGACATTGAGTTGGCCACTCCCACCTAGGTTTTGTGGCTCCTGGTGTTTTCTTTTCTGTGGGAAATGGGTCCAAATGGCTCTTTGAGTGCTTAAGGTTGCAGACCCCTGGTTTAGCCTGTTGCCTTAATACAACCACTGTGGTTGGTTCAACAAACTGTATCTGAACATCTATGGAGATCCTCAGTCCTCCAGATCATAGTTGTCCCAAAGGTGTTTTTTTTTTCAAAAGGCAACTGGACTTCCTTTGCTTTTCTTGAAGATGTTTCACTTCTCATCCAAAAAAGCTGCTTCAGTTCTAGATGAAGCTTCTTGAATGAGAAGTGTAATGTTTTTCAAGGAAATCACAGAATAACTGAGTTGGGACAGACTTTGGAAGTCGTCTACTGACTCCAATGCCCTGCTCAACAGAAGATGCTATAGCATTTTAAAGACAAATGGTTGTCCAGGCCCTTCTTAAAAGCCTCCAGGGTTGAAGTATCGATGAC
This sequence comes from Arizona elegans, assembly GCA_022577455.1. Taxonomy (NCBI): domain Eukaryota; kingdom Metazoa; phylum Chordata; class Lepidosauria; order Squamata; family Colubridae; genus Arizona; species Arizona elegans. The sequence continues at coordinate 8,296,191 of JAKOOJ010000025.1, read as the reverse complement.
ACTGAGCTTGTTGATTAGCAAGGCCAGCAGTTCGGCGGTTTCGAATCCCTAGTACAAGGTCTCCTGGGTGAGCAGGGGGTTGGACTAGATGACCTCCAAGGTCCCTTCCAACTCTGTTACTGTTAAATATTTCTGAAGAGAGAGAAAAAGAGAAGGAGAGAGAAAGAAAGAGCAAGAGAGGAATAGAATAGAATAGAATAGAATAGAATAGAATAGAATAGAATAGAATAGAATTTTTTATTGGCCAAGTGTGATTGGACACACAAGGAATTTGTCTTGGTGCATACGCTCTAAAAGAATAAAAAGAAAAGATACATACAGATACATAAAAGAAAAGATATGTTCATCAAGAATCACAAGGTACAACACTTAATGATAGCCATAGGGGTACAAATAAGCAATCAGGAAACAATATCAGTATAAATCTTAAGGATACAAGCAACAAAGTTATAGTAAAGAAGGAAAGAAAGAAAAAGGAAGAGAAAGACAAAGAGAAAGAAAAGAAAGACATGACAATTTTTCCATTCTCCCACAGAGAAAGGGAGAGAGGAGAGAGGGAGGGAGGGAGAGGGAGAGAGAGAGAGAAGAAAAAGAAAAGGGGGAGAGAGAAGAAAAAAAGGAAGAGATAAAAAGAAAGAAAAAAAAAAGATAGAGTTACAGAGAAGAAGGAAGGAAGGAAAGAGAAAGGTACAGAGAGAGTAAGAGGAAGGAAGGAGAAAAAGAAAGAAAAGAAAGAGAGGAAGGAAAAAGAAAAAGATACAGAGAGAGGAAGAGGAAGAGGAAGGACAGAAGGAAGGAAAGAGAAAGAAAGAAAAAGATAGAGTTACAGAGAAGAAGGAAGGAAGGAAAGAGAAAGGTACAGAGAGAGGAAGAGGAAGGAAGGAGAAAAAGAAAGAAGAGAAAGAGATAGAGGAAGGAAAAAGAAAAAGATACAAAGAGAGGAAGAGGAAGGACAGAAGGAAGGAAGGAAAGAGAAAGAAAGAAAGAAAGAAAAAGATAGAGTTACAGAGAAGAAGGAAGGAAGGAAAGAGAAAGGTACAGAGAGAGGAAGAGGAAGGAAGGAGAAAAAGAAAGAAAAGAAAGAGATAGAGGAAGGAAAAAGAAAAAGATACAGAGAGAGGAAGAGGAAGGACAGAAGGAAGGAAGGAAAGAGAAAGAAAGAAAGAAAGAAAAAGATAGAGTTACAGAGAAGAAGGAAGGAAGGAAAGAGAAAGGTACAGAGAGAGGAAGAGGAAGGAAGGAGAAAAAGAAAGAAAAGAAAGAGATAGAGGAAGGAAAAAGAAAAAGATACAGAGAGAGGAAGAGGAAGGACAGAAGGAAGGAAAGAGAAAGAAAGAAAGAAAGAAAGAAAGAAAGAAAGAAAGAAAGAAAGAAAGAAAGAAAGAAAGAAAAAGGATTTTCTGAAGAACAAAGAAACTCCAGTTGCCTTTTGAAAAAGCATTTTTGGGACAAACCACTTTTGGCACCAGGCAGAGTTACCGCGATCTGGGCTGCAAAGCTCGGGACGATTAGAAAAACCACCTAGTTTCCCCGAATCTCTTCGCCTCCAAAACTTTCCAGACACCAAAACCTGCAACTTCAGCGCACCATTTACCTTTTTATACACAGGACTACTCTACACACAGGCTCCGCCCCCTCATCCTTTGCCGGACTTCTACTCCCAGAATGCTCAGGCAGAGCGCCGGAGCGTGCGCAGGCGCAGTCGCGCCGTGTCTATGCCCGTGCGTGAGGCGGGGAGAAGGCCGCCGCGTGAAAGGAAAAAAAAAAAACAAAAAAACGGGCGAGGCCTGAGGCGAAAGTGGCCGCCGCTGCCGCCTCTCCTTCCCCTCTTTCCCCCCCCCCACCCTCTTCGGGGAGAGCGGCGCTGAGGCCCAGCCTGACCCGAAGGCCTCATCGCAACCGGGCCCGCCTTGGAGGGATCCGTGGGCAACGGCTAGACCGCTATCATGCGCCACAGTCTGGCCCAACTCTTAGCGGCCTCGTCGGGCCAGGGAAAACCCGGAGAGCCGGTCGCGGCCTGCTCGTTTCCAAGCCCGGGAGTTGAGCGGCGGCCTGAGGAGGAGACGGAAACCGCGGCGGCGGCCATGGCTGAGGATTCCCTGGAGGAGCCTGAGGAAGGCGAGCTGCTCTTCCCCGCTGGGCTGGAGCTGGACGCCTGGCTGGAGGCCGCGGTGGGCGGCGGCGGCGGCGAGGCTTCCCCTCCTCCGGCCTGGGGCAGGGCGAGTCCGCATGCCGAGGCGTCGCGGCCTTCGAGCTCTTCCAGGCCGACGCGCCCGGGCGGCAACCGCCTGAAAGCGGCGGCGGCGGCTCGCCTCAACCGGCAGAAGAAGAAGCTGTACGTGCAAGGCCTGGAGACGCGGCTGCAAGGCTTGGCGGCCGAGAACCGGCAGCTCCGCGACCGCAACCGGGGCCTCTGCCGACGCCTGCGCGACCTGGAACGGGAGACGGGCTACTTGAGGGCCGTGCTGGCTAACCAGAGCGCTTTGGGCCGCTTGCTCGGACGCTTAGCCGGAGACGGCAGCTTAGGGCTCCGCATGAGGATCAGCACCAGCCTCTTCAGAGAAACGGCGGCCGGAGCCTTCGGAGAGAACGGCGACCACGACTACGCGCTCCCGATCCCGGCGGAAGAACCGGCGGAGAAGCTCCTTTCCTCCTCCTCGTCGTCCTCATCGTCGGCCAGACCCGGCGGCGTTTGCCTCCACGTGGACCGCGACCACCTTTCGGTGGAGTTTTGCTCTCTCTGCGCCAAGCGGGCGGCCAGCTCGGAGACTTTGGCGGCCGCTGCTGCTGCTGCTTCTTCTCCTCCTCCTCTTCCTCCTCTTCCTCCTGCTGCTTCCTCCTTGCTCTCCAAAATGTAGGGTCAAGTATTTCCACTTCTTCGTCAGAACTTTAAAAATAATAAAATACAATACTCCGGGTGTCTCTTGCCTGCTGCCATCATCCCAGGGGTTGCTAGAGGAGGATGCAGTTAAAAGAGAGGGAGAGGAGAGGAAGAGGAATGTAAAATAAAATAAAATAATAAAAAAAGAGAAAAGAAACCAGAGATAAATGGGGAAAGTGATGAGAAAGCTGGCTTCTTTGGTTAGAGCTGCCTTTGCTTATTGGAAAGGAGGGGGTGGGGGAAGAAATGCAAAAACTTCCCCCCCACCCACCTTTTTTTCCTGTGTGTTGGAGGATCATCTTGTTGTGTCAAGTGTGGGGTGGGCGTCCAGGACGCCCCAGCAGTGTTGTTGGCTGAAATGTTTTCTGCAGGCGCATTATTGATCAAAACGGCTCTTTGTCACTGTGTACTTGCAGCAATGGAGAAAGCAGGTAGACAGCGGTGGTAAGAATATGCCCGAAAAGGGTAGAAGTAGCTTTTAAAGGTTCCCATGAAATGAATAATGGTGGGAATAGATTAAAAAATAAATAAAAATCTAGCCCTGCTCTGTTGCTTAAAAAGACGGCTGAAAAACAAAATGCTTAAACGTCAACGTCTTCGCTGGAGAGAGACTTAACATCCAAATAGTAATATAATGCACAGCAGGTAGTTTAAAAAAAAAACATGCATGTGAAAATTGTAAGACATCTGTTATACATTACTATTAAACTTTTCTGACAGTTTCTCTTTTAGGTGCTTGCCCTGCCAGGCTCCGTTGTGTAGGGGTTAAAAGAACAGTCGTTTACCACCTCGCAACCTGGTAAGGATCCATAATATTCCCATAATGTGGTATCAGACAATTTGCATTGGTACTTAGCCTGTTTTTCTTTAAAAAAAAAAAAAAAAGATTTGGTCTGGTCCAGGAGTTAGAAGTCGGTCTGGAAGCAGTTTCAAAAATTAGTTAATTTTGATTAATCAAGTTTCAAGTAATGGCTATTCAAGTTAGCACTACTTTCCCGTCATTCTAAATTTTTAACATGTTCCTGACAAGACACTTGTAGAAATTATTTTAATGTAATATTTTAAAATAACAGGTTAAGATTGTGGGGGGGAGGAAAATGCTGCTAAATGTACATTTAGCAATATGTTGCGTGGAGAAAGGGGAATCAAAACCATTTTTTTTGACTGAGACAATGTGAGTATATCTTTAAAGAAATAAAATATACCTCAACATTTACTTTAGAACTTGGACTTTTCTAGTGGAGTAAACTACTGAGTTTTGCAGTTTTGACTATGTTTAGTGAGGAGGCAATTGCTATAAGCTTTCCCAGTTAATAAGAGATGGATTATTTGTCCATATACTTGGCTATTCAGTTACTATAATAATGTGTCCTTATCTGCAAGGAAGCAGATAAGCCCACAGATTGTTTTAGTAATAATCAGTGTTCTATCACTACATTGCTGCATGCATTTTGAAGACTACCTAGAAATATTTTAGTCTAGTGAATTTTGTTTAGTTTTGTCTCATGCAGGTCTCTTAAAATGAGACCTCCATTTTGCTAAATTGTACTGAAATGAAAGTGGCATGCCAGTTTGAAAGTTTTCAAAAAGTAAAAAGTAAATGAACAAATATATATTCTCCCCCACACATTTATGCAATTGTTCCTGTCTAGGGTGGAGAAGATTTTCTGCCGACAAGCTCATGCTGGTTTGGGGGCTAGCACATACGGTTTCCCTGCATCAACTGACTGTTGCGTTTAAGTGCTTTATATTTAAACTTCTGTAAAATGGGGAAATAAGGGTTGTGAAATAATGTAAAGTGAGGTTTCACAAAGAATATTAAACCTGGAAAAATGAGTTGCTTCCACAAAGGCTTCCTCTTATCTTGTCTTGAATTAGAAACATATGAATATTTCTCCCATGAATGAAATGCAAAATTCTCAAAATCTGTTGCGTGTTCAACCACAAGATTTCTTTGTGAAACCTTGCTGTTTAATGAAGTATGTGTATATTTAGCATCCTTGTTTTTCTTTATGCTGAAGTGGATACAGCTGTCATGGGCAGAAGAGACGGGACCAGCTGCTGGCCACCCTTCCTGCTTTATTTTAAAAGGTAGTATGAGAAAAAGGGAGCAAGGTAACAGGGCATTGGCTGTATTTCACTTTGAAAACAACACTGAACAGGGTAACGATGTTTTGAGCAACTAATCCAATCTAGCAAGAAATTAAATATACTGATGTGAAAAGTGGCATCATTAAAAAAAAGCATTTGCTTTCTCACTGGCTATTTCATGTTTTCATATTCTGAAATTGACTAAATTGTTCAAACTTTTATTCATGTATCAGACGATTGATAACTCCTTCAATTTCCCAAGCTAGAATTAGGATTGCTGCGAAGACTATTTTAATTCTCTTTTAATTGATGTACAGTAGCTGTTTTCACTTCTATTGTCACATCTGCTATATGAATGTACCTATACATATTCCCATCTCTAAATCAGTAGGAGCACCTACAAGGAAACTGGCAAGTCTTTTCTTAAGGCAGTTGCAGCACTGCAGAGAACTAATTTCTTTGCCAGTTCATTTCTTGATATTATCCCATACTTAGTAAGTGGCTATTTTTTAGAAGTCTTCTAAATGTAGTAGTCCTTGCCAGATAATAAACTGAAATATGAAAATATAGACAAATTTCTCAGTTTTTAATCATGCTTCAATATCTTTAAATGGCAGCAATTTATTGTCCATAATTCATTCATTTAGTCTCTTGGGACTCGATAGAATTTAGTGGTTTCTTTTTTTGTATTGCCGATAGCCTTTGGCCAACAGGAGGAAAGATTTGTGACACATACTTGTCTGTGGTTGTATTTCAAGAAGCAAATGCCTTTTTAAATTGCTTTTCACAGAAGTCATTTTGTTAATGTTGCATTATTGTGAAATGGAATCCTCTTTTCTTTTGTATCATTTAAAATGTTGTGAGATTAAAATATATATATATATATATATTCTGGGTATTTAACCATGTGTGTCGTTGAAAAATAAACTGTTGCCTTGAATACCATTCTCAGCATAGAAAGTGAGTGACACATTTGCTTAGGCAAAAGCCCAGAAGTGAAGACCTGCAGGGATTTTAGTGCCTACTAAAACATATTCAAGCCAAATAGAATTGCAAATATTTTGTCCTTGTTAACCAGTTTGATTGAATATTTCTTGAAATTAAAGCTTGAATGGAATATCCTAATAGTACTTCGAAAATATGTCAGTGTTTCTGTGTAAGTAATTCAGGCATACTTATGAGGACATCTATTCAAATTAAAAATGTTTACCTTCAGTCAAAGACTCAAGGCTGTTTTTTTATCCAATCCCTTAATTTTCTATAAAATGGTGGTTTGGCCGGGTGGCTCATTCAGAAATGATTTGTACAATGTTAAAAGATGTATTATAGATTAACAATATAATTTTTCTGGCTGGGGATGGATTTATATTAGTGTTCAGACGTTTTTTCTGTGATTGATAATGATGTAGCAGCATTTATTTAGGATGCTTTAAGTTTCGGTATCATTTTTCAACAAATGCTCCCAGAATGGTTTACTTAACATAAAAATTACAAAACTAAACAAGAATTGAATATTTCTTTTAGTATAGAAAATAACCACTAGCGATTACCTTGCTCAGGCAAAATTTATTGATCTCATATGTATATTTCCATGCTTGAGAATAATAACCATATACCAGGCAGTTAAAACTACTTGTTTTATAGACTTTTGATAGTGATTTTCAGCCATTGTTTAAAAATGTACTTAATACAAGATTAAAAAACAGTGACAAGGTTTAAACAACAATGAGCAAAACTAAAATTTCTGCATTTACAAATCATTTTATAAATGTTGATTACTAAAAAATTAAGTATGTGCAGTGACATACTTCAGCTATGGCTGAATTATACCGACTCACTAAATATGTTATGTACGGTATTTTTCAGAGTATAAGACACTCCCCCCCCCCCCCAAAAAAGAGGGTGAAAATTTCGCTGCGTCTTATAGATTGAATACGGGCCTGTTTTTGGCCTCCTGAACCCTCCATGAGTTGTGTTTTCGCCCTCCCCAGCCCCCAGAAGTATTGCAGGCCAAAAACAGGTGCATTTTGGGCAAAAATAGCACAGAGACCAAAAACTTTTCTTGTTTTCCTCCTCTAAATCTAGATGCGTCTTATAGTCCAAAAAATACGGTATATTTTTTTTAACCCTCCCTGGGAAACAGGCTGCTGATAAAAAAAAATATAGCCTTACAGATAGTCCTCAACTTACAACCATCCATTTAGCATCCGTTCAGTTACCATGGCATTGAAAAAAACCTGACTTTTGGCTGGTCCTCACACTTACAACCATTGGGTATCTCTGCGGTCACATGATAAAAATTCAGGCACTTCACGTGTATTTATGACATTTGCAGCCTCCAGGGTCATGTGATCGCCATTTGCAGTCTTCCCCGCCGGCTTCTGACAAGCAAAGTCAGCGAGGAAAGCCAGTTTCACTTAACAACCATAGGATTCACTTAACTACAGCAATTTACTTAACTTTGGCAAAAATGGTCGTAAAATCTAGTGCAACTCGTTCACTGTCTCGCTCATTGTCTTAGTGACCGAAATTCTGGTCCCAATTGTGGTTGTTAAGTTAAGGACTATATATGGAACAAGGTTGTTTCATGATTCCATGCATTCTAATTCTTGATGTGCCACAAATTAAATACGCCTCTCATCCCAGTTTCTCTGTCTCCTCCAAGCTGAATTCATTTTTCCCCAATCAGTTTTCTTCCTGAAAAAAACCTTGGGCAGTAAGGATATCCCCAAATTCTTCCCCCAAAGCCATACATGCCCAGACCTCTCCCTACCAACCCCCCCCCCTTTTAGCTAAACCAGGAGTGTCCAACCATGGCAACTTTTAAGATCTGTGGACTTCAACTCCCAGAATTCTGTGAAACCTTATGCAGACTTTGACATTTCATTGAAAAATAATTTGGCATTACCAAAACAGTGTTTAGTTTAATTTTGTTCCCAGAATTAAAATTTGAAGTGGCCATTTAAACATTTGGGGTCAGTACTTTGTTCACTGCTTGATTATACCTATGCATTTTGGGGGTTTTTTCCCTGTCAATTGCACAAAGTTTGGTATCTATAGCTGATATTTTGTCAGTTTTTATCCATACAAGAAACTGCAATATGCTTTATTGACTAGAAGAATGTTCATATTAAGTACTGTTCAGACAACACAGTTCATTTCAAGAAGTATATGTAGTATTTAACCAAGTGGCATATAATCTTCACTAGTATTTTTGGGGTCTTGGCATTGCTAATATTCAGATGAACTAAATATTTCTATAAACTAGATAACGATTGTCTTATTTAAGGATTCCAAGTCCGGATTGTGTATGAATAAGATGCTCCTATTGAAATCTACCCTTTATGCTTTAGATTTCTATGCAGAATTCTGCTGGATCCAATGTCTTGGTGAAATTAATTAAGAATGTGCAAAATGCATTGTTCTCAAACCCGTTAGAGAATGAAACATAGTTATTTTGCTAAAAAATGGGCTGGTGTGATGTTTTGAGCAGAAGTAGTTTAAAAAGACAAAAGTGAGGATAAGACAAGGACCATTGGTTGCCATTCAGAGGAAGGAGGATTTTGATAAGATTGTGGGTGAACATGCCAGTGCTGTGTGCCACACTGGAAAGCCATTCCTTGATCCTTTGACAAGGAAAAAGCATACAGGCCAGCGTATCAGTGGTGGTTGAGGTGAAGTGCTAGGAAAAATGGGTGTTGGGACATGGGTATATCTGAAGGGGCAAAGCCTTGCTATACAGGTTGTTCTTGACTTACGACCACAATTGAGCCCCAAATTTCTATTGCTAATTGAGACAGTTGCCCCATTTTATGACCTTTCTTGCCATAGTTGTTAAGTGAATCACTGCAATAAGTTAAGTGAATCTGTCTTCCCCATTGATTTTCAATCAGAATAGAGCTGGAAGGGAAACCCTGCTCAAGCTGGAGACCCTATACCATTTCAAATCCAGTCTTTTTTTTTAAAAAAAAACCCAGTGATGAAGCACCCATAATTTCTGAAGGCAAGTTGTTCCACTGGTTAATTGTCCTCACTGTTAGGAAGTTTCTCCTTAATTTCAGATTGCTTCTCTCCTTGATTAGTTTCCATCCGTTGTTTCTTGTCTTGCCTTTCAGTGCTTTGGAAAATAAGTTTGATCCCCTCTTCTTTGTGGCATCCCCTTAAGCACTGGAATACTGCTATCATGTCTTCTCTAGACTGGCCACACCCAATTCCTGCAACCATTCTTCATATGTTTTTGTCTTCAGGCCCTTAATCATCTTCGTTGCTCTTCTTTGCATTTTTTCCAAACTCTCAAAATCTTTTTTTTTTAATCTTTTTTTTTTTTTTTGGTCAGAAGGTCACAAAAAGTGATTGCATGATCCCAGGACTGCAGCCATCATAAATTAAGAGTCGTCATCGATCTCATGACCCTGGGGATGCTGCAGTGGTTTGTTAAAAACGGTCACAAGTCACTGTTTTCAGTGCCCCTGTAACTTCGAATAGTCACTAAATGAACTGTTGTAAGGCAAGGATTACCCGTATTCACCTTGCAAAATGGAAGCGTCCCAAATTCTCTTTTGTTTGGAAGTAAAATGTCTGAAAAGTGTCTTATTGTGGGTTTGAAACATACCATTTTGGATTTCACATATGATCTAAAATTATCCTTTTCTAATAATAAAAAACTCAATATGACTCATATCTGGGTGTATATTAACATAATTAGAACTACACTGAATAAAAGGTACTAAAGACAATCTTAAAAAGTAGTCAAGTATGGACTTCTTCAAGGAGGCATATGAGAAAGATAAATGGTACTTGCACTAGTAAGTATTTGAGCTTTAGGGCGCATAAAAATAATTTAGAGCAGGTCTGAGCAACTAGTCGCTCAGCATCCTATATATACAGGTAGTCCTTGATTTAAAACAGTTCATTTAGTAGCCATTCAAAGTTACAACAGCACTGAAAAGAGACTTAATCTTTTTCACACTTATAACCATTGCAGCATTCCATGGTCACATGATCAAATTTAGGGGCTTGGCAACTGGTTCATATTTATGATTGTTGCTATGTCCCAAGCTCCATGTGATCTTTTGCGACCCAACAAGCAATGGGGAATCCAGAGTCACTTATTAACTTAACAGCTGCAGTTATTCACTTTTAACAACTGCGGCAAGAAAAGTCATAAAACAGGGTAAACTCGCTTAACAAAACGTTTCACTTAGCAAAAATAAAATTTTCAGCTCAATTGTGGGTCATAACTCTCAGACTACCTGTACAGCTTCCTGTACTGCAGCACTAAAAGCTAGCGGCGGAAATGATTGGGTTTGGTCTGTGTTTTGAGTGGGGGCCAGTTTGCTTCAGATGGTCTCAATTCTTCAACTTTGGAGAAAGCTCCAGATTGCAAAAGTTGAAAATCTCGCCCTGATACCACAGTGTTAACAATTTCCTTCATGCAGTCCTGATTTCCCAGCCAATGTCTCCACAGTCACGTGGGCCTTAGCTGCAGAGTTAAAATTTCTACTCCATCATCAGCCCTGCACACACTGAAAAAGATGCTGAGGACATGACTCATTTTTAATGAGGATGTATCTCTTGGCACTAGTTAATTTAGGTACTTGAGGCTTTTAATGAACCCTTGCCCCTGTGGGATAATTCTATTTGACAGCAGCACATCTTTCGAGAATTAAGAGTTGCCATCCTGTCTTACATTTTAGTAGCTATAAGGATGTTATCCAAACACATAGTTAATAGGGCAAGTAGGTGTAGTAATGAGTGAATAGGGGGGACTAGCAAAAATAGGGGCCTATGGGGATAGATGAAGTACTTACTGGGAAGGTGGGGCAAGTGATATTTTGAATACTGGATTGGCTACTAAACAGACTTAACGTCTTGCTTGTTCTTTGCGTAATAATAATGTGGATATTTAAACCTGGAAATAGGTATATCCCAGCAGATTTGAAGCTACACTTATAATTCTTAAACAACTGATTTGTTTAAGGAAAGAATTCTGATGTATGAGATCTTCCAAGATCTTTCCTTGCGCACAAGTATTTCTGATGAAAGCCCCAGCTGTATGATTCTATTCCCCTACAGGTAGTCCTCAAGGTCGGATCGTAATAGAGCCCATAATTACGGTCGTAAATCGTTGTGGTTCATAGGTCGAAGCATTACATGACCGGATCTGATTTTGTGACTATTTTTTAGGATGGTTGAGCGAATTTGTTCTCCCAATGGGCATCCCCCCCCACCCCTCCCGGTCACCTCCAAGAAACCGGAAGTAAAACAGCACAAACTGCTGTCATGGGATTGTCAGCCACTGCAAATTGTAAAGGTGAGCCAGCTGCCAAGTGCACAGAATGCAGTTACATGACCATATAGGTGTGTGCAGGGGGCACAATGACTCAGCAGTTAAGATGCTGAGCTAGCCTGAGTTCGAGAACCGAGCTCCACATATTGGGGTGAGCTCCTGTTACTTACCCCAGCTCCTGCCTACCTAGTAGTTCCAAAGCATGCAAACTCAAGATAATTAGATACCACTTCAATGGGAAGATAACAGCCTTCCGTGCGTCTTGGCGTAGTCATGCTGGCCGCATGACCACAAAAACGTCTTTAGACAATGCTGACTCCCTTGGCTAAGAAACTTGAGATATGCACTGCCCCCTAGCATCGGACACAGCTGGACAGGGGATACCTTTATCTTTAAGGTTGAGTGTGCAGCCATTGGGATTTCGAAAATGAATTGCAAGTAGCTCTGGGGAGGTCTGTTGCAACTTCGAGCTGTTGTTAAGCAACTGGTCGTTAAGTCGAGGATTGCCTACGTTGTTAGCTATGTTACCATTTTTTTTTTCACTGGGTAGGTTGAGTTATTGTTGGAGTCTTATATGAAATTGCCTTCCATTTTGTTCTGGATTGGGGAAATAACCGAGAAATACTTGTGTCAACTCTCTCGTATATATATCAACAATTGATGCTGGGTTACTAGAAATATTGCTCAATGCTTTTCATGTGCTCCAGGAAGGGCTCTATGTTTATGTTTATTATATTTGTATACCGCCCTTCTCCCGAAGGACTCGGGGCAGTGAACAGCCAGCAGATAAAATACAAAAAATACAAAATTTAAAACAATATTAAAATCCAATTAAATTAATTTGGCCCACAGTTAAAACACCCCTATATTAAAACCCATAATTTTAACAATTTAAAATTAAAACAATTTAAAAAAGTTAGGTCAGGTCAGCCTGACTTGATGAAACAGAAATGTCTTTAGGGCACGGTGGAAAGTGTGCAGATCCGGGATCCGCCGTATCTCCGGGGGCAACTCGTTCCAGAGGGTAGGTGCCCCCACAGAGATGGCTCTCCCCCTGGGGGCCGCCAGCCCGGGTCGCCCCATGTAGAGAGCATTACAGTAGTCCAAGCGGGACGTGACTAGGACATGAGTGACCGTGCGTAAGGCATCCCGATCCAGAAAGGATCAGGCAAACCTGATAAAAAGCTCCCCTGGCCACAGCCGTCATATGCTCTTCCAAAGACAGCCATGTATCCAGGAGGACACCCAAGTTGCAAGCCCTCTCTGTGGGGGCCAACGACTCACCCCCAAAAGTCAGCGATGGTACCAACTGACTATATCGGGATGCCGGAAGCCACAGCCACTCGGTCTTGGACGGGTTGAGCCTGAGCCTGTTTCTCCCCATCCAGATCCGCACGGCCTCCAGGCACCGGGACATCACATCAAGGGCATCGTTGGGGTGGTCCGGGGTGGAAATGTACAGCTGAGTATCATCAGCGTACAGGTGACACTTCACCCCGAAACCACGAATGATCTCACCCAGCGGCTTCACATAAATGTTGAACAAAAGGGGCGAGAGAACCAACCCTTGCGGCACCCCACACACAAGGCGCCTCGAGGTCGATCTCTATCCCCCCGTCAACACGAACTGCAACCGGTTGGCAAGGAAGGAGGAGAATAACCGCAGGACGGTGCCCCCTATCCCCAACCCCTCCAGTCGGCGCAGCTTGATACCATGGTCGATGGTATCAAAAGCCGCTGAGAGATCTAATAGGACCAGGACAGAGGAACAACCCCTGTCCCGAGCCCTCCAGAGATCATCCACCAACACGACCAATGCCGTTTCCGTGCTCTGCCCAGGCCTGAAACGCGACTGGAACAGATCTCTATGTATTGGATGCATTTGTTGCTGTGTACATATGTAGATAAGTGTATTTATAAACTTTATATAAATAAGTATATCTATACATAGCTTCTTTTTCAACAGTACTTCTTTACTTCCCTCCCCAAAAGTTTAGTTGTTGCTTTTCTCATTCACTCAATGTTGTTGGTTACTCCCTTGCAGTATGGCACAGATCCCTTTTAAGATTCTCCTTGGGATTGGGGAGTGGTGATGGTGTCTCAATTTTCCCATTTTCACAAAGTTGATATATAAATGACCCAAACCATACTAGAATGTTCAGAAGTTATCCAAACCTTGAAAGAACTCCAATCAAATAAAAGCTAAACACCCTTTTAAAGGTTTATTCTCTGATTTCCTCGGGATCTCTTCCAGGTTCAGGCATGCGGATTGCTTTGAGATATATGTCATAGTGTCTTGAGGCAAGGTACGTGCCAAAAGCAACTTGGATGAAAGCAGCAAATCTCATCTTTTTGAAAATCGGTTTACTAAGCAAGACCCAGAATCGCACTGCATTGTCTTTGTTTGGCAAGGGAGCAGTATAGTACCTGGAAGAGGGAGAAAAGGTTATGAAGAAGAGTTTGGCTAAGATTGTGATAACTTAGGAATTAACAGCTTTGTCACTCAATTAGAAAGGACCCATTTCCCAGTTTAAAACAGACTCCACTACCGAGAAGGAAATAAATTGCCGACAAGTTTCTTTCTAAAATTTACCATCCCTGAATAATGTTATTCAAAGGAGGGTACTGGTAGACCTCCACTTACAGACATTCGTTTTTTGACCATTTGAAGTTACGACGGCATTGAAAAAAGTGACCTATGACCATTTTTCACACTAGTTGTGGCATCGCCATGGTCACGTGATCAAAATGGGCAACTGGCTCATGACGGTTGCAGTGTCCCGGGATCAAGTAGATCACCTTTTGCGACCTTCTGACACGCAAAGTCAACGGGGAAGTCAAATTTACTTTACAAACATATTACTAGCTTAGCAACTGCAATGATTCACTTAACAACTGGGGCAAGAAAGATCGTAAAATGGGGGCAAAACTCACTTAACAACTGACTTGCTTAGCAATGGCAGTTTTGGGCTCAATTGTGGTCGTAAATTGAGGACTACCTGTATAAAGAAGGGTATAGATTTAGGTGTAAAGCTTTTGCAATAATGGGTTTTAATTGTAATGTTAATTCATTACATTCTGGAACCCTGTTCCCTCTTCCTACAGGTAGTCCTTGTTTTATGACCACTTGTTCAGCGACCATCTGAAGTTACGTTGGTGCTGAATTAAGGGACTTATCACAGGTCTTCAAGTTCTGGCCATCGCAGGATCCCCGTGGCCATGTGATTGGTTCCCAGTTTAAGATTACAACATTGCAATGCCCCATGGTCATGATTTCCATCATTTTCTGCTGGCTTCCCTCAAGTAGGGAATTGCAAGCTGCTTAATGAATTGATGGCAGCAGCCAGGACTATGAAAATCGCTGTTGCCAGGCGATTTTGATTCCAGTTGTCATCATGAGCCAAGGACTACCCATATTCTCATGAAGTTGAAGAAAACATTTAAATTAAGAAAATAATTTAGTACATAAAGACAGGAAGGTGCAGAATCCTACCATCTACACAATCATGTTGGATAATTACATACAATTAAGGCTTACATCCCAATGTTTTTCTTAGCCACATAGTGAAAAATCATCAATGAACGCTTATATATTGAAAACAGACTATCTCGCAAAACCGAAGCAATGGATAAACAGGTTTTTTGGAATTATGCCCAGAAATTCCAGAAAAATGAAAGCTTATAAGACTGAAAGCATGTAGTTTCGTAGACATTTGATTTTCAAGCAACTGGTTAATAAATAACAATAACAACAAACGCCGCTCCGTGCTCCTGTCAGCTGACAGGAACGCCACATTACCTGCAGCCTTCAGCGGCAGTCGGCCCAAGCCGACCCGCTGGACTAACGCCGGAGCCTGCGACCAGCGATGCTGGGAGGCTCCCGAAGACGCACCAGTTCGAGCAGTGGGCGTAAGCGCAGCTGTCGGCTAAAACCAACCCGCCAGAAACAAAGTGGAGCCTGCTACTAGCCACGCTGGGAGGCTCCTGCAATCCTTTTTGGAATACAGCGGTATCGGGCGTGAGCCCTTCACGCTGTGGTGGGGGGCTCTACCAACACTGGGAGCCCCAGCCCTTTATGCCAACAATTGGCCTTCAGTGAGCTTGGGTGCAAAACCCTTCACGCTGGCAAGCTCAACCAAGGTGAACGGGAGCACTATAGAAGAAAAGACTCCACTAATCTGGGAGTAAATGGTCAGAAATGGGCAGCTCAGCAATCTCTGTCTTGTCCAAATCAGACCAAGTCTGAAAGCTGGGAAGCAGAAGGAAGAGAAGGAGCTTAACAGCTTGCAGACTTGGTCCATAGACATCAGATGAGAGTTAACCCATTCCTGACCGCTGGCCCCACAATCAATGAGAACACAATCTTGGTTCCTGCAAATAAAATGCTAACAGAGTGCTTAATATAACAATGCGGTTGAAACATACCTTGTAGCCAGCAATGCATTCAGAGGCAGCGCTAGAATGACGGGGTAGAAAAAGCCCATGACAGCTCCTACTAAACCACCTCTCACCATAGCACAGATTTCACAATTTAATTGACCTGAAACAATAATGGAATGAACTGAATTTAGTATTTGTAGTTTAAAATCCTGTCCCAGAAAAATTGCAATGGACATGCTGCATGCTGATAATGTTCCTTTTGTGGGATTAGGTTAGGCATGGAGCATGTGACATAAAATGTTATGTTCCAAGCACAATTGGAACATTTAAAGTGTCCCAAATTCCTGTGCTTGCTTGCTTGCTTCCTTCCGTCCTTCTTTCTTTTCTTTCTCTCTCTCTCTCTCTTTCTTTCTCCCTTCCTCTCTCCTGCCCCCCTTCCTTCTCCCTGAACCATAAATTAGCACAGTAGTCCATGCCAAGTTCTACTACATGGCCTGCAAATGGCCTGCAAAGTAATTGGCCCAGGGTTATTTTAATTATTTTTAAATTATGGAAGCACACATTCAGGAATGCTAGTATCTTAGCTAGTTTTCTGTAGGTTGCATAGGTAGCTCCAGGATGTCCATCACCCTTTCTGGTGTTCCTAATCAAAACATGAAGGAACATGGAATTGTTTCAGATTTCCATTGCAAGAGAACACTCAAAACAAGTTTGAAGGAAATGCCTAATTTTTTTGGCCTTGGGTTTTTCAAACTACCCATTCTGAATGCAGATGTATATGTCTTCAATCACTTTTTCTCAGAGAGCCCTGGCAATTTTTAAGATGTGCCGACTTCAGCTCCCAGAATTGACTGGGGAATTCTGGGAATTGAATTCCGTATATCTTAAAAAAGCTGTCATGGTTGAGAAACAATGGATCAGAAGAAGAATTCTGTATATTTAAAAAACAGTTTACTCTTACGTAGGTAAGAGGTAAGGTAAGTGCAGGGTGCACATAGAAGCTCAGGGAGGGTGAAAAATGGGTCTACTGGGAGTTCAGGAAAGCCGGAAATGTTTCCGGCCTCCGGAGGGCCTCCGGAGCCTGGGGAGGCTGTTTTTGCCCTCCTGGAGGCTCGAGAAAAACCTCTGGAGCCCAGGGAGGGCAAAAATACCCCCCCCCGCAAGCTCTGGTGCAAGAAGCAAACTAGGCCACATCCTCCATGGCCACTCCCACTCAGCAACTGGGCAGAGAACCCCTTGCTAAAATTTTTGAAGCCCACCCCTGACCCTAACCAAGCATGATAAAAGGTGAAACGTGTTGGAAATTATTCTGGGAATTGTACAGTGCAGTGAATGGAAAGAAGAAACACATAAGAATTGGAGTTACAACTTTAAGGTTTAGCTCATCTGGAGCACTTAAGTACTAGGATCTTACTAAACTATTACACACTACTCACTAAAATGGGTTGTGTTTTGTGGGGCACAATTAAAAAAAAAAGAAAGAAAACTTTGACAACCAATTCCAGAACCACCACTTAGAAATTGTTATTTATTAAAGCGACCATGTAATAAAGAAGATGGACTCCAATCTGGCTCAGTGAAGGTAAGTCTATTCCATGCCAGAAATATCAGAATAGTCATTACAGAGATCGAAAAAATTATTGAATGATTTGGATGAAGTTTAAAACACATACCTGTCCTCAAAGAGTGATTTACTACAGCCTCATAAGCAACTGCAGTTATGGTGAGTGGCAAAATGGACATGGCAACAACCGTTGAATAACGAGCCTGTGTGACATGCAGAACCTTCCGAAATGAGTTATTAGATATTAAGGCAATGAGACTTGAATTGAGGGCAAGAGCGAAGCTTCCATTTTGGAAGAAATTTCTGTAGAAGAAGAGAAGGTTATTATTGCTACTGCCAGCACCAATGAACTACCACACTAACCTGTTTATCAGCACAGCGCACCACACGCTATAGCAAAAGAATAAAAAAGGAAAGCAAATATTCTCACTCCGAAAGCCTAAAGTAGTATAGAATCTCATGACATATTCCTGAGGACTAGCTTCGTGATGGGTACATTTTTTACTAAAAGCAATCGGGTTCATACAGTGGTGGCAACAAGACTACTTTCTGCTAAGGGAAGGCTGATATTTTTAGGCAAACAAAAAGCATTATTGAAATTAGCATCCTTTGTCAAATCAGCATCCATTTATTGCCACCACTGTATGAACTTGATTGCTCATACCTTTCATAAAGCTAATCCTCAGGAATATGTCATGAGATTCTATACTATTCTAAGCTTTCAGAGTGAGCCTTAAGGTTGACAGATGCGTACCTGTGCAGGTGAACTGCTGAAGCAGTAATGAATGCAAAGACTATTTGGGCAGCAGACACAGCCCTGCTCACCTCCTAAAGCAGGTATGAATTATTTTTTCAGCACCCACTTTTGAAACTATTTTGTTTGAGGGATGGGCACGGTTATGGTTACATCAGAATTTCCAGTATACTTGGGGGAGAATTAATATTTTCAACCGTTTCCTACCCAAATTCAATCCAATTTTAAGGAGTTTTTAAAAAAGGATCTATGAAATATCCTCTTTCCATAAAATAAAAGAGGCAAACAGAGACAGTAAGTTTGAATTCTGGTCTCCATACAGTATTTTCTGCTGTATTCTGGAGGTTCAGAAAATAAGAATCTTTTCTTAATTATTTACATTGCATTATCAGATTCCTGAGTGCCTTGAAAACAGAACCGTCAAAAGGTAGTCCTTGACTTATGACTACAATTGGGCCCAAAATTTCTGTTGCTAAGTGAGACAGATATTAAGTGAGTTTTGCCGCATTTTGCTATCTTTTTTGCACAGTTGTTAAGTGAATCAATGCAGTTGTTGAGTTAGTAATACAGCTGTAAAGTGTCTTCCCCATTTGACATTGCTTGTCAAATGATCACAAAAGGTGATCACATGATCTGCAATTGTCATAAAAATGTGCAAACTGCCAAACGACCAAATGTTGATCATGTGACCATAGGGATGCTGCAATGGTGGTGTGAAAAATGGCCATAAGTCACTTTTTTCAGTGCCATTGTCATTTCAAGTGGTCACTAAACAAAAGATTGTAAGTCAAGGACCGCCTGTATTTAAATATTCAGATATTTGGGAAATGTTAGTGCTCACTGATCTTGCTGAGGCAGCCTTTCAAACCTCTTCTGCCAGCTGCCTTCTGGGATTCTTCTCAGATTATTGATTTTTTTCTCCATAGGATGGTCCAGAAATTCTTTCCCTGCCATTTTAATCTCTGGAGCGTTGAGGGGATAAAGGGGATTAAAAGAGAACATACATAATGGAATTTTAATGCTTCAGTAATGCTTCTTATCAGTGCATTGGATCTCCACTTTTTCCCAAGCCTGGAAAAAAAAAAGTGCTTTAAGATTCATTTTAGATTTTCAGTAATTAATAGATTTCCTTAAAGCACGGAAGGAACCTGGAAAGTTAAGGTGCTGTAAGGAATAGCTTAGAAGTTCATTGTTCTTGTTCAGAGTCTGCAGCACTTCCGAAAGATGTAGAGTCAATAACATTTTATTATTACAAAAAACAGGGTGTTGCATGTCTTTTCCCAAAGAAATCTCTTTAAATTATCACAAAATATAATTGCCTCTTGGTACATGCTTAATAAAAAACAAAACAAAACAAAACAAAAAAACTGAATGCAAACCTAGAATAGAGGGTCAAATTATAAGAGCCTTGGTAGTACAGTGGTCTAAAGCACCCTGTTATTAAGACCAGTTGCCTGCAATTAAAGTAAGTTCGAATCTCTCCAAGGCTCAAGGTTGACTCAGCCTTCCATCCTTTCTAGGGTAGGTAAATTGAGGACCCAGTTTGTGGGGGCAATAAGCTGACTTTGTATAAATATACAAAAGAATGAAGGCTATTGCTTAGCGCATTGTAAGCCGCCCTGAGTCTCCAGAGAAGGGCGGTATATAAATCAAATTAAAAAAAAAGAAACTTATTTTCCAAAGCCACCAGAGGGCAAGACAAAAGATAATGGCTGGAAACTGATCAAGGAGAGAAGCAGCCTGAAATTAAGGAGAAACTGCCTAATAGTGAGAACAATTAACCAGTGAAATGGTTTGACTTAAGAAGTTGTGGGTGCTTCATCGTTGGATGTTTTTAAGAAGAGACTAGACGGCCACTTGTCTCAAATGGTATAGTCTCTCCTGCTTGAGCAGTGGGTTGGACTAGAAGACCTCCAAGGTCTCTTCCAGCTCTATTCAGATTGATGTTACAGTGCCTTCCCTCTAAACAGCATTTCAAAGACTTATCATTCCAGTAAAGGGTATTAACTACAGAAGGCCATAATATCCCATATAAATATGTGCTCTGTCCTTGCTCCAAGCAAACTATAGAAGATTTTACCCATTATTTATTGTGCTCTATTTCCCCTTCAGCATGTGGAAAATTTCTCGATCCCCCTCTTGAGAAGGAAATCATTTTGGCCCAATTCATATAAAATTGAATATGTAATGAATTGAGAGAAGGAACAATGCTATGGAAATTAGCAAGCTTTACATGGGCTGCTGCTAAACAGTATATATCAAAAGTTTCTAATGCTTTCTGATATTTTATTTGCTGGAATGAGTGTATTAATGTTTTCACTGATTATTATTATTTTTTAAAATTTGATTTATACGCCGCCCTTCTCCGGAGACTCAGGGCGGCTTACAATGTGCTCAGCAATAGCCTTCATCCTTTTGTATATTTATACAAAGTCAGCTTATTGCCCCCACAACTGGGTCCTCATTTCACCTACCTTAGAAAGGATGGAAGGCTGAGTCAACTTTGAGCCTTGGCGAGATTCGAACCTGCACTAATTGCAGGCAGCTGGTCTTAATAACCAGCTTAATAACAGGGTGCCTTAGACCACTGTACTACCAAGGCTCTTTTTTTAAATATAATTATTTTATTAATGCCATTTTAGGTAGGTTTTATTTTCGTTACTACCAATGGCCAAAGCAGTAACTAAACTGAAAGCTGTCCAGAGTCATTTGATTAAGTTTGGCAGATATAGAACCTGAATAGGTTGTTTTATTAATAAAAGCCCATTTATTTCTCTAATGCCAAGAAAGCAACAAAGAAGCTAGTAAATTCTTATACATCAAAATCCTGCTCTTCCTATTGTTAAGCCTAAACAACGGAAACCATCTATATGCTGGAAAATGAAGAACTGTAAAATATCTCAATTCACTTTAATAACTTCCTGAAACACAGATCAATCAGTCAAGACACTTTGCTCCAATACCCTACATTCATTTTTTTCCCCTTTTATTCCTATCTATTTTTATATATGCTGGAAAACTGTAAAGATCAGAAGCCTCTCCCTCTCTCCTTTCTTCCCCTTTGCTTTTACTTTCCATTTGCATGGTTTTATTCTGTAAAAAAGGTTTAATAAAAATTAAAACTGATTTGAAGATGCAAAATACATGCACAATGCTTTTAGGTATGCTAAATCACAGCTGCCTTCAAACTGCTTTTTTTCCAAGGCATTCCTAAACTTTTTTGCCAACACACTTCCCCTACATATCCCAGCCCCTAAATGAACACTTAGACTTAGAATAACTTTATTGTCACTTTGAATGTACACTTAATCGGCATACATTAAAATGAAATTTTAATGAGCCTTGATGGTACAGTGGTTTAATGCACCCTGTCATTAACACAGCTGCCTGCAATTTCTGCTGGTTCGAATCTCTCCAAGGGCTCAAGGTTGACTCAGCCTTCCATCCTTTCTAAGGTAGGTGAAATGAGGACCCAGTTTGTGGGGGCAATAAGCTGACTTTGTATAAAATATACAAAAGAATGAAGGCTATTGCTTAACGCATTGTAAGCCGCCCTGAGTCTCCGGAGAAGGGCGGCATATAAATCAAATTAAAAAAAAAATTCATTGCATACAATGGGTCACCCCTCCAATATACACTGCATGACTAAATAAATACAAAATTACACACACATGACACAAAGAAACAACACAATCTAGTTCGTATGCATTCATGTACATGGCGAGGAAAACGAATCTTGCCAGTTTACCAGGCGGATGACATAGGGAACCAAAACTGTTACAGAATCTGGTAGTCCTGCTAGAAATACTTCAAAACCGAGCAGAGCAACACAAGGGAAACTGAAAACAAGGCCAGGAAACTTTGGGAAAGGCTTATTTATTGTCACAATGTCACTAAAAGTTTCTTCACACCTCCCCTGGGCTCTTCTTGCACCTCACAGGTTGGAAAACATGGGGCAACAAGTGTCATTTCAATAGTGAGATGGGCAGGATATACATTTAATAAGTGACAGTTGGTTGTTCTCTGAAGCAGAAGCTGACCTCACACTCCAGTGCTCTGATTTACACTGGAGTGCTTCATTAGTCTGAGAGACAACCCATGCACGTTACCTCCATTTCCCTCCCTACTATCCTTCCCTCCCTCCCATCCTCCCATTCCTTCTTTCCTTCCTTTCTTCCTCCTGTCCATCCACTTCTGTCCCTTCTGTCCCATCCATCCATTCCTTCCTTTCTTCCTTCTGTCCATTTCTTCTATCCTTTCCTTTCTTTCACTCCTTCCTTTCTTCCTTCTGCCCATCAATTTCTATCCCTTCCTTCTGTCCCATGCATTCCTTTCTTCCTTCTGTCCATTTCTTTTATCCCTTCCTTTCTTTCACTCCTTCCTTTCTTCCTTCTGTCCATCAATTTCTATCCCTTCCTTCCTTTCTTCCTTCTGTCCCATCCATTCCTTTCTTCCTTCTGTCCATTTCTTCTATCCCTTCCTTTCTTTCACTCCTTCCTTTCTTCCTTCTGTCCATCAATTTCTATCCCTTCCTTCCTTTCTTCCTTCTGTCCCATCCATTCCTTCCTTCTGTCCATTTCTTCTATCCTTTCTTTCTTTCATTCCTTCCTTTCTTCCTTCTGTCCATCAATTTCTATCCCTTCCTTCTGTCCCATGCATTCCTTTCTTCCTTCTGTCCATTTCTTCTATCCCTTCCTTTCTTTCACTCTTTCCTTTCTTCCTTCTGTCCATCAATTTCTATCCCTTCCTTCCTTTCTTCCTTCTGTCCCATCCATTCCTTTCTTCCTTCTGTCCATTTCTTCTATCCCTTCCTTTCTTTCACTCCTTCCTTTCTTCCTTCTGTCCATCAATTTCTATCCCTTCCTTCCTTTCTTCCTTCTGTCCCATCCATTCCTTCCTTCTGTCCATTTCTTCTATCCTTTCTTTCACTCTTTCCTTTCTTCCTTCTGTCCATCAATTTCTATTCCTTTCTTCCTTCTGTCCCATCCATTCCTTTCTTCCTTCTGTCCATTTCTTCTATCCCTTCCTTTCTTTCACTCCTTCCTTTCTTCCTTCTGTCCATCAATTTCTATCCCTTCCTTCCTTCTGTCCATTTCTTCTATCCCTTCCTTTCTTTCACTCCTTCCTTTCTTCCTTCTGTCCATCAATTTCTTCCTTCTCTCCATCCACTCTTTTCATCCCTTCCTTCCTTCCCTCCCTCCTTCCACCCACCCACCACTTTCAGCATTTAGGAAGGTCGGGCCAGATGCAGGAAGAACCAACCCCACCGCCCCGTTTTGCAGCAGCGCTTGCAACCAGTTCCCTCTCGCTGGTAGCAAAAAGTCTCCTAGTCCAGCAGCCTCGCCCTCTTACAGGCCTTTTGCAGCCCCCCCCCACCCTGCGCAACCCCTCCCTGCGTCGGAATCCCGGATTAGCGGTTTGCTTGCAGGATACGACCTTCCCCAGCTGGGCAACGAAAGGTCTCTGCCGGCAGCCCACCCCAAGCCGGAGCTATGTAGAGATGCACGTCTTCCCTTCTGCAGCGATTTCCTGCATCGCACCCGCGTTAACCAGCCCCCCCGTTTTAATTTAATTTAATTTAATTTAATTTAATTTAATTTAATTTAATGCCCGTTTGGCAGGAGAGAGAAGCCAGCGCGGAAGGCCTCCTCCCGGTTTCAACAAAGAAAAACCTGACTAAGGTGGCTCAGTGGCTAAAGACACTGAGCTTGTCCATCAGTAACAGTTAACAAGAGTCGGAAGGGACCTTGGAGGTCATCTAGCCCAACCCCCCAGCTCACGCAGGAGACCTGTGCCAGGGATTCAAACCGCCGAAACTGCCAAACCTTTCCGACCGACAAAGCTGCAGTGTCTTTTTAACCACTGAGCCACCTAGTCAGGCAGGTGGTTTAATCAGAAAGGTCGGGCGGTTCGAATCCCTAAGTATAGGTCTCCTGCGTGAGCAGGCCGGGGGGTTGGACTAGATGGCCTCTGAAGGTGCCTTCCAACTCTGTTACTGTTACAGAAAAGGGCCTGGTGGCTCAAGTGGCTAAGACACTGTGCTTGTCGACCAGAAGGTCGACCAAAGGTCGGGCAGGTTCGAATCCCTAAGTACAGGTCTCCTTCTCCTGCGTGAGCAGGCCGGGGGGTTGGACTAGATGACCTCCAAGGTCCCTTCCAACTCTGTTACCGACCCATGGGGGGGGAGGGGAGAGACAGGGGACAACGGAGTTTTCCCATCCGCGCCTCCCCCCCCCCCCCGTCTTCTTTCCCAGCAGCTTCCACCTACGTTTTATAGGCGCTTCTTTTGTTTTGCTAGCCGGTCAGACGGAGGGGGTGGGGGGGGTGTCTTTCCTAGTTCAGCCTCCCCCGACCCGCTCCGGCTTCGCGAAGCGCTGAGGTCGCCTCGCAGCTCGGCTGGGGTCACACGCCGCCCTCGGGGGCCGCCATCTTGGGCCGGTCACGTGGCCCGCCTCGGATTGGGCGGCTGGGCGAAAGGGGCCCGCGCGCGGGAGACGCCCATTGGCCCGCCCGCGCACTCAAGCCCCTCCCCCTTCCCTCCCTCCGGCCCCTCCCCCCCCCACCGCCTGCTTGTCCGGCTGTGCTGAGGCGCGTAATATCAGCCTGGCCGGAGTGGCGGCCGCGCTTCTCTGAGGCGAAGCGATGTCGGTGGCCGCGGCGGGGGTGAAACTGGCGGCGGCATTGGCATTGCTGCCGTGGTTTCCACGCAGATGGAGCTGAGCCGGCGCGGCCGAGCGAGCGAACGAGCAAGGCCGGCTGAAACGGACCGACGGAGGGACGAAGCGGCTTTAATTTCCACCCTTCCCCGACCCCTGCGACGAAGGCTCAGCCGCCAGCGCGGTAATAATCATCTCTCTGCAAATATATATATATGTATATTAAAAATGTTTATATATATATATATATATATATAAAATCCCTCCTTTGTGGGGGAGGAGGGACACCCTGGGTTCATCATCCCTCCGCTTCGCCGTGGCACGGACTCCACTCCCCATCGTTCCCAGCCGGCGTGGCGAGAAGGGGGCGTGTCGGGGTAATAATCCCTCTCTGGCGTGTGGAAAGAAGCCCATCGTTCCCGGCAGCCTGTCCTGACGCTGCCACTCCCCCCCCCCCCACCACATCACCCTCGCTCCCAGGATTGACAGGCATGCTCTCAAAATGGTTGGTCAGTAACAGTAGAGTTGGAAGGGACCTTGGAGGTCATCTAGTCCAACCCCCCTGCTCACGCAGGAGGAGGAGACCTGTAGTTAGGGATTCGAACCTTGATCGACAAGCTCAGTGTCTTAGCCACTTGAGCCACCTTGTCAGGTTTGGACTAAGGGGCCCTTTTCTGTAACAGTAACAGAGTTGGAAGGGACCTTAGAGGTCATCTAGTCCAACCCCCCTGCTCACGCAGGAGTGCTATGCTAGGGATTCGAACCGTCGACCTTTCTGAGGGTGCCTTGAACTACCATTCCCATCATCTTGTGTTGGGAAAGGTGGTGGGGGGGGAGGGAGAGATGTGAGTCCAGAAAGGAGACTTTGTTCCTGTGGTCCATTGTTTTTCCCACACGCAAGAAGGTTTGGCTCTTGAATTGCCCCCTACAACTTCTTCCTACACCCCCTCCCCTATTTTGACATCCCCGTTTTTATTTTGACATCCCCATTTTAATGCTTTTTTCCTCATTTTCCTACAATCCCCTTTTCTTGTTTATTTAGGTTGCTTATTTAATCCCTCCCTTGAATCTTGCTTCATCCTTGCCTCCGGTTGCTTGACACTTCGTTTTTATCATTTACTCCCACCCACTTTCCAACCTGCTTTAAAACATCTTCCCACCCATGAGCCTGCCTTCTCACTTGCTGCTGCTTTTCACTTTTAGTCCCTTCAACCTTTTTTTCCCTTTTTGGGGGGCCTCGATTCTCCTACGATGAGACATTCATTTATCTCAGTTTCTTTCTCCTTGCTTCCCATCTGAACAGCGTTTGCTTCACCTGAAGTGTTTAACCAACTTAGTTAAAGAGCTAGCTTATTTATGTTGGGTCGGTTTTTAATGGTTTAGCCTGCAGACTCGGCTTTTTTGCAGACTCAGATCCAGTGCAGTGCATTGTGCTAATCCAGAAAATGAATTAATTTGGTAACCAAGTGGAGCATCCGAAATATTCGTTTATTCATTTGATTCGTACAGTTGTCCTTGGTGTTCTCTGATCTTGGTGGTTTTCTTGGCAGATGTTTCATTATCTAAGTAGGTAACATCAACAGTTTGTCATCTGTATACAGGTAGTTCTCAATGATCACATTTGAGCCCAAAATTTATGTTGTTGGGTGAGAAATTTGTTAAGTGAAGTACTGCAGCTGTTAAATTAGTAATACGGTTGTTAAACAAATCTGGTTTCTTCATTGACTTTGCTTGTCCGATGGTTGCAAAAGGCGATCACATGACTCTGCGACACTGCAACCGTCGTAAATGTGAGTCAGTTGTCAAGCATCCAAATGTAACTCTCGTGACCATGGGGATGCTACAACGGTTGTAAGTGTGAAAAATGGTCATAAGTCACTTTTTTCAGTGATGTTGTAAGTTTGAATGGTCACTAAGTGAACTGTTGTAAGTTGAGGACTACCTGTACTTTGATGTGAGTCTAGGAGACTTTTAATAAAATACATACACAATATAAAAATAGAAAATAAAAATAACCACAAGCGACAGGTCAT
This sequence comes from Arizona elegans, assembly GCA_022577455.1. NCBI lineage: Eukaryota > Metazoa > Chordata > Lepidosauria > Squamata > Colubridae > Arizona > Arizona elegans. The sequence continues at coordinate 8,269,543 of JAKOOJ010000025.1, read as the reverse complement.
ATATAATCAATCAGCCAGACAGCCAAGAGATGGGCTCTGTGATTACACCCAGGGCTACAGGCTTGTACACAAAGCCAATTTTTCAAAGCTTTACAAAATGCCAACAGGTTCAGGGGCACTTTAACCTTAAGTGAGGATGATGTTCTAAAGCAAGGGTCCCCAATCCCTGGACTACAGTCTGGTCCGGCCCGGTACCAGGCCACGACCTGTTAGGAACCAGGTCGCACAACTCGAGGTGAGCGGCAGGACAGCGAATGAAGTTTCATCTATATTTGCAACCATTCCCCAGCGTTAGCATCACCGTCTCAGCTCCACCTCAAATCAGGCATTAGATTCTCATAGGAGCATAACTCCCCCCCACCCCACCCCCCAGGGCAGGTCCAAGGAAAAATTGCCTTCCACAAAACTGTTCCTGGTGCCAAAAATGTTGGGGACCTCTGTTCTAAAGGGTGATTGCTACGGTAGAAAAAGATCTCTTCGGCCCCACCAGCTGATAACTTTGTAGCTGACAGTGCCCAGAGCATCTCTCCTGCCACTTGAGATAGGATGGGTAGAAAAGATCAATTCAGTTCCACCAGCAGGTTTCAGTTCACCTTCTCTGGGTAAACCTTGTCTCAGTCCCATCAAGCTGATGATTCTTGCCGTTCTCTTCTGCTGCACATTTCTCCATCTTTTATTTTCTCCCCTGATGCACCCTGACTCACCCAGAGACTCATTTTCATGTAGTCTGTTGCTGTATTCATTTTCCTGTCTATTATTCACCTCTGCTTTCTTTCCTGCCAGTTTTCCTTGCTGCCTCTTAAAATCTTTTTTTTTTTGGTTGTCTCTATATGCCACTGGGCACATCTAGCCTTTGCTGGGGCCTGCTGATGTAGGATCCTTTCAGATTTTGCTATTTGATTCATTTTCTTAATGGTCCTTCATTCCACATCGAAAATAAACTCACATTGCTTCTTGTAAGGCCTCACTTCAACTTCTCTTTTCCCCTTCTTTCTTATTTTTCTCTATCTCAGACCTGCCATGATCTTTAAACTTTGTCATGTCTCAGTTTTTATGCAGCTGCTCATTACCCTCATGTAGAAATAGTGCTCTGGTTCACATAACCTTCCAATTCAACGTCTTCAATGTTTAATAGCATCCCTTCTTCATTTTGCTGCTGTTGCTGAATTATAGGAGCAAAGGATGCTCCTAAAAAGTACAGGACTAAAATTCTGATAGTGCATTAAGAGCAGTGGAGGAGCCTTTTTCCAAATCCCAGGGGTGAAGAGATTGTACGATTTTGAAAGTGCAGTTCCTTTTTAGTCATGTCATTGCTGCTCTTGAATTCTCACAGATTATTTCTGTGTTTTTTTAACAGGACAGTTTTCTTCATTTCTGCCCCTCCCCAAAATTAGTTTGCATGCATCTGTCAAAAATTCAAAAGCATATTTGTTTCTCTAACTTAATTCTAATAATTTGCTCGACTCTCACTTTTTAGAGCTTAGCCTTTGGGTTCCTTATTCAGATGCAGTTCTTATTCCCCAAAGTTTTCACATCTGTTTCTGTAAAGAGCCATGGTGGTGACCTAGGGAAAAAAAATGCAAAAATAGTTACAAAAAAAAAAAAATGTTCTAAGCCAGAAAACAGAGATTTTTAAAAAATGTCCAAGAATGCCAGTCTGTGTCTCCCCTTCTGCTCCATCTGTTATCCACATCACACCCTGTAAGAAGCCTACTGTATAGAACCACAAAGATGATCTTGGAGAATGTTTTTTAAATTTTATTTTATTTTTTTTTATTCTGCGTTTATTATTTTTATATAAATAACTCAAGGCAGCAAAGTTACCTAATACTCCGTCCTCCTCCCATTTTCCCCTGAAAGAGAGTGACTGGCCCAAAGACACTCAGTTGGCTTTCATGCCTAAAGCGGGACTAGAACTCTCAGTCTCCTGGTGATTGGTTCAAAGTCATCCAGCCATCTCTCAGACCTAAGGTAGGACAAGAACTCACCATCTCCTGGTGATTGGCCCAAAGCCACCCAACTGGCTTTATATTTCTAAAGCAGAACTAGAACTCACAGTCTCCAATTTCTAGCCTGGTGCCATAACCACCAGAGTTACGCAGAGATCTATGTAGAGATTATAGATAGAAAAATTAAAGCATGCTTTGAAGGTTGGAAACACCAAGCAAGAGAAAGAAGCTCAGCCACAAGCTCCCCCTTAATTCACTTAAGCAGGATTTCTCAAGTGGGGTTCACACGGTCCAATGAGGTCACAGTCCAAGGGTCACTCAGTCTTGGACCCCACCTCCTTGCACCTGGTGGGAAAACTCTTGGTTCTCAGGAGAAAGAATTTTATTATGACTACAATCCTCCCCCCCCCCCCCAATTATCTCTTTCTTCCCCCTTCCATTCCCAAAGCTCTACCTTCTTCACTGTGGCAGCCCTAAAGTGCCAAGTGGAAGGGGAGGAAACGGGTTCCAGGGCTGACATATTGACATGATTTATTTTCAGAAAGCAGAGTCAGAACCAAAACTGCGCGACCGCCAATGGTGGGTTAGCATGCTGGAGTGTGAGATGGGTGCGGGGATTGCACTCCTGTGCAAGCAGGGTGAGCAAAGTGCCAGCCAATGAGTCAGGAAGAGAAGAGAGAGAAAACAGCAGGTGGCGAGAGAACGTGCAAGACTCCAACATCATGAGGCTTCCCTGCTGGGGCTCTGCTTGCTAGCACCCCCCTGCTTTTCTGTAGGTGCAACACCCCTGGGGGCTTCATCTAGGGTAGGTACATGAGATTTGGGGCTGGCCTGGCAGCAGGAGCCACCCACAAAGGTGGCAGGGTGACAGGAGGGTCACTAAATAAATTGTTGTAAGTTGAGGACTACCTGTACTTACTTTGTGGCCTGCTTCCACATTTATTTAATTTCTACAGCTGCCCATTTCAGATAAGTGTCTGCCGGTGGCAAGCGCAATCATAAAACAATCACAATACAGGTTGTCCTTCAGTTACGACCACAGTTGAACCCCAAATTTCTGTTGTTAAACGAGACATTTGTTAAGTGAGTTTTGCCCCATTGTACGACCTTGCCTCAGTTGTTAAGTGAATCACTGCAGTTGATAAGTAAGCAACCCGGTTGTTAAGTGACTTCCCTATTGATTTTGCTTGTCAGGTCGCAAAAGGGGATCACATGAGCCCAGGACATTGCAACCGTCATAAAAAGGAGTCAGTTATCAAGGGTCTGACTTACAATCACGTGACCCTGGGGATGGTGCGACGGTTGTGAGTGTGAAAAATGGCCATAAGTCACTTTTTCCAGTGGCGTTGTAACTTTGAACGGTCACTAAACTAACCGGTGTAAGTCGAGGACAGCCTGTATAGTAGAAAAATAAATGTACAGATACTCCTCGACTTACGACCACAATTGAGCCCAAAATTTCTGTTGTTAAGTCAGACATTTGTTAAGTTGCCCCCATTTTACAACCTTTCTTGCCACAGGTGTTAAAGTGAACCGGCGCAGTTCATAAGCTGGTAACATGGTTGTTAAGTGAATCAGGCTTCCCCGTTGGTTTTGCTTGTCAAAAGGTTGCCAAAGGTGATCCTGTGACCTTGGGAAACCAGCAACGGTCATAAGTATGAACCGGTTGCCAAGCATCTGAATTTTGATCACATGACCCCGAGGATGCTACAAAGATTGTAAGTGTGAAAAAACGGTCATAAGTCACTTTTTTTTCCAGTGCCGTTGTAACTTCGAACGGTCGCTAAACAAACCATTGTAAGTCGAGGACTACCTATATATAACCGCCAAGAAAAGGGGGGGGGGAACTGTTCTTAAAACTCTGCTCCTTTCTCGGTAGGTTGGTTGCTGCTCCTGAGCTAAGCGCGGAATGACCGGAACTCAGTCGACCCGACTCCGTTGTTTGCTTCACCAGCCTGCCCTGTGAACAGCACTGTCGCTTTAATAATCCCATGTCAAGGGATTGCTTTCAATCCTCTTGGGTGTAATACAAGAGGATCAGAGGGATGTTACAGACCAGAAGGCTGGGCGGAGAGTCTACAAATGAAAGTGACAGGCTATGCGGGTAACCAACTGAAACTTTGGAGCTTAGTTTCCAGTATCCAGAAGACCAGGATGTCTGTCTAATGGGCAAAAAAAAAAAAAAATCCTTGTGACCGCATCAGGAAGAAAGGAAAATAATTTCTCTTTGAATTGCCTCCAGCTTCCTTAGAATTTTAGTTGGATTATTTAAAACGGGATCGGGCGGTTTTGGACTGTGGAATACTGAGATTGCCAAGTTTTTGGACTGTGTGCCTTAATTGCATTTTTTTTTTGGAACATTCACTCAACTTCTGAATACAATATACAAAAAATCCTTCATGGTTGGAAGAGGGAATTCTTAGACGCTTTTGTAAACGGATGTGTGTTTTCTCCAATATATTTTTATAGCTTGGGAAATACTTTGCAGATTTTTGACAACTGCTTGTGGCAGGAATTCTCTTCAAACTCCCCTCCCTGCCTTGCTCTTTTTCTGGTGATGTTGGAAGTTTTTAACTTGAGGAATTACGAGCATCCTTGGGAAATGAAGAAATAAGAGTCCTCTTTTTAAGCTGAACCATTTTGAGTGGGACGGCAGACTTCGGACTTCCCAAAATAATCCTGGAAAGACTCTACAGTAAATAAATATTTTCATCTGGTGCCAGAAGTAACAGCAAGAATGCCAGTGAAGAAGAAAGGTGGGCTAAGAGGGATTTTTTTGGTCTGTCTTTTGAACATAATTGGATATGTGACATATGCCATTTTCCACTAAAAAGCATTTGAATAGGAGAATGAAAGTATTTTTTGGTGGACTGGGGGAAAGAGCATTTCATGCATCTTTGTTTACGTGCAAAAAAAACCCCTTAAAAACTTCAAATAAAATTGTTTGGAAATCTAGGATCTCAAGTTTTAAGTTCTCAGCTTGAGCTTTTAGCTTTTGTAGCGTTACAGTAAAGGGAATTGAGAAGGGGGAAACAGCTCCAGTTATTTTATCCCGGCAATAATTCCAGCATAAACATACATAAATATAAATGTGGGCAGGATTGATGGAAGAACTCCCGGATAGATCTGAGTTTACAAAATTATGACTTTAATTGCTTACCTCACCCAACATTATTAATTATAGTGATGGCTTTTTGAGGGGGAAGGTGTTGTCGTTTTCCGCTATTTTAGATATATTCCTGAAACGCACAATAATAGCTCTTAACTTATTTTTAGCTGTCATGAAGTCAACAAAATTAATAGGAAACATGAATCGGGATCTCCCACTTCAAACATTAGGTTGAATAAGACTGCTTTTTAAGTGTGTCATGAATATTTTAAAAATTCTCTAGTAAAATATGGTTTTATGTTTTAAAAATAACTCTGAAATGTCCAAATCAGCTCCACGTCATCAAATGCAAAACAATAACAAAACTGTTTTTCACTGTTAAGGAGAGTGCCTCTAATATGAAAGGGGGAAGTGTTGGCTACTGCATTTTAAATGTATCTTTATTTCATTTCCTCTGTCCTCATTAAAATCCTTGACACTGAGTACAGCTTTTGTCTGAACCACAATATGCCTGTAGTTCTCTATCAGAATAAATGATAAGTATTTGGTCGTGTGAGGGAAACTAACAAGAAATCTTTTTGCCCTAAGGATAAAATTTGGCACAAAGTAATATTGTTCCCTGTTTCATCCCAGCCTATTTGTCTTTTCAGAGGGCCTTTTTGTTTGTTTCTTTGTTTTAGCATATAAAATATTTTTGGCTCTCTGTTTTGGAGCTAGAAATATGTTCTGATATTTGCTAGTCTGGAACATAGGTATAAATCAAGCGAGGAAAGAGGAGAAAGGAAAAATTATTGTTGCTTTGGGTTATTGTAATTCCTTGACTTGCTGTTCCCAGATAATGCATTAATTAATGGTGACATCTTTACGATTCAGCTTAATCATTGCAATACACCTGATTGGTGTTTTTATTTCTGAAAGTAACGGGAATGCACAGAGAGGGAGATAATTGATTGTACTACTTATTTGTCATACTGAGTAAGCAGAGGGAGCTTATCTGTCTTCCCCAAATTTCCTTCTTGTCAGATTTCTAGATTTAGAAAGAGCAAATTCCAAATCTCTGGGCCATTTTGGCTGGGAATTCTGGCAGTTTGTCATCTCAATACATGCGGAAGACATCCGGTTGAAGAAGGAAGTCAAAATCAAATTGAATGATTCCTTTCCTTTCAAGTGTTTGATTCTGTGGAAATGTTTGGCCCTGCCATGGCTGTAGCCTCTCTGTGCAGGCATAAAGGTTTTCAGAATCTGTATCCTACTGATGAGAGAGAGAGGGGGGGGGGGAGAGAGAGAGGGGGGGGGGAAGGAAATATTTTTGATATTTGTGCCAGAATGAGATGATGTTAAAAAGTTGATTGCTTTGAGCAAAACTCCAGATCCTTTACCACGTAGGGATAAGTGTCAGATGAACTTGGCTGTAGACTCTCCAGAAACTAGGATGAACAAAGGTAGAAATTATATTTTTTATTGTATTTCAGAAACACGTGGGAATTTTAATTCAGGATTTATACTTGATTGTACACATTTCACACTTTATACAAGTCTTATTGTACAAGACTTATTGTACAAGTCATCTCATTTTGAGTCCTGTTATTGTCCATCTCATTCATCTGTGGTGATTCTCAATCATCCAGGTCATAGTTGTCTCAACAGTGCTTTTTTTCCCCAAAAGGCAACTGGACTCTGTTTTTTCCTTGAAGAAGACGACGGTTTCGCTTCTCATCCGAGAAGCTTCTTCAGTTCTGATTGAATGGTGGAGAACGGAAGGATTTATGTTGCTTGCAGTCATCTGGTCGTTAGCACTCTCTCTGAGAGTCCTTAAGGTCCCTTGGAGGTTTAATCTGTGCCCTCAGGGTCACCTGAATAGTACAAATGGGTGTGGAGCCGTCCTGGAGCTGCTGAAAAGGACTGTGTTGTAAACAGGAGTTAGGTGGTGTGGTATCCCTCCCCCTCTGTTGAGAATGTGGACAGTAAGGTCCACATTTTGGATAGAGAGAACCATTGGTTTGAAAGAAGGTTCAAAGAGGCCATCTACGTTAAGATTTGACAGCCCTCTCTTAATAGCGGGGGCGGGGGGATACAACACCACCCATTTGCCCTACTCAGGTGACCTTGAGGGCACAGATAAACCTCCAAGTGGCCTCAACACAGTGGTGGGATACTGCCGGTTTAACAACCAGTTCAGTTTACACGCGCGCCTAAGGCTCTTGAACACAGCACCGAAAATGGAGCATTTACCTTCCAAGTCAGCAACGGAGCCTTGATAGTACAGTGGTTTAATGCACCCTGTTATTAACACAGCTGCCTGCAATTTCTGCTCAAGGTTGACTCAGCCTTCCATCCTTTCTAAGGTAGGTGAAATGAGGACCCAGTTTGTGGGGGCAATAAGCTGACTTTGTATAAAATATACAAAAGTATGAAGGCTATTGCTTAACGCATTGTAAGCCGCCCTGAGTCTCCGGAGAAGGGCGGCATATAAATCAAATTAAAAAAAAACAAAACGGTAAGTAGAACAGCGGGGTGCGTGGATGGGGGTGGAAATCAGCTGTGCCGCATGATTGAGATGAGCTACAAAGCAGGAAATAAAGGACAGGATAGAGCGGGGGCGGGTGGGCGGGGCCAGCTGATTGTCAGCTACCGATTCGCTCAAACCAGTCCGAACCGGCTGAATACCACCTCTGCCTCAACAATTCTCAGAGAGAGTGCTAACGACCAGATGACTACAAGGAATATCAGTCCTTCCATTCTCCACTGAAGAACTGAAGAAGCTCCTTGGATGAGAAGCGAAACGAAGCAAAACATCTTTCTCGAAGGAAAAAAAAAAACCTTTTTGAAGAAAAAGGCACCTTTGAGTCCATCTCAATTCTATTTTAAGTTACATCTCCTCCTCCTAGCTGAATCCTGTAGCTAGAGCCGTTCAGATTGGCTCACAGTAAGGGGCAGCCGTGACCTTTGCACGTACAAGAAACATTACATGGATTTTTTTTTTCTTCTTATCCTGAAGAAAAGCCAGCTTCAGCAAAAACTCAGCATGAGCAGCTGGGACCCCGTGCATCGAGGCAGTCACACCTGGTCTTTCTTGCAGGTGTAAGCATTGCAGATTTTTTTTGTCTTTCTGCAAACATCCTGCCTCGAAACTTAAATCTATAGGAACAATCAGTTTTGCAAAGGGGGAAAGAGATGGGCTTAGTCTCTTCCTTCGTTTGAACCACCATGGGAATCTTATACCTATGGAGTGAATTGCAAGAGGTCATTATAGTATAGCTTGGTCAATCCAAAACTGACCAATAAGCATAAATTATTTTTCCCAGTTTTGGTTTGACCAAGCTAAGACTAGTTATAATGTAAAATGTAAAAATCTACATAGAATATAAAAAATAGTCTATGGTTACCGTGTTTTTCGGAGTATAAAACGCACCTTTCTCCCCCCCCCCCCCAAAAAAGAGGGTGGAAATGTTGATGTGTCTTATACACCGAATAAAGCTATTTTTGGCCTCCCGAAGCCCCGCCCCGCTCATTCCATTTTTGTGAAAAATAGGCCCATTTTTCGCAAAAAATGTGGGTTTTGCCCTCTCCCAGCCCCCAGGAGCACTCTGCAGGTCTCCCAAACCCTCTGCATGTCTCATTTTTCGCAAAAATGGGTGAAAAACTGCTTGTTTTTTTTGTCCATTTTTGCAAAAAAACAGGGCACGCAGCAGGCTTGGGAGGCCTGCAGAGTGCTCCTGGGAGTTGGGGGAGGGCAAAAATGCCCCCGTTTTTGTGAAAAACGGCACACAGAGGGTTTGGGAGGCCTGCAGAGTGCTCCTGAGGGCCAGGGAAGGCAAAAACTTTTTTTTTCTTATCTCTTCGAAATCTTTAGTGTGTCTTATACACCGGTACGTCTTATAGTCCGAAAAATACAGTATGTTTATATTCTACGTAGATTTTTACATTAACTAAATAGATTTTATATAATCTATGTAGTTAATGGTATTAATTACAGCTCTACTTGCACATAGAACAAAGGTGTGGCTCAAACTTGTGAGTTTGAGGCATTTTAATATGAAAATGCTATAGGTTGGGGAGCAAGTGTGTGGATTATGACACTATAATACTGCTGAGTAGTCATTCAACGCCATTATAAATAAACAAGACCAATATTTAATACAACATTTCTGTTTCAATTCTCACTGAATCTTATTGGTACAATATCTGGGTGTGTTTACAGTATATTGGGGGGGGTATTAAGATTTAAACAAGATCCAGCCTGATTGAAGAATGACAGCCTTGTCTTACTAAAATAAAAAAGCTCCTAATATATTTTGGATAACTTAAGAAATACTGTACATTAAATATTCAATATGAGGATTAGCTAGAAAATCATACCCAAAGTCCATTTTAGTGGGTAGTATTTATTATTCTCAAGGAAGGCTTAAAAAGAAGCACTAAAGAGCAATGGATTGAATTGAGAAGATGCTTTTAAGCAGGAAGTTTCAATAACATTTGTTAGGCAACAACCTGAGAAACTAGCATTAGATCTAAAAACTGGCTTTGAACAAGTGTTTAGGCTAAAATTGGTTTCAAGAAAATCTAGGATCAGTACTATAAGCCACTATCTTCCTCTGGAAAAAAGTAACATTTAAGGACAACAAGGAGAATATACAGGTAATCCTCGATTTACGACCACAATTGAGCCCCAAATTTCTGTTGCTAAGTGAAACATTTATTGAGTGAATTTTGCCCCATTTTACCACCTTTCTCGCCACAGCTGTTAAGTGAATCACTGCAGTTGTTGAGTTAGTGACACGGTTGTGAAGTGACTCCAACTTCTGACTTTGCTTGTCAGAAGGACGTAAAAGGGGGATCATATGACCCCGGGCCACTGGTCATAAACATGAGTCAGTTGCCAAGCATTTAAATTTTGATCACATGACCATGGGGAATGCTGCAACTATCGTAAGTATGAAAAACAGTTGTAAATCTCTTTTTTCAGTGCCATTTAACTTCAAATGGTCACTAATCGAACCGTTGTAAGTCGAGGACTACCTGTACAGTGGTTGAATGCTTACATTTAATAGCAACATCGTTATAAAAAAATACTCTTTCAATGCTCTTTTAATTGGGGAATTTTATGGGTAAGGGGTTTTAAATTGGGGAAGCCATAGATTTAATTTCATTTTAAAGTATTTTAATATTTGTATTGTGTGTTTTTAATTTTGGCTGTTCACCGCCCCGAGTCCTTCGGGAGAGGGGGCGGTATAAAAATTTTAAAAATAAATAAATAAATAAAATAAATAATGCCAAGAATTGGACAATGTTATATTAAGAGCGTGTCCATCTACTCATCAATAATGAAATCTGGGGACTTTATCTTGGATGCCCATTAAGTCCAATTTATGCATCAAAATTGCAGATTACTAGATTTACTGTCATCCCCGAGAACTACCTGTAATTTAAACTAACAGGTGCAACAAAATTCTGTAACAGGTATGGAACTATAATGAGTACTTTTTAGGATGCCAACCTGTTTTTTTTCTTTTTCTATCTTGCTGCATTTCATTCTCCGGTTTTCTATGGCTTTCCCTTCCACAGTGAACCAATGTTCTGTAGCTAATGAGTACGCCAGAGCGTCATTAGAAGGTTGATGGTTTCAGAAAATCTTTGGGCCAACTTCTCTCACCTTCTTTTAATTTCTCAGAAAGCGTCCAGGCCCCGAAGAATCCCCCACAAACACCCTTAGAAAATAAAATCAGCAAGTAGCTGCAGCCCAGTTTGGGAAATTGAGTTTATTTTCCAAATTCAGCCATGCTCTTGAACAGGGGTCTCCAACCTTGGCAACTTTAAGACTTGTGGACTTCAACTCCCAGAGTTCTGGGAGTTGAATTCTGGGAGTTGAAGTCCACATGTCTTAAAGTTGCCAAGGTTGGAGACCCCTGCTGTTGAAAGCTCCCCCCAAAATAGGCAAAAAGTAAACTGAGGATGGATTGATGTAGAACAGGGTGTCAAACCTGCGTTGTCACGGCGTCGTCACATGATATATCTTGACTTTCCCCCCCCCCCTTTACTAAACTGGGCATGGCCAGTGCGTGACGCACCTGGCCCGCAGCCGTGAGTTTGACAGCTGTGGTGTAGAAGGTTTTAGGTTGTTTACTAATACATCTGAGGTTTATGACTATAGACCATGGGTGTCAAACTCACGTCATCACCGCAGCGTCACGTAACGTATCGGAACTTGTTTCCCCTTCGCTAAACTGGGCGTGGCCAGTGCATGACACATCTGGCCCACAGGCCACAAGTTTGACAGTTCTGGTGTAGAAGGTTTTAGCTACATTGCTTACTGAGAAATCTGAGGTTTATGACTTCCTACAGACATAGGAGCCATTTGGTACCCATGCTGTCAACGTGCTTTCCAGATCTTGAATGTTTTCCTTGGACTAAAATTGGTTATAGATTTTTCTCAGTCATCTGGAATTAACCAGAGCGACTACCACTAATTGATAGGTCTGGTTTCTGGAGGGAACAGATTATGGCCTTGCTTCCTTTTCTCCATCAATACAGACTTGAAGGATATGCATAGGTCTATACATATGGGGCAGCAGGCAAGCCCAAAGAAAAATTCATTCTATCCTTATAATGTGAATATTGGAATATTTTGTGCGGTAGGCATGGACAACCTCTGGATTACAGAATAACAGAGTTGGAAGGGACCTTGGAGATCTTCTAGTCCAACCCCCTGCTCAGGTGGGACCGGAAGTTGGCAAATGGGCCATTTTCGGCCTCCGGGGGGGGTGAGGTGGGGAAGGCCGTTTTTGCCCTCCCCAGACTCCCAGAGAGGCTTCAGAGGCCAGGGACAGCAAAAAACGGGCCTCCCGGTCCCACCAGAAGTTGGCAAACGGGCCGTTTCTGGCCTCCGGAGGTCCTCCGGGGGTGTGTGTGTGTGGAGAAGGCCGTTTTCACCCTCCCCAGACTCCTAGAAAGGCTCTGGAGCCAGGTGAGAGAGAAAAACGGGCCTACCAGGCCATCGAATGCCAGGAGCATGGGGGTGTCGCATGGGGGGGTGTCGCATGTGTGCGGGCAGGGCGTATAGAATTATGGGTTTGGGCACATGCGACCCCCCCACCCCTCCTCCTGGCATGCAATGGCGAAAAGTTATGTTCTGCCCCAGCTCCGGATTCCCGAGGATATTGACACACACCTTATCAAATTTATTAAGTAGTAAGAATAAAACAAAGTCCGGCAAAGGTTGGCAACCAGCTCAGAAAACAAAATACGATAAGACTTTTCCAAAAATGCTCTGATGATAATTACAAGTTGCTTCCAGCAAGAAACTTACTAAAGGTGTGTTGACTTAAATAGGCTAAGGGAGTGGCCAATTATCCTCAAGCCTTACTCTCGAGGAGACCTCCTCCTCCTGAGTAGCCACTCCTGCCTTTTGGCAGCCCTGCGTGCTCGAGCATTGAGAAGAGGCTCCTCCACTTCGCTCTCTCCACTTGAAGGAGCCTCTGGAGGTTCTGAAGGCCCTGGCTGAGTCTCTGCCTCTGGCACCACATCCTCTTCAGCCTCCTCACTCTCCGACCTGAGCGCCGGCTGCGCAGGCTGCCGGCGCAACCCCACACCAGCCTCCTCGTCATCGGGCTCAGCCACGATCCACGCAGGCCGCTGGCGGGCCACAACAGGTTAGCCATCGCTGTCCTATACCATTTCAGACAAGTGGTTGTCCAATCTCTTCTTAAAAACCTCCAATGATGGAGCACCCACACCTTCTGAAGACAAGCCCTTCCACTGATTAAATGTTTTGGAAGTTTCTCCTTAATTCTAGGTTGGTTCTTTCCCGGATTAGTTTCCATCCATTGCTTCTTGTTCTGCCTTCTGGTGCCATTTTCAGCTACAGGTAGTCCTTGACTTACAACAGTTCATTTAGTGACCATTCGAAGTTACAACGGCACTGAAAGAAAACTGACTTACGACCATTTTTCACACTTATGACCGTTGCAGCATCCCCATGGTCATGTGATTTACATTGGGATGTTTGACAACCAACTCACATTTATGACGGTCTCAGTGTCCCGGAGTCATGTGATCCCCTTTTACGACCTTCTGATAAGCAAAGTCAATGGGGAAACCAGATTCAGTTAACAACCGGGCTACTAATTTAACGACTGCTGTGATTCAATCAAAAAAAGGGGGCAAGAAAAGTCGTAAAAGGGGGCAAAGCTCCCTTAACAAATTCATCCCTTAGCAACGTAAATTTTGAGCGCAGTTGTGGTTGTAAGTTGAGAGTTACCTGTATTCCAGCCCTAGAATTTCCAGTGGTCCCAACCAACATAGCAAGTGAGGCTGAGATTTGTAAATCAGCAGCATAGAGTAGGTTGCAACAGTTTTTCCCAACCTGGGAAACTTCCTGATAGGTGAATTTTCAACGGGGATCTTACTTTCTTAGGATAAATAAAGAACACCCAAAAGATTGATTTTTGGCAGCATGCCAGCTTCCAATTATTATTTTACCATTTTTTAAAAGAAATACCATGCAGGTCTAAGCGTATTTTATATATATTTAATATCACTCTATAAAGCCCTAGTAAGACCACACCTAGAATACTGCATCCAGTTTTGGTCACCACACTAGAAAAACGTTGTTGAGACTCTAGAAAGAGTGCAGAGAAGAGCAACCAGGATGATTAGGGGACTGGAGACTAAAACATACGATGAACGGTTGCAGGAACTGGGCAATGGCTAGTCTAGTGAAGAGAAGGACCAGGAGGAGACATGATAGCAGTGTTCCAGTATTTGAGGGGCTGCCACAGAGAGGAAGGAATCAAGCTATTTTCCAAAAGACCTGAAGGCCAGACAAGGAATAATGGATGGAAATTGACCAAGGAAAGATTCAACCTAGAAATGAGGAGGAACTTTCTGACAGAACAATCAACCCATGGAACAGAAGTTGCCTTTGGAAGTTGTGGGAGCTTCATCACTTGAGACTTTCAAGAAAAGATTGGACTGCCATTTGTCAGAAATGGTGTAGGGTCTCCTGCTTGGACTAGATGACCTATAAGATCCCTTCCAACTCTGTTAAATATGGTAAATATATCTGAGTCTGCTTGGAACCTGCGGACCAGGGTTGATAAAAATCAATGATTTTTTTTAAAAAAAATCAAAAAAATCAGATTTTTTTGATTTAAATCGGATTTTTTTTTATTTTTATCAAATTTATTTTAATAAAAAACTTTTGGGATAAAAATCTATCGTAAGATAGTTTTCTATTTAAGATACAGAAATAATTTAGTTTATTCAGCATGAAATGGAGCTTAGTTATGTAGCATGAAGCTGTATATTCTGCAACACTGGGACTATCGGTGAGTCAACAATGGGTCAAAGGAGTAGCAGAGATGACAGTTGCTCTTTAAAAATTATGATTTAAATCGAGTTGATTTAAATCAAGCCTTTTTACTAGTGATTTAAATCATGATTTAAATTGTGATTTAAATCAACTCGATTTAAATCAAATCCACCCTGCTGCGGACGTAATATTTCCTCTCTTAAATCCCAGTCGTTCGTGGCCTTCGGCTGTGATTTAACTGTGTTTTTTGGAGGCTTGAGTTTGGCTTGGCCCCAACTGGCATATGGAGTATGCTTAGGCAGGCAGAACGGAAAGGATGCCCAGTTGATTGCAAATAAATGCATTGTTAAAACATAGACTGAGTTGTAGCTGGATGTGTCCTACAAAGAGCTGAGGGAGATCTTGTCACCTTTATCCATCCATCAAAGAAAGCAGGACTGAGTGTCCTTGTTCACAATCGGTCATTGGCTGGTCGCTTTCCAATTGGATTACAGGTAGTTCTCGATTTACCATTTTCTTTACTGACCCGTTTGAAATTACAACGGTGACTTACGATAGTTGTTGTTCACACTTGCAGTTGGAGGATCCTGGGATCACATGATCCCCACGGTGACCTTCTGACAAGCCAAGTCAATGGGAAATGCTGGATTCAACTAATGACCATGTGATCCACCTACCTGTAGCAATTTGCTTAATGACTATGGGAGGAAAGCTCATAAAATTGAACGTGGCACTTAATAACCACCTCACTTAGCGACAGAAGTTCCAGGCCAAAATGTTCTGGATTGAGGACTTGCTGTATTCTCATATGGAAGATATAGTAGTGGCCAAAAGTGTGGAAACCTTTTGGGAAAAGTGTATTTTTGAACTTTGATGGCTAATAACACCACTTTTTTTTTAGAGTTTCAAGATAATCCTATTCCACTGCTGGAATGGCCTGCGAGTAGCCCAGACTTTAACCCAACTGAAAATCGATGGAGCCAACTAAAGAAACTTGTTAGTCAGAAGCGCCCAGCAATAAAACCCAGTTAATAGAAGCAACCATTCAATCTTGGTTTCATATTAGAACAGCTGCAGAACTAAAAGACTTGGTTCACTCCATGGGAAGACGTTGTAAGGCCCTCATTTATGCTAAAGGTTACCCAACTAAGTATTAACTGACATGGTGATCATTTTTGTATATCTCGTTTTTTTCTACGTGTTTCCTTTTTTTTCTTTATACTGTAACTGCTATTCTAATAGCAAATCCTTCATAAAAGTTATTGCATTACATTCTTGATTAAATTATCTTTCCATTCATATATAATTTTATGGAACTACTCCAAAAAAAAAAAAAGTGGTGTTATTAGCTAGTTTTAGAAAATACACTTTTCCCAGAAAGGTTTCCACAATTTTGGCCACTACTGTAGATTGCAAAGAGGAAGCAAAGTTGAAATGGTGGCAGAGAAAACCTGAAATGGATCAAATCCATGTTCATTCATGAAAAATATTTCCCGTTCTTTGACCAAGGTGTCATCAACCAAATCTATCTTGCAGGATTGCGGTATGAAATTCCTTAGAAGAAGAATGGGATGCAGAGATGAGAACTTTTATTCAGAGTGAATTCAGGGTGGTATTTCTGTCCTAAGAAGGTTGTAAAAATGATTTTGGCAGACTTTTGGCATTGCAGAAGCTGGACATTCACATTAATTGAAGGCAGATGCCTGCAACCTCATTTTCTTTGTCTTTTTAAAACACCTCTTGACTGGCTTCAGTTTACATCGATTCATTTCCATGAATGGCCTCTGGGCATTGAACCAATTGCTGTATTTTTCACTTCTGTCTCTTGTGCTACTGGCGTCTTTGCCCTGAAACCCTAGCTTGTTTGGGGAGTGTGGGAAATTATGACAAGTTTTAACCAGGAAGGGAATGTCTATGTGAGATCTCACCAATGGAGATTGTGAATGCTAATGGGCTGTGTAATTTAGGGGCGTTTACAGGGATGCGGTGGCTCAGTGGCTCAGACGCTGAGCTTGTCGATCAAAAGATCGGCAGTTCAGCGGTTCGAATCCCTAGTGCTGCATAATGGGGTGAGCTCCCGTTACTCGTCCCAGCTTCTGCCAACCTAGCAGTTCGAAAGCATGGTAAAAAAATGCAAGTAGAAAAATAGGAACCACCTTTGGTGGGAAGGTAACAGCTTCCGTGCACCTTTGGCGTTTAGTCATGCCGGATCACGGAGATGTCTTCGGACAGTGCTGGCTCTTCGGCTTTGAAATGGAGATGAGCACCGCCCCCTAGAGTCAGGAACGATTAGCACATATGTGTGAGGGGAACCTTTACCTTTTAGATGGTTAGACCATACTGGTTCCCCAACCTATTTCCTTCTCTCTCTGGCAGGAGTGTCAAACTCAAGGCCCAGGGGCCGGATTTGGTCCACAGGATCTTAGATTTGGCCCTTAGTGAAGGACTGGCCTCCAGTGCCTCTTCCAGCAAAAATAGTGCTCAGGAGGGTCACATGCAGCCCTCCCGAGCTCCGTTTTCGCTGACAGAGGGTTGCAGGAGGCCGTCGCAACTGAAAACGGAGCTCGGGAGTCCATTTTCGCTGGCAGAGCGCTTGGGCCACCACCTGCGCCCCGACATGAGTGATGTTGAGCTGGCCACGCCCACCCTGGCCACGCCCCCTCCCACCGGGTCAAACACAACCCTGATGTGTCCTTCAATGAAATCAAGTTTGATTTCAACACCTGCTTTGTGGAGTCAGGTCTGAAGTGGACTCAGCAGAAATCCAGCTGGTAGTGGGTTCAGTTGGATTTTTGCAGTTTTTTTCAACTTGGATCTGTTTGAAAAAAATCTCTAGAGAAGAGCAGTTTGAGGGGATGGATTAGTACAGGTAGTTCTTGACTTAAAACTGTTCGTTTAGCGACGGTTTGAAGTTACAACAGCCCTGAAAAAAGTGACCAATGACCGTTTTTCACATTTACAATTGTTATCCCCACGGTCACGTGATCAAAAGACGCTTGGCAACTGAGTCATATTTTTGACGGTTGTAGTATCCCGGGGTCATGCGATCACCTTTTGCAATTTTCCGACAAGCAAAGTCAATGGGAAACCCAATGGGGAAGATTCATTTAACGACCGTGTTAACGAATTTAACAAGTGCAGTGATTCACTTAACCCCTATGGCAAGGAAGGTTGTAAAATGGAGCAAAACTCACTTAACAAATGTCCCGCTTAACAACAGTACTTTTGGGCTCAATGATGGTCGTAAGTCAAGGACTACCTGTTACTCGATTGTTCCTTAACTGTTTCCTGGTGTAACTCAAAAGAGTGATGAACTGCCTTAAGTGAACTGCATAACTTCAAATGGTCATGGAAGTTGAGGATGAAAGGGAGAGAGAGAGAGGGAGGGAGGGAGCAGTGGTGAAATCTAAAATTTGTTACTATCGCTTCTGTGGGCGTGGCTTGATGGTGGTGGGGGTAATGTGACTGGGTGGGCATGCCAATTTTTTTTTTACTTTTAAAAGCATTTTTTCTACAACCTCTTCAGCGAAGGGTTTGTAAAAAAATGCTTTCAAAAGGCTCTGACAATCCCAGCTGAGTTGCCTGATCAGCAGAGACGTTTTTTCTTTTAAAAGCCTCTGCTGATCAGGCAACTCAGCTTGGATCATCAGAGGCATTTAAAAGAAAAAAAGGGTTTTTTTCTTTTAAAAGCCTTTGACGATCCCAGTTGAGACGCACGATCATCAGAGGCTTTTTTTTTTTACTATTAAAAGCATTATTTGGCCGAAGAGGTTGTAAAAAAAATGCTTTTAAAAGTAAAAAAATAAAAAAGCCTCTGATGATTGTGCGACTCAGCTGGGCAGTGGGGGGAGGCAGGGATTTTTGCTACCGGTTCTCTGAACCACCCGCCTCCATCGCTATCGGATCGGGCGATCCTGTCCGAACCGGGAGCATTTCATCCCTGGGAGGAAGGGAGGGAGGGAGGGGGAGAAAGAAATCCGTTAAGTGAGTTTTGCTCCATTTTACGTCTTTTCTTACCACATTTGTTAAGTGAATCAGTACAGTTGTTAAAGTTAGCAACACGGTTGTTAAGTGAATCTGGCTTCCCCTTTGATTTTGCTTGTCAGAAGTTCACAAAAGGGGATCGCATGACCTTGAGACACTGCAACCGTCATAAATATGAGTCAGTTACCAAGTATTTGAATTTTGATGGGGATGCAGCAACAGTCATAAATATGAAAAATGGCCATAGGTCACTTTTTTTTCCAGTGCCGTTGTAACTTTGGTCTCTAAATGAACTGTTGTAAATCTGTATTTAAGTTTGTCTGTGATTTAGTGTTGTTTCTCCATTACCAATTCTTCTAGAACAGGGATGTTAAACTCACATCGTCACGGCAGCGTCACATGACGTATCGGGACTTTTTTTGCCCTTTGCTAAACCGGGCGTGGGTGTGGACAGCGCATGA
Source organism: Arizona elegans (assembly GCA_022577455.1). NCBI lineage: Eukaryota > Metazoa > Chordata > Lepidosauria > Squamata > Colubridae > Arizona > Arizona elegans. The sequence goes on along the minus strand of JAKOOJ010000025.1, from coordinate 8,250,730 downwards.
CACATATGGCTCAGGGGCCTGGAGTTTGACAGCCCTGCTCTAGAAGTTTCAATAAAGTTAAGCAGCCAAAAAGGCTTCTCCTGATTCAATTTTCTTTTGTTTGACCAATAGAAAAGACACAAAAATGTATCAGTTGTAATATTTTAGAGCTCAGTCATGTGGATAATAATGCAGGGTGGATTTGATTTAAATCACAATTTAAATCATGATTTAAATCACTAGTAAAAAGGCTTGATTTAAATCAACTTGATTTAAATCATAATTTTTAAAGAGCAACTGTCATCTCTGCTACTCCTTTGACCCACTATTGACTCACCGATAGTCCCAGTGTTGCAGAATATACAGCCTCATGCTACATAACTAAGCTCCATTTCATGCTGAATAAACTAAATTATTTATGTATCTTAAATAGAAAACTATCTTACCGATAGATTTTTACCCCAAAAGTTTTTTATTAAAATTAATTCGATAAAAATAAAAAAAATCCGATTTAAATCAAAAAAATCCGATTCAAATTAAAAAAAATCTGTTTTTTTTATTTTTTTAAAAAAACATTGATTTTTATCCACCCTGTAATAATGTAAATGTGTCATAGGAGCTGTAGGTTAAAAAAATAGTGGCAAGATTTTATTTACAGCTGCTATAATTGCACTCAACAATGAACTAAAGGACCACCATCAATGAACTGTTGGACAGTATTACTTGGTCTGTTGTGTGGATGTTTAGGTGGTTTAGGGGTGGGGAATTGTGGTGGATGGGAGTGTGTTTGGGGGATTGTTATGTGTGTTGGACCTGGTCTTTGGGTGTTAAGTGAATTTCGTTGTATGGGTATACTGTGTATACACGTACAATGACAATTATTATTTTAACTTTTAAAAATTATTCTCTGTGCAAATGCTCCTGAAGTGGAATTTTACCTTTCTATGTGCAATACAGCTGCCTTACGTTTTAAAGAAATGATTTAAAACACTTCTTTTATGTTGTTTATCATCTAAGTAACAAATAAATTTCCAAAGTAGTTTATGAGATCAGTTATAAACAAGGCAATATCTGCCCTGGGATATTTGTCTAAAATGCCTAACACAAAGAGGATAAAGCGGTGAGGAAGGCAAAGGAAAAGAAACGTAGATGACCATTTTTAAACATTACCATTAATCTGTGCCTCTTCGTTTTTAGAACTGAGCAAAACCAAGTTTGGTATGAATTGGCAATCCTTGTTTGGCAAATGCATCCTTCTGTTTTGTTATTTTTTTTAAAAAAAAATTCAAGGTTCAGCTAATTGTTCTAATTATCGTTTTCTTTAGACACTGATCGAGCTTTAGCACTTCTGGAAGATTATTGTAAGAAGTTAAAAAAGCCAGAGGAGCAACAACTGAAAAAAGCCATTAAGAAAGTGATGGGCATCTTTAAAAGCAGTTTGTTCCAAGCCTTGTTAGGTATGTAAACGAATGCTTCTTTGTCATACTTTTATGCTTCATTTATTTGGATGTTGTCCTAGATGGTTTTTGAAAGTCCCCAAAACACTTTCCGAGATCTGGGAATACTGAATGCTATTGGCTATTGGTTATCGATTATAATAATTACAAACGATAACCTGATGAAAGGCAAGCCTTTTTTCATTCTATTTGCTTTAGGAGAAAGTTCGCCGGTTGCTTTAGGAGAAAAGTCACCAGTTCTGTAAAGGAACCATTATATAGAAGGAAAAATATTTTGGAACAAAAGGTTCTCTAGTCCCAAAGATGCTTTTTCAAAAGGGAGCTGGATTTTTTTGATTTTTCCCCCCCTGAAAATGTTTCGCTTCTCATGATGAGAAGCGAAACATTGTTCTGACCTAGACTTCCCAAAAGCACGAAGCCAACTCCTCATCCTGATAAAACCTCTTTTATTTAAGTTAAAGAGAATTCCTCTCCAGCAAAGTCCCGGCCAACAGTCTTTCCAGAGATTTCACAACTATAGACCTTTATCAGGCTTGGAGAGCTGCCAGGCCGATATCTTCCAAACGCCATTCTGTAGCAGACAATACTTGGCAAGAAGTCAGGAACAGATCTTCACCCTCATGAATTGAACTAATTGTCTCCTGCAAACTCCCTTCCCCTTTCGCTCCTCTTTATTTATTTATTTATTATTCGTATTTCTATGCCGCCCAACTCTCCGAGGACTCCGAGGGCGGCTTACAACAAAGACAGTATGAACAATATACAATAAGAGACGTTAAAAAAAACCCATACACACCACTCATGGCTAGATCTCACAAGATCGCAGTGGTGAGATCAACAGCCCCAAGCCTGCCGGAAAAGCCAGGTTTTCACCATTTTCCGGAAGGCCGGTAGGGTGGGAGTGGTCCTGGCTTCAGGAGGTAGCTGATTCCAGAGAGCTGGGGCAGCCACAGAGAAGGCCCTCCCCCACGGACCCACCAGGCGAGTCCATGGGGGAGGGACTCGCCCGCAGACTCATTCCCTATGGGAGGGGCCATTCACCATCCACCTGTGGCTTTACTCCCAAGTTGACCCTTGTTCCTTAGCTGTTCTCTTCTCCTGGCAGCTCTGTGCATAAGCACACTGGGAACAGGCTCCAGCTGTCCTTCTGCCCCACTGATGTCCAACTCTGAAGGAAGCTGCCAACTGTCAAATGGCCCTGGCCCCATCTCTGCCTCTGACACAGAGCCCTCATCAGAGCCTTCCCCAGACTCCAGGACTGGCCCATGTTCCCCCTCCAACCTCCTCACTGTCTGAATCTACTGCCAGCTCCGCTAGCCATTTGCGGGCCACAACAAACATTTTCAAGGAAACCAGCCATGAAAGTCCAGTCTCCTTTTGAAAAAGCACTTTAGGACAACCTTATAGAGAATCTCTAGAGCAGTGTTTCTCAAACTTGACCCTTTGAAGATGTATGGACTTCAACTCCCAGAATTCCTCAACCAGGCATACTGGCTGGGGAACCAGGCATACTGGCTGGGGAATTCTGGGAGTTGAAGTCCATGCATCTTAAAATAGCCAAGTTTGGGAAACACTGCTCTAGAGACAAAAGTTTTTTCCAACTTTCTCAGAACCACGATTTTAACTTCCCTTGCACATGCTCTTTGCGGAAAGCTAAAGGAGGTTTCATACAGGTAGTCCTCGACTTACGACCACAATTGAGCCCAATGTTTCTGTTGCTAAGCAAGACGGTTGTTAAGTGAATTTTACAACCTTCCTTGCCGCAGTTGTTAAGTGAATCACTGCATTGTTCAATTAGTCACACGGTTGTTAAGTGAATCTGTTTTTTCCCATTGACTTTTGGCTTGTCAGAAAGTCGCAAAAGATGATATCATGACCCTGGGGCACTGCAACCGTCATAAATATATGCCAGTTGCCAAGCACCCAAATTTTGATCACGTGGCCATGGGGATGCTGCAATGGTCATCAGTTTGAAAATTGGTCACAAATCCCTTTTTTCAGTACCATTGTAGCTTCGAACGGTCACTAAACAAACGGTTGTAAGTTGAGGACTATCTGTAGTGCTTTTGGGTTGATGCCAAACGTTGGTGACGGGATGATTTTCAAGAGCCACTTGGAGGGAAATGGACTGTCCTGCTAATTTCTTATAATTTATCACTGTCAAATATAAGGAGGGAACATATCTCCCTATATCCTAAAGGTGCTCTGAATTTTATAAATATTGCAACAGAATTCCACTTTGCCAGTGATCCCTCTGAGAAGACTAGTATGGAAGCAGACTTTACAGATCTCAGAGGGTATCCATGTTTGCATAAAGACACTTAACCAAATCACTTAAAAGATCTAGCCTCTGCTTTCCTGAACAGCTTGCTCAATTACAAGTATGACTTCCTTTTATTCTGCAAACCGCGTCCCTTTATGATGAGTTTATATTTTTGATATTTTGTGCAACTAGAGAATATGGGGTTTCAGTAACCAGACGGAACCCATTATGTAAATTGCTTTCAGGACAGAAGTCTGGAATTGTTGGATAGGAATTTAGCATTCATACGTAACAATACCTGTAGGGTCCTTGGTATGCTGTGTTTTCTTGCAGATGTTTCGTTATCCAAGTAGATAACATCATCAGTGCTTAGAAGGGAATGGGGTTTGCTCTCGGTTTAAACGGCTTGCCCTTCAGGATTGATGGAAATTTTCTTGGTGGTTTCTTGATTAGGTTGTTCATTACATCACCAACACCGGTGATGTTACCTAATTGGATAATGAAACTTCTGCAAAACAAAATCACCAAGCTCAGAGAGCACCCAAGGACCCCAAAGTTCAATCCTGAACGATGGATATTCTCTTCTATCGGAGAAAATTGGAGTTGTGCAGAAAGTGTCCTCAGGAACTTAAATCTGGGGTTTTCCTCTTGGCAGAAATGACACAGTAGCATCTGGTTTCCTGCTGCCCACTTCTAATTTTGGAAATCGATTCTCTGCCTAATTGTGTGGTAGCGTCCGTAATTGCTTCCTTCTTTCCCTTCTCCAAGTTATGGCTTTTGAGGGAGGCAGAGGGGTGAGGGAAGGTGTGATCTAGAGATAGCAACAAGAAGTGCTTGGAGAGGAGGTACTTATCAAAATCAAAGTGGAATTTACTGTATTTTTTGGACTATAAGACGCACCGGAGTATAAGACGCACCAAGATTTCAAAGAGGAAAACAAGGGAAAAAAAAGATTTTGGCCTCCGCACGTCCGGTTTTTGCCCTCCCCACCTCCCAGGAGTACTCTGCAGTCATCCCAAACCCTCTGTGTGTCCCATTTTTGCGAAAAATGGGCTGTTTTTGGCCTCCCGAACCCCATATGCATCCCGTTTTTGCCCTCCCTAGCCCCCACGAGCACTCTGCAGGCCTCCCAAACCCTCTGTGCATCCCGTTTTTGTGAAAAATGGGCCCGTTTTTGGCCTCCCAGACCCCCCACATGTCCTATTTTTTCCCTCCCCAGCCCCCAGGAGCACTCTGCAGGCCTCCCAAACCCTCTGTGCATCCCATTTTTGTGAAAAATAGGCCCATTTTTGGCGAAAACGGTATGTGCAGGGTGAGGTTTCAGGAGGCCAAAAGTGGCTCTATTCGGTCCATAAGATGCACTGACATTTCCACCCTCTTTTAAGGGGTGGGAAAGTGTGTCTTATACTCCGAAAAGTACGGTACCTGTTCACAGGTGTGCTTGCACCTTGATTAGGCTCTCATTCATTCAAATAACCGTTTCTACATCAGATTGTTGCAACAGCTGAAATCTAGGAAGCAAAAAGTGGCACCAACTTCTGATTTTTGTCTGGAATTCGAGTGTACAATTTTGAAATGGCTTAAGTCTATAAATGTTTCCTCTTCACAGGAATGCCATAAGATACAGTGATAGAAATGTTGGGCATTTGGTTCTTACTTTTCTCTTTGATAAGGCTTGGTATTCCCCCCCCCCGCCCCCCATGTGTTAAATTTTTTAAGAAGAAATTTTAAAAAATGAGAAGTTTGAACTCAGACCTACTTTCCTAACGCAAAGATGTATTCAGAGGAATATATTTTTATTATACCAAGTTTTTTCTACCTATGCAGACTCATTTGTTCTCAGAAGAAGGAAAAATTATGAAATTTGTTATTAACCACAAATGGGGAAACTATAAGGATTAGCATTTCCTAACTATAATAACTTGGAATCGGGAATATTAATTCATTGATAGATGATGGCTTAATATCCTGGTTCCTCTTGAACATATTTTTTTTTAAATGGTAACATATCATTTTCTACTTTTATAATGATTCAGGTATATGAGTTGCACAAATGATGAAAAGATTTATGTGTCCTTTGGCTTAAGAGTGACTCTTCAAACCAGCTTTTAGGATGAAATAATTTACCTACTAATAACAACCTGGGAGGGGGAAAAATGTGTTGTTTGAAATGAAAATACACTTATTTATTATTCTTCCTGACTTGGAATGAGCTTTCTTCCTTCCCATGGTGCTTTTTTTTAATACTACTAAAGAGATTGAAATGGGAAAGCACATAATCTCTCATTATAAAATTGTTTTGCAATTTAATGGCTTAGAACCACTGGGTTTTTTCCCCTGAAGTAGTGGTCTGAGCATATTCCAGGCTGCAAGATAATACTGTTGCATAATCAATAATGAGGTTTGGTTACATAATTTCTGCTTTTTTAATAATCATGTTTCTGACATCTGTTTGAGACCATTTGGGGTCGATGGCCAGATGAATGTGCTTGCGTCTCCTTACCTTTAAAATTCTGTTGTTGCCGTTGCAGATTTTAACCTAAATGGTTTTATCTCTGGGTTTTTAAATCCTGCCTCCTTGTCGTTTTTGTGCTCTGACATAACAATTTACACATGGCCAAACAACTGTATACACAAGACTGTTTTTTAAACAGTTGGCTTTGTTGGGTGAATGTACAATCTTCCATCAATGTTCCAAAATCTGAGGGGCTCCCACAGAGAAGAGGGAATCGACCTATTCTCCAAAGCACCTAAGGGAAGGACCAGGGGTGAAATCCAGCAGGTTCTGACAGGTTCTGGAGAACTGGTAGCGGAAATTTTGAGTAGTTTGGAGAACCAGCAAATACCACCTCTGGCTGGCCCCAGAGTGGGGTGCGAATGGGGATTATGCAATATCCTTCCCCTGGAGTGGAGAGGGAATGGGGATTTTGCAGTATCCTTCCCCTGCCATGCCTGCCAAGCCACGCCCACCAAGCCATGCCACACCCACCAAGCCACACCCACAGAATCAGTAGTAAAAACATTTGGATTTCACCACTGGGAAGGACAAGAAGTAATGGGTGGAAGATCATTCCAGAAAGTTGGCACCAGATTAGAAACTAATAGATTGTGAGTTCTAGTCCTACCTCAGGCATGCAAGCTGGCAGAGTGACTTTGATCCAATCACCAGGAGACTGTGAGTTCTAGTCTCATCTCAGACATGAAAGCTGGCTGGCTGGATTTGGGCCAATCACTAGGAGTTTATGACTTCTAGTCCTGCCTCATGTCTGAAAGCTGGCTGGGTGACTTTGTGCCAGTCACCTTCTCTCAGCCCAGCTCCCCACACAGGGTTGTTGTTATTATGGGGGAAATAGGAGAAGGAAGGAACATTTACTGCCTTGTGTTATCTATAACAATAATAAAAGTAGGATTTTAAAAAAAAAGTAAATAAATAAATTTAGGTCTGTCACTGCGTTTTTGTATTTACCAGATGAGCTCTTATTTTTGAACTTTCAGACTTACCGTAGCTTGCCAAGTTCTTATCTTTAAGGTAACTGCACATGTCCACATTCCTTCACTTTCTTCTTTCTTTCTTTGTTCTCCGGCCAAGAGAGGTCTGGCAGGAACACTGCCAAGATGTAATTAATTAGCTAGTAAGATGTTTTTACTTTTTTATAATAAAATGTGTTTATTAGAATATATCTCAGTTTTATTTTCTTAAAGTATGCTTCAAGGAAAGGTCACAATCCATTCTCTAATCAAGGTGCAATTACCCAAAAGCAGAATGGGATTAATTGCCACCCTGACAAGGTCGATGAAATTCTCAGTGAACCAGCTCATAGTTGTCTCAAAGGTGCTTTTTCGAGAGGCAACTGGACTTCCTTCTTTTTCTTTGAAGACTTTTGCTTCTCATCCAAGAAACTTTTTCAGCTCTGATTGGATGGTGGGATGAATCATTCCCCACCATCCAGTTGGAGCTGAAGAAGCTTCTTGGATGAGAAGCGAAATGTCTCAAAAAAACAAACAAAAAAACAACAACAAACAAACAAAAAAAACAACAACAGAAAATCCAGTTGCCTCTTGAAAAACCACTTTTGGGACAAATAAATTTAGGCTTTCCAGATTAGTCAAGCCAGCGTATCCCCTAGAGCAGGTGTGTCAAACTCAATTTCATTGAGGGGCCGCATCAGGGTTGTGTTTGATTCGGGGCAGGGTGGGCGTGGCCAGCTTGACGTCACTCGCGTCGGGGGCACCTGTGGCGGCCCCAGCTCTTTGCCAACAAAAACGGGCTCGTGAGCTCCATTTTCGGCTGGGATGACCTCGTGCAATCCTCTGCCAGTGAAAACAGAGCTCAGGAGGACCGCATACAGCCTTCCGGAGCTCCCTTTTGCTGGCAGAAGTATCATGGGCTGGTCCTTCGCTTTATCCAGGGCAGCCCCATGGGCCAGAGCTAAGCACCCCATGGTCCAAATCTGGCCTATGGGCCTTGAGTTTGAAACCCCGCCCTACGGTTTTTAGAGTTTCAGCCCCAGGAAAGCTGGTTTGCAGGGAGAAGACTGACTTGTGATGTGTCCATCTTGCAGGCATGTTCTTGATAAGTTTTCTGTGACATCCTGGTTTTTAGTAATACAGTTATATTAGATCTGGATGCTTTCTTGATACAGCAAATAAAGGTGGCGTAGAGTGACATCTTGTGGTTGTTTCTCATTGGGAAACATTCTTACATTGTGTAGCTATACTGATCACAGTTCTCCAAAACCCAGATCCAGCTACCTGCAAGAATCTTACATTTCATCACCATTAATGTGGAAGCTGCTTTAAAAGGAATCCCGTTCGCCGTTCTTGATTCAGTGTTTTCCAGATTAGCTACATTCGCACAACAGATCTAATTTCTTTTCATTGCCTTACATGCAATCTCTGGGTTTGTACAATACATTAACTCTGTTCCCACAGCACATTTAACCCTGTTAAACATAGATGCACTGAAAACCGATAGCAGAAAAAAAGAGCCAGTGGCCCATCAAGTTTGCCCTTTGAGATTTATATTTATTTGTTTTTGTTTTCTTTTTAATTTAAAATACCTGCAAGAATACCTGCATCACAAAACAAGATTTTGGAAGCTGCTTTATTGTTTTCCACTGCACATTAACAACCAGCATGCCTAACCGTTAAAATACCCTGGCCTCATGATCAATGCCTATACATTTTTTTCCAATTAAAGATCAAAGATTAAATACCCAATTTATTTGCAGTCAGTCGCAATATATCATTCCTTCCAGTTACCTTTCATATCCCACTTGGGTTATAATGAGATTAGGCTTTTCAGTTTCATATCAAGTTCAGCACATTAACCTACATTTTATTAAGCTAAAGTATTTTCTTTTTTCATATTATTCTCTCACAATCCTTTAGAGTAACTTGCTGGCTTCTGTGTTTTTGTCTTTTCTTCAATCATACTAGCATTTATCTAGATGGGAAGTGAAAGCTCCCACGGCCTTTGAAAAACCTTTTGTATTGGTGACTGATTAAAGCCATCACATCTGTTTCCAGGATCAAAACCCCTATGTGCATTGGGCAAATTCGATAGCAAATTTTTATAGGAAGGAGAGAATCATGCTGAATTTGCCTAGATTGCAACTGTCAAAATGAAAATGAGACTTTTTTTTCCAAAACCAACCTAGTTTAGAACCATACCAGCTCTTGGATGGTTCTTTTTTTATTCAAATATTGCAAGAATGCATATGGATATAAAATGGAACTCTTTGCTTGGAGGGATGATAAAGTACAATATGTCTCATTTTCACATTCATTTGACTATGTATGTGTCATTCCATCTGCTTGTTTGTGAATTTGGGTGAGGTTTTGGTCAAGTAATGGTAATGAACTTCCCTAGATGCACTTAAGACAGAGATCTTGAGGTTCATGGCCAATAGGATTTAAGGTTATGTCTTGAGATCTTGAGGTTCATAGCCAATGGGATTTAAGGTTACATCTTGAAAACTTGAGGTTCATGGCCAATGCATTTTAAGATACTTGGGAATTTGAGGTTCATGGCCAATGGGATTTAAGGTTATGTCTTGAGAACCTGAGTTTCATGATTTATGAGATTTAACAGATTTAAGGCTATCAAGAACACACATTTCTTATTTATTCATTTCTGTGTTAAATTTATATCCCATCTTTTATCAATATGATTTGGGTGGTATATACACTACTTCCTCTTCCTCTTTTCTCTCTCAACTACTATGGTATGAGATAGGATGGGCTGAAAGACAGGAATTAGCTCAAAATCACATGAGACTTAAAAATCCTTGTCACCTTGGTGCTAATTCAGTGCTCTAGGCACTACTCCATGCTGGCTTTCCAAGGAATTTAGAAGGAGTCCATCCATCCATCCAGATATTTAGTCATCTAGACGCATATATCACTCCATCCTCATTTTTTTTCTATAACAATAACAATATAACAATATCTACAACAATATGTGAGATAGGTCAAGCTGAGAGAGAGTGATTGGCCCAAAGTCAACCAGAGAACCTCCATGGTTGAGGAAGGATGAGAACTTCTTGCTTCCAGCTGGACATCTTCATCACTATATTACACAGGTTGTTGGGCTGAGAGGGGGACTGTGTTAGCTCTTCAAAGTAGGCCAGTTCAATAAACAGACACTGATGAATTAATCCACTGATTAATTGTTCTCACTGTCAGGAAATGTCTCCTTAATTCTAAGATGAATCTCTCTTTAATAAATTTCCATCTATTGCTTCTGCCTTCAGGTGTTTTGGAGAATAGGTTGATTCCCTCTTCTTTGTAACAGTCCCTCAAATACTGGAAGACTGCTACCATATCACCCCTAATCCTTCTGTAGACATACCCCGTTCCTGCAACTGTTCTTCGTATGTTTTAGCCTCCAGTCCACTAATCATCTTTGTTGCTCTTTTCTGCACTCTTTCTAGAGTCTCCACATCTTTTTTTTATATCGCAGCAACCAAAACTGGATGCAGTATTCCAAATGGGGTCTTACTAAAGCATTATAAAGGGCTATTAATTTAATACTTCACATGATCTTGATTCTGTCCCTTTATTAATGGAGCCCAAGACCGCATTGGATATTTTGCCGCCCCAACCCTTCCCAATTATGCTGAAAGCATGCCCAGGGCCACCTTGAAAACCTACCCATCTTCAACCAGATGCCTCTCCCTTGCAACTCCCATCCTGTGTAAAAGAATAGATATTTTTCTACGTGATTGGAGGAAGGTAGAAATAATGTAATAAAGGGATAAAATCTTCAATACCTTGGCCTTTTCCCCAAGTATTTCTTAACAGTGTTAATAGCACCGCTGGAAGGTGTCCAGTGAGGCCACATCAATGAAGTTTTTAGGCTACTGAGCCATGTTTTAGTGGAATTTATCCGCGGAGGTCAGTCTTAATTGGAGAGGTTAGAGATGAGGGTTGATTTTCCGGTACTGTAAAATATGAAAAGGAAAGGAATTTGAAGTAGACTTTTTTCTTTACTAATGAGAGCTGCGTTTGATGATAAGGTTGTAAAACTTTTCCCTTTTCCTGTGAGAGTCAAGGAGGGCACATTTTTAATGTTCATAATTGGGTTGTGTTCTCCAACACGGTGCCCTGTACTTGGGTTGGGATTGCAAGCTTCTCACGATTCTCACTCAATTGGCTGTGAGCAACGTTAACGCACATGGCTGCTGTGAAATTGGGACAAGTGCAGCTCAGCTCAGTACCGAAAAGCAGTAAGAAGGAAGGATTAATTCGCAAATAATTCTTTAATGGAGGATGGAAAGGTTTTAAAAGAACAATTCATTGCTATTGTCAAATCAGACTCAAAAGTGGAACTTTATACAAAGTAGAAATTTTAGACTTGGATCTCATGCAAGAGAGATCATCGACAGAGCTGTTCACCCCACCTTTTCTAAAAGTTCAGTGGGATTTGACTCTTCATCTAGTTGGACGGAAAAGGCCTAGGGGTGACATGGTAGCAGTCTTCCAATATTTGAGGGGCTGTCATTGAGAAGAGGGGGTTGACCAATTCTCCAAAGCACTTGAACCCGGGACAAGTAGCCAAGGATGGAAACCTATCAAGGAGAAAACCAACCTGAAAATAAAGGAGACATTTTCTGACAGTGAGAACAATTAATCAGTGAAACAGCTTGCCTTCAGAAGTTGTGGGTGCTCCATCATTGAAGGTTTTCAAAAAGAGATTGGACAGCCATTTGTCTGGGATAGGTTCTAGAGTCTCCTGCTTGACGGGGTTGGACTAGAAGACCTCCAAGCAGGGATGGGCTTCAAAAATTTTAGCAAGGGGTTCTCTGCCTGGTTGCTGGGTGGGCGTGGTCATGGTGGGCATGGCCTAGTCAGCCTCCTGCACCACAGTGGCGAGGTGTGTGTGCGTTTGCTCCAGAGGCTTTCCTTGAGCCTCCAGGAGGGCGAAAACAGCCTCCCCAGGCTCCGGAGGCCCTCTGGAGGCTGGAAACGGGCCTATTTTTCACCTTCCCCGAGCCTCCCCGTACGCCCTGCACTTACCTGCATCCAAAACAGGCTGTGTGGGGACTCCTGGGAGGGCAGGGTGGGTGGGGCCAGCCAGTAGTGGGATTTGGGGGTTCTCCAAACTGCACAGAATCTTAGCTAGAGGTTCTCCCGAACCCCTGTGAACCCCCAGCAGCCCTCCCCTGCCTCCAAGGGCCCTTCCAACTCTGTTAGTCTGTATTCTGCAAATATATTAAGCTGACTCTAGGATTCTTGGGGGTGGGTTATGTTGGAGGCTTTTAAAAAAAAAGAATGGTCATAAAAATGAAAGAGGGAAGTTTTAATTTACTAATTAATTATAAACAGCACTTCAGCAGAAGGGTTGAAACCTGGTTTCTTTTTTTTTTAATTGAAAAGTTTTACAGAAAAAAAGAATTTTCTTCCCCCCCATATTCCCCCCACCCTTTCCCTCCCCTCATCCCACCCTCCCCCCCAGACTTCCCAGAGCAAAATACAAGGTATTTCATTTAACAATCATAAAATAGATTAACCTACCTATCCTCAGACTGCTAACTCCCCCCCTGAAACCTTAACTCCACTATAGATAACATAATACTTCTAATACTTAACATTCATTCATAAGCTATTTGATATTTTCTTATCTGATACTTATTTTGAATATAATCAATCCATCTTCTCCATTCCGATACGTATCTTTCTTGTGTATAGTCCTTCAAATACGCTGAGATTTTCGCCATTTCTGCTAAGTTCGTTACTTTTAGTATCCACTCTTCAATAGTAGGCAAAGAGTCCTTCTTCCAATATTGCGCTACCAACAGCCTAGCTGCTGATATTAAGTTCAAAATCAATTTAATCTCTAATATTGTACAATCCATCGTTATACCCAATAGGAACAATACTCTGGTTTCTCGTCATATAAATCTTTCGCCTTTTAAACCTGGTTTCTTTATGTGCAGCTTTCTAAAACAAGCTTTCCAGTATTAAGAAGCGTTCAGTTAACAATAAGCATTGTTTCTGTGTTTGTTTCCCCCCCCTTCAAAATGTTCTTTGTAGTAGCAAGAATTAATGGCTTTCCTTATAACCAGCCTGATGATCTTGCAAACATTGTTTTAGTGAAGAGAGAGAAAAAAAATACTGTTGAATTTCTCAGCCTAAGCTTTTCTACCTGTCAGCTGGAATCCCATCACCAGAGAAGTGATTTCAAAAAGAACATAAAAAATAACACATACACATTGAGACCACACAAGGATGGATCAGGTTTTTTGTTGTTGCCGATTGACATTGGCTTGAGCAATTTATGGTATTGCTGGCTGTTTGCTGGGTGCAAGTAAGCTCTTCAGAAAAATACGTTATGACTTTCTGAGGTAAATTTTTCTTCAAGTCAAGTTTGTCTCTTGGAAACCGCCCAGAAATGGTTTGCTTTTGCCTCTTTCTGGTCTGTATGCATATGTACATATGTCTGTATTGATAGATGATAGTTGATAGAAGGCAGATCAGTGGTTCTCAATCTGTGGTCCACGGAGCTCTGTTGGGGCCCTGCGATGTTGCCACAGGGGGTCTGCAAAGGCTTGAAGAAATGTTATGATTTAAATCTTGAGTTAAGTCTTAGGGGTCCATCCGTGGCCATGGTCTGTGGCCAGAGAAAGTATTTAAAGAGAGTCGGTGGTGAAGAAAAGGTTGTGAACTACTGGGATAATGATAGATAGATAGATAGATAGATAGATAGATAGATAGATAGATAGAAGGTAGGTAGGTAGATAGATAGATAGATAGATAGATAGATAGTAGGTAGGTAGGTAGGTAGATAGATAGATAGATAGATAGAAAGAAAGAAGGTAGGTAGGTAGGTAGATAGATAGATAGTAGGTAGATAGATAGATAGATAGATAGATAGATAGATAGATAGATAGAAAGAAAGATAGATAGGATGGATGGATGGATGGATGGATGGATGGATGGACGGACGGACATATGGGCAGATGGACAATTGATAGATTGAAAGAGAGGATAGATAGATGGAGGTATGTATGTATGTATGGATGGATGGATGGACAATTGATAGATTGAAAGAGAGAATAGATAGGCAGGCAGACAACTAGACAGACAGACAGACAGCTAGCTCTGGGATTTTTAGGTAATCTTGTTGGTCAATGCTGCCATGTCCTGAGACACATAATCATTGCTGAGATACATAACCAACTGAACTGAGTTTTCCTGCATTCTCTCCTCCAAACATGGTATGCCATTTCTTTTGCTTTTCTTCCACTACCCTTCAGAATGATAACTACTGCGATTTCCTGACCTAAACAAGGACTGGACTATCAGTCTCAATATACAGGCTGTGTATATTGCTTCCAAATGCAGGACCACAAGGATCTCTAAAAAAACCCCCCAACAAACAAAAACAAAAACAGGGCATATATTATTCCGATAAAGGAGAATATTTGTAGCTCAGGATTGAAATGAGGGGTCCTTGGTGCTCTCTGAGCTTGCTTGTTTTCTTGCAGACGTTTCATTGCCCTAATTAGGTAACATCATCTATTATACATATTATTCAGCAGCTTTCTTGGTGCTGAATAATGGGAGGCCTTCTGGAGAAATGAAAGAAAGAGATGACGGCTAATGCAGGAAGCCAAAGCCAGCTAAGGTGACCTCCTCAGATCTGGGACGTTTAGCGGTCCCTTATCCTCTGAATAACCTGGTATCTTCAACAGACCTTGTCTGGAAATATTCCATTCTCTCTCTCTCTTTTTTTAATAGTGTTTGCTTTTTTCATAAAACACCAGGAGTTTTTTTTTTTAACATTTGAAAGTTAGTATTAATTTCGTGGTGTTTTGAAAGCTGTCTTGTCTTTTTAAAATAAAAATTGTGGTAACAACTTCGGTTCCCTTGACACCCATTTTCTCAGTACTGGTGTTTCCAAAAATTTTAACAGCCTGGATATGTAGGGTTCAGCTTAACTAGCACTGATTGATGTTATTTAAGGTAATGAAATGTCTGCAAGAAAACGAGCAAGCTCAGAGAGCACCAAGGACCTGTCATTTCAATCCTGAGCTACAAATATTCTCCTTTATTGGGATTCAGTTTATTGGGGGTGCCAGAGGGAAGTCCGGCACTGTGTTAAATGTGCATAAGAAATGCCAGCAGAGGTCACCCTTGATCAAGAATTAACACTTCTTTGTAAAGAAAATGAATTTGGGGGGAGGGGGTATTTTATCTGACTGAATAATTTTTTAAAAATTCTGTTTTATTACTTACTTACGTTTAAAACCTTTAAAGAAGGTATCTCATTAGTGTTTGAGTCTTTTATGATGAAAGCATTGAATAATTGTAGAGCCCTATTATCATTCCATTGAGTTGTTGTGCGAGTTGCAATCAAAACGTAATTTGGGGGGCACCAGGTGCCAAGCGCATTACTTCCACTCACTCAGATCAAACCCGTTCAAGCAATAGAAAGTGCCCTCCGCATGGCGAGCTGGCAAATTGTAATAAGAGCATTGAACCAAATAAGCCACTAAGTGTAAGTCCATCTTTGCTTAAAAATAATTGGAGTATCCTTTCACAGAAAACATATTCAAAGAAGAGACCAAATTATGGGTTCCTGAATTAATTTCTATTTTATTGATGCAGTAAAATTGATGCAGCCAAATTTAAGATACTGAGAACTCAGCAGCCAGCTGGACTGATAAACCATTGAATATTGGGTCTGAAGAAGGATATATAACAAGCCTTTGACAATGACAATCAAGTTCATCCAATTTGTGCAGCTGGAGGTCTCCAATTGTGCGAAAACCTTCTTCAAACTTATAAGCAGTAATAACTCTAGTAAGACTGTGATTACCTTATCTTAGAATTTTGGTAGGCTGTTAAGACAGTTCATTAACAGCCTTTGAGTTGACTAAGTTATTTGAGTAAAATAACTTTGACTAAGTTATTTGAGTAAAATAAGCTTTGTACAGAGTTTGTGTGTGCTGCGTTCTTTGGGGTCTGTAGCTGGGGCAGAACTACCTCAGGCTGTGGAGGGGGAATGGGGATTTTGCAGTATCCTTTCCCTGGAGTGGGGTGAGAATGGAGTTTTTGCAGTATCCTTCCCCTGCCATCAAGCCACACCCACCAAGCCATACCACACCACGCCCACCAAACGACGCCCACAGAACAGGTAGTAAAAAAAATATGGATTTCACCACTGCTGCAAACGGTTGCTGAATTTTGATCACGTGACCATGGGGATGCTGCAATGGTCATAAGTGTGAAAAATGGTTGTAAATCACTTTCTTCGGCTGCTTTGGCTTGTCAAAAGGTTGCAAAAAGTGATCCCGTGATCTTGGGAAACAGCAACGGTCAGAAGCATGAACCCGTTTGCCAAGCATTTGAATGTTGATCACATAATCACGAGGATGCTACCAAGGTCGTAAGTGTGAAAAATGGTCATAAGTCACTTTTCCCCCCCAGCGCTGTTGTAACTTTGAAATGGTCACTAAATGAACTGTGGTAAGTCAAAGGCAACCTGCATTTTAGATCTCAGTTTGTAAATAATTCTGAACAGAGTATGGTTGCAGATTAGCCAGGAGTATGCTTTGGAACCCGGATAAAATAATGAACATGCTTCATTTAGAAATCACCCCTGTCTCCCCAGAAATAATCAAGTGGAAGCTGTCAAATTGCAAAGCCCTGACATCCTCCCCTGGCATTCGGAGAAATCTTAGCAGCTGCTTCCGATCTTGTCAGCTGGCTGCAGAGAAAAGCCCAACTCCCTTGAATTTTATACCCAGCTGTTTTCAAAAGGAATAGGCAAAATGTTCTTTTTTCCAGATATGGAACTTCCGGTGAAGTCAAAGAACATTTAGGGTTTTTTTTTCCTTCTTCTGCAGGCTACATCGAAGGAGATGTGTATCTCCCAGAAACCAAATAGGTTCGTGGTCGTTTCAGTACGTGACAGACAGCGCGCTCCAGTCCCTGAGGAAAACGGAACATTCTGGAATTTCCCAGAATGTTCTGTCTCTGGAATGAAACATTTTGACCATGTTTTAAGTTTTCAGTTGTGAAAGGAGATGCTGCATTTTTGGAAGGAGAGATATTTTGCCATTGGAACTAAAACATTAGTTTGCAGGTAGTCCTCAATTTACAACCACTTGTTTAGTGACGGTTTGAAGTTACAGTGGAAAAAGTGACTTATGACCATTTCGCACTTACAACCATTGCAGTATCCCCATGGTCATGTGGCCAATTTCCAGATATTGGGCAACTGACTCACATTTATGACGGTTGCAGTGTCCCGGAATCATGCAATCCCTTTTTGCGACCTTCTGAGTAGCAAAGTCAATGGGGAACCCAGATTCCCTTAACAACCGTGTTACTAACTTAACAACTGAAGTGATTCATTTAACAATTGTGGCACAAACAGTTGTAAAATGAGGTAAAAGTCACTTAGCAACTGTCTTGCTTAGCAGTGGAAATTTGGGTCTCAATTATGGTCATAAGTCGAGGACTACCTGTATACATACTTCAGTAGTAAAAGAATTTACAGTTTGGCCTTGTCTCTTTTCTGAAGATAAAATCTCCCATAACATATCCTCTAACTACATTGTGTAACCGAGATCTTTTCCTTTCTCCCTCCCTATTTTGCTCCTGTGTATGAAATTGATTTATTGATTGTATCTATTGTATACAATAGGGATATTTAAAGAGCGATTGGATGTCAGTCAGGATGGACATATTTTAATTTCTGATTTATTTTTGGCAGCCTAAGAGTATAGTGGAGAACAGGATTAAAGTCACTAGAAGTCTTATTTTTGTGGCTTGGCGCCTGTTGCTTTTATATCCTGCCACTGCTACATTTCTAGCTGTGTAAAGTTGGTGAGGCTTAACACACTAGCTTCACTTTTGTTCTCTGTCAGAGATGGAACAGGGCAGATTGTCAAAGATTGTCAACAGGAAGGCAGTGATTTAAAAATAAATCCTCTTGTTGATACCATTTAAGAGTCAGACTGGGCCAGATCTGGGTTAATAGAGACATGGCTTTTGTATGTATGGTTTCTCCCTGTCTATAACTCTACTACCCCAGGTTGATACAGAGCTGATCTGTGTGGTTGGTGTGATTGTGTTTGTTGTCGCCACAAAGGGGGGGAGGGAGGGAGGGGAGACAAAAGCCAGAGGGGCTTATGGGTTTTGTACTGGAGATTTTAATTTTGTAAGCCGCCAGTGTATGGGAGTTGGGCAGACATATAAATTTGTTTAATAAATAGTAAATAAATACAATGAATCCATCAGTTAAGGACCTACTAGCTCACGTTTGCACAATAGACAAAGTGTTGTTAGTTTTTAGCTTTTTTTGCAGCTTGGTCTATGTTATTTTATTTATTGGTTCACTATACAGCGAAACTCCAAGGTATTCTCACAGGTCTCTATGTATATATGTGCCTGTATGTGTGTGTGTGAGTGTGTGAAGATGTGGCCTCGATCTACAAAAATAAACAAGTAGGGCCTTGATCGTACCATCACAACCTTGATTTTATAGACACATACACACCTCAGAGGTGACCCTGGTGAAGCTGATGGTAGGGTTCGGGTGTCTGTTATTCATGAATGTCTGTTAAATGTGGAAGTATGCCATCATAGCAAGTTCTCTACTTTGCTTGAGGGTGTAAATTATCACCAAGGTGGCCTATCCATTCCTTTATCTGATGCTTACTCAACCGGGATAAATGGACGCAACCCGTCTGTTATTGGCATCATGACATCATCGGTTGCGTTATGATGTCATCACTCAGACAATGAAATGTCGGTCTGTAGCATGTTTCACGTCTATTGTAGAAGCAAGAGAAAAAATGGTCAGTAATAAAGCTAATTGTTAAGCCCTACATAATTGCCGAGGCCAAGAGAGCAAGGACGCAGAGATTTTAATACAGATAGAATCTTAAAAGTTGTAATAGAAATTTCCCAACCTCATTTCTACCGAGTTGAGGTGGGGTCTTTTTAAAATGCTTTTTCTCAATGATCGTCCCCTCCAGGCTGAATTGCCCTTTATGAATGAAACTGACCGACCTTTTAATTTTCCTTCCCCACCCCCATCATTCTGTTGTGGCCTGTCAGCTGCTGGCCCCTCCAGCAGCCGAATCAGAGGAGGAAGAGGAGGGGGCGTGGGAGTCAGGGTCGGCATCAAGGCAACCTGAGAGCTCTGAGGGGGAAGAGGGAATGGAACTGTCAGAGAGAGAGACAGAGGTGGAGCCTGGGCCGTCCGTCAGCCTTCAGATGGAGAGTCAACAGCCCCCAGGTCTGGAGGTGGCTGATGAGGAAGAGGACAAACAGCTGGGCCCAGTGCCTGACGTGCGGATGTGCAGAAGGCAGAGGAGAGGAGAGCAGTGGAAATCCATGGGCTGATCCTTGGGAAGGAAGAGCCACCACTGCTAGTGAGGCCCCACCCTAGCTCTGGGGATAAAAGGCAGGGGGCGGAGATGAATTGATGTGGCAGACAACTATTCATCTCCCTGCTGGATGGACTTGTTAGCCTGCGGTGAGAGAGAAACTTTTTGCTGGGGTTGCTGGCGCTCCTAATAAAGGAATCTCTGAGTTAACTTCAGAGGGTTTGTCGTGTTTGGGGAGCTGAGTCAGAACACATACAGACAATGTGTGCTGCATGACACTAAAGGACAACATCCTAAAAGCAGCTGGCTTTAGGTACAACTACAGTAAACAGTAGAAATTAAAATAGTGAGCGAAGCATAAGCAGTGATAGCAAACCTTTTTGGCACTGAGTGATCAAACTAGAATATGCGTGTGTGCACGCTGGAGTGCCGAAAACCGGCCAGTGCTGGCTGGTCTTTGGGTTTCTGACGCTCTGGCACATGTGAAGTCCAGCTGGGCAGTGCACATGTGCTCTCTGGAAACCAGAAGAGCAGCTGGTGATGGCACACGTACCCACAGAGAGGCCTCTGTGTGCCACCTCTGGCATAGGTTCACCATCACGGGCATAGAGGCTTTATTAAATAGCTAAATAGGGATGGGTTTTGGAAATACATTCTTAGACTCCTTAGTGACATTGTGCGAGTTAATACAATTTCCACAGTTCCTGCAGAGGGAAAAAACAACCCCGCTTGAAATTCTCCGAGCAACATTTTCTGCATAGAATCTCTATAGGCCTAAGGATGTTGCCTCTTCTGGTCTGGTCCAACCAGCATGGATGTCCTTCCGTCTTCTCAGCCAGATATCTGGTAAGTGTCCCATTTCTCTGCACACTTTCTGTGGAAATCCACCATGAAAACATTCAGTCAGGCATACATAAACCAAAGCTAATTTCCCAGCCCAATTAAGCAATTGCTAAAGACCCCAGCAGAGACATAAACCATATTTCTGCTTTGTGCTCTGATATAACTCTTGACCTCCATGTAGCCACACTATAAAGAGCAGAACAAGGCAGTACAAAAGAGATATAATAACTTGAGATGCTCTTTTCTTTGAGAAAGATAATGTGTATCTTAGAAGTGCCGTGAGTTCACATGGCAAAAATGGAACCGATTTATTTCAATTGAAACTCACAAGTTCATGTAATATGGATTTTTTTAAAAAGGGATTTGTAAGTAAGACAGTCTGCGATTCTTCAACTGGGTGAGGCAGCCATTAATTCTGATTATCTTTTTCTTCCCCAGTTTCATGAAAATGAGAAGCAGAAGAAAAGGAATGGAGTGCAAATTAGTTGGGTCATTCAGATCTTAGGATAGCGAAGGGAAAAAAAAGCTGTCATCTTGGCAACTGTGACTTCAGGATCAACGTTAAAAGGTATAAGGTTGTTTTTTTTTTAAAAGCGTGCTTGTAATCTTATGAATTTCAGAAGGATTCCTTAGATTTTGCTTAATGAGGTCATGACGAGCAATGTTCTCCCGTCCTCTCTGCCTAGGCTTAAGGATACATATAATGCAGTTTGTAAGGTAGGCATCGTTTATTCTTAAATGCTATGCTGAAATGAGCTAAATTCTGTCCTCTAAAATTCAGGTGCGTAGCTATTTAGAGAGCCACAGCTAGTCAAATGGGGATGGCTAAAAAGAGTTGTGGTGGCGCAGTGGTTAGAGTGCAGTACTACAGGCTATTTCTGCTGGCTGCCGGCTGGCTGCAATTTGGCAGTTCGAATTTCACCAGGCTCCAGGTTAACTCAGCCTTCCATCCTTCTGAGGTGGGTAAAATGAGGACCAAGATTGTTGGGGGCAATAGGCTAACTCTATAAACAGCTTAGAGAGGGCTGGAAAACACTGTGAAGCAGTATATAAGTCTGAGTGCTATTGGGAGGGAGGGAGAGAAGAAGGAAGGAAGTGTTTGATCCTGACTGGCTCAAGGTTGACTCAGCCTTCCATCCTTCCGAGGTGGGTAAAATGAGGACCCAGATTGTTGGGTTGACTCTGTAAACCACTTAGAGACGGCTGTAAAAGCACTGTGAAGCGGTATATAAGTCTAAGTGCTATTGCTATCATAACCAAAAAGAGTAATTTTAATTGAATTAAAATTAATTAAATGTAGTCCTTGACTTATGACCACAATTGAGCCCGTGGGGACACCGCAATGATTGCAATTAAGAAGAGCCATCATAAATACCCCATGTCAATAACCACCTCGGAAGGATGTACGACTGAGTCAACCTTGAGCTTGGTGAGATTTGAAATTACCAAATTGCAGGCAGCCGGCAGTCAGCAGAAGTAGCCTGCAGTACTGCACTCTAACCACTGTGCCACCATGGCTCATGGGGCAAGACTCACTTAACAACTCTTTCCCTTAGCAGCATCAATTCTGGGCTAAATTGAGGATTACCTGTACTTAAATTTTATGCTTTGCAGTATTGTTGTCCTCACTCTCAGCTTATTTTACGCTTCGTTGTATTTTGGTAGACCCCCACAATTTGTGTGCAGTGTGTATCCCATGGACTATTTTGTGTAAGTAAGCAGTCGTGTTGCTTCTTAAAAGCTACATCAGAAAGACAAGGATCGATGTAAAGTCGTTGATCTCGATGGCGTATAAAACATTTAAAGCGAAAAAAATCCAGTTTAGAGCTCAGAGGTGGTTGCGCCGGCCTTAAGCAGCCCTCTGACACTTTCGTGGCCGTTGTGAAAGCATTTCTGAACAAGTTTTGCATTTGAAATGGACGGCGGTGTGCTCGATACAGATCTGCTTGGGACTTGAAATATTTATAGGATGGTTGAACAGCGCTGAGATATTTCCAGTAGGGATATCTCCAACTTGAAACGAAATATTTCTAAATATTTCACACACCGAAGCCTGGAAAATTAGGTGAACAATAAGTAACCAGCAGGGGTGAAATCCAGCAGGTTCTGATAGGTTCTGACAGGTAGCGGAAATTTTGAGTAGTCCGGAGAACCAGCAAATACTACCTCTGGCTGGCTCCAGAGTGGGGTGGGAATGGAGATTTTGCAGTATCCTTCCACCAGGAGTGGGGAGGGAATGGGGATTTTGCAGTATCCTTCCACCAGGAATGGGGTGGGAATGGAGATTTTGCAGTATCCTTCCACCAGGAGTGAGAAGGGAATGGGGATTTTGCAGTATCCTTCCTCTGGAGTGGGGTGGGAATGGAGATTTTGCAATATCCTTCCCCCAGGAGTGAGGAGGGAATGGGGATTTTGCAGTATCCTTCCTCTGGAGGGGGGTGGGAATGGGGATTTTGCAGTATCCTTCCACCAGAAGTGGGGAGGGAATGGGGATTTTGCAGTATCCTTCCCCTGCCACGCCCACCAAGCCACGCCCACAGAACCGGTTGTAAAAAAATTTGGATTTCACCACTGCTAGCCAGCCTTTGTCGGTAAGCCCAAATTCAGAATTTTGTGAGGGGAGTGTGCGTGTGTGTATGTGTGTGTGTGTGTGCATACACATGTTCATGGACAACTTGTCCTCAGCAGTGCAGGTGGGCCTCACTGACTTAACAACAGTTCATTTAGCGACCATTCAAACTTACAACGGCCACTGAAAAAAGTGAATTATGACTGTCGTTCAAACTTAACGACCATTGTAGCATCCCCATGGTCACGTGATCAAAATTCAGCCGCTCGACAACTGACTCATATTTATGACGGTTGCAGTGTCCTGGGGTCATGTGATCCGCTTATGCAGCCTTCCGACAAGCAAAGTCAATGCGGAAACCAGATTCACTTCACCAACCTGTCATTAACTTAACAACTGCAGTGATTCGCTTCACAACTGTGGCAAGAAAGATTGTAAAATGGGGCAAAATTCACTTCACAAATGTTTCGCTTAGCAACGTCAATTTTTGGGCTCAATTGCGATCGTAACTCGAGGACTAACTCTATCGCATCCTGTTTTGGGGCTGATTCATGCCAGTTATGAAACATTAGGAAAACGCTGAGCAGGATTCCAAGCTTGCACCTGTCCATTGATGCACAATTCCATAGATGCTGGCCAGTGGTGAAATCTAAAATTTGTTAACTACCGGTTCTGTGGGTGTGGCTTGGTGGTGGTGGGGTTAATGTGACAGGGTGGGCGTGGCCAATTTTTTTTTAAAACTTTTAAAACCATTTTTTCTACAACCTCTTTGGTTGTAAAAAAAATGCTTTCAAAAGGCTCAGACGATCCCAGCTGAGTTGCCTGATCGTCAGAGGCTTTTTTTTTCTTTTAAATGCCTCTGATGATCAAGCAACTCAGCTTGGATCGTCAGGCATCGTCTTGGGTCGTCAGCTTGGATCGTCAAACTCAACTTGACGATTAGGCAACTCAGCTTGGATCGTCAGAGGCATTTAAAAGATCGGGCGATCCGGTCCGAACTGGGAGCATTTCACCCCTGATGCTGCTGACACAAGCTTATCCTGAGACTCAGAATACTGCAGAATATAACCACCTGGATCAGTTGCGTCGATTGTGGTGCTCATGTTGACCGAATGATCTCTGATATGATAAGGTTAGTTAGCCTCCTGACATTTGAAGAACGGCTTCTCCCCTATTACATACAACTGGCCCACCAGGACGGGAAGACAGAGTGTGTTAGGCTTCCCATCGGCTAGAAATTATCATCCCATGGGCAGCGTCGTAAATTCATGCCAGTTGCCAAGCACCAAATTTTAGGGTTACTGCAATGTCCCTAAATGTGAAAAATGTTCATAAGTCATTTGGTCAAATTGTTACTGAATAAAATGATTGCTAAGGATCTGTGAAGATTCTCAGTCATCCAGGCCATGGTTGTCCCAAAGGTGCTTTTTTTCAAGAGGCAACTGGACTTTCTTGTTTTTCTTTGAAGACGTTTCGCTTCTCTTCCAAGAAGCTTCTTCAGCTCTGACTGGATGGTGGTGAATAGAAGGATTTATACTCTTTGCAGACGGCTGGTCATTGGTCATTTTAGAGAGTCGTTGAGGCCACTTGGAGGATATCTGTGTCCTCAGGGTCACCTGAGTAGTGCAAACGGGTGTGGAGCCTTCTTGTTGAAAGGACTGTGTTGTAGACTGGAGAAAGGCATCATCTATCCTGAGGAGACAGATAAACCATCAACGACCTTCTAAAAGGTCTCAACAACCTTCTAAAAGGCCTCAATGACCTTCTAAAAAGAACGCAAATGACCAACTGTCTGCAAGGAGTATCAATCCTTCCATTCTCCATCATCCAGTCAGAGCTGAAGAAACTTCTTAGGTGAGAAGCGAAACGTCTTCAACGAAAAACAAGAAAGTCCAGTTGCCTCTTGAAAAAGAGAACCTTTGGGACAAGCTTCTTGGATGAGAAGCAAAATGTTTTCAAGGAAAAAAAAACCCCAAGAAAGTCCTGTAGCCTTTCAAAAAGCACCTTGGAGACAAATTTATGTTACGTCAAAGCCTGCCTGTAACAAAAACATCATATTAATGATGAGGTTTGGATAACGGATAAACGGTGAGCAAATTGTAACTGCGATACCATGTTTGAAACTCACTGCGATTGTAAGCATTGCAAATCCTGATGGGAATCCACAACTAGTAAAATGTAATTAAAATGGGATTTGCAGCCGGCATTGAATGGTGCCTGAATCACCCACTCCGGTTCTTTAAGAAAAATGGTTTGTGGGTAGAATCTAGAATGAGCTTCTGTCAGTATGATGAAGGGATCTTTGATCGGAATCCTTTTTCTCATCTTAGCATCACGTCCTCACATGGGGGAAAAAAAGAGCTAACACACAGCAGTCTAATTCACAGAAACAGCTAAACTCCAAACTTTTACTTACTTACTTACTTACTTACTTACTTACTTACTTACTTATTTATTTATTTATTTATTTATTTATTTATTTATTTATTTATTTATTTTATATGCCGCCCTTCTCCCGAAGGACTCAGGGCGGCTTACAAAAGGAACATTAAAAAATTACATAAACATTAAAATCAGTTTAAAATTGATTAAAATAAATTCAAATTCAGATTTTTAAAATCAACCCTACGGATTCAGCCCATTTGGTGAAAATTTAGAGTTCAAACACAGAACATAGAACCGTGATGGCATACCTATGGCACGCTTGCCGGAAGTGACATGCAGAGCCATCTCTCTGGGCACGCCAGCAGTCACCCGTTGCTCTTCCGGGTTCCGGCATGCACATGCGCACCGGCCATCTGGTCTTCGCTTGCACAGGAGCGTCAGAAACCGGAAGAGCAGCTCCCTGGCGCGCAGGCACGCACCAAGAAGCTGAGTTTCTGGTTTCCAGTGCATACATGTGCGCTGGCCAGCTGGCATTGTGCATGCATGTGCTCCAGAAACCGGAAGACTAGATGACCGGCACGCATGCACACAGCGGAAACTTGAAGCTCAGCTTCCCGGCGCACGCATGCGTGCCGGGGAACTGCTCTTCCGGTTTCCTGCGCTCCCCCTATGTGCGCGCACTCCCGTTTCGGCACTCAGTGCTGAAAAGGTTCGCCAACACTGACATAGGACATCAGAGTTGGAAGGGACCTTGGAGGTTTTCTAATCCAACCCACTGCTCAAGCAGGAGACCTTGTACCATTTCAGACAACCTGTCCAGTCTCTTCTTAAAAGCCTCCAGTGATGAAGCACCCACAACTTCTGAAGTTCCGCGGTTGATTGTTCTCACGGTTAGAAAATTTCTCCTTAGTTCTAGGTTATAGTTATAGTTATAGTTTATTATATTTATATACCGCCCTTCTCCCGAGGGACTCAGGGCAGTGAACAGCCAGCAAATAAAATACACAGATACAAAATTTAAAACAATATTAAAATCCAATTAAATCAATTTGGCCCATAGTTAAAAACCCTATATTAAAACCCCTAATTTTTAAAAAACAATTCTTTTTAAAAAGAGTAGGTCAGGCCAGCCCGGCTTGATGAAACAAAAACGTCTTTAGGGCAGTTCGGAAAGCGCGAAGGTCAGGGATCCGCTGTATCTCTGGGGGCAACTCGTTCCAGAGGGTAGGTGCCCCCACAGAGAATGCTCTCCCCCTGGGGGCCGCCAGCCGGCATTGTCTGGCTGACGGCACCCTGAGGAGGCCCTCTCTGTGGGAGCGTACTGGTCGGTGGGAGGCTACCGGTGGCAGAAGACGGTCTTGTAAGTACCCGGGTCCTAAGTCATGGAGCGCTCTAAAGGTGGTAACCAGTACCTTGAAGCGCACCTGGAAGACCACCGGGAGCCAGTGCAGCTCGCGCAGGAGAGGTGTTACACGGGAGTGCTGAGTCGCCCCCATAACCACCCGCGTGGCAGCATTCTGGACCAGTTGGAGCCTCTGGGTGCTCCTCAGGGGGAGCCCCATGTAGAGAGCATTACAGTAGTCCAGGCAGGACGTGACGAGGGCATGAGTGACTGTGTGTAAGGCATCCCGATCCAGAAAGGGCTGCAACTGGCGAATCAGGCGAACCTGATAGAAGGCCCCCCTGGCCACAGCCGTCATATGTTCTTCTAAGGACAGCCGTGAATCCAGGAGGACACCCAAGTTGCGAGCCCTCTCTGGTTGGTTCTCTCCTTGATTAGTTGCCATCCATTGCTTCTGGTCCTGCCTTCAGGTGCATATTCAGAAGACCCTTGTTAGCAGCCTCCTATCTTGGTGACATCTTTGCCCAATTCAAAGGATCGATATGCTGTTCTCATTATTATTAAAATAAAGACTTAATGGCATGGCCCTGCAAGAATACCTCTATTTCTGCTCACTTTGGGAGCTGAATTAATCAGGCATGTCCCTTTCCAGTGT
The DNA here is from genome assembly GCA_022577455.1 of Arizona elegans. Taxonomy (NCBI): domain Eukaryota; kingdom Metazoa; phylum Chordata; class Lepidosauria; order Squamata; family Colubridae; genus Arizona; species Arizona elegans. The sequence goes on along the minus strand of JAKOOJ010000025.1, from coordinate 8,223,389 downwards.
CCTTATTTATTCTGTCTGCTGCAAGAGTTTAATTACATGTTTACCAACTATCTGCCAGAAGGGCTGGTTCCTTAATCTTTAAGTAGATAAATCAGCAAAAGACCTTAGGAGAACGGGCACATTCTGTTCCATCTCCCGCTGCAATTTAGCACAGAATTGAAGTGTTTTGAGATATCAAACAATACGGCGACCAGAATTTTAATTCCAGCCCGTTTACTCTTTAGGGGAAGGGCTGAGGAATTCTGGGAGTTGAAGTCCGACAGTCTTAAAGTTGCCAAGTTTGGTCTTCGCTGAATTGATTAGCTTTTCTGATGTAAGACCCATTGGCTGTTTACAGGACGTTCATTCCATTCTTCAGACTCATCTGCTCTTCCCAGTTCATCAGCTCTACATTTTTGGCCCCAGTAATGCACACTATTCAACTCAAACCCGGGTTCCATATAAAGACCCTGGGATACAATTGGAAGAACTCCTTTGGCAATCCAAAATTCCATCGTGGCACACCCAAAGCTTTAAAGCACACCAATGAGTACTCGCCGCAAACTTCAGTCGCAACATACAGAATGCAACACAACTGTTTCTCACGGCAATTTCCTGGTACATATAGTAAAAGAATAGAGCAAGGGTGTCAAACTCGAGACCCGCAGGCTGGATTCGGCCTGCGAGGTACTTAGATCTGGCCCACAGGGCCGCCCCAGAAACAGCAAAGAACTGCCCCACGGTGCTTCTGCCAGAGAAAACAGAGCTCAGGAGGGCCACGTGAGCTCCGTTTTCGCTGGCAGAGGGTTGCAGGAGGCTGTCACAGCTGAAAACGGAGCTTGGGAGCCTGTTTTCGCTGGCAGAGCGCTCAGGCCACCACAGGCGCTCCCGACACGTGACGTCAAGCTGGCCACGCCCATCCCGGTCCCTTGAGATCAAACACAACCCTGATGCGGCCCTTAATGAAATCGAATTTGACACCCTTGGAATAGAGGATAAAGAGCATACCTTATTTACAGCATGTCAACACTACTAGCGGTTGACAATTTATAACGCTGGAAAGCATTGCTTTTTGCCCTTGTTGTCTTTATGCCAGCCACACTCTCCTGGCCCTAGGAAGGAGGCAATGGCAAACCCCTTCCAAAAATGTTGCCAAGAAAACCGTACAGGCTTACACATGCAATCATGCAAGACTGAGTTGAAGTCTGCAAATCATAAAACCGTAAGACTGAAATGCAAAAGATGGATTTGTTCAGTGTGCTAATGTGCCCTAAAGGTTGCTGTGATTTCAGTGTGCAGTGAGAATACACCATAAACTTTGCATACTGTGTGAATCAATACACATGATAGTTTAGCCATTTGTCCATGGCATGTTGTGTGAAGGGAGCAAACCGGGGTTAGCACAGCAATTAAAGGAAGTTTGATTTAGGTTTGACCATGTTTTGTGAATCTAGAATACACATTCTGACCCCTTATTAAAACTAATAGTCCTTGAATTACCACATCTCATTTAGCGACCATTCAAAGTTACTAGGTGAATTGACTGTTTTTCACAGTTACAACCTTTGCAGCATCCCCATGATGACGTGATCATGGGGATGCTAGGCAGCTGATTCATACTTATGACCGTTGCTGAGTCCCAAGGACATGTGTGAGCATCTTTTTTGCGACCTTTGACTTTGTGACAAGCAAAGTCGATGGTGAAGCCAGATTCACTTAACAACCGGGTTACTAACGTATCAACTGCAGTGATTTACTTAACAATACTTAACAAAACTCGTAAAATGGGGGCAAAACTCCCTTAACAAATGTCTCGCTTAACCAATTTTGGGACTCAATTGTGGTCGTAAATCAAGAACTACCTGTACCTCTGTTTCCCATTTATACCAGGGGTCTTCAATTTGGTTTTGGGAAGGAGAAAAAAAAGAAACAAAATATGACTTTATCTGAGAAACGATGGGAAGGCCCTTTTCCCTGCAGAGCAGTGGTTGTACTCAGCCGGTTTGGGCAAACTGGTAGCGCTATGCCATCCTATTTAGCCATGTTTTCTAAGATGCGCATAAGTGTGCAAGCCGTGCGAGAGAGGAAAGTGCACGCACAGAAGGCCGGGCGCGCAAAGTGAGCGTGCGTGCATGCGGTAAACCGGTGGTAAAAATAAGTGAAGCCCACCTCTGCTGCAGAGGTACAGTAAATAATAATAATAATAACTTTATTGTCATTGTACGTGTATACACAGTATACCCATACAACGAAATTCACTTAACACCCAAAGACCAGCTCTACAGAGAATCATTAAAACTTCCCAGAATATCATCGGACTCCAGCTACCAGCCCTGGACGACATCTTCAAATCTCGCTGTTTGAGAAAGTTGCATAACATTCTCAGAGACTCTTCCCATCCTGCTTACAATCTTTTTGGACTGTTACCTTCTTGCAGAAGATACAGAACAATTAAAACTTGGACCACATGTCTTCTGAATAGTTTTTATCCCAGAGCTAAAATTGCACTCAACAATGAACTAAAGGGCCACCATCAGTGAGTTGTTGGACAGCATTATTTGGTCTGTTGTGTGGATGTTTGGGTGGTTTAGGGGTGGAGAATTGGTGGTGGGTGGGAGTGTGTTTGGGGATTGTTATGTGTGTTGGACCTGGTCTTTGGGTATTAAGTGAATTTCGTTGTACGGGTATTCTGTGTATACATGTACAATGACAATAAAGTTATTTATTTATTATTTATTATTATTGTTTATTAATGAGTTTTGAACTAGGCTGTTCTTTTGGCTTACTGAAGATACATGCAATTTAATATGCAAAGATTTGGAGCTTTGTTAACCATATAGTCAAAATAAAGCTTTCAATATCGCATTCCTCAGTCTCAGGTTTGCATCATAACACATTTTTAATAATTTTTTTGCATCATGGTAATTTGTATTAACAAGAATTATGGTACTATTTCCAGGACTGAAATATGATTCTCATAAAACCCCATCTTTTTACAGGTTTGTTTCCACAATATATCCTGAAATAGCGACCAGAGATGAATACACCTGTGGACAATAAACCAACCCAACGAACCAACCCAACCAATCAAACCAACCAACCCAACCAGCCAACCAACCAACCAACCAATCCAACCAACCAACCAATCCAACCAACCAACCAACCAACCAATCCAACCAACCAACCAACCAACCAACCAACCCACCAACCAACCAACCAACCAACCAATCCAACCAACCAACCAACCAACCAACCAATCCAACCAACCAACCAACCAACCAACCCAACCAACCAACCAACCAATCCAACCAACCAACCAACCAACCAACCAATCCAACCAACCAACCAACCAACCAATCCAACCAACCAACCAACCAACCAACCCAACCAACCAACCAACCAACCAACCCAACCAACCAACCCAACCAACCAACCAACCAACCAACCAATCCAACCAACCAACCAACCAACCAAACCAACTAACCAACCCAACCAACCAACCAATCAACCAACTAACCAACCAACCCAACCAACCAACCACAGAAGCAAGAAAAGTTCAGTGTGTTCCATACATTTAGAGATACATCTCTTTGTACACCATTGAGGCCAAACATTGAGTCGTTAGGTTGGAGTTCCAGCATCATCCTGTGATGCAACCATCTTCAGCCTTTCCACATAGGCATTCCCTTTCACCCAGAATCACTTCTTTTACCCATTTTAATTTACTCCCCTCAAAAGAATATATATAATGTAATCCTTCATCCTTCCAAAGTAATTGCGGAGCCTCATAAGGCGAACCATGCTCTACAGATAGTATGACCAGACTTAAAATAATGCCCTTAATAGCTGGCCACAGATGCAGAACTGCCCCAGAGTTGATGTTCCTTGGGAAAGGATCTTAAGAAAGATTTGTGGTGAACTTCTCCTTTGTAAGTTCCTCAGCTTGATTGTTTGAACATCTGTTTCCATTAAGCGTTGTGTAGGTTCCCAACAATGCTAGAAAGCAAGAGCCAGCTGGGTGACTTTGGGCCAGTCTCTCTCTCTCTCTCTCTCTCTCTCTCTCTCTCTCTCTCTCTCTCTCTCTCTTCATTAAATATTAGATCAGGAATGAGATGAGGGGCTAATCCTTCACCTGTGTAGATGCTCTCTGAGGAAAACCCTCACCTTCCTCCTCCTCTCTCTTCTTAGATAAAAACAGCTTAGAAAGACATGGAGAAAAGACATTTATAGATGTAAATGAACAAGGAGGCCTCTGAATTCTCCCACACTTAATTCCTGCAGTTTGCAGCCCTAGGATCAGGACTCTAAAATGAAGAAATCTGAGATTAGAAAAGCCACAATGGGTGTATAATACAGGAAAAAAACCCCATCTTTTTAAGAATCATTCTAACGCAACCCATTGAGAACTAATGTTCTGGCAGAGACATCTGACTGAAACTGCGAGGGCCCAAATTTTAATGGACCCATTTCTTATTTCTGAAGATAATCTCCCTCACAAGGTTGTTATTGTGAGAATGAAATTAGGGGAGATTCCTCTGTAAACTGCTTTGAGATTCCTCAAGAAAGGAAGGATTAAAAGTAACAGTAAAAGAAAATGGAGAAAAGAATGTGATAGCTTTAGCAAAATGTTGGTGAAAGAGTTAAAATAGTCCTCGGTTTATAGCAGTTTGTTTAGTGACCGTCTGAAGTTACAATTGCCCTGAAAAAAGTGATTTCACACTTACGACCACTGCCACATCCCCATGGTCACATGATCAAAATTCAGATGCTTGTCAATTGACTCATATTTATGACAGTTGGCAGAGTCCCGGGGTCACGTGATCCCCTTATGCGACCTTCTGACAAAGTCAGTGGGGAAGACCGATTCACTTAACAACCTTGTTACTAACGTAACAACTGCAGTGATTCATTTAACAACTGTGGCAAGAAAGGTCGTAAAATGGGGCAAAACTCACTTAACAAATGTCTCATCAGCAACAGAAATTTTGGGCTCAAGTGTGGTTGTATGTTGAGGACTATTGGCAGTTTGGATTAGAACATAATCCTCGTATCGTAGAGAGGATATTGCACATTACAGTAAAATACTATCCTTAAAATGTAATTTATGTTTACAATACCCATGATTTTCTATTCAATGTCTTTGCTCGACAAAGATGAATTGTTCTGCTTTAAATACATGTTTTATTAGAAATCCACAGTGCATTGTAGAAAATTCCATTTGAGCCAGCTTATTCATAGATCAAATTCTTTTAGAATCGGGACACTTACACCAATGAGGAAAACGCATTTTTTGGAAAATACGCAATAACATACAGTACTCGGAAAGAAATGTAATTAGTGGCTGCTACAGAGGATTAAATCCCCAAGATTTCTTATTTATCTCCTGTATTCCCAACAATCCTATTCATCTTGGCCTTGTAACTGTAATTTGTTTTATTTTTTTAAGTAACTTTAGTACCATTATAAATACATGTTTGTCTCAACCGAGAATGTTAATGAAAACTTCAGATGTTTTCCGAAACATGGAAAACGATGTTAATAACACAATAAACGGCATTCGTTGCGACCTTCTGTTCTTGATTTCTTTTGTGGTTTGCTTTAATTTTTCTCCCGCAGAGGTTTCGTGGCAACATCTTTTTCCAATCGCTAGAAAGCCATTCTGAAAATGAGCGGCAGAGGTCCGGTCAACTCAGGAAGCTGGGGGAAAAAAAAGAAGGGATTAAAGTTTTCGCCAGCTGAACAAAAAGAGCGGTTGAAAAAGAGCTTAGCACCGCCTTCTTTGTATCACTGATCTCAGAGTACCAAAACACCTTGGCCTCCATCTGGAGATGGGCTTCACATAATTTAACAACCAATTCGCCTAGTGCAGAACCGAAAATGTGAGCTTGCGTGCCTTCTGCGCTTTGATTCCTATGCTTCTGATTGTACAACCCAAGGATTGTATTGGCTTTTTTGGCTGCTGCTGCACACTGCCGGTTCATGTTTAAATCCACTAAGACTCCCTCTCACACAGGGGTGAAATGCTCCCGGTTCAGACCGGATTGCCCGATCCGGTAGCGATGGGGGCGGGTGGTTCGGAGAACCAGTAGCAAAAATCCCTGCCCTCCCCCTATGGCCAGCTGAGCCGCGCGATCATCAAAGGCTTTTTTTTTACTTTTAAAAGCATTTTTTCTACAACCTCTTTGGCCGAAGAGATTGTAAAAAAGATGCTTTTAAAAGGGGGGGGGGAGTTGGCCACGCCCACCCAGTCACATTACCCCCCACCAAGCCACGCCCACAGAACCGGTAGTAACAAATTTTACATTTCACCACTGCTCTCACAGCTATTGTTTTTAAGCAAGGTTTCGCTTTACCTGTACTTGTACCTTTGGTTTGACTAAGTATGGAATGCTGTATAGGTAGCTCTTGACTTACAACTATTTGTAAATTTACAACTGTAAAATTCCACTGAGTAACGTTCAGAGAGTGTAGAACAGTGACCCGAAGCGCGCATGCCCGAACCCCCAAATGCAATGCGAGCGCCCCCCGCACATGGACCCCACACTCACGTGTGCACATGCATGCCCATACATGTTCCCCGCGCATGCGCCCTATCCCCCCACACCCCATTTTGGCTTCCAGGTTGGTGCAGGAGGCTTTCCAGGCCCAAAATGGCCAACCTGGAAATCAAAACGGGGCACGGGGGTCTGCGTTTTGGGCCTGCCCTACTCCCCTGCACATGCACGCATCCCCCGCATGTGCCCTGCCCCCCGCACATGCACAGCAGAGACCTGAAGACCCGCTGGGCAGCGGGAGGCGCGTACCCATGCACGGTGGAGCTGGGCTGCGGCGACAGCTGGCTGTTGTGGCCCGCCAGCGGCCTGCGCGGATCGTGGCTGATCCCGACGACGAGGCTGGTGTAGTGTCGCGCCAGCAGCCTGCCCAGCCGGTGCTTGTGTCGGACAGCGAGGAGGCTGAAGAGGATGTGGTGCCAGAGGCAGAGACTTAGCCAGGGCCTTCAGAACCTCCAGAGTCTCCTTCAAGTGGAGAGTGAAGTGGAGGAGCCTCTTCTCAATGCTCGAGCATGCAGGGCTGCCAAAAGGCAGGAGTGGCTACTCAGGAGGAGGAGTAAGAGTAAGGCTTGAGGATAATTGGCCACTCCCTTAGCCTATTTAAGTCACACACCGTTAGTAAGTTTCTTGCTAGAAACAACTTGTAATGATCATCAGAGCATTTTGGGAAAAATCTTATCGTATCTTGCTTTCTGGGCTGGTTGCCAACTTTTGCCGGACTTTGGTTTATTCTTGCTACTTAATAAACTTGATAAGGACCGTTGGTGTGTGTCAATATCCTCGGGAATCCGGAGCTGGGACAGAACACTGGCGGGCCCGCAGAGAGGGCTCTGCGTGCCAGCTGTGGCATCCGTGCCATCGGTTCGCCATCACGGGTGTAGAACGTAGGGAGGGGTCTTTAAATGTAAAGTAGAAGATCAAACATCTGTTGGGTGATCTTTTCATCAAGGTGGAAATATTGCCTATCTCAATCTCATCCATTATCTTCAGTATAATGCGGTTTGCAATTTTGAGCAATTCAAGAGCGCGTTTCTTACTTCTGTGGGCACGGTCCGACTTTTTTTTCCCTTGCGCTAATTAATATCTTGAACGGGAAGCATTGAACAATTTGTTTTAATGGACCACAAAGTACTACTGTTGGCCAGACCTCTCTTAATTGCTTTGCGATTAGCTAGCTTATGTATGGAATTCATCACCATCATCATTATCTTGATTTTTTTTCCCACCCCCAGATTTGAATTGCTTGCATTCAAGTCTAATTTGCTTAGATTTCGGCTGCCCTTTCAAAAGCAACACAGATTTCATCCAAAGAAAAGTTTTTGTTTCGAAAACACCCTCTACATGAAATGCACTCAACGGATGACATTTAAAGATTTCCAGCTCCATGCCTCCTCCTACATGTTGTGGAGAAAATTCTGCCGGAGTTCTGGCACCTCAATCATGCAAGCAGCTGCATGATCTTCATATGTGATTAATTCACCGAGTTCAACACACAACGTGCTGTGGGATTTTGGTTACAATTGTTACTTTCAACTTACACAGCCATTCAATGTTGCTGTTGGTGTGCCCTTCGGACTTGTAGATGCTGTAGCGCCATTTTGAGGACTTTTAAAGAAACTTTTGTCATTACGGCAGGTCCTCGATTTACAGCTAAGCGAGATGGTCATTAAGTGAGCTATGCCCAATTTTACAACCTTTTTGTTCTGACACAGCTCCTCAAACACGACAAACCCTTTGAAATTAACTCAAAGATTCTTTTATTAGGAGCGCCAGCAGCCCCGGCAAAAAGTTTATCTCTCGCCGCAGGCTAACAAGTCTGTCCGGTAGAGGAGATGAATAGTTGTCTGCCACATGTATTCATCCCTGCCCCCTGCCTTTTATCCCCAGAGCTAGGGTGGAGCTTTGCTAGCAGTGGTAGCTCTTCCGTCCCAAGGTTCAGCCCATAGATTTCCACTGCTCTCCTCTCCTCTGCTTTCTGCACATCCGTGTGTCAGGCACTGGACCCAGTTGTTCCTCCTCTTCCTCATCAGCCACCTCCAGACCTGGGGGCTGTTGACTCTCCATCTGAAGACTGATGGACGGCCCAGGCTCCACCTCTGTCTCTCTCTTTGCCAGCTCCATTCCCTCTTCCCCCTCGGAGCTCTCAGGTTGCCTTGATGCTGACCCTGACTCCCACGCCACCGCCGCCTCCTCCTCCTCTGATTTGGCTAGTGGAGGGGCCGGTGACTGACAGGCCACAACACTCTTTTTTGCAGCATACTGAGCATATTGCCATGGTCATTAAGGAAATCAAACGGTTGTTAAGTGAATCCAAATTTCCCCACCAATTTTGCTTGTCAGAAGCTGGCTGAGAAGGTTGCAATTGCCGAACATACGATCCAGGTGTCAGGTTTCGATATCGTCTCAAATAAAATAAATTGCATTTCCAAACAGGTAGTCTTTGAAGAAATCTTTCATTTTATTAAGCACGACAATCTGCTCCCGATCATGGCATAGCCAACTCTGACTTCCTGACCCCAAACCTTCCCTTTCCGTTCCCCAAATCTCTGCGTCTCATTGGCCTTCTTCCAAATCACTCTCCCCATATCTACTACTTAAGCTCCCAGGAATGTCCCCCCCTCCCTCTCATCTCCTAGGGGATATTATCTTCAAGGAAAATAAGTAGGTGAAATGTCAAGCGTCCTCCAGCTGCCCCCTCTTCTCCTTCTTATGTCAGCACTAAAATGCAGGTTGAAGTGCTGGCACCAGGGATGTTACAACCATCATAAGTACAGATTGCTAATCACCCAAATTTGGTCAGGTGACCGTGGTGCAATGGTCATAAGTGCAAAGACCAGCCATTTTTTTCAGTGCCGTTGTCACTCTGTGAACACTTGTTAAATGAATGATCGCTCGTAAGTCAAGAAGTACCTATATTTTTGAAAAAGTTATTTTTACTCATACAACGATAACAGCGTAATTGGCTTTCAACCAAAGAAAGCTTGAAACTCAGATAGAAGTCTTTAGTGGGGGGACCAGTTAGAGCAATATTCCTCAACCCTGGCGACCTTAAGGTGTGTGAATTTCAACTTCCAGAATTCCAGCATGCTGGCTGGAGAATTCTGGGAATTGAGATTCACACACCTTCAAGTTGTCTGGATTGAGAAGCACTGAGCTAGAGAATTGAGAGTGAGTTGTGAGCTGCTTAGAGTCATTGGCTGAGCTGGGCGGCTATAGAAATCAATCAATCAATTTTGCAGACTCATCCCTTCCCACCAGTGGTGGGATTCAAATTTTCTTACTACCGGTTCTATGGCGTGGCTTGGTGGGGGTGGCAGGGGAAGGATACTGTAAAATCTCCATCCCACCCCACTCCAGGGGAAAGCTACTGCAAAATCTCCATTTCCTCCCGATCAGCTGGGACTCGGGAGGCAGAGAATAGATGGGGGCGGGGCCAATCAGAGGTAAGGGGTGGGTTCTATTTACCTTTACTTCCGGTTCGCAATGGGACCGCAAGCGCATGTTTGCTTTCCTTGTGCACACACACGCTCTTCTGCGCAAGCGCAGAAGCATTTTGATGACGTCGGGGTCGGTGGGTGGAGTCTCCCACCAGTTTTGCTACCGGTTCTATAGAACCGGTGCGAACTGGGGGCACCCCACCACTGTCAGAGGTGGCATTTACCGGTTCTCTGAACTACTCAAAATTTCCGCTACCGGTTCTCCAGAACTGGTCAGAATCTGTTGAAACCCACCTCTGCCTCCTACCCCTCCAGTCCGCAAAGCTGACAAGTTTGGGGAACCCTGTCCTAAGGACATCCCGACATACTATTATGGCACCTGGTAGTCAATCATCTTCTATCCACCTCATCTATCTCCACTATCAATCTATTGCTATCCAGACACTTTTTCCTCTACAGCACAACAAAGTCAATCCATTCATCATCATGTCAATTCTAAGATCCCATTCATAATCACCTTGTTTTTTCTTATTGTGCGGTTCCAAACAAATATTATTATTTTTTTGGTGGAAAAAAATATGCTCACCTTTCCAAGATGTTCAGCTGATTTATATCTACTTTCTTAGCTGCAGCAAGAAATTCATGTTGATGTTTGTCCATTGTTATTGATGAAGTTCTCCACACCGTGGTCGGTTGTGTGTGTTTGTGTGTTTTTTAAATAATGTGAAAACTAGATGTAGTGAGTCCAAAGATGACTTGATAAGGCCAATTCGGGCACAGAATGTTCTTGTGTAGGTTGGACAGACATGGGGAGGCACTGCAGTGGTTATAAAAGGTGGGTTTCAGATATTGTTAGCACCAGTTCGATGCATGCCCGCACGCCCGCTTCACATGCGCCTGGCCACGAAAACTTGGCTAAATAGAACAGCATCTCTGCTACCGGTTCGAGCGAACTGGTCCGAACCAGCTGAATATCACCTCTGGTGGTTATGCTGGTATCTCTGGTCTTATTCAGTTAGTGGTTATGTTTGTTGTGGCCTGCCAGCAGCTTGCGGAGCTGGCAGCGGAGTTGGAGAGTGATGAGGCTGAGGAAGAACATGGGCCAGTCCTGGAGGCTGGGGAAGGCCCGGATGAGGGCTCTGCATCGGAGGCAGAGATGGGGCCAGGGCCATCGGGGAGTGAGGTACGGATTCCAGAGCCTCCAGAGACTGATAGGAGTAAGGCAGAGGAACAGGAGGAGCCTGTGCCTAGTCACGCATGAGAAGAGCTGCCAAAAGGCAAGAGCAGCTCAAGCAAAGAGGACGACTCAGGAGTAGGGCCAAGAGATGATTGGCCCCTCCCATAAGGCTTAAAACAGACCAGCAACGGCGTTTGGGCTTTGCCAGAAAACAACATTGGTAGCTTCGTCTTCTTCGTCTACGTCTTGTATTTATTTTTGTATTTGTGACTTCTGAACGTTTGCCAAGAAAGGCCTTTGGCAGTTTGCCTAATTGGACCAAGGTTTGCGATAGGACTGAGGAATTTGTGTTGGGAGGAATTTGCTTTAATTTAGTTGAAAGACGCTGGGAATGAAGTAATTCTCAGCTGTTCAAATAAAGTTTGTTTGTTTTTTCACTGACTGATTTTTCTACTACTTACTTGGGCCTGGGTCACAACAATGTTGTGCTTCGGCAGTGTGCCTTGTTTCGTAAACTTGACAGCCCTTGTGGATGAGGCCAAGCCAGGGATGATGGTTTGGTGCCAGCATTTCCCAATGGTTGGGCTTAGATCAAGTGAATTCAAGAATGCCTATAACAGAATAACAGAATTGGAAGGGACCTTGGAGGTCTTCTAGTCCAACCCCCTGCTCAAGTAGGAGACCCTATGTCAGGTATGCCTCCTTTCAACACTCAAGAAAGAAAAACCCCAACTCCATTTTAATAGAGAAAGGTACTTTTACTGAGTATGAACTGAATGCAACCAAAGAAAAGCAAGGTCTGAGGCAATAGGCACGAAAATCATACATAGAAAGCATCCTTAAAACCCTCCCCCGAATCGTCCAGTCAGGATTATCCAATCCACATCCCCCCAAGGGGTCATGTGGGGTGCAGCTTCTGATGGCTCCATCCTCCTGGTATGCCACGACAGTTGACCTTGAGTGATTATCAGCGCGCCTCCCAGCTGCAGAGAAACGCTGAGGAAAACTTTCTCCCATTTACTCCACCAGCTCACTTCCCCTCCCTCCCCAAACACCTAGACAGCTCCCCCCTGGCTGGGTAGAAAAGAAGCCTTCCGTGACTGAGAAAGATCAAAAGGCGCGGAGCAGCCTTTAATTAGGTAAAAGAAAACAAACCACTGAGGGAAGGAGCTCCCTGAAGCTGCTGGCGTTGCAACCGCCCACCCCCTCCCAATCCCCGCAGCTTGGACTTCCAAGTGGAAGAAGTCCTCGGCTGTTGCAAAGAAGCGGCAGCTCTGTGTGAGCCATGCCCACTTCTTTCTCTTTGAGAGCTGCTTTGCAAACAAGGTGCAAAGCAGCTCTCAAAGACAACGAAGTGGGCGTGGCTCACCCAGAGCTGCCGCTTCTTTGCAACAGACAAGGACAGAAGAGTTCGCTCAGGAGCGACGCCAACAAGGAAGGCGGCTGGGTCGGAGGGAGGCGTAGCCTGAGCTCTCTGGGATGGGTAAACAAGTGTGGGGAGGTGAACGGGAGCGGATTTGGCCCTCCGAGTGTTGCATCCCCCTCCCCCCTACTTTTTAATTGTAGTTAAAAAGAACTAATTAAGTTAATAACAATGTACCTACCTAGATAGTTTAAGTTTAAAAAATTTGGCTCGCAAAAGAAATTTCCATCGTTTGTACTGTTGATATTTGGGCTCTGTTGACTAATGAGTTTGCCAACCACTGATTTAGATGAATTAGAAAATATTTTACTTTTTGTTATTCACATTTCATTTCGTTCTGTTCTTTGGCATCCTTTCTTTAAGGATTCTATTCCACCATTTCTTCAACATTAGGGTAACCCTTTGCCCTGTGACAAGTTGGCCATGACGAGTTGTCCCATGGCAAATTGACGGCGGTGGATTGGCTGTGGTGGTGATGGCCTGTGATGGTGAACGTATGGCACACGTGCTGGAGATGACACGCAGAGCCATCTCTCTGGGCACACGAGCCGTTGCCCGTTACTCTTCCGGGTTCCGGTGCACCAGCCAGCTGGCATTCACGTGTGAGAGCACACCGGAAACCGGAACAGCAGCCACCCAGCGGGCATGTGTGTGCCAGGCAGCTGCTCTTCTGGTTTCCTGTGCGTGCCAGTTCTGGTTTCGGGAGTGCACGCATGTGCTAAGACCAGCTAGCCGGTGCGCATGTACGCCGAAAAAGTTCGCTAACACTGTCCTAGGCCCTTGAAACAAATTCCAGCATCACTATCCTGGAAGACACCACTCAACATGGCAATAAACATCCTGCTGAAGAGTGGAGGTGCAAGGAGAAAACCTTGTTTAGTGACCTTAGTGACTGGAAATACCTTAGAGGATTCCCTGACGTCTTGCACCTGGCCCCCATGGATGATGAAACGATTTTGCAGAGGTCTACTGACTCTTGGCAACATCTTATATAAGTATTGGTTTTATGAATTCAGTGCCACTGTTCTGGAAGTATTATTAAGTTCTTGCCGCAGTTAAGAAAATGCACATCTCATCCAAAGATATAAATCAGCTGAACCTCTTGGAAGGGGACCATAATTCTTGGCAAAAAAATAAAATAAAATAAAAAAATAAAGTATTTGTTGGGAACAGCAGAATGAGAACAAGGTGATTATGAATGTGATATTACAATCGACATAACGCATGGAATGACTTCATTGTAGCGGAATAAGGCACCTTCTGGATAGCAAGAAGTTGATGGGGAACTGTTGTGGCCCACCAGCGGCCTGCGCAGATCGTGGTTGATCCCGACGACAAGAAGGCTGGGTGGTGTCGCACCAGCAGCTGGCACTCGGGTCGGACAGCGAGGAGGCTGAAGAGGATGTGGTGCCAGAGGCAGAGACTCAGCCAGGGCCTTCAGAACCTCCAGAGGGCTCCTTCAAGTGGAGAGAGCGAAGTGGAGGAGCCTCTTCTCAATGCTCGAGCACGCCGGGCTGCCAAAAGGCAGGAGTGGCTACTCAGGAGGAGGAGGTCTACTCAAGAGTAGGTCTTGAGGATAATTGGCCACTCCCTTAGCCTATTTAAGTTACACGCCGTTAATAAGTTTCTTGCTAGAAACAACTTGTAATTATCATCAGAGCATTTTTGGAAAAGTCTTATCTTGCTTTCTGGGCTGGTTGCCAACTTTTGCCGGACTTTGGTTTATTCTTGCTACTTAATAAATTTGATAAGGACTGTTGGTGTGTGTCTATATCCGTGATGGCAAACCTATGGCACGGGTGCCACAGGTGGCACGCGGAGCCATATCGGTGGGCACGTGAGCTCAGCTCTGGCACGCATGCGTGCGCCAGCCAGCTGATTTTCAGGCCTTCTGGGCCCACCAGAAGTCAGGAAACACACTGTTTCTGGCCTCCGGAGGCCTCTGGGGTGGGTGGGGAAGATTGTTTTTGCCCTCCCCAGGCTCCTAGAAAGGCTCTGGAACCTGGGGAGAACAAAAAACGGGCCTACCGGGCCCACCGTGCCAAAAGCGGGGGGAGCACAGGGGGGGTATAGAATTATGGATGTAGGCACGCTTGCATGTGACCCCGCCGTGCTCCCCCCCACCCCCGCTTTTGGCACGCGATGGCAAAAATGTTAGCCATCACTGGTCTATATCCTCAGGAATCCGGAGCTGGGGCAGAACAGGAACATAGATAGGGCAGATCTGTGATGGCAAACTTATGGCACAGGTGGCATGAAAACCCTCTCTGTGGGCATGCCAGCCATCGTCCCAGCCCAGTTCTACCACGCATGTGTGTATGCCTCCCGCCGGCCAGGTGGTCTTCAGGTCTTTGCTGGGCATGCGCAGGAAGCGGGGGGCTTGTGCAGGGGGTGCATTGGTGCAGAAGGCATTGCAGGCCCAAAACGGGGTGGGGGGGGACAAGGTGCATGCATGGGGAGACGCACGCATGCACGGGGACGTGCGCACATGCCCGGGGATGCGGGCGCATGCACGGGGGTGCTCGCATTGCATTTTGGGAGTTCGGGCACGCGTGAGTGCATTCGCACACAGGCACTTTGGACACTGGGCAGCAAAAAGGTTAACCATCCCTGGGGTAGATGGTAGGATAGATTGAAGGTGTTTGGCTATCAGTAGCTTTCAGGGGATGTGGGGATGCCCTTGGGAGACAGAGGAAGAGTTGCATCCAAGACAGCAATCTGATAAAGTGAAAGTTGTGCCTGAAGGAGGAGGGCTGGAGAAAGCATGGCCTCTGTGGAATGTCAGGGATGGGTAGATGTTGGCTGAGAAAGTTCAGCTTGTTAGAGTTGCTCTTGATATGTGGTTAGTTTATTTGTCATTGCAATGTGCAGAAAAATGGGTTGAGTCCATCACTGGGATAGGCATGTTAGCTTAACAAGCCAATTGTAGTTGTCTGTTCTCTAGCCGCATATTAGGTGACATTTCTGTTCTTCCGTGTTTTTGATTAGAAGAGTTAGAGAAGTATTCCGCGGCTGCATAAAAATCATGCTTATTAAGTAGATATGCCAGAGAAGAAAGGTAAGGCGACAAACTAGATTTGCAGACTGTGTTTGAGCTTGGCTGAGGCATCATTTTACATTCACGTAATACCCTATGCTCCAAGTAGACTTTGTTGTTTGGTACATCTCAATGGTGGCATGGAACTGGGAATGTTCAATAGGAAAGAAAATAAAACCATTTGGAGGAGGAGGAGGAGGAAAGGGAAGAAGGAGAAGGAAAAGGAGAAAAAGGAGGAGGAGAAGGAGACGAAGAGGTGGAAGGAGAAAAAGGAAGAGGAGGAAGAAGGAGAGGGAGAAGAAGAAGGAGAAGAAGGAGGAGGGGGAGAGGAAGAGGGAGAAAAAGAAGGAAGGAAGGAGAAGAAGAAAAGAAGAAGGAGAAGGAGGAGGAGAAGAAGAAGAAGAAGAAGAAGAAGAAGAAGAAGAAGAAGAAGAAGAAGAAGAAGAAGAAGAAGAAGACGACGTCTATTAAAAGGTAAAGGTTCCCCTCGCACATATGTGCTAATCGTTTCCGACTCTAGGGGGCGGTGCTCATCTCTGTTTCAAAGCCGAAGAGCCAGCGCTGTCTGAAGACATCTCTGTGGTCATGTGGCCGGCATGACTCAATGCCGAAAGCACACAGAACGCTGTGATCTTCCCACCAAAGGTGGTCCCTATTTTTCTACTTGCCTTTTTTAATGTGCTAGGTTGGCAGAAGCTGGGACAAGTCACGGGAGCTCACCCCGTTCCGCGGCACTAGGGATTCGAACTGCTGAACTGCCGACGACCTTTCGATCGACAAGCTCAGCGTCTTAGCCACTGAACCACCGCGTCCCTTATACGACTTGTTATGACTGGGTAGTAACGTTACGTCCTTGTGACTCTCATACCATCGTTTGTCCCCCACGGATGGCCATTTAAAGTAGATCTTTTAGGCAGGTATTAGTAGACGTGGTCCTTTCCTTTTAGAACCCTGGCCTCAGGATTTCTAAAAAGCCCCATTTAGAGACGAGTGGAATACCTTTGCAATATTATTCGCTCTGTGTAGATATGATGGCCTAGAATGCATTTTTCCCCTTTTCCAAAGGCGTCTTTCTCTAGACATTTCATTTAGAGCTTACATATTATTTCTGTTTGGAATTATAGAGTTTTTATGTAGGAGGGACTGGTGGATATTATATGCATTTGTTATTGTCTCCCTCTGCACTTTCTCTGCCTCCGTGTCGTTTTGTGTGGTCCATCCTGCTGGCTGCTCTTTTAGCCTTATAAAGTCCCCTTCCCCCCCCCCCCCCCGCCCCAGACATAAAAAGACAAAGATGAGCCTTGCTGAGAAGAAGCCGCTTCAGAAAAGTAATTCTGCAAGAGGAACATGCAGAGGTTAAGTTCTTCCTACAGATCTTTTTTTTTTTTAAGGGGCGGGGGGAAAGATGAAATGTGTAAGTTAAAATACCACGAGTATAAATCTGTATCTTGCAAGCAGGGTTGCTGTGGCTTTTATATTTTATGCGCAAAACATAATCAAACTCAGCTGAGCTTAAGCCAAAGGTTCCTGCTACTTTTAATGTTTGGAAAAATAATGAGAAGCTGTTGATATCTGGTGGAACCAAGAAAGTGCAGCTCTATTTGTAACAATAGGATGGGATCAAATATCTGGAAGCTTTTGTGTCCTTTTTAAAACAATGAGCTTGTTTGCAAACTGACTTCTATTGGGAGACAGAATGACAACATGGATGGAATGATGTGCTTGATTTATGCGAAAAATAAGTCGTAACTCTGCAAGGGCTTGGAACTATTTCAAGGAGCACAGATCAAGTGCTTTCTCTAGTACAGGGGTGTCAAACTCAAGGTCTATAGGCCAGATCTGGCCTGCGGGGTCCTTAAATCTGGCTGCCCCCCGAGCTCAGTCTTTGCTGGCAGAGGGCTGCAGGAGGCCATTGCGGCTGAAAACGGAGCCCGGGGTGGGCCGTGCACAGTCTCCCCGGGTTCCATTTTGCTGGCAGAGGGCTGCAGGAGGCCGTCATGGCCGAAAATGGAACCCAGGCGGGCTGCACACGGCCTCCCCAGGCTCCAATTTTGCTGGCAGAGGGCTGCAGGAGGACATCACAGCCGAAAACGGAGCCCGGGCAGGCCAAGTGATGTCGAGCTGGCCATGCCCACCAGGCTCCCCGAGGTCAAACACAACCCTGAGGCAGCCCTCAATGAAATCTAGTTTGACACTCCTGCTCTAGCAGGACGGGTGATCCTCGACTTACGACCACAGTCGACCCCCAAATTTCTGTTGCTAAGCAAGACAGTTGTTAGGTGAATTTTAATCCCGTTGTATGACTTGTTTTTGCCACGGATTGAAGCAAATCACTGCAGTCACTAACACAGTTGGTAAAACGAATCTTACTTCTGCTCGTCAGAAAGTCGAAAAAGGGGATCACATGATACCGGAACCCTGCAACTGACATAAATATGAGTCGCTTGTCAAGCATCTGAATTTTGATCATGTGACTGTGAGGATGCTACAACAGTTGTAAATGTGAAAAACGGTCATGAGTCACTTTTTTCAGTGCCGTTGTAACTGTAGGAGCAAAAATCCGGTCCGATTCCAAAGCAGGAGAAAGATGTTGGAAATAAAATGGAGGCTGATTGGAAAGGAAGTCTCTCTGTTTTATTTGGATGCCAGAAACTTCAATAACAGCAGCAATGTTTCTAGGGTGGCTGACCCCTTGGCTGGGTGAATGGATGGATCTTTATAGGATGATTGAGATGCTCCAGGGGGTTGTGCAATGTAGTGAGCCTTGTGCCTTTTACTATTCTAATGGTGGTGGGTAAATCCTATTATGTCCTAAAAGTCCTATCCTGTCCTTAGAACTGGATGGGGAATGTAGATTTTGGGAATCTTTGTTTTTCTACTTTTAATCCTTTCTGGGGAAGCTGGGCTGAAGGCATTTTGTTTATGAATAGGTTGGTCTGGATTTCTTAATGGGCACAAAATATCCATCTCTAAATACTTCTGGACATGAAGGATAGGAAGGGACATGGTGGCTCAGTGGCTAAGATGCTGAGCTTGTTGATAGAAAGGTTGGCAGTTCAGAGGTTCAAATCCCTAGTGCCGCGTAACGGGGCGAGCTCTGTTACTTGTCCCAGCTTCTGCCAACCTAGCAGTTCGAAAGCACATAAAAATGCAAGTAGAAAAATAGGGACCACCTTGTGGGAAGGTAACAGTGTTCCATGCGCCTTTGCTGTCCACATGACCACAGAGACGTGGTCTCTGTGGTCATGTGGTTCGGACAGCGCTGTTTCTTTGGCTTTGAAACGGAGATGAGCACCGCCCCCTAGAGTTGGGAATGACTAGCACATATGTGCGAGGGGAACCTTTACCTTTACCTTTAAAGACTTCAGGCCTCTGCTGGAGGCTGTTTCCTATAGCAGGATGACTGGGGCTGCTTTCTGCCTCGAAGAGCATGTTTCTCCATTTCTCTTTCGGAGAAATATTCTATCTTGCCTCTTTTTAATATTAAGAACAAATAATATTTTAATGGGGGGGGGGGGTTCCTACATAAGAGTCACTAAATGTCAGTCAAGAACTCCTGTACATCTTTTAGGCTTTGTGAGGCTATTATGTTAAAAGGAAATCAGGTGCCTGAAGCCACTGTGAGGAGAAACACGATAGGGATCAACCATGGGAATAGCAAATGTTATGCCAGCAGTCGAGTCTCTGAAGGGCAGAAGAAAAGAACATGAATTTACTGTTAAAAACAGGCCTTCATCTGCGGTTTACAGGACTACATAGTCCACATTCTGAAAAGGGGGGATTTTCTTGTCTTGGGTCATGGGAAGTCTTGCCAACAACACACGTAGCTGCACTCACAAACACACACAAACAAGCACTTTCCTATTCGATGGAATGGATTATCCTGTGAATTTTCTTCTAGGTTATAACATTTGGACTTGCTGCATTAATTTCCAAGCCTCTTTTTTCTTTCTTTCTTTCTTTTCCCCCCACCTCTTTTGCCTTGTCAATAGCCTAGCACCTTTCCGAAGACTATAAAGCACCGAACAGTTCCCTCCAGAGTAAATTAAAGCATTATCAAGCCAGAGAACAAATCTTTGACAGAGAAAATTGCTTTCCTGTTTGTTTATGCTTGGAAAATTTTGCAGACCGCAAATAAAACCCGGTAAAGCGCATCCAAATTGGCTTCGCTTGGAAAGGGTGTTTGGCGGCTTAGGGGGGAAAAAAAAATGAGGA
Organism: Arizona elegans; assembly: GCA_022577455.1. Taxonomy (NCBI): domain Eukaryota; kingdom Metazoa; phylum Chordata; class Lepidosauria; order Squamata; family Colubridae; genus Arizona; species Arizona elegans. Next base: position 8,203,570 of record JAKOOJ010000025.1, on the reverse strand, counting down.
ATGGAAAAGTAATTAGACTTCTGGGAGGGGGAAAAAATCCTCTTTGTGTGGGCAGCCTTCATGAGCTTTTTGGAAATCGGTTTGTGTGGGGTGGGAGCAGACATAGTCCTTGACTTACAATCGTAATGGAACCTGGTGGTCATAACAAAATAACAGAACTGGAAGGGACCTTGGAGGTCCTCTAGTCCAACCCCTGCTCAAGCAGCAGAGCTTATAGCATTTTAGACAAATGGCTGTCCAATCTTTTCTTCAAAACCTCCAGTGATGGAGCACCCACAACTGCTGGAGGCAAGTCGTTCCACTGATTAATTGTTCTGTCAGGAAATCTCTCCTTAGTTCCAGGTTACTTCTCACCTTGATTAGTTTCCATCCATTTTTTTTGTCCTGCTTTCAGGTGCTTTGGAGAATAAGTTGACTCCCTCTTCTTTGTGGAAGGCCCTCAAATATTGGAAGACGGCTATCATGTCTCCCCTAGTCCTTCTTTAAGGAGAAACTTCCTAGCAGTGAGGACAATTAACCAGTGGAACAGCTTGCCTTCAGAAATCATGGGCGCTCCATCACTGGAAGTTTTTAAGAAGAGACTAGACAGCCACTTATCTGAAATAGTATAGGTTCTCTTGCTTGAGCAGGGAGCTGGAATAGAAGACCTCCAAGATCCCTTCCCTTCCCTTCCCTTCCCTTCCCTTCCCTTCCCTTCCCTTCCCTTCCCTTCCCTTCCCTTCCCTTCCCTTCCCTTCCCTTCCCTTCCCCTCCCCTCCCCTCCCCTCCCCTCCCCTCCATTCCATTCCATTCCATTCCATTCCATTCCATCCCATCCCATCCCATCCCATCCCATCCTATCCTATCCTATCCTATCCTATCCCATTCCATTCTTTAAATGAGACATACCCAATTCCAGCAACCGTTCTTTATATGTTTTAGCCTCCAGTCCCCTAATCATCTTTCTTGCTCTTCTTTGCACTCTTTCCAGAGTCTCAACATTTCATTTTCATATTGTGGTGACCAAAAGTGAATGTCATAAGTCGTAACAGTTGTAAAGCAGGTCATCATCTAACTGACCCGATTGTATGACCTTGTGTTTGACAGTTGTTAAGCAAACCCATTGTGCTATGGAACATTTTTGCTGAAACTGGAAGAAAATGTCAAAGCTTGGGTAAAAATGTTTAAAATTGCGATCGTGTAACTGCAGGGAGAGAGACAGCTGTCAGAACCTCAGATCTTGGTCATCAATATGGGTTTTTTTGGAGGGTCTCTCTCTGCCTCTCTCCCTCTCTCTCATTAATTCTTTACAATAATGGATTAAGTAATTAAGAATCTTTATTGAGGCTCAAAATCCTCTGCCTTTTGTGAGCACCTCAATCTTCTTAAAAAGGGGTTTTAATAATTTGTCCAATTTACGAATATATTGTACGAAAGACTTGACTCGTGACACCCATAAAAGATTGTAGGGTTTTGATTGCATGGTTGTGATTGCCGTAAAGTGGGTGTGCGGGGTTTCTCACAATGCTTTGAGCTCTAAGCACATAGCGCTTATAAGCAGTATCCTGAATAACAAGAAGTGAGCTTCCTGTAATCTTCTCTGCTGTCCTCACCACTCTCTGTAGGGACTTTCTATCCAAGGCACTGCTGCCACCAAACCAAATAGTGATACAGTTTGTTAAAATGCTCTCAATCATGCCTCTGTAAAAACTAGCCAGGACAGAAGGAGAAAGATGGTGTTGATGATGTTGCCTGGTTGGGTAATGAAACATCTGCATGCAAACAACCAAGGTCAGAAAGCACTGAGGACTGATTTATGTTACCTGATTGGGTAATAAAACACCTGCAAGAAAACAACCAAGGAGTCTCCCTAAAAACAGATTCAGCTTTTGAGGCAATTTGATGTGCTCAAAGTTACAAAAAAAATTAACTGTTCTTATTATAAAATGTAGATGATCAAACAACACAGAGATAGCGTTACAGGCAAATAAATCAACAGGGGCTTATTTTGGGGGTAGGGCTTATATTACGAGCATCCTGAAAAATCATGCTTATTAAAGAGAGCTGTTTGACTGAAGAAATGACTTAACGTCAGTGCTACAAAGAATGCACATTGCACAATCATGGCTTATGAGCATGAGTAGATTGGTTAAAACTCCAACGATTTGTAAGCCAGCCAAGAGTTTCCTTGAGGAATGGTCTGGCGTAGATGAGATGAATCTAACATTTGATGAAGCAGAGATTCCGGTTTTCATTTTTCAGATTGTATGCATCTGTTGGTTGGATTACTTCAAAATTGTGAGCCTGCCATACTAGATATTAAGAGGCATTCTTCACCATAATAGTCATCTTCTCTTCTTATCACCCACTCCCTCACAATTACAGCTTGTTTCCAGGTATTGAATAAGTGAAAGTTTAATCGAGCTTGTGCAATCTAAGTCATGATAAATCTGAGCAGGTACTACAAGGTGCAAAAGCTTTGACATATGAACTAGAGCCGTGATGGCGAACCTAAGGCATGCGTGCCGGAGGTGGCACACAGAGCCATCTTTCCAGGCACGTGAGCTGTCGCCCAACTCATTTGCAGCTGCGCATGCACACGCGCCCCAGCTAGTGTTCAGGTCTCTGGTATGCATGCGCGCAATTCAGGGGACCCAACTAGTCTTTGGAGCTCTCCTGAACATGCTTGCGCATTTGCGCATGCACACAAGAGTACTTGCACTCAGTGCGCGCATGCGCAGATGGTGTTTGTGTATGTGCATTGCGCGTGCGAAAGCCATGCACATGCACAGATGGTGTGGTTGTGCCCACAGTGCACAGGGGTGTGTGCACAAAAGCTGTACGCATGCGCAGATGGTTCAGTTGTGTGCACAGCACATGGGGAGGAGCCACGTGTTAGTGCGGATTACACATGCACGCAAAACGCGTGAAGCACATACCTGTTCGGCACTACTAAACTAGGGTCTTGTAAACTGTCAGATCTATTTAAAAATCCATTTAGGATTTCGTGGTTTTGTTTTGTTTTTCCTGTCTCTAAAAATTAATGATTGCATCCAGCAAAGTTACAACACTGAGTGTTCCCCTCCCATCTATTTTACTGGTGCTGTTCCAAATTGCTTTTGCTTTCTTTAAATTTAATTTGGTTTATCATATTTGTATAGCCGCCTACCTCACAAGCAATTGACTCTATTGTATAGGTGGCTATAACAAAGATGATGAACAACATTAAACGTTCAATTAAAAACAAATTTAATACGGTAATCTGCAACCTATGACTACAATTGAGGCCAGAATTTCTGTTGCTAAGGAAGGCAGGTATGAAGTGAGCCGTGCAACCTTTTTTTTTGTAGTGGTTGTTAAGCAAAACGCTGTCACATTTTACAGCCTTCCTTGCCACAGCTGTTAATTGAATCACTGCCCTTGTTAAGTTAGTAACAGAGTTGTTGAATGAATCTGGCTTCATTGTGGCCACCTGGAGTACTGCAGTATCCAGCAGATGCCTGAAGTCTTTAAAGATAAAGGTAAAGGTTCCCCTCACATATATGTGCTAGTTGTTCCAGACTCTAGGGGGCGGTGCTCATCTCCGTTTCAAAGCTGACAAGCCAGCGCTGTCCGAAGACATCTCTGTGGTCATGTGGCCGGCATGACTCAATGCCAAAGGCGCACGGAACGCTGTTACCTTCCCACCAAAGGTGGTCCCTATTTTTCTACTTGCATTTTTTATGTGCTTTCGAACTACTAGGTTGGCAGAAGCTGGGACAAGTAACGGGAGCTCACCCCGTTATGCAGCACTAGGGATTCAAACCACTGAACTGCCGACCTTTCGATTGACAAGCTCAGTGTCCCTATTACCTTAGTAAGGTGTGGCCTTACTAAGCTTTATAAAGCGGTACTAATACTTCAGCTGATTTTGATTCTGTGCCTCTGTTTATACAACCTAGGATTGTATAATTGTTTATACAACTAAGGATTGATAAATGATAGTGGCAGACCACATCCATACTCTTGCCAGAAAGACAGCACCCTGCATGTTTATTCTCCTTTTTATTTTCTTTGAACTTCTCTGTGTTTTAAAAGAAAAGGTTCAACAAAGCATAAAATCTTTCCCTTTTATCAGCTCTCGAATTGATGGCAACTGCAGCTGTGGGGTGGAGCTTCTGTCACACAGTTGGGCCTGCCATCTTGAATGTGTGTGTGTGTGTGTTTATATATATATATATATTTATATATAATTATGATGATTAAAGTTACTAAACCACATGGATTTTCAAACAATCTGAATTTTGGTTTAGCTTGCTTTCTGGATTAGATATTATATGGACCCAGGAGGCCTGTTTGTTTAGTTTCTGCTTTGTTGTACTGTGTGAAAGCAGAACAAAACAGAACAACAGAGTTGGAAGAAAACTTGGAGGTCTTTTAGTCGGTGGTGGGATTCCAATAACTTAACAACCGGTTCTCTGCCCTTAGGACCAACTGGGTGGGTGTGGCCATGATGGGTGTGGCCATGGTGGGCATGACAGGCAGCACTTGGCCTCCTGCACCCACCTGGAACCAAAAACGGGCCGTGGGGGGGACGCACTGCTACCGCCCCCCCCGTACCGTTTTGGGCCTAGTAGGCCTCCCTGCAGCCTCCTGGGAGTGAAAACGGGCTGCAAAGGGTCTGTGCCACACCTCCCCCATGCCCCATTTTGGGCCTAGGAGGCCTTCCTGAAGCCTCTGGGAGCAAAATTGGGCATGTGAGGACTCCTAGAAGGGGCAGGGTGGGAAGGGGTGGGACCAGTCACAAATTTAATTACCGGTTTGCCCCAACCGGCTGAATCCCACCATTGCTTTTAGTCCAACCCCCTGCTCAAGTAGGAGACTCTATATCATTTCTGACAAGTGATTGTGTAGTCTCTTCTTAAAAGGCTCCAGCGATGGTGCACCCACAACTTCCGAAGGCTTATTGTTTTCACTCTCAGGAAATTTCTCCTTAGTTCTAGGTTGCTTCTCTCCTTGATTATTTTCCATTCATTGTTTCTTGTCCCGCCTTCAGGTGCTCTGGAGAATAGAATTGACCCCCTCTTCTTTGGGGTAGCCCCTCAAATATTGGAACATTGCTATCATGTCACCCCTGGTCTTTCTAGTCATACCCAGTTCCTGCAACCCTTCACTGAATGTCCCAAAGGTGCTTTTTTTCAAGAGGCAACCGGACTTTCTGGGTTTTCTTTGAAGATGTTTCACTTCTTATCCAAGAAGCTTCTTCAGCTTTGACTGGATGGTGGGGAATGGAAGGGTGGATGGTGGGGAATGGAAGGATGGATGGTGGGGAATGGAAGGATGGATGGTGGGGAATGGAAGGATATATATTTATAAGGAGTATAAATCCTTCCATTCTCCACCATCCAGTCAGAGCTGAAGAAGCTTCTTGGATGAGAAGCAAAACGTCTTCACAGACGGTATCCAGGAGATTCTAGGGACTTCCTCTGCATAAAAATGGCAGCTACTGACTGGATCTCCAAACTCGACATTAAACTTTGAAATGTTATTTCTGTTTTCCTTTTAGGTTTTCTTACTGTTTTTTTATTGTTTTAATTGTTTTTAACCTGTAAAAATGAAGTGTTTTAATACTATGTGTGACCAGCCATACGCTAAATAAATTCAAAGAAAAAACCCAGAAAATCCAGTTGCCTCTTGAAAAAAAGCACCTTTGGGACAACCGTGACTTGGATGACTGAGAATCTCCATAGACCTTCATTGAACGTTTTAGCCTTCGGGCCCCTAATCGTGTTTGTTGCAAACCATAGATAGCTTCGGTAAATAGCTTAGACAAGTATGAAGGCAGCTTTTATGTGTGAATAAAACAGCTGGGCGAAATGTAGTCATTTCCACCATCTTAAGTCTTTCATTTGGTCGCTTCTGGTTAAGTCGTGGAAGCTAGAAAAAAATATATTGGATATGGATCCCAGTGGTTTGAGCTTTTGGTGGTGGGCCACCTGCAGAGTCAATGTGCCACTGCTGAACCATTAATCAATGAGTCAATCCAATTGGTGCAGATGCTTTTATGCAAAAAAATAAAATTGTTCCATGCATCAATTGCAAACTCCTTTCAGCCCTTATGCTGCGAATTAATAGCCTGGCCCTGTAACCAGAGCAGATCAAGTCAAACAGCCCCCGGGAGATATTTAAGGAGGATTTGGCCCCCAGCCTTCGGTTGCCAGCTGCCTTGTGCCTTTTAATGGGGATGAAATTGAATGAAAAATAATATTTATAATTCCACATTGCTTAGTGATACATGGCTGATCCGGGCCACTGTGGAACCATTAGCTTTCCCCATTAGCCTCATTCTGATTAATAGGGACAAATGTCAGCATGTATAGGAGGTCTAAATCTCTGTATTTAAGGGTTTAAGTAAAGCAACACAAAAGGAAAACCCAACTTGATGGTGTTGGTGTCCCTGTGGATTTTATTCCACTAGCCGTGTCTGACTCTAGGGGGCAGTGTACATCTCCATTTTGAGAGCCGTTGAGTCAGCACTGTCAGAAGAAGTTTCTGAAGTCATGTGGTCAGCAGGACATCACAAGTGCTCTTACCTTTCCCACCAAAGTGGTACCTATTTATCTACTCACATTTACATGCTTCCGAACTGCTAAATTGCCAGGAGCTGAGGTGAGGACCAATTTAAAAAGAATCCAACCCAAGGAGCTGCTGATCCAGTTCTACAGAGGAATGATGGAGTCTGTCATCTGGACCTCTATAACTGTCTGGTTTGGTTCTGCAACCCAACAAGACAGACACAGACTTCAACTGATAATTAGAACTGCAGAAAAAAAAGTTGCTACCTACCTCCTTCCATTGAGGAACTGTATACTGCACGAGTCAAAAAGAGGGCTGTGAAAATATCTACAGACACCTCGCATCCTGGACATAAACTGTTTCAACTCCTACCCTCCAAAACGACGCTATAGAGCACTGCACACCAGAACAACTAGACCCAAGGACAGTTTTTTCCCAAATGCCATCACTCTGCTAAACAACTAATTCCCACTGTCAAACTATTCACTAAGTCTGCACTACTGTTAATCTACTCATCGTTCCTATCACCCATCTCCTCCCACTTATGGTTATATCCATGTTGCTTGTATCTTAACAACTTATATTGTTTTTATTGTTTCCTAGTATGATTTGATTGCTTATTAGTATCACTAAGTGTTGTATCTTATGATTCTTGATGAATATATTTTATTTTTTCTTTATGTACACTGAGAGCATATGCACCAAAGACAAATTCCTTGTGTGTCCAATCACACTTGGCCAATAAAAGAAAAAAAGAATTCTATTTTATTCTATTCTATTGGTGCCTATCTCTTTGGTCTTCTGGTGAGTAATCTGAAGATGGTATTTCCTGTGCTAACATGGGCTAGTAATGAAACCTGTTTAAGAATTGGTATCCACATTTATCTCTGTTCTTCTGCATATATTTTATTGATACATTTTTTTTGGATAAACATAAAAAACTCAATAACTATATGAACAGGGTGTTGTATGAGTATAATTAGTTTTGAACGACAGAGATAATAAGCATAATATTAATCATAATATATATACCATTGATAATAATCACATAGCAATAGTAGCATTGTCCACACCTAGAATACTGCATCTAGTTTTCGTCACCACACTATAAAAAAGATGTGGAGACTCTAGAAAGAGTGCAGAGAAGAGCAACCAGGATGATTAGGGGACTGGAGGCTAAAACATATGATGAACGGTTGCAGGAACTGGGCATGGCTAGTCTAGTGAAGAGAAGGACCAGGGGAGACATGACAGCAGTCTTCCAATATTTGAGGGGCTGCCACAGAGAGGAAGAAGTCAACCTGTTTTCCAAAGCACCTGAAGGCCAGACAAGGAATAATGGATGGAAACAGACCAAGGAGAGATTCAACCTGGAAATAAGGAGAAATTTTCTGACAAGGAGAACAATCAACCAATGGAACAGAAGTTGCCTTCAGAAGTTGTGGGAGCTTCATCACTGGAAGCTTTCAAAGAAGAGACTGGACTGCCATCTGTCAGAAGTTGTGTAGGGTCTCCTGCTTGGGCGGGGGAGGGGGGGTTGGACTAGATGACCTACAACCATGATGGCGAACCTAAGACATGCGTGCCACAGGTGGCACGCAGTGCTCTCTCTGTGGGCATGTGAGCCGTCGCCCTGGTTTAGCTCCACACGCGTGCCTCTCTCCAGCCAGCTGGTCATCAGATCTCTGCCGTGCAGGGGTGGGTTCTATGTACCTTTACTACTGGTTCGATATGGGAGCGCGCGCATGTGCAGATCGCCAAATGTGACGTCAGGGCGGGTGGGTGGAGCCTCCCGCTATTTTTACTACCGGTTCTCAAGAACCGGACAGAACCAGAAGCAACCCACCACTGTTGTCGTGCATGTGCGGGGGATGGGGTGTGTGTAGGGCGGGGGGCACATGTGCAGGGGTCCAGGTGCAGGCGGGGAGGCTGCGCGTGCATACGCACTCGGTCCGGAAAAGGTTAGCCATCATTGACCTACAAGGTTCCTTCCAACTCTGTTTATTCATTTATTTATTTATTGGTTCAATTTATATGCCGCCCTTCTCCGGAGACTCAGGGCAGCTTACAATGCGTTAACCAATAGCCTTCATCCTTTTGTATATACCTGCTTAGTAGGGCTTTTGGCCCCCCCCTAAGCGGTGTTCTTTTTTATACAAAGTCATCTTATTGCCCCCACAATCTGGGTCCTCATTTTACCTACCTCGGAAGGATGGAAGGCTGAGTCAACCTGTTATCTGTTACAACCACATTTCGGACCATCTGTAGCTCCAGAGCGATAGTTCTAACCAAACTTTTGGTTGTTGGTTTTTTTTTTTTTTTTTTCCCCCCTGAGAAATCTAATTTAGAGGGAAGGGAATTATAAATAGCCACAGATGTTCGCATGCACACTTGCTTTCTTGAGCCCTGTTCGACACGTCCACCGAAGCTCCGAAACAAGCCAGCAAAGTGGAACAGGATGTCAGCTGTCATGGAGGCACGCTCCACGGAGTGGAAGGATCCCTGGAGAGATGGTGTGCACGTGTCAGAGGCAATTGGGGGTGGGGGGCAAAGGGGGGGGGAAGAGAACTAGACTCCTGACTAAGGAAAGGGAGCCGCGCTTGGCAGCCTGGTTAGCTTGGAGCTTGTGTCTTCTAAACATTTCCATGGAAACCCGAGAAGTTTTGGTTCACTGTAAGTGTCTAAATTTGTTTTCTGATTCCACTCGGTAAACACAGAACTGGGCAAGGCTAGCTTTGGGGGACGGGAGGGGGAGGGTGTCAGGAGAGAAATCAGATCTGAAACCATTGTGAATGTCAAAGGCAAAGAAATATAAACTTTGGGGAGAGAGGGGGCAGAAGGGAGGCAGAGAGAGAGAGGGGGATGAGAAGCGAAGAGGATAGGATAGGAAGGGAAGAGCAGAAGAAGAGAAGAGAGAAGAGAAGAGAAGAGAAGAGAAGAGAAGAGAAGAGAAGAGAAGAGAAGAGAAGAGAAGAAGAGAAGAGAAGAGAAGAGAAGAGAAGAGAAGAGAAGAGAAGAGAAGAGAAGAGAAGAAGAGAAGAAGAAAAGAATGGGAAGGGAAGAAAGGGAAGGGGAGAGGAGAGCAGAAGAGAAGAGAAATGGGAAGGGAAGAGAAGAGAGGAATGGGAAGGGAAGGGAAGAAAGGGCAGGGGAGAAGGGAAGAGAAATGGGAAGGGAAGAGAAGAGAGGAATGGGAAGGGAAGGGAAGAAAGGGAAGGGGAGAAGAGAAGAGAAGAGAGGAATGAGAAGGGAAGGGGAGAGAAGAAAGGGAAGGGGAGAAGAGAGGAGAAGAGAAATGGGAAGAGAAGAGAAGAGAAGAGAAGAGAAGAGAAGAGAAGAGAAGAGAAGAGAAGAGAAGAGAAGAAAGGAATGGGAAGGGAAGAGAAGAGAAGAGAAGGAAGGGAAGGGGAGAAGAGAAGAGAAGGAAGGGAAGGAGAGAGGAGAAGAGAAGAGAAATGGGAAGAGAAGAGAAGAGAAGAGAAGAGAAGAGAAGAGAAGAGAAGAAAGGAATGGGAAGAGAAGAGAAAAGGAAGGGAAGGAGAGAGGAGAAGAGTAGAGAAGAGAAATGGGAAGAGAAGAGAAGAGAAGAAGAGAAACACTAACTGTGTGTTTGTGTGTCTGTCTCAGTTTGTCCTTCAAATTTTTGGATAACAAGAACCTTTCACTCAAAGAGTTGCAGTGCCAAGAAACCAGCTGTGTAAAGCTTCATCAGAAAAGAACATTACAGCTGGGCTTTTCTTACCATTATTATTATTTTATTACTGAATGGCTTCTACTCTGTCGTCATACACGGGGTACGATTGTTGAAAATTTGCTGTGGAGTATAGGTAGTCCTTGACGTATGACCACAATTGCACCCAAAATTTATGTTGCTCAGTGAGACATTTGTTTGGTGAATTTTGCCCTATTGTACGACCTTCCTTGCCACACTTGTTTGTTTGTTTGTTTATTTAAATTTTTATACCGCCCTTCTCTTGCTGGACTCAGGGCAGTGAACAGCCAAGAATAAAAACATCAAATACAAAATTTAAAATTTTTTAAAAGAATTAAACAAATTTTTGGCCCAATAAATTTAAAACACCCCAACTAAAATCAATTTATAGTTAAAAATATCTAAAAATATCTAAGGGGGGATTACGCCATCCCAGCTTGATGAAATAAAAAAGTTTTAAGGGCAATGTTAACAATTTAACATTGTTAAATGAATCACTGCAGTTGTTAAGTTGGTAACACGGTTGTTAAGTGAATCTGACTTTGCTTGTCAGAAGGTCACAAAAGTTGATCACTTGACCCTGGGACATTGCAACGGTCATAAATATGAGTCAGTTGCCAAGCATCTGAATTTTGATCATGTAACCACGGGGATACTGAAACGGTCATAAGTGTGAAAAGAGGTCATAAGTACTTTATTCAGTGCTGTTGTAACTTTGAATGGTCACTAAACAAACTGTTGTAAGTCAAGGACTACAGTAGTGGCCAAAATTGTGGAAACCTTTTGGGAAAAGTGTATTTTCTAAAACTAGCTAATAACACCACTTTTTTGGGGGAGTGGTACCATAAAATTATATATCCAAGGAAAGGTAATTTAATCAAGAATGTAATGCAATAACTTTCATGAAGGATTTGCTATTTGAATAGCAGTTACAGTATAAAGAAGAAAAGGGAAACACTTAAAACGAGATATCCAAAAATTATCACCATAGAAAAAACGAGATGTACAAAAATTATCACCATGTCAGTTAATACTTAGTTCGGTAACCTTTAGCATGAATGACGGCCTTACAACGTCTTCCCATGGAGTGACCCAAGTCTTTTTAGTTCTGCAGCTGTTCTAATGTGAAACCAAGATTGAATGGTTGCTTCTATTAACTGGGTTTTATTGCTGGGTCGTTTTTGACTAACAAGCTTTAGTCGGCTCCATAGTTTTTCCATTGGGTTAAAATCTGGGCTATTCCCAGGCCATTCCAGCAGTGGAATAGGATTATCTTGAAACTCAAAAAAAAAAAAAAAAAAAAAAAAAGTGGTGAGATTGGCCATCAAACCTCAAAAATACACTTTTCCCAAAAGGTTTCCACAATTTTGCCCACTACTGTACCTCTACTTGCAGTTCATCCCCGGTGCTTAAATGAAACATAAGGGCCACATGGTTTGCATTTGGGTTAGGGGGAAAAAAAATCACTCAAAAGCAGCTCGGTGTGATACGGATGCATTAATACACATTTGTGAAAGATGGAAATCAGTGTTTTTCAAACTTGGCAGCTTGAAGAGGTGTGGACTTCAGTTCCCAGCGTGCTGGCTGGGAAATTCTGGGAGGGGAAGTTCATATATCTTCAAGTTGTCAAGTTTGAAAAACGTTGATGCTGTGGGATTGAAAAACAACTTGATGGCGTATCATCAATCAATCAGTCGATCAATCATATCAACACAATGGTTGCAGTTGCCAAAAAAGTGAAGGCAACCTTAGGGGTGCATGAACAGAATCAAAACCACGTGAAGTGTTAATACCGTTTTATAATGCCTTGGTAAGGCCACACTTGGAATACTGCATTCAGTTTTGGTCGCCTCGATGTAAAAAAGATGTGGAGACTCTAGAAAGAGTGCAGAGAAGAGCAACAAAGATGATCAGGGGACTGGAGGATAAAACATATGAAGAATGGTTGCTGGAACTGGGTATGTCTAGTTTAATGAAAAGAAGGACTAGGGGAGACATGAAAGCAGTCTTCCAATATCTCAGGGGCTGCCCTAAAGAAGAGGGTGTCAAGCTCTTCTCCAAAGCACCTGAGGGCAGGACAAGAAGCAATGGGTGGAAACTAATCAAGGAGGGAAGCAACCTAGAATTAAGGAGACATTTCCTGGCAGTGAGAACAATTAATTAGTGGAATGCCTTGCCTCCAGAACTTGTGGGTGCTCCAACACTCGAGGTTTTAAAGAAGAGATTGTCTGAACCATTTGTCTGAAATAATATGGGTTTCCTGCTTGAGCAGGAGGTTGGACTAGATGACCTACAAGGTCCCTTCCAACTCTGTTATTCTGTTAAGGGAACTAGGTGTGCCTAGCCTAACAAAGAGAAGGGTGACATGGTAGCTGTCTTCCGGTATTTGTCCAGAATGGTATAGAGTCTCCTGCTTAAGTGGGGGGTTGGTCTAGAAGATCTCCAAGGTCCCTTCTGTTATTCTGTATGCACCAGGTTTCTAATGAATGAAGTCGCCCTTAAAGCTTCTGTTTGTATTAAGAAGAATTTTCAATAGCACTTCAGAGCAGATATTGCCTTTCTTCCTAGATTAATTTCTGAGGAAGGTTGGAAATGTTGCGGCCCGCCAGCTGCCAGAGGAGCTGGGTGCAGACTCGGACGATGAGGAGGTTGGGGAGGAACTTGGGCCAGTGCTGGAGTCTGAGGAAGGCTCTGATGAATGCTCTGCATGGGACACAGAGATAGAGCTAGGGCCACCGGAGAGGAAACTGCCTTTGGAGGCTGAGATGCAGGGGTGGGATTCTATCGGTTAGGACTGGTTCGGGCGAACCTGTAGCTCCGACAATCAGCTGGGAGCAAACTGGTTCGCTCTGATGATCAGCTGGGCCCGCCCTCCCGCTCCTGCGCTTTACTTACCTTTATCTTCGAAGCTGATTAGCGCAGCAGAGCAGATTGAGTTGGAAGGAACTTTGGAGGTCTTCTAGTCCAACCCCCTGCTCAGGCAGGAAACCCTATACCATTTCAGACAAATGGTTGTCCAATCTCTTCTTAAAAACTTTCAGTGTTGGAGCACCCAGAACTTCTGGTTGTTCCACTAGTTAATTGTTCTAACTGTCAGGAAATTTCTCCTTAGTTCTAAATTGCTTCTCTCCTTGATTAGTTTCCACCATTGCTTCTTGTTCTGCTGTCAGATGCTTTGGAGAATAGGTTGACTCCCTCTTCTTTGTGGTAGCCCCTGAGATATTGGAACACTGCTATCATGTCTCCCCTAGTCCTTCTTTTCATCCCACCCATGAAAGACAGATCTGTTCACTCTGGTAGTCTGAGGAGATTGATATCATTTGGAGCAGCGCTGAAGCTTTAACAATCTCTCTTTACCGCTGTTTTATTTTAAAGACATATTTCATTATGTCAAAACCGTCTTGCTCACTCTTGTCGAAAGCCACAGTAAAAAAAAAATGGATATACACAGAGCCAAAATCCATATTATGTCAGGTGTTTGGGAGCCTCTTTCTTGAAAATATCACCCAGATTTGGGAGGAACCAAATCTTTGGGTCAGTGGTGAAATCTAATTTTTTTTTTACTACCGGTTCTGTGGCCGTGGCTTGCTGGGTGTGGTGTGGCTTGATGGGCGTGGCCTGGTGGGCATGGCAGGGGAAGGATACTGTAAAATCTCCATTCCCACCCCACTCCAGGGGAAGGATACTGTAAAATCTCCATTCCTTCCCCACTCCTGGGGGAAGGATATTGCAAAATCTCCATTCCCACCCCACTCTGGGGCCAGCCAGAGGTGGTATTTGCCGGTTCTCTGAACTGCTCAAAATTTCTGCTACCGGTTTTCCAGAACCTGTCAGAACCTGCTAGATTTCACCCCTGCTTTGGGTATTTTTTTTTCACTCTTTTGGGTAGCATTTCTTTAAAGAGTAGCATTTCTTAGAACCCATGGGGATCCTATCAGGGGCTGACAAAAATCAGAATTATTTGCCAGTCTAGGTTGAAAAATGATATAATATTGAAATCTCATCAAACAATCACGAGCAGCAGCAGCATTGCGTCAATTTTAACTTTTAATAAAATAAACATCAATAAAGTAAGAGTTTGGTCTTTGGTCTAGTGCAGTGTTACTCAACCTTAGCAACTTTAAGAGGGGTGGATTTCAGCTCCCAGAATTCTTCACTCTCTATGGCTGGCTGGGGAATTTTGGGAATTGAAGTCCATATCTCTCTTCTACAGAGGAATTATTGAGTCTTTCAATTATTGAGCACCTCTCTAACTGTCTGGTTTGGCTCTGCAACCCAACAAGACAGACACAGACTTCAGAGGATCATTAGAACTGCAGAAAAAACAATGGCTACCAACCTGCCTTCCATTGAGGACCTGTATGCTGCACGAGTCAAAAAGAGGGCTGAGAAAATATTTACAGAGCCCCTGCATCCTGGACATAAACTGTTTCAACTCCTACCCGCAAAACGACACTATAGAACACTGCGCACCAGAACAGCTAGACACAAGGACGTTTTTTTCCCGAATGCCCTCACCCTGCTAAACAAATAATTCCCTCAACACTGTCAAACTATTTACTAAGTCTGCATGACTATTACTATTAGTCTTCTCATCGTTCCTGTCATCCATCTCCTCCCACTTACGACTGCATGATTGTAACTTACGATTTATATTTATAATAATTATTTTCCGATTGCTTATTTGTACCCAATTGTGGGTTCCTCCCGGTTTGGTCCGGTTCGGCCGAGCCGGTAGCAGTGGCGATATGATGTCACCGAACCGGTTCTCCCCCCCGCCCTCCCACCCCCCCACCCCCCCCACGTTATTCTTACTTTTATATGGTCCCTCCCCCAATCTATTGCTGCCTCCTGAGCCCCAGCTGATGACTAGAGGGAAAAAAACTGTTTAAACTCTTGCCGCGGGGCTTCAAAGGGCCATCCTACAGCTAATCAGTGTTAAAAGCAAACAAATGAGTCGGTTCGTAAGTGCGAGGACTGATCGTAAGTGCGAGGACCTTCCAGAAATGACTCTGACCAGCTAGCCACGCCCACCTAGTCACATGACCTCCAAGCCACACCCACAAAATAAGCCACGCCCATAGAACCGGTAGTAAAAAAATTTAGAACCCACCCCTGTTTGTACCCTATGACTATCATTAAGTGTTGTACCTTATGATTCTTGACGAATGTATCTTTTCTTTTATGTACACTGAGAGACCAAAGACAAATTCCTTGTGTGTCCAAGCACACTTGCCCAATAAAGAATATTCTATTCTATTCTATTCTATTCTATTCTATTCTATTCTATTCTATTCTATTCTATTCTATTCTATTCTAGTTTCCAAGGCTGAGAAACATTTGTCTAGTGCATGGGTGTCAAACTCACGGCGTCACATTGCCGTGAGTGACGTATCACAATGTTTTCCCCACTTGTGGACCTGGCCTGTGGGCTGGGCCTGGCCTGTGTGTGATGTAACTGGCCCAAGGGCCGCCAGTTTGACACCCCTGGTCTAGAGGTTAAGACACCAGGCTAGGAAGCAAGAGACCATAAATTCAAGTCCTGCCCCAGCCATGAAAGCCAGTTGGGTGACCTGGGGCTAATCACACTCTCTCTCTCAGCCCAACCCACCTCACAGGGTTGTTGTGAGCAAAATAGAACAAGGAAGGTGAGTTAGATATTTTCCCTACCTTGAGTTTTTTTAATATAAATAATAAAGGTGGGATACAAACAAACAAACAAACAACCAGTGATGTAAACAAGCTCCTTTGGAGTCTTCCATAATTTTTAAAAGTTAAAAGGGGACCTGAGAAACATTATTCTATGATACAGGTGTTCTCAATTTACGACTGGTCACTTAATGACCATTCAAAGTTATGACTTACTTACTTACTTCCAATGGTGGAATGTTGTTGTGGGGAAAATAGGAGGAGGACAATGTATTGGTTTTTTTTTCGCCATTTTGATTTATTGATAAAAATAAGAAAGGTGGGATATAAATAAATTTAAATAAATAAAATGACAAAGTGATTAAATTAGTAGATCAGCAAGGTGCTGTGGACATAGTATACTTGGATTTCAGTAAGGCATTTGACAAAGTAGACCACAACCTACTTCTTGGTAAGCTAGAAAAAATGTGGGATAGACTGCATCACCACCAGATGGATTTGTAACTGGCTGACAAACCGTACTCAGTGCGTAGTCCTCAACCGAACTACATCCTCGTGGAGGGAAGTAAGTAGTGGAGTACCCCCAAGGTTCTGTTTTGGGCCCAGTATTTATCTTCATAAACAATCTTCATAATATCTTCATAAACTGCAATTACTGCAGGTTGGAATCTCGCCAGGCTCAAGGTTGACTCAGCCTTCCATCCTTTCTAAGGTAGGTAAATTGAGGACCCAGTTGTGGGGGCAATAAGGTGACTTTGTATAAATATACAAAAGGATGAAGGCTATTGCTTAGCACATTGTAAGCCATCCTGAGTCTCCGGAGAAGGGCGGCATATAAATCAAATAAAAAATAAAATAAAAAAATAAAATAAACAATAACTTCATAAACGATCTAGATGAGGGAATAGAAGGGGAACTCAACTGTACAGGTAGAGAATAAGTAAAACTTGGCTCAGTGCAAGTAACTGTGAAATGGATCTTGGAGTCCAAATGGACAATCACTTAAATATGAGCCAATGGTGTGCGGCAGCCAATGCAATCCTAGGCTGCATTAACAGAAAGATAGAATCAAGATCACGTAAAGTGTTAATTCCACTTTATAATGCAGGCTGGTTGCCAAGCAGACAAAATATGATTTTGTGATTCTGTGTGTGTGTGTGTACAGCCCTTCGGAACTCCAAAATCAGGTCATAAATATTTTGGGGGGGAATCTGTCGTAACTTTGAATTTTCACTAAGCAACTGGTCATTAAGTGAGGGTGTGTGTGTGCGTATGTGTAAGTTTACTTTCTTTAGCTGTGTGAGATGGAAACAGGAAGAACAAATGTTTCCTTCAAGCCGTGACTGCGCCAGAACTCCCATGCTTTCTATTTTCTTTTTAAAAAATCCCATGCTTCTGATTTCTTTTTAATTTCCTTAAATTAAAAATATCCCTTTCAAAGACGGAGTCGTGCTATTTAGCTCGAGTAGAGATGTGGGCACGGTCGCACCCCAAGCCCAGTGCTGGCAAGAATGGAGCAAAACTGGAAATTGTGAGCATTTGGCTTCCAGCCAAGTGATGGGTTTCAAAAAATTTTTATTACCGGTTCTGTGGGTGTGGCTTGGTGGGCGTGGCAGGGAAGGATACTGTAAAATCACCATTCCCTCCCCATTCCAGGGGAAGGATACTGTAAAATCTCCATTCCCTCCCCACTCCAAGCGAGGGTTACTGCAAAATCCCCATTTCCTCCCAATCAGCTGGGACTTGGGAGGAGGCAGAGAATAGATGGGGGCAGGCCCAGTCAGAATTTTTATTACCGGTTTTCTTTTTTTAAAAAATTATTTAAAAAGTTTTAACAATACAACAATTTTCCCCCTCCTCCCCCCTCCCTCCTCCTCCCACTCCCCCATCCCCCCTCTCCCTCCAACCTCCCTCCCCCCAACCCCTCACCCCCCGGACTTCCCAGAGCAAAAACAGGGTATAGCATAACAAACATAAACTAAAATAAGCTAACATTCTGTGGTCTCCAAACTCCCTCTTGGTCTTTAATTCCCCTTTCAACTAACTAATCATCTTTCAAAAAGAAAATATAGATTTCATTCATGAGCTATTTGAAACTTTTTAGTCCAAAATTTGTTTTGAATATAGTCAATCCATCTTCTCCATTCCAATATATATCTTTCATTTGAATGGTCCTTCAAATAAGCTGAAATTTTGGCCATCTCTGCTAAATTCACTACTTTTAGTGTCCATTCTTCAATAGTAGGCAAATCTTCCTTCTTCCAGTACTGCGCCACCAAGAGTCTGGCTGCTGTTATGAAATTTAAAATCAACTTAGTCTCCATGACAATACAATCTGTAATTACGCCTAACAAAAAGAACTGTGGCGTAAATTTTATCTTCTTTTTAAGAATATTTTGAATAATCCACCATATTTTTATTATTACCAGTTTTCCAGAACTGGTCAGAACCTGCTGAAACCCACCTCTGTTCCAGCCCCTCCCGTCTACAATAACATTTATTTATTTTATTTACTTATTTACTAAATTTATATACCGCCCTATTCCTGAGGGACTCAGGGCGGTGAACAGCGAACAATAAAAATACATGTAATACAAATGTTAAAAAAAAAACAAAAACAATTAAAATATACTAAACACTCTGGTCCTAGATAATTCAAGACATCCCAGTTTAAAATAAAATCAAAAGCAATATAAAGGGAAAGTTAGGCCAGGCCGGCCTGCTGAAACAGGAATGTTTTGAGGGCACGGCGGAAAGTGCGCAGATCCGGAATCTTCTGTATCTCTGAGGGGAGCTCGTTCCAGATGATGGGTGCCCTCACAGAGAAGGCTCTCTCCCCCTGGGGGCCGCCAGTCGACACTGTTTGGCTGACGGCACCCTGAGAAGCCCCTCTCTATGGGAGCGTACTGGGTGGTGAGAAGCTATTGGTGGCAGAAGGCGGTCTCGTAAGTACCCCGGTCCTAAGCCATGGAGCGCTCCCATTTAAGGTGTCTTGCTTACGACAGGGGTTACGGCAGGTGGGGGGGGGTATCTATCCTAACGCATCACTTCAATTGCATAAACATGACAGCTGTTCACTGCAAACAGCTGTGCGAGGTTGCACGTATCTGGGTGAATCAGACCCGCAGCTGTGTGGGGAGCTAAAGCATGTGTTCCTTTTAAATTCCCATTAATGCGCTGAACAAAAGTCTCTCTGTGAAAATAGCCTCTCTTTTCGTCACATTGGCTGGAGTTTGCTACTAGTTTTACAAACAGGAGTCCGAACTTCATCCCCTGGGTAATAAACTCTTTATTGCTCTCGTTGAGGATTGCCAAATTCTAAATTTGCTGGATCTTTAAACACCATACAGTAGTGGCCAAAATTGCAGAAATCTTTTGGGAAAAGTGTATTTTTTGAGGTTTGATGGCCAATAACACCACTTTTTTTTTTTTTTTTTGGAGTTTCAAGATAATCCTATTCCACTGCTGGAATGGCCTGGGAATAGCCCAGACCTTCACCCAACGGAAAATCTATGGAGCCAACTAAAGAAACATATTACTCAGAAGTGACCCAGCAATAAAACTCAGTTAATCGAAGCCATCATTCAATCTTGGTTTCACATTCAAAACAGCTGCAGAACTCAAAAACTTGGTTCACTCCATGGGAAGACGTTGTAAGGCCGCCATTCATGCTAAAGGTTACCCAGCTAAGTATTAACTGACATGGGGATCATATTTGTATATCTTGTTTTTTTCTACGTGTTTCACTTTTCTTCTTTATACTGTAACTGCTATTCTAGTAGCAAATCCTTCCTAAAAGTTATTGCATTACATTCTTGATTAAATTATCTTTCCAATGAGATATAATTTTTTGGTACTACTTCCAAAAAATGTGGTGTTATTAGCTAGTTTTAGAAAATGCACTTTTCCCAAAAGGTTTCCACAATTTTGGCCACTACTGTAGATTTATTTATTTATTTAAATTTATATACCGCCCTTCTCCTTAAGGACTCAGGGCGGTATACAGCCAGAATTAAAAAACATGAAATACAAATATTAAAAACAATTAAAATATATATAAATTTGGCCCAAAATTAAAAATACATTGAGCGTGGTGTGAATTTTTTTTTCCCCAGCTTGTGGTTGCAAAGAAATACAGGTAGTCCTTGACTTACGACCACAATGGAGCCCCAAATTTCTGTTGCTAAATGAGCAAAGTTATTCTCAAAACTGTGTGACTTGAATGTTTGCTGGTAGATATTCACTCTGATGTTAGGAAGCACTAACAGAAAGTGGGTGCCAACTTCATCCACCTGGGAGAATTTCTGGGGCTAATTGGTTACTACTGGGACAAAATATTGATTTAGCAATGTGATTTAGAAAGTATATTGCTCAACATCTTCCAATTACTTATATATACTTAGTATTATTTATATGCCAGGTTCTTGGTGGCTTACAAAATATACAGTCCTTGACTTACAACCACAATTGAACACATTTCTGTTGCTAAGAAGGACAGTTGTTAAGTGAGTTCTGCCCCTTTTTATGACCTTCCTTGCCACAGTGGTTAAGTGAATCACTGCGGTTGTTAAATTAGCAACACGGTTTTTAAGTGAATCTGGCTTCCCAGTTGGATGTGCTTGTCAGAAGGTCTCAAAATATGACCCCAGGACATTGCAAGGGTCATAAATATGAATCAGAAGCAGAAAAATGGGTGGGAAAAGAGCTAAGCTTTCTTTTTCAGGGCTATGTGATAAGTAGAAATTGAACAGGTGCATCCTTTCTATAGGTAGTCCTCTACTTATAACAGTTCGTTTAGTGACCAAATTTACAACAGCCCCAGCGGTGGGTTCTAACATTTTTTACTACAGATTCTGTGGGTGTGGCTTATTTTGTGGGTGTGGCTTGATGGTCATGTAACAATTCTTTAGGTTTTAGCAGAGGTACTGGTCTACCAGGCTGTTAATTGCTTGCAGAGCTGTACTGGTCTACTCATTTGTTTTTGGAGGCACCGGTCTACTCATTCGTTTTTGGAGGCACCGGTCTGCCCATTTATTTTTGGAGGCACCGGTCTACTCATTTGGTTTGGAGGCACCAGTCTACCCATTTGTTTTTGGAGGCACCAGTCTACTCATTTGTTTTTGGAGGCACCAGTCTACTCATTCGTTTTTGGAGGCACCGGTCTACCCATTCATTTTTGGAGGCACCGGTCTATTCATTCGTTTTTGGAGGCACCGGTCTACCCATTCGTTTTTGGAGCCACCAATATACTCATTTATTTTTCGCGCGCACTGGTCTACCACCACACTGCCTTTTAACACTGATCAGCTGTAGGGGCCAAATAAAAGGTAAGAATAATGAGGGGGGGGAAGCCCAGCTCCCAAACAAAGAGAACCAGTTCGGTGACATCATATCGTCACCGCTACCGGCTTGGCCGAACCGGGCCGAACCGGGAGTAACCCACCACTGAACAGCCCTGAAAAAAGTGACTTACGACCATTTTTCGCACTTAAGACTGCTGCGTTCCCATGGTCATGCGATCAAAATTCAGACGCTTGGCAACTGACTCATATTTATGACGGTTGCAGTGTCCTTGTGGTCACGGGATCCCCTTTTGCGACCTTCTGACAAGCAAAGTCAATGGGGAAGCCAGGTTCGCTTAACAACCGTGTTACCAACTTAACAACTGCAGCAATTCACTTCACAATGGTGGCAAGGAAGCTCTTAAATGGGGCAGAACTCAATTGTCTCACTAAGGAACAGAAATTTGGGGCTCAACTGTGGTTGTAAGTCGAGGAGTACTGGGAAACCAAATAGGAAATGTGAACAGGTGAAGTAATTCTATTTGATCATAAGGCTAAATTTATAGAATCTTTTATAAGACTCTGGAAGTATAAACTGCGCAGATGGGGCGGTTGTGCACACAGGACATGGGGGAAGAGCCACGTATTAACACGGACAGCACATGCATGTGCAAAGTGCGCGAAGCGTGCAAAGCGCATACCTGTTCAGCACTCGGTGAGTAAAAGATTCGCCACCACTACTCTACTCCATACCTCTCAGATTTCCTAGTGGTCTCCTTTCCATTTTCTAACAAGGTCCCAGCAAGATAATACATACGATAAAACTCAACATGAAGCAATGAAATAGTCTTCCATAAATCTCGACTGTTCTGCTGAATAAGAGACTGAAAGATGATCTCTATCATTTATATACCGGTAGTCCTTGACTTATGACTGTAATAGAGCCCAGAATTACAATCATAAGTCATGCGAGTCGTTCAGCAGATCATCACATGTGATGAGATTTTATGACATTTTTTTGAACTGGTTGTTAAGCAAAAATGGCAGTGACAGGATTCTCTCTCTGTGTTGTTTTTATTTATTATTTATTTATTTGTGGGGTGGGGGGGGTTGGAACTTTAAATCTGGATCATACGTATCTTATTTTTACATTTGTCGTAACTGCGAACATTCGCTAAATGACTGGCCATTAAGTGAGGACTACCTGTAATGCATGGCTATTCCTCTGATTAACAGAGACACCCGTACCATGTACAAGCAGTCATTATAGCCCATGGCCCAATCAATTTGAAGTATTCATTATTTAGAGCAGGGGTCTCCAAACTTGGCAGTTTTAAGACTTAGAATAGAAATAGAATAACAGAGTTGGAAGGGACCTTGGAGGTCTTCTAGTCCAGCCCCCTGCTTAGGCAGGAAACCCTACACCACTTCAGACAAATGGTTATCCAACATCTTCTTAAAAACTTCCAGTGTTGGAGCATTCACAACTTCTGGAGGCCAGTTGTTCCACTGGTTAATTGTTCGAACTGCCAGGAAATTTCTCCTTAGTTTTAGGTTGCTTCTCTCCTTGATTAGTTTCCACCCATTGCTTCTTGTCCTGCTCTCAGGTGCTTTGGAGAATAGCTTGACTCCCTCTTCTTTGTGGCAAACGGTGAGTGCTTTTTCAAGAGGCAACTGGACTTTCTGTTTTTTCTTTGAAGATGTTTCACTTCTCATCTGAGAAGCTTCTTCAGCTCTTTAAGACTTGTGGACTTCAACTCCCAGAATTCCTCAGCCAGCCAGCCAGCCACATAAATACTAACGCACCTCAATCCCCATTTAAGCAAATCACACCAAAATACAGATAATCTTCAACGTACTACCATAACCGAGCCCAAAACTTTTGTTGTTAAGTGAGACAGTTGCCAAGTGAACTTTGTCCTGTTTTACGACCTTTCTCGCCACAGCTGTTAAGTGAACCACTGCAGTTGTTGGATTAGTAACACGGTTGTTAAGCCAATCTGGCTTCCTCCGTGGACTTTGCTTGTCAGGAGGGCCCAAAAAAGGGATCACACTGGGACACTGCCACCGTCATAAATGTGAGTCAGTTGTTCCAGTGTTTGAATTTTGTAGTGGGGAAACACTACAGCTTGCAAACGTTTATACTATAAAGCTGTTTTTTATTCCCTTTCAGCAATTTTCATACAAATTGCTATATTAACTTTGCAGTGTGTTTCCAGATGCTATATTTTATTCCTTTCATGTTTCTTATAAAGTACCCTGCTGTTCACCAAAGGGCAGTGAAAACATCTAGTATATAAATAAACTGTATGAATAAACCATGATAGATGGGTTTTCGGCACCACCGCTCATGATACTTATGAGGTTCAGCCCAACGTTAAGAAGAAAATCTTGGTTACAGGTAATCCTCGACTTACAACAGTTCATTTAGTGACCATTCAAAGTGACAGTGGCAATGAAAAAAAACGACAGGACCGTTTTTCACACTTATGACTGTTGTAGTATCCCCATGATCATGTGATCAAAATTTAGGCACTTGGCAACTATGTTAAGGAATTCGCAGAGTAACCCTTGAATAGCAAGCGTGTACACAGGAAAGCAATTGAGAGTAGATACGAATAAACACAGTCAACACAGAGATACACTGAGTTGTGTTTACTTTCAGGAAATAGTAAGGTGCAGTCCAATAAACAGTCCAAGTCATGCACATATAAAGCAGGAGATAGCAAAACGACAGTCCAGGGATAATCCAATAACAAAGTCTTCTTACCAGTTGTCGTAGTCATTCACAATAAATAGTTCTTCTGGATTTGCAAACAGTAGCATACAGAGATATCAGAGAGTAAGAACAACAAAAAGAGACAAACCATGTTTCTAGCTCCCTCTAACCAAGAGCTAACCAATCAGGACACCGTATGATGCAATACAACAGTCTTAAAGTTATCTTGATGGTTTATATATTGCCAACCCAACAAAATAGGTAATACTCATTTCCTAACAAACTGGCTTCTATTTATGACGGTTGCAGTGTCCTGAGACAGAGGTGGTATTCAGCCGGTTCGTAGCACAAATCACAAATCGCGGGTGGGCCCCCACCTGCTCCAGCTCTATGCCATCCTCTTTAGGCATGTTTTTGAGACTGGGTGCATGCGCAGAAGGTACTTACGCCAGCAAAGCACATGCGCAGAAGGCTGGGCGCATGCGTGGACAGGGTGCATGCGTTCACATTTGCAAACCGGTAGGGAAAGTAAGTGAATACCACCCTTGGTCCCCTGGTCTTGTGATCCTCTTTTGCGACCTTCTGACAAGCAAAGTCAATGAAGAAGCCAGATTCACTCAACAACCATATTACTCATTTAACAACTGCAGAGATTCACTTAACCATTGTGGCAAGAAAGATTGTAAAGTAGGACAAAATTCACTTAACAACTATCTCATTTAGCTCAATGGTGGTCGTATGTTGAGGACTGCCTATGTGTCTTTAGACAGCGGACATTTATTAACAACAATAATGAACACTATTTTATATTGTTGCAATCAGAGATGGATTACACTTATTTTTACCACCAGTTTGCTGTGCAAGCATGTCGTCCATTCATGTGCCCGGCCTTCCGCGCATGCGGCTTGCTTGTGCACGCGCCTTCTGCGTGTGCGTCCGGCCTCAAAAACATGCCTAAATAGGACGGCATAGCACCAGGGCAGGTGGGTGATCGCCGCTACCTGTTCACCCCGAACCGGTTCAAACCGGCTGATTACGACCACTGGTTGCAATAACCTATCTTAATTACCAAGAGCCTTGGTAGTACAGTGGTCTAAGGCACCCTGTTATTAAGCTGGTAATTAAGACCAGCTGCCTGCAATTACTGCAGGTTCGAATCTCGCCAAGGCTCAAGGTTGACTCAGACTTCCATCCTTTCTAAGGTAGGTATAAATATACAAAAGGATGAAGATATTGCTGAGCACATTGTAAGCCGCCCTGAGTCTCCGGAGAAGGGTGGCATATAAATCAAATTAAAAAAAAAAAATTGAGGCTATTACCCCTCTGGCATCTCATCATCTCTCTCTTCCTAAAGACCTCTCACTGCAATAGCCAGTTAATAAGGAGAGAAATATGATTTCAGCTTTTTTAGGAAATTAAGAAGCGGAGAATTCTGATGCATTTTGCCGTTATATCATCAGCATTTCTAGTCACACTGGTATTAACTAACTGACGGTCATTAAAGAGATATTTAATCCGGTGCCCCAATGAGCGAAGTTCACAGTAGCCATCATTTTAGTCAAACAGAACTGCATGTTTCAGAGCCTGGATAATGATGGATTAATTAGCCATGCTTGGAACAGAATGAAGCACTTACCCCGGTTAGAGGCATCTGTATGAAATGGCCCCTGCCTATAATGAGCTTAATTCAAAACGAGTTGGTTGCACAAGCAATTAAGACCATCGAGCTACAATGTTGGCGGAACAAACCATTATTCTTCAGATAATTGTAAAAATTTCCAGCCGAGCCCCTCTTCCCGGGGATTGGAAATAATCTGGTCTAAGAGTAATCATCATTATATGGATGAAGATGATCACTGTGAATGATCCTTCAAGCTGACAAACATCAAACAGGTCTGAAATCAAGAAGAAAGCTAGATGTGAATATATTATCGGAGCGAAGATCTTAGAGGGAATCTCAGTGGAGGAAATGCCATCAAGGCAATTAACACCTGGGCCATTCCAGTCATTAGGTGCACAGCTGGAATAGTCAAGCAGGACTAAAATCCCTGGATAAGAAGACCAGAAAAATAACGACAATAAATCTTGCTCTTCATCCACGCAGCGATGTTGACAGATTCTACTTACCGAGGAAAATAGGTTGGGGGCGTGTAATGTTGCATGTATACCAGGTAGCTTAACAACAACAACAAAAGAGCATTGGAAGAATATCGGAAGGACAGTGAAAAAGATGCATTGCAGCCAGCACAGGTAGTCCTCAATTTACAACAGTTCATTGAGTGACCATTCGAAGTTACAGTGCCACTGAAAAAAAGCAACTTCTGACCATTTTTCACACTTAAGACCGTTGCAGCATGCTCATGGTCGCGTAATCAAAATTTGGATGCTGGATGGTTATGATGGTTGTAGTGTCCTGGAGTCAAGGGTGAAATCCATGAGGTTCTGACAGGTTCTGGAGAACCGGTAGCGGAAATTTTGAGCAGTACGGAGAACCAGTAGCGGAAATTTTTAACAGTTTGGAGAAGCGGTAGCGGAAATTTTGAGCAGTATGGAGAACCGGTAGCAGAAATTTTGAACAGTTCGGAGAAGCGGTAATGGAAATTTTGAGCAGTTCGGAGAACTGGTAGTGGAAATTTTGAACAGTTCGGAGAACCAGTAGCGGAAATTTTGAACAGTTCGGAAAAGCGGTAGCGGAAATTTTGAGCAGTTCGGAGAACCGGTAGCAGAAATTTTGAGTAGTTTGGAGAACCGGCAAATACCAAATGACTAAACACCAAAGGCACACGGAACGCTGTTACCTTCCTACCAAAGGTGGTCCCTGTTTTTCTACTTGCATTTTTTTCGTGCTTTCGAACTGCTAAATTGGCAGAAGCTGGGACAAGTCACGGGAGCTCACCCCCTTACACGGCACTAGGGATTCGAACCGCTGAACTGCTGACCTTTCGATTGACAAGCTCAGCATCTTAGCCACTGAACCACCATGTGCATAAATTTCATTGGCTTTTGGATGCATCTTTGCACACTCATGAATGTCATATGCGGCATTGTGACTTATGACCATTTTTCACACTTAACAACTGTTGCAGCATCCCTATGCTTATGTGTTCAAAATTTGGATGCTTGGCATCTGTCTCGTATTTATGATGGTTGCAGTGTCCCGGGGTCATGTGATCAACTTTTGCGACCTTCTAATAATAAGCAAAGTCAATGGGGAAGCCATTTAACAACCATGTTACCAGTTTAACAAATGCTGTGATTCACTTAACAACTCTGGCAAGGAAAGTCATAAAAAGGGGCAAAATTCACTTAACAACTGTCCTGCTTATCAACAGACATGTTGGGCTCAGTTGTGGTTGTAAGTCAAGTCACTACCTATATTTTGTAAGCCACCAAGAATCTTTTTTGGATTAACATGGCATATAAATAATAGTAAGTATATATAAGTAATTGGAAGATGTTGAGCAATATTCTTTCTAAATCACATTGCTAAATCAATATTTTGTCCCAGTAGTAACCAATTAGCCCCAGAAATTCTCCCAGGTGGATGAAGTTGGCACCCACTTTCTGTTAGTGCTTCCTAACATCAGAGTGAATATCTACCAGCAAACATTCAAGTCACACTGTTTTGAGAATAACTTTTTCTTTTTTCGTTGTTGTTTTTCTCTAAATTGATTGCTTCTTAATGAAATAAATTGCTTTGCTGGATCACTGCTGCATTTCACTGATAAAGGAGAAGCTGTCAAAATTTCTCACACCGACGGGGCGATCTATTCCTACCCTTTTCCTCCCTCAGGTTCAACCATCTAATAAATGAATCATATGTCAGAAAGAATCACAGGCTCTAAATAAAATCTGGTAGATAAAAAGTTGGTATTGTTTGAGACCTGGAATTTTGTCCGTATATCTTTAATGGAAAGCTTTGAAAGTTTGTACCACAGGCATCGGATACTGCAGGCAAAAGGCATGATTTAGAAGCAGTTTTTTTTTTTTTAATTTGATTTATATGCCGCCCTTCTCCGGAGACTCAGGGCGGCTTACAGTGCGTTAAGCAATAACCTTCATACTTTTGTATATTTATACAAAGTCAGCTTATTGCCCCCACAAACTGGGGGCACAAGTTTGGGGTGAAAGTCCCAATGTTTCTTAACGTTAGCAACTTTATGATGTGTGGACTTCAACTCCCAGAATTCCCCAGCCAGTGCTAACCCCTCAAACCTCTTACCAGGTTAACACTTATCTTAGATTGATATGCATTGACTTCCTTTTCTCTTGATCCATCTATTCCACTGCAATTCTATGGCTCCTTATTACAGTGGTGATTTTATTATGGGTTTACCTTTATTTAATACATTATTTCCAATATTGTATTGTCCGCATATTTCTTTCTTTCTTTCTTTCTTTCTTTCTTTCTTTCTTTCTTTCTTTCTTTCTTTCTTTCTTTCTTTCTTTCCTTCCTTCCTTCCTTCCTTCCTTCCATCCATCCATCCATCCATCCATCCATCTATCTATCTATCTATCTATATATCCGCCTCACAATCAGGAGGCTGTGAGTTCAATCCTAGGTAGTGGGAGATATTTCTCTCTCTGGGCACGTTGAGAATATATCTGCTGAATAGAACTCCACATTGGTGACAGGAAGGGCATCCGGCCAGTAAACACCCAGCTCCACTCAAGTAAAACATATGACGACCGATTGCAAGAATTGGGTAGGGCCAGTTTAGAGTAAAAAAGGACTAGGGATGACATGATAGCAGTATTCTAATATTTGAGGGGCTGCCATAAAGACAAGGGGGTCAACCTATTTGCCAAATATATATATTTGCTGATGCTTTATTTAAACTAAATTTGCGTATCAGTGATTGTCGGGACCTCTGTAGATGCCACACACTAAATAAACCCGACCCACTTAAGCCATATTGTGTGAACACAGCACTGTAATAGCAAAAACCTGTCAGAAACGGTGTAGGGTCTCCTGCTTGGGTGGGGGGTTGGACTAGATGACCTCTAAGGTCCCTTCCAACTCTGTTATTCTGTTATTCTGCTTTTCCTAACCTGCCATATTTGGGGTTCTCAATATCATAATGCTGCATATAAAAGTGGAATATATTTTGCTGGGTCTCAGAGAGTCAAAGGTGTTGTAAAACCATCACAGAAATAAAATTTTGGGTCCTAACAGTCAAACCTAACGGGCTTGTCAGAGTCAAGAAATGCAGCCAAAGAAAACTTTTGACAGGTTTTCTCCATATTTAATTCTAATCTGACTGCAACTCTGGATCTCTTTGACATTTTCCATCGTTAATACCACAAGTTTCATGTTATGTGAGTGGAAAATTTCCATCCTGTCCACTATTTTTTAAATAATGTTTCCTAATTAATTCTGCTGGATTTATCGTCCCTGGATCTAATTTGACCATACCATACCCATAAGTATCAGCTGATCTGTCGGCCAGCAATCTGGAAGTTTTAATTGACGTTTGCAGTTTTGCTCAAAATTCCGCCCCCCTCCTCTTCCTCGTCATGCTGTTTACCTCCTGGGCTTTTGGGTCTAAAAATACATGGTTTGCATGTCAGGTGTATAGAAGCCTTGCAGGCTTTTTCTAGGGGCATCAAGGCTGCAGTTTTCTTGGCTTGACAAGGGGATAAGCTGAAAAATGAGTTTTTCTCACATGTCAGTTGGTATGTATAACATTGCTTTTACGCACAAGGATCCTTTGTGGCAAAGAAGGTGCAAAGATTTTAAAACACACGATGCTATACACATTTCCAAATGGTCAGTTGAGGGACCCTTGTGAGTTAAAAAGGTAATTATTTTCAGAATTCAGAATAGAATTGATCTGGGAGGAACCCTGGAGGTCTTCTAATCCAACCCCCTGCTCACGTAGAAGATCCTATACGAGGGGTGTCAAACTCAAGGATCTCGGACTGGATCTGGCCTGCGGGATGCTCAGATCTGGCCCACAGGCCTGCCTTGAAAACAGCAAAGGATAGGTACCTCTGCCAGCGAAAACGGAGCTTGGGGGGGTGCCATGCGCAGCCATCCCGAGCTCCGTTTTCGCTGGCAGAAGGCTGCAGGAAGCCATCGCGGTCAAAAATGGACCTCAGGAGGGCCACACATGGCCCCCCCCAAGCTCCTTTTTCGCTGGCAGAGGGCTGCAGGAGGCCATTGTGGTCAAAAATGGACCTCAGGAGGGCCACACATGGCCCCCCCACAAGCTCCTTTTTTGCTGGCAGAGGACTGCGGGAGGCCATCGCGGTCAAAAATGGACCTCAGGAGGGCCACACGTGCCCCCCCCAAGCTCCTTTTTTGCTGGCAGAGGACTGCAGGAGGCCATCGCGGTCAAAAATGGACCTCAGGAGGGCCACACGTGGCCCCCCCCAAGCTCCCTTTTCACTGGCAGAGGGCTGCAGGAGGCCATTGTGGTCAAAAATGGACCTAGTGGAAATTTTGAGTAGTTCAGAGAACCAGTAAATACCACCTCTGACTGGCCCCTCCCCATCTATTCTCTGCCTCCTGAGTCCCAGCTGATTGGGAGGAAACAGGGATTTTGCAGTAACCTTCCCCTGCATGCCCACCAAGCCACGCCCACAGGACCAGTAGGAAAAAAAAATTGAATCCCACCACTGCCTCCCCACCCAGAGGAGCATGGATTAATTCCAAGATTAAGATCAGACCAACAATCAAGAAGTAAACAATACTTCAATCAAAGAACTTCCAAACAACCCAACAGTAAACAGTCCAACCAAAGAATCTCTTAAGACCACCCCCAGAAACACCGGCAGGGCAAACCACTAGAATATAAATTGAGAGCAGAATAACAGAGTTGGAAGGGGTCTTGGAGGCCTTCTAGTCCAACCCCCTGCTCAAGCAAGAGACCTTATACCATTTCAGACAAACGACTGTCCAGTCTCTTCTTAAAAACCTCCAGTGTTGGAGAATTCACAACTTCTGGAGGCAAGTTGTTCCACCGGTTAATTGTTCTCACTCTCAGAAATTTCTTCTTATTTCTAGGTTGCTTCTCTCCTTGATTGGTTTCCACCCGTTGCTTCTTGTCCTACCTTCAGGTGTTTTGGAGAATAGCTTGACTCCCTCTTCTTTGGGGCCGCCCCTGAGATATTGGAGCACTGCTATCATGTCTCCCCTAGACCTTCTTTTCATTAAACTAGACATACCCAGTTCCTGCAATCCTTCTTCATATGTTTTAGCCTCCAGTCCCCTCATCATCTTTGTTGCTCTTCTCTGCACTCTTTCTAGAGCAGGGGTGTCAAACTCGATTTCATCGAGGGCCGCATCAGGGTTGTGTTTGACCTCGGGGGCCTGGGGTGGACATGGCCAGAGTGTGCGTAGCCAGCTCGACATCACTCATGTTGGGGGCACCTGCGATGGCCCGAGGGCAGAGGTGGTATTCAGCCAGTTTGTACCAGTTTCGAACCGGTAGTGGAGATCGCGGATGGGCTGCCCCCATCCACCTGCTCCGGCTCTATGCTATCCCATTTAGGCACGTTTTTGAGGCCGGGCACATGCACGGAAGGGGCACCACATGAGCGTGTTCGCACGCAGTTAACCAGTAGCAACAAAATGTGAAACCCACTGCTGCCTGAGGGCTCTGCCAGCGAAAACTGGCTCCCAAGCTCCATTTTCAGCTGCGACAACCTCCTGCAACCCTCTGCCAGCAAAAACGGCCCCCCCAAGCTCCGTTTTTGCTGACAGAGGCTGGTCTTTCACTGTTTCCAGGGCAACCCTGAGGGCCAGATCTAAGCAGCTCATGAGCCAGATCTGGCCCTCATGTCTTGAATTTGACACCCATGGTCTAGACCCGTGATGGCGAACCTATGGCACGCGAGCCGTCGCCCAGCTCAGCTCCAACACACATGTGCGCGCCTCCCGCAAACTAGCTGATTTTTGGGTCTGCCGTGCATGCACAGGGGGCGGGGTACATGCGGTACATGTGTGCACATGCGCAGGTGGGTCACATGCGTATGCGTGGGGGCACAGGGGCACGTGCGGGGGGGCGGGGGTGTGTGTGCAGTGGCCGCCCCTGTGGTCCGTTTTTAGTCCCAGAAAGTTGCAGGGAGGCCTACTAGGTCCAAAACGGGGCATGGGGGTTGCGACATGGCCCCCCCCATGGCCCGTTTTTGGTCCCAGGAGGCTGCAAGGTCTTCTAGGCCCAAACGGGGCATGAGGGGGCGAGCGTGCACATACAGGGGGGAGGGGGGAATGCATGCGCAGGGGGGCGGGCCATGTGGGGGAGTGTCACACATGCATTGCCTTATGGGTGCCAGCACACGCACGCCCTGATGTGCACGTGCTTTCGGTACGCAACAACAAAAAGGTTAGCCATCACTGGTCTAGGGTCTCAACATCTTTTTTATTTTGTGGAGACCAAAACTGGATCAGTGGTGAAATCCAAATTTTTTTACTACCGGTTCTGTGGGCGTGGCTTGGTGGGCATGGCAGGGGAAGGATACTAAAATAACTCCATTCCCACCCCACTCCAGGGGAAGGATACTGCAAAATCCCCATTCCCTCCCCACTCTGGGGCCAGCCAGAGGTGATATTTGCCGGTTCTCCGAACTACTCAAAATTTCCGCTACCGGTTCGTCAGAACCTGCTGGATTTCACCCCTGAACTGGATGCACTATTCCGAAGGTGGTCTTACCACGGCGTTATACAAGTGCTGCCAAGGACTTTTCAGGCATCATTAGTGTAGCCCTTATGCCTTTCGGATCAACTCAGCTTACCAAACCTTTGTGTGCTTTAATCAGTGTGTTTTCGCCAATTAACAAAATAGCAATGGGATTTTCTCCTCAAAAAGGTAATTGTTGGGAAAATATGGGCAAATTGCCTGTTGCAATGATGATTCAGCAGGGCTGGAATTAAGCTAAATAATGTTCCGGAGATGGTTTTGCATCTGTCTACTTTGTTCATCTTTGCAAGTTTGTTTAGAGTTGTACTTATAGCTCTTTTTATGAAATACAGGTAGTCCGTCCTTGACTTATGACCATTCGTTTCGTGACCATTCAAAGTTGCAGCTTACTCATACAAAGTTCAGTTACTCACTGAAAAAAGTGACTTACAACCTGTCCTCGTACTTACAATGGTTGCAACATCCTCATGGTCACGTGATCAAAATTTAGGTGCTTGGCAACCGGCATGTATCTACAATGGTTGCAGAGTCCCAAGGTCATCTGATGATCATCTGTGATCTTCCCAACTGGCCTCCAACAAGCAAAGTCAATGCGGAAAGCCTGGATCCACTTAATGACATAATTCACATAACAACTGCAATGATTTTCTTCATAACCACGGCAAAAAGGGTGCGGCTTACTTAACAACCCCTGTGCTTAGCAATGAAAATTCTGGTTCCAATTGTGGTCCTTAAATCGAGGACTATCTGTAGTTAGTATTTTAGATGATTTGATCAGATGTCTATATGTGTATGTACCAGTATCAGGGGTGAAATCCAGCAGGTTCTGACAGGTTCTGGAGACCGGTAGCAGAAATTTTGAGTAGTTCGGAGAACCCCCAAATCCTACTCCTGGCTGGCCCCGCCCATCCCACCCTGCCCCTTCCAGGAGTCCCCATGCGGCCCGTTTTGGATGCAGGTAAGTGCAGGGAGCGCGGAGGCTCAAGGAGGGTGAAAAACGGGCCTACCGGAAGTTCGGGAAGAGCAGAGGGCCTCTGGAGCCTGGGGAGGCCGTTTCGCCCTCCTGGAGGCTTGAGGAAAGCCTCCGGAGCCTGGGGAGGGCAAAAACGCTCCATCCCTGCCATGGTACAGGAGGCTGACTAGGCCATGCCCACCATGGTCACACCCACCCAGTAACCGGGCAGAGAACCTCTTGCTAAAATTTTTGAAGCCCACCCCTGGTTAGGGAGTCCCAATCAATCAAAAGATTACAATAATTGTTGGTAGGCCACGCAACACTGCTTTAAGGAGCTTTCAGGAAAGGTAGGTGTGTGTTTGTGTGTGAAAATATTTAATTAGTATGAGAGAGACCTCAGGATCTGCATCCTGTTTCTGTTATTATAGCAGTCAATAGTGTTTGCTTACCATCTTGCTACATTTCAATAACTTAGCAGGAGGATGAATATCTGCTAATTTTGCTTCTGCCTCTCTTGATTGCATTTAAATCTTTCTCTTTAATTTTAACTAATGAAATGATTTTAAATTTCCTGATGGGATTTGTTTTCATCTTTAGACGCTGTCAGGCTTACGAGACTATATTGGCTTTTTCCTTAAGAAAATGTATGGGGGGGAAAAAGTATATTTGTTCTTCAGAATCGTATTAAACCTGCATTTCAGTCAAAGGAGACATAACGGAATCCCAGAACAAGTGTCTATAATTTTTACGAGCAAGAAAACAATTTGTTGCTTTTTTTTAAAAAAAATAATCATTTTGCAGATATAAAAAACCGCTGGTGTCTTTTGGAAACACGCTTTTAAAAATTTTTATATTATGTATTTTGTTTCTTCTTTAATCTGTTTTATTGTAAGCTCCCCACAGTCACATATGTGAGATTGGCAGCTATCTAAATCCAATGAAATGAATAAAAAAAGGAGTTGAATAAAAACAAGGGAAACTTTTTTTCCTGGAGGAGAAGTAAGGAAGGAAGGAAGGAAGCAAGGAAGGTGAAAGAGAAGGAAGGAGGGAAGGTGGAAGGGAAGGAAGGAAGGAAGGAAGGAAGAAAGGAAGGAAGGAAGGAAGGAAGGAAGGAGAATTGAAAGGGAAGGAAGGAAGGAAGGAAGGAAGGTGAATGGAAAGGGAAGGAAGGGAGGAAGGAAGGAAAGAAGGAAGGTGAATGGAAAGGGAAGGGAGGGAGGGAAGGAAGGAAGGAAGGAAGGAAGACTATCACAAAAAAGTCATATTTTCATGTCACAATATTGGAAATGTTTCCAAATTGTTAGAGACAATTGCAATTTCTATTTCTCAGTCTAATGCTTTTCTTCTTCAATGCATTATGGAAAATTGATTTTATGGTTGACTAAACCTTGGAATCATAGTGATAAGCAGATACATGCACATTTTGGTCCAGTTGTCTTTGGTCTTGAGCTGTGATCAGAGCCTGAGTGGCGCAGCAGACTAATGCTACTGTTAAAGGTAGTATTTAGCTTCCAGCTGTCTGCAATTACTGCAAGTTCGAATCTCACCAGGCTCAAAGTCGACTCAGCCTTCCATCCTTTCTAAGATAGGTAAAATGAGGATCCGGTTTGTGGGGGCAATAAGCTGACTTTGTATAAAATATACAAAAGTATGAAGGCTATTGCTTAACGCCTTATAAGCCACCCTGAGTCTCCAGAGAAGGGCAGCATATAAATAAATTTAAAAAAAAACTGTCATTGTCAGCTTGGAGAACCATACCAAATTCTCTCCTACTGAAATCAATAAGTGCCTGATTTTCTAGGAAATGAACACCATAAAGTAACTCATTCCATTACCAAACTATTATTGCCAAGATGTTCTCCTAACCTTCAGGGAAGCCTGAAATTTAACCCAATAGATGTTCTTCTGCTTCCTGGACATTGAGAATATTATTTTGTGGCATCTCCTTAAAGTGTCTTGAGGAGAAAGTCAACAGTGGTGGGCAAATATTGATTAATGCAACATTTCTTGGGTTTTTTTTTTCCTGCAACACTTCACTCCAGAGAACTATTAAGTCTCTATGTTATATACATCATACCATGTTTCCCCCAAAATAAGACTGGGTCTTATATTAATTTTTGCTCCAAAAGATGCATTAGGGCTTATTTTCTGGTTAGGTCTTATTTTTGGGGAAATACTATACTAAATGCACCCATCTGGCTGACAATCTTAACTGGGGCTTATTTTGTGGGTAGGGCTTATATTACGAGCATCCTGAAAAATCATGCTAGGACTTATTTTCCAGTTGGGTCTTATTTTCAGGGAAACAGGGTAATTCATCTACTTCTCCTGCTTAGCCTGGCTAACTGATGCGTTGGATAATCTGATGGCAAGAGCAGAGTCACATATCTTCTACAGACGGGCTGAGAACTTACAGAATTCTTGAGCCGTCATGGCAATTGTTGAGATATTTGGGTGCTATCGTTCAAACATCTAGAACGTGCCTAAGTGGGGAAGAAAGCTCTAGTATTATGAAAATTGTGGCTTGCAAGATGCAATGGTGTGAGGAAATAACTTTGAGATACAGGAGGAGAACCTATAGAGTAGGAAGTGTCTCTTCTGATAGGTTTGCCATGTCTTCAGGCTGCCTTTTATCTGACTGCTGCCCAGACCAGGGATATCCACACTTGGCAATTTTAAGACTTGTGGACTTCAATTCCCAGAATTCCTCAGCCACCATGGAAGGATTTGTATATTCCTTGCAGACAGCTGGTCTTTTATATTCTTTTAGAGAGAGTCGTTGAAGCCATTTCAGGGGTGAAATCCAGCAGGTTCTGACAGGTTCTGGAGAACCAGTAGCGGAAATTTTGAGCAGTTTGGAGAACCGGCAGCGGAAATTTTGAGTAGTTTGGAGAACCAGTAAATACCACCTCTGGCTGGCTCCAGAGTTGGGTGGGAATGGGGATTTTGCAGTATCCTTCCCCTGGAGTGGGGAGGGAATGGAGATTTTGCAGTATCTTTCCCCTAGAGTGGGGAGGGAATGGGGATGTGGCAGTATCTTTCCCCTAGAGTGGGGAGGGAATGGGGATGTGGCAGTATCCTTCCCCTGGAGTGGGGTGAGAATGGAGATTTTGCAGTATCTTTCCCCTGAGTGGGGAGGGAATGGAGATTTTGTAGTATCTTTCCCCTAGAGTGGGGAGGGAATGGAGATTTTGCAGTATCTTTCCCCTAGAGTTGGGTGGGAATGGAGATTTTGCAGTATCCTTCCCCTGGAGTGGGAGGGAATGGAGATTTTGCAGTGTCTTTCCCCTGGAGTGGGGAGAGAATGGGGATTTTGCAGTATCCTTCCCCTGCCACGCCCACCAAGCCACACCATGCCCACAGAACCAGTAGTAAACATATTTGGATTTCACCACTGGCCCATTTGGAGGTTCATCTATGTGCGGAGGGTCACCTGAGTTGTGCAAATGGATGTGGAGCAGAGATGGTATTCAGCCGGTTTGGACCGATTTGGGTCAACCAGTAGCGGAGATCGCAGTGGGCCTGCCCACCTGCCCCGGTGCTATACCGTCCTATTTAGGCACGTTTTTGAGGGCGCATGCGCGGAAGCTGCACTTGTGTGCGAAGCAAGCATACGTGCGGGTGGTGAACCGGTGGTAACAAAATGTGAAACCCACCGCTGGTGTGGAGCCTTCTTGGAACTGCTGAAAGGACCTATGTTGTAGGCCAGGGGTCAGCAACCTGCGGCTCTGGAGCCACATGTAGCTCTTTCACCCCTCTGCTGCGGCTCCCTGTCACTCAAAATATGCATCATAATGTGCGACACCCGCCAGCACATGATTTATTGAGCTTTTCAACCCCTGGTAGGCCAAGCATGGATAAATCCAGGAAAAGAAAAGTTTCAGAAGAAAACAGAACATTTAATTCAACGACATATGCTAGTTTTGTGGCCGCTCAAGAAATAGTCAGGCACGGGAAGAGTTTTGTGGCTCCCGGTGTTTTCTTTTCTGTGGGAAACGGATCCAAATGGCTCTTTGAGTGTTTAAGGTTGCAGACCCCTGTTGTAGGCTGAAAGGACTGTGCTGTGTTCTACAACACAATCCTTTCAGCAGTTCCAAGAAGGCTCCACACCCATTAGCACTAGTCAGGAGACCCCGAGGACACAGATAAACCTCCAAGTGCTTCAAGGACCCTCTAAAAGGATGCAAATGACCAGCTGTCTGCAAGGAATATAAATCCTTCCATTCCCCACCATCCAGTCAGAGCTGAAGAAGCTTCTTGGATGAGAAGCGAAACATCTTCAAAAGAGAAAACCAGAAAGTCCAGTTGCCTCTTGAAAAAAAACACTTTTGGGACATTGATATTGCTATTTAAACCAGTATGTTTGCTTAGCGGTCCTGTTTATAAGAGACAGAATTTGGCACATTTTTGTTTAATGCTCTGCTGTTCGGGGATACTGAGACAGAAAGGGGTTGCCGAAGGACAATGTCTTATTATTCTGCACCTTTTATCTTCGCTTTGTTTTTGGCACCTCGGTTCCTTTAATCATCAGCTCTGTCCCTGCCTTCGCAACTCTTCTGTTTTCTTTATGGCTTCCAAGATATTAGCAATCTGTCATCTTCCCCTTTTTCTCACTAGAAGGTTTGTACCCTCTTAAGGTGATGATAAACAATGGTTTGATGATTGTTGTTTGAGGGCTGTTGTTTGTAGAATGTGAAAATAATAAGCTCTAACTCTGCTTCACTGCTGGGATTCGGGGTTTTTTTTTTCCCCCCCAGTTTGATCATTTTAATCATTTTGTGGATTTGACATTTGTCGCTATTCCATTAAGTAAAATAGTTTTGAGTTTTGAGCAGAGCATAAACAACGGTGATCTAGTCTAAAGGATCTAGATGCAGGCCAAGAGCGAACGCAATTCTTTGAGGTTGGGAGAAGAAGAAAAGTATTTAATTTACCGATAATATTACTATT
Source organism: Arizona elegans (assembly GCA_022577455.1). Classification (NCBI taxonomy): domain Eukaryota; kingdom Metazoa; phylum Chordata; class Lepidosauria; order Squamata; family Colubridae; genus Arizona; species Arizona elegans. The sequence goes on along the minus strand of JAKOOJ010000025.1, from coordinate 8,165,124 downwards.
TTTGGTTTTGTCCTCAATTCCTCATTAGGAAGAGAAATCCAGCATCTAGAATTTGCAATATCTAGAGGAATCAAACCTGAGAAAATTTCAAAAAAGTACAGAATGTCCCAGGAGCTTCAGTTCTACAGAGGAATGATTGAGTTCTCCCATTTGTACTTCTATAACTGTCTGGTTTGGTACAGCAACCAAACAGGAGAGGTTCAGACTCCTGTAGGAAGTTAGCACCCACCCCTTTCCTGGAAGAGTGAAATATTTTAGGAAATATGAAAAAGGCAGAATATTATATTTCCCTGGATGAGAAATGGAGAAGCATATTTTAAAGCAGCTCCCACCTTCCTGCCCCACACCCTTTGTTAATGGGCCAAAGACAGAAAGTCAATCCTTTGCCAAAGGACATTTGCAACACAATAGCAACAGAAACTAACACAATGGGCCCCATCTAACAACCGAAACTCACCACATGTGACCTGGGAAGCATGTGACCTGGGAAGCACATGTGACCATCAGCTAGCAAGGCTAGCTAAGACCCCCACCCCCTGGGAGTCTGACAACCAATCAGGATACTCTTTCTGGGCCCCAGGAAGTTCAGAGCCAGGGAGAGCATAAAAACCCGAGGATTTTCTGTATCTGCCCCTTTTCTGTTCAGGAACTCAAGCCATGTGATCCTGTCCACCATTAAACCATCTTTCCAAGCAGTCTCCATGTTTCCAGTGTCTTTTTCCCCACTTGGAGCAGAACCTAGAAGGAGATTTCTTCCAACACTCCAATGGATAGATAAGACAGCAAGAAGTATAATTGCAACCAGCCTGCCTTCCATTGGGGACTGTATACTGTGCGCAAGCCAGAAAGAGGGCTGAGAAAGTACCTATAGACCCCTCACATGGTTGTGAAGTCGTGTCCGACCCATCGCGACCCCATGGACAACGTTCCTCCAGGCCTTCCTGTCCTCTACCATCCCCCAGAGTCCATTTAAGCTCACACTGACTGCTTCAGTGAGTCCATCCAGCCACCTCGTTCTCTACCGTCCCCTTCTTCTTTTGCCCTCAATCGTTCCCAGCGTTAGGCTCTTCTCCTTCTCATTAGGTGGCCAAAGTATTTGAGTTTCCTCTTCAGGATCTGGCCTTCTAAAGAGCAGTCAGGATTGATCTCCTGTAGGACTGACCGGTTTGATCTCCTTGCAGTCCAAGGGACTCGCAGGAGTCTTCTCCAGCACCAGAGTTCAAAGGCCTCAATTCTTTGGCACTCAACCTTTCTTATGGTCCAACTTTCACAGCCATCCATTGCAACTGGGAAAACCATAGCTTTGATTATAGACACTTTTGTTGGCAGGGTGGTGTCTCTACTTTTTAGTAAGCTGCCTAGATTTGCCATAGCTTTCCTCCCCAGGAGCAAGTGTCTTTTAATTTCTTGGCTGTAGTCCACATGTGCAGTGATGTAGGAGTCCAGGAAAATAAAATCTGTCACTACCTCCATTTCTTCCCCATCTATTTGCCAGGAATTGAGAGAGCCAGGAGCCATGATCTTAGTTTTCTTAATGTTGAGTTTCAAGCCAACTTTTGCACTCATCCGGGACATAAACTGTTTCAATTTCTCCCCTCAGGATGCTGATATATTGTTTTTATTATTTTGCATGCCAGATGTAGAGATGGATCTGCATGATGGCCAATGGGACATTGGGGTTGGAGTGCGGAAGAGGAGGGGGTTGGAAGGAGGGGCCAGTTTGGCTGCAACTTGAATCAGGAATGTCGGACTCTGCTATGCTTAAAATAAAAGTGATTCATTAGAGAGTTTGCGCTTGAGAATGAAGTTTATTCAAGATAGCACCGAAACCTGACAGACAGCCAAACTGGCCCCTCCTTCCAACCCCCTCCTCTTCCGCACTCCAACCCCAATGTCCCATTGGCCATCATGCAGATCCATCTCTACATCCCAGCACGTTCTTTTCACAGGAATGTAGCCCCCCTCCTCTTCTCCCAGGAAACACTATCTGTAACATACAAAAACGAGGTAAAAGTTCATCTCAGCAATAAATCAAGCTTCTGCTCTCTCTCTGCTTCATCTCGTTGTGTCAGCGCTGGAAGAGAGCCTAATTTGGAACGCTGACACCAGAACAACTAGCAATAGCAATAACACTTAGACTTATATACTGCTTCACAGTGCTTTTCAGCCCTCTCTAAGCGGTTTACAGAGTCAACATTATTACCCCTAACAATCTCGGTCCTCATTTTACCAATCTCGGAAGGATGGAAGGCTGAATCAATCTTGAGCCGGTCAGGATCAAACTCCTGGAATAGGACAGTGCTGTGGGAATTAGATGTTCAGCAGAGTGATGGCACAAGAGAAAAAACGGTTTCTGTATCTAGCATCAAGAGCCGTGGTGGCACAGTGGTGAGAATGCAGTACTGCAGGGCTAACTCGTTGCTCACGTCTAAGGATTTTTACCAGGGGTGGGTTCTACTTACCTTTACTACTGGTTTGCAACAGGATTATGTGTGTGTGTTTGTTTCGCTCGCGCGAGCGCCTTACTTCAACACATGCACAGATCACCGATGATGACATCCAGGACGGTGGGTGGGGTCTTCCACTGGTTTACTACCGGTTCTTGTGAACCGGTCTGAATCAGGGGCAACCCACCACTGATATTTATCCATGTTGTATGACTGTATTACTATTATCCTTCTCATCTTTTCTTCTACCTTCTTCTACCTTCCTACTTTTATCTTATGATTATCTTATGATTATGATTATATTACTGCGTTGTTTGTATGTACACTGAGAACTTAATGCACCAGAGACAAATTCCTTCTGTGTCCAATCACACTTGGCCAATAAAGTCTCCTGTCCCATCCTATCCCTATCCCTATCCCTATCCCTATCCCTATCCCTATCCCTATCCCTATCCCTATCCCTATCCTATCCTATCCTATCCTATCCTATCCTATCCTATCCTACCCTATCCTACCCTATCCTACCCTATCCTCTCGCCTCTCCTGTTCAACATTTATGTGAAGCCGCTGGGTTAGATCATCCGTGGTTTTGGGGTGAAGTGCCATCTGTACGCTGATGATACTCAGCTGTACATCTCCACCCCAGACCACCCCAACGATGCCCTTGATGTGATGTCCCGCTGCCTGGAGGCCGTGCGGGCCTGGATGGGGAGGAACAGGCTCAGACTCAACCCCTCCAAGACCGAGTGGCTGTGGCTTCCGGCGCCCCGATATAGTCAGCAGGTGCCATCGCTGACTATTGGGGGTGAATCCTTGCCCCCCACAGAGAGGGCTCGCAATCTGGGTGTCCTCCTGGACACACGGCTGTCTTTAGAAGAGCACATGACGGCCGTGGCCAGGGGGGCCTTTTATCAGGTTCGCCTGATTCGCCAGTTGCAGCCCTTTCTGGATCGGGACGCCTTGCGCACGGTCACTCACGCCCTTGTCACCTCCCGGTTGGACTATTGCAATGCTCTCTACATGGGGCTCCCCTTGAAGAGCACTCGGAGGCTCCAACTGGTCCAGAATGCGGCTGCGCGGGTGGTTATGGGTGCAACTCGTTGCGCCCACGTGACACCCCTCCTGCGCGAGCTGCACTGGCTCCCAGTGGTCTTCCGGGTGCGATTCAAGGTGTTGGTTACCACCTTTAAAGCGCTCCATGGCATAGGACCCGGGTACCTTCGAGACCGACTTCTGCCACCAGTAGCCTCCCACCGACCAGTCCGCTCCCACAGAGAGCGTCTCCTCAGGGTGCCATCGGCCAAGTTATGTCGGCTGGCGACACCCAGGGGGAGGGCCTTCTCTGTGGGAGCCCCAGCCCTGTGGAATGAACTGCCCCCCGAAATACATAGGATCTCCGACCTCCGGGTGTTTCGCTGCGCTCTGAAGACCCTGTTGTTCCGCCAGGCAGGGCTATTAACATAACGTTTTAAATTGGGGGTATTTTAAATTTCTGGGATTTTAATTGGAGCCTAATTATTTAATTATTTTAAATTTTAAATTGTTGTTTTGTTTCTGTGTTTTTAAATAGGCTGTACACCGCCCTGAGTCCTTCGGGAGAAGGGCGGTATAGAAATAAAATTATTATTATTATTATTATTATTATTATTATTATTATTATTATTATTATTATTGTTATTATTATTATTATTATCATCCTTCACTACTCCCACTCCCTCTTTCTGCTTTGCTCTGCTCTGCTCTACCCTCCCCTCACTCTACTCTACTCTAACTCTATCCCACCCCTTCCCTTCCCTTCCTTTCCCTTCCCTTCCCTTCCCCTTCCCCTTCCCCTTCCCCTTCCCTTCCCTTCCCTTCCCTTCCCTTCCCTTCTATTCTATTCTGTTCTGTTCTGTTTCTATTCTATTCTGATATCCTATCCTATCCTATCCTATCCTATCCTATCCTATCCTATCCTATCCTATCCTATCCTTCACTACTCCCTCTCCCCCTTTCTGCTTTGCTCTGCTCTGCTCTACCCTCCCCTCACTCTACTCTAACTCTACCCCACCCCACTCCCTTCCCTTCCACTCCACTCCAGTCTATTCTATTCTGTTCTATTTCTATTCTATTCTGATATCCTATCCTATCCTTCACTACTCCCACTCCCTCTTTCTGCTTTGCTCTGCTCTGCTCTACCCTCCCCTCACTCTACTCTACTCTAACTCTATCCCACCCCTTCCCTTCCCTTCCTTTCCCTTCCCTTCCCTTCCCTTCCATTCCATTCTATTCTATTCTATTCTATTCTATTCTATTCTATTCTATTCTATTCTGTTCTGTTCTGTTTCTATTCTATTCTGATATCCTATCCTATCCTATCCTATCCTTCACTACTCCCTCTCCCTCTTTCTGCTCTGCTCTGCTCTACCCTTCCCTCACTCTACTCTAACTCTACCCCATCCCATTCCCTTCCCTTCCCTTCCCTTCCACTCCACTCCACTCCACTCCACTCCACTCCACTCCACTCCACTCCACTCCACTCCACTCCATTCCATTCCATTCCATTCCATTCTATTCTATTCTATTCTATTCTGATATCCTATCCTATCCTATCCTACCCTACCCTACCCTATCCTTCACTACTCCCTCTCCCTCTTTCTGCTTTGCTCTGCTCTGCTCTACCCTCCCCTCACTCTACTCTAACTCTACCCCACCCCACTCCCTTCCCTTCCCTTCCACTCCACTCTACTCCAGTCTATTCTATTCTGTTCTATTTCTATTCTATTCTGATATCCTATGCTATGCTATGCTATGCTATGCTATGCTATGCTATGCTATGCTATGCTATGCTATGCTATGCTATCCTATCCTATCCTATCCTATCCTATCCTATCCTATCCTATCCTTCACTACTCCCACTCCCTCTTTCTGCTTTGCTCTGCTCTGCTCTGCTCTGCTCTACCCTACCCTCACTCTACTCTACTCTAACTCTATCCCACCCCACCCCCTTCCCTTCCCTTCCCTTCCCTTCCCTTCCCTTCCATTCCATTCCATTCCATTCTATTCCGGATTAAAGACTCTCCTCCAGGCTTCTAACTCATGGGAAGGTAAACCAACCTGTGTCTAAAAACTGAACGAAACAAAGTAAGAAAAAATAAATCAAAAGTTCACATTGTGTGTGTGTGTGTGTGTGTGTGTAAAAACTAAACACATCTGGTTCTCAGCCCTATTGCTTCATAAGAACAAGCCCTTCAAGCGTTGACTGCAGTAGGATTAATGGAATCAGCTCTGCTCTATCGGCCACATACACGACATCTTCAAAGACCACTGCAGATGTGATCTAGAACACAGGGGTGACTTTATCTTAGCTCTGATAAAGCTGAGAGATACCCGATCCCTCCCCGTCCTCCTGACACTCCACGGATTATCCCTGCTCGCTGCAATGTGTCTCAAGGGTCGATGAATTTAGACAGGAGCTTATTAAGAGGAGAGAGAGAGAGAGAGGGAGGGAGGGAGGGAGAGGGGAAGAGGGAGAGGGAGGGAGAAGGAGAGAGGGAGGGGGAGAGAGAGGGAGAGGGAGGGAGGGGAGAGAGGGAGGGGGAGAGAGAGGGAGGGGGAGAGAGGGGAGAGAGAGAGTGGGAGGGCAGGAGAGAGAGGGAGAGGGAGAGAGCGAAAAAGAGAGAGAGAGAGAGAAAGAAAGAAAACCAGGAAAAGATTAGCCCGTCTTCAGTTTTCTTTCTCTCTTTTTTCTCACATGAGCGCATGAACTTTCCTCACATACAGATTGGCAGAAGTGTGTGTTTTTAAAGCACCTGCTGTTCACCGCCTAGATGGAATGATTGGTCTTGGATCTTTCAACAAATCATGCCAAAGAAAAACCTTGTTTATTCGAAAAGCGTAAGAAGCTTTTGGTGGACGGGGGACAGAAATGCTGTTTTTTGCATGTCGGGATGTCTCCCGTGCTGACGGGGTCATCCTAAATAGGCTAGAGAAATACGGGCTGGAAGGAAGCATGCTTGTTGTATGCATACATGCATGTATATATGTATATGCATTTGTTTATTTATTTATTTATTTTAAAAAAAAACTTCTCTTTTTACCACACTGTCATCCCTTAATTCAGGGTAGAGTCAAGGTGACTGGATGGAGCTTAGCATTTATTGGCCGGATGCCCTTCCTGACACCACCCAGAGTTCACAGCAGATATTTTTTCTTTGCACCCTAGGAGAGAAAACATTAGCCGCTACGTAGGATTGAACTCTCAATCCTGCCTTTATTTATTTATTTTTGCAAGTAACTCAAGGCAGTGGATATATCTGACAAACTTTCCTCCGTCTACTTTTCCCAAAACAACAACCCTGTCAGGTTGGTTGGGCTGAGAGAGAAAGTGACTTTCCGAGTCACCCAGTTGGACTTCATACCTAAGGCGGGACTAGAACTCACAGTCTCCTGGTGATTGGCCCAGAGTCACCCAGTTGGAGTTCATACCTAAGGCGGGACTAGAACTCATAATTTTCTGGTGATTGGCTCAGAATCACTCAGCTGGATTTCATGCCTAAAGTGGGACTAGAACTCGCCATCTCCTGGTGATTGGTCCAGAGTCATCCAGTTGGATTTCATACCTAAGGCGGGACTAGAACTCTCAATCTCCTGATGATTGGCCCAGAGTTGGATTTCATGTCTAAGACGGGAACTAGAACTCACATTCTCCTGGTGATTGGCCCAAAGTCAACCATTCATTCTCTGGTGACTTCAGAAACCCGAGCAGATTAGATTTCCTCCCTCCCTCCTTCTCTCCTTCCATAATGTTTTTGAATTTTCTAATTTAGACCTCAGCCTTGATATATTCAAGAGTCTTCCAGTGAAATACTGAGAAGGTAGCTCAAATCAAACCAGACATGTTTGTCTTTTTTTTTGTGTGTGTGGGGGGGTAATCTTGGTCCTTATTCCATTTTCAGTAAATGACAAACCTTGAGCCTGGGGAGATTCGAACTTGCAGTAATTGCAGGCAGCTGAATGTTAATAACAGGCTATTAGTCTGCTGCGCCACCAGGCTCAGTTTTGACTTTCACATTAACACATTAACTTTCATGATGCCATCTCTACAATTCCAGACAACAGGAATGTAGTTTTCCTTGGTAACT